>JANZLQ010000079.1:13264912-13275986 GCA_026212715.1 Elanus axillaris | reverse complement strand
CCCCCCAGCCCATCACCCCTATAAATGTTAGTGTTTCAGATTAGCTTTATTTTCCCTGGGTAGATAGTCGCATCATGAAAATTGTTATTACCAGCAGTTCTAACAGCCTGCCTTGCTAATGATCTTGGCTAAAGGGTTAAATGGTCACAGAGACGCTTCTCTCTGTGGTTGATGGGTTATCAAGTCACAAAGTTGTTGAAGGCTCTCCTAAGTCTTGACAGGAATGTGTGATCACATAGGTTCCTGCAGCACGGCAGATTCCTAGTTGGGAACAGTTCATGGTGCTCCATGAAAATATGACTATCTGTTCCCTGTCTGCCATGTGCATAGGGCTGTTTGGGGTACCATCCATTCTCACACTTGACACAGCATCAGATCAGATACAGTTCCAACTTCTGCTCGAAGACCTCCAATGAATACAGTGACATTCAATTCATTTGCTGTGTAGATTGTGACTCCAGAGTGAAGAACTATTTGTAGTGTGTTTTGCTACTTCAGATTTTGCAGAAGTCTGTCTGTGAAAGAGCTAGGTGAGTTTCCTAAGCCCTTTCTCACTCTTTGCTCAGTAATAGATCCTTTGGACTGTATGGGAAGACGTACCTCCTCAAATTAGTGAATTGGTGCATGTGCCTTTTAATGCAGTGCAGTTAATAAATGGTCTGTGCTTTTGGTGCCAATGCTTATTTTCAAATTGCTCAGCACACATGACAGGCAACTGAGCAGGCTAGCACGTGACAGATCAGTGGTTTGGGTAGCATCTGAACACAGGAACTTTTGATCTGCTGAAACTGTGAACCAGTTCACTGTAAAGCTTATTTCAAAGCCTATAGGAATGACAGCTTTAAGACCCTTGACAGAACAAAAAGTATAGATTGCTGGGTTTCTGTCTGAACACTTGCACGTTAGGCAAAGAGAGGTAGTATGGCAAACTGCCACAACAGGCTGCAGTGCTATATACTTACTCATCCCAATTCCACAGTGACTGACATTGACCAAACAGCTACATCCTCACTCCAGAAGCCTAGTAGACATCTTCTGTGAACCATAATTGAGATTAGCTGTATAAATTTGTATCAGCATTGTGGTTGCAGTGAATATTGAATGCTGCAAGCAGAAAGCAGCTGTGGGCCCCAAACTCCCACCTGTTTCTAATAGTGAGGTTAGCAAGTTTCTGGAGAGATTGATGATTTCCTGGAAAAACTAAAACTAGTCTCAGTGAATGAGTCTTCTTTTAGTCCAGTACTCCCATTGACTGAAAAATAACCTGACCTGGAGACCCTGGGAGCTGCAAACTTTCCTAAAGCTTCTTTCCTAAATGCCACTGTTGCTTCTGTAGAGACTTAGAGCAGAATCTTAGCACTAATGAGGAGAAAGAGGGATTCAAAACATTAACAGTATTTTATTGTCAGATGTAAAACACACAACTACTATGTAACAACATACTGAAGGGGCTAAAAGTTTTTTATTATGAGTATGCCATTGGGCTGCTGTTATGCAGCAGGATTTATCTGCTGTGCAACTCCTCTGTATTGAAAGGGTGAAGCAACTGAAATCTCTCTTGCAGGTCCCAAACCACAGGGTGTTACAAGGCAAGCGGCTGAGATGAACCACTGTTTCGGCAGGTGTGTCAGTTTTGTTTACCTGTGTTGCTACATGAAGTTAAAATAATAAACTAGAAATGTTCTGTAAGAAAAACTCGTGTACCAGTGGCATGATTGTTAATACCATGATAGTCTAAGGACAGGGTAGGAGAATTACTTTCATTTGGTAGATTAAAGTTGAGAAAGTAACAGACAGGCTTTCTGGTAGAGAAAAGCAGGAGTCCACACTACACTCCTTCCTTGTTACGTCATTGCTTCAAATGTAAGAATTATTCTGGCTGTCCTGCATTTTTTAACTGAAACAGGCACCTCTGGGTGTAAAAACCTGTATTTGAAATAAAAATTTTGTCTGCTACTGTGCAGTTAGTACCACACCTATTTTTGTGTTCACAATTCAGACCTTAGAAGAAGAGGTGAAATGGGATAGGATTATGAAATAGAAATTTTAATATCTGTCTGAGCTCAGAACAGGTTTCAGTTTAACCTAGTACTGTAGTACTCTTCAAGACTGCTGAAGTGTTTTTATAAAAAGAATGGATTATGATCTTTTTCCAGACTAAATTGACCCTGGTTTAAATAGAGCAGGGCTCTGGTTTGTACTGCAGATGGGTTGTTTGGTAGGATAGCACTTGTGGGGGGATCTGGAATTCCCTCACAGTCCAAAGTCTTCTTTGGTAACTCTTCAGAGCGAAACTGAATAGGACCAATTTTTAAATGACAGTTGCTACTTAGACAGTGCTATTCTGTTAGTGGTAGTAGGCAAGAGGACAGCCCCCATTAAGTATGTTGTCTGAGAGAGATGAGACAGCAGTATTGGTAGTTACCTCTCTTCTTTATTTCTTCCTCTGCTGTGACTGCTAAAAGATGACTTTGTATTTTACCAGCATTTAGGTCCTAGGCAACCTGGACAGCTGTAGGCTGGACTGACCAGTTTGGGAACTGTTGTTAAAAACCCCTTAACTTGTCACAAGGGAGTGAGCCGTCCACACTCCATGTCAAAGAAAAACAAATACTTGCATGATTCTGGTTACACCACATTTTCTGTCTACAAACTCTTGTGTCTTGGCAAGGTGATGAAGGCAAGTAATTTCCAGGTAACCTACATCAAATTTCTGTGGTGCTAAAATGATAAAGCTTTCCTTATTTCCCATTTTTTAAAGAGTATTTTGAGAAGTGGAGGGAAAGTACTGTTCTGGCTTTGTCTGTTTCTACTCATTTTGTCTCCTTGGTTTGGGCCACCTTTACCATGTAGAGATGTTACTTCATCCACAAAAAGTCCATTTTTTAACTGGTGCATGGTTTGTGGTTTGTTTCTGTTTTTTTCCTGTAGCTTATGCAGCAGCTTAATTTAAAACACTCCACAGGAAGGGTGTTGACAACCACTATTGCCAGCCAAGCAACTCATAATAATATGATGCACCTATTCTCTCGCAGCATGGGGTAAGAAGGAAGGGGAACTCCCAGCACCGAGTGCTTAGCACTGACATTCTTTTTTCTGGGCAGAATTTGGGCTGAACGATTAAGTCTTTGCATCTCTGTAAAGAGAGTTGTGGTTGGATTCTCACATAGACCTTTGGGTGTTGATTGGAGGAGATCAGTGGTAAGCTGTTTTTAAGGTGTTTAATTTCTTGTAAGGAATTGTCCTTACAAATTTGTAAGGACAAATAATTTGTCCTTACAAATAATATATACCCTTATAAGAAATATCTTTATAAGTATAATACATGATACTTGTAATGGGGTCTTGAACAAAGCAATTTCCTGAATTAAAATATTTTTTCCTTAATCTTGTTGCATTTGTCAGCACCAGAAGTGCTATTAGCAAATGGAGGCCTCATTTCTTCCTTCAGTGGGATAGTGATAATTAGCTTGGAGGATATGCATTTTGTTCCCCTGATCCAAGGGACTTGGTTCCAGAAAACTGTTTACTATGGTAGAGTCCGAACCTACACAGAAGTTGGAGGTATACAGAAATTACTTGAATAAGTTCAAACATACAGAGGCCTATACTCTAGGTACCCAAAGGTGAATGAGTAACTGTTTTCTGTTAATCACAGATTGATGGACAGATGGAAAGAGGCACAGGAATGGGAGAGAAGATGCTGTGCCTTGGAACCTCAAGAGGTTTTGGATTTTCTCTCATCAACTAAGTTTGCCCCTTGATACTATTTTTCTTTTTCCTCCACAGAATTTACCATTTTCAGAGACCTTAAGTAATGCCTTATAAATATCTTCAGTCTAAAATATTGCTATTCCTTTTGAAAGTGGTACAGTTTCCAGAGCTAAGAAACAAGACAGTGAAGAAGACGTGACTATCAAGCAGTTAGGTGAAGGACTAGAGTACATGCAGGAGACAAGTGAACTCAAAGTGAATAAAATTCATCCTCTACTTTTCCATCTGTCCCAGAAAATCTGATGAGTCATGTCCATACTTTTTTCCAGTAACTTGAGCTGGCATCTCCTGCTTCTTCTATTTTCTGGTCTACTTGCCGGTTGAACATGCTAGTTTAATAGCTATGACCATGTCTATTCTAGTTTAATGACATTAAGACTTTAAAAGCAGTGCAGTTTCCTAGCAGGCCACAGAAGAAACATCCTGAGGGATAAGATGTCAAGTTTGTGTTACCCATTTTTCTGGTATCTTAAAGTCCAGACTTACTTCATTTCAGTGTCAATCTATTAGATCCACAGGACTCCATTATCCAGTGAAAATTGGGATGTATGTTGTTTCATTGAGCAGGTTCAAGCCGAGTTAAACAGAGGTGCCAAAGTCTCCTTCAAGAATGTGTTTGGAGTCTAGCTTTATGAACAGATGACAACTCCAAATGAGGTTAACTGTGGTTTTCTTCCTTGGTCTGCTATTGGCCTGCTGTGTGACCTTGGACAAATGACTTGCTCTTATGTTTCTTGCTTTCATCTGCTTTTCTCAAAGGACTTCTGGAGACAAATACTTTACAGAAGATGCAGTGGAACTGGATTTGATAAGAATTTTGTGGTTATATCTTACAGTGGAGAGAGGGGCCATTTGAAAAGCAGGTCTTTCACTATTATAAAAAGTAGCTGTTATAGTCTGATTTCTTTTTAGTTTATAGTACTGATAAAGACACCAAATACAACGTCATTACATTAATGGCCTTTAAAGAATTATAGAGCAGGAAAATTCCTCTTGGGTTATACAGTTTATCATGCTTGCAGCTATAGGCTTCTTACCTCCTAGCTTTTTCTCATGCTTTGTGCTAGCAATTTACTGATTTCTGCAGTGTCACCAAATGTGGCTTGTTGCAGGGGCAGTGTTCTTCCATTGGGTATGTAGGGGACAAGAGTCCTAAAATCTCACATAAAGCATGTAGAATACTGATGGCATTCCGCTGTAAACCCCGAACAAAATCTTGATTTGACACTACATTTAAGAGACCTTGTCTTGCAACAAAAGTGCTCAGGCTGAAAATCCCTTTGCTGAAGCATCTTGTGCATGGTGATGGAGGAAAAGAATAGAATGAGCTGCTAAAAAATATGGCTTATCTCTGTAGTGCACAGGACAGGGACTGCATGATTTAATTCCTTTAGCGTCCGGAGACCATAGGAATTAGCAAAAATAAATTTTTGCTTGCTCAGTCCTTGGGAATTTTGCATTCCCTCTTTGACAGCATAGCTAGGCAGCTTTTCCCTCTCTTTTACGAGGTGTTTGGAGGAAGCAGACCTTTGCTTCTGCTTTTTGCTTTAGACAGTCTTGAGTTCTGCTGTGTGATGCTTTATAAAATACAATCACCCAAATGCAAGTGCCAGGACACTTTTTTGGGCAGAATTGCAAATAAAGTTTTAATGATCCATCTCTTACCAGTGGAACTGGAGCATGCGTAACCAGGCATAATCCAGCCCTCCCACTCAAACAGTTAGGTTTGCAGCAGAGCCAATATTAAAAATTCTCAGAGCTGGCTGCTTTCCACAGGCTGCAGTGAGACTGGCTGCAGAAACCACACAAGATGATGGATAAGAGTCTGCTATGATAACCTCATTAACTGATATCCTCTTTTCCAGGTACTATATTCTGCATTGTACTGTAAACTAAGACAGAAACAAAACAGAACTTACTGTATGAATAAAGGCCTGGAGAGAGAGCTCTGCCAGTCATCACCAAAATAGACTGTATTTTCCAAAGTCTGTTATAACTGTTCTCATCTAGGAACTAGTTAGGAATAAAAGATGGTCATAGCTTGAGGTCTTCTAAGAGAAAGTAAGGTAGGTATAAGGGGTTAGTTTATGCTGTGGTAGAAAGCTTCACAGAATAATAAAGAATGCGTATGTATCCTGGTTTTGCCTGGGATAGAGTTAATTTTCTTCCTAGTAGCTGGTATAGTGTTATGTTTTGGGTTCGGTATGAGAATATGCTGATAACAACACACTCATGTTTTCAGTTGTTGCTAAGTAGTGTTTAGACTAAGTCAAGGATTTCTCAGCTTCTCATGCCCAGCCAGCGAGGAGGCTGGAGAGGCACAAGAAGTTGGGAGGGGTCACAGCCAGGACAGCTAACCCAAACCGGCCAAAGGGGTATTCCATACCATGTCATGTCATACCCAGTATATAAACTGGAGGGAGTTGGCAGGGGGGACACACGGATTGCTGCTTTGAACTGACTGGGCATCAGTCAGTAATTGGTGACAATTGCATTGTCCATCACTTGTTTTGTATATTCCTATTATTATAATTGTTATCATTATTATCATTATCATAATTATAATCATTATCATTATTATAATTATTATTTTATTCTTTTCTGTCCTATTAAACTGTTCTTATCTCAACCTATGGGTTTTAATTTCCCCCCCCCCCCGATTCTCTCCTCCGTCCTGCTGCGTGGGGGGAAGTGAGCGAGCAGCTGCATGGTGCATAATTGCTGGCTGGGGTTAAGCCATGACAATATCGTTTATTAGATCAAGGATTTAGCCTTGAGACTCTGAATTCAACTGGTTACAGCCTTTTATTGTAATGCCTAGTGCCTCATGGCAACATATTCAATATAATGAAAATAAAATAAGTATCTGGAAGGAGACTGTATTTGTAAGGGCATGGGTGGAGGCCATGTATGACCATTTGAATTTAGCAGTCATTTGCCTTGGATACGTAAGATCAAGAATATCTATCAAGGAGAAGCAAGAAAGTTATTTTAGGTTTTGGTCTTCTTCAGCAGGGCCAAATTGTTCAATAGATTTCTAACAGTGTTGCTTAAAAGTTGTTACCAAGTTCTCACCAGTGTTTTTGCACTCAACAGACTTTTCAGGTGTTAAACACCTTTACAAGTAAAGTGTCATGGTTTCAACCCAGCCGGTAACAAAGGCCCACGCAGCTGCTCACTCAGTCCCCCTGCCCCCCCTGTCCGGTAGAATGGGGAGGAGAATCAGAAAGAGAAAAGAAAAAAACTGGAACCTCGAGGGTTGAGATAAGGACAATTCACTGGGGCAACACAAAAAGAGAAGTTAGAACTATAACGATACAAATAAAAGAATACACAAAATGAGTGATGCACAGTGCAACTGCTCACCACCCCCACCAAAAACCGAGAGCCCCCCCGCAGCCTGCTCCCCATTTATATACTGGGCATGATGGCACATGGTATGGAATAGCTCCTTGGCTAGTTCAGGTCAGCTGTCCTGGCTGTGCCCCCTCCCAGGTTCCTGTGAAAATTAAGTCTTTCCCAGCTGAACTCAGGACATAAAGTTACTTTAATGAAGGCCAGGAGGGCTTTATGTCTGCCATGGTATTGGCTAACCTGCTTATATTTCTGAACTCTTTGTTATGTTTTATACCTGTGTGTATTGAGTCAATGGAATTGCCTTGTGTTTAAGAGGAGTAAGTCTGGAAGGAGTAACTTGAAGTTTCAGTTCAGTATGTGTGAGGGCACCAGTAGCTGCACTAAAACCATAAGGCCCCCAATGGGATTAGATAGACAGTGTCAGAGTTTGGGTTTTATTTTTTTTGATTGTCCTGTGGGTTTTAATTCAGCTGTGTATAAGAATCATAGGTCTCATAATCTATTGCTGCAATATCATCTGACATGGGAGGCACTTGTACACTGCTGTATTAAAATTTAGTAGAGAAGTACTACTGTCTTTTTCATGAAGACCCAATATAATATTTACATAATAATTATTCATTTCTAAAAATGTCTTGCATCAGAATCACACAATGTTTTCCCTGGATGTATTGATGAAACATTGTTTTACATATAACCGTTACTGTGCTTCTGTTAAGACAGAAGAAAAATGGGCAGAGGAGCATGCCCATAATCTAATGGTGTGCTAGTGATGAAAGCATGAAGGGATGTTAAGGATTGGATCTGCAGCTTCCAGTTTACACTGTAAGACTTGCACATCTGGACCTTAGGCTGTCTTTATTGTCAGAGGAGACAGATGAGCATTTTTAAATTTGATGCATCTGTGATATATTTTACATGTCTAGGATGAGATGAGTTGTGTCATAGAAATGTGTTTCTCTTCCTTAACTATAATGGGAGTCTAGACAAGAACCAAAAGTGTCAAAATCTACAACAGAAATACCTACATTTGAACAGATTTTTTCCTTCCCAAGGGCTCTAATTGTAACTCCTCTGTATCTTACCAGTACCCTACACTTCATCCCAGAAGAAATAAATTCCCTAGGTTTATGTACTTTGCTATGACAATAACCCACAGAGCTTACCTGAAGGCTTTTAACTTTTGACATGTTCTAAGTCATGGCAGTGGCAGCTGCATGTGCTCCTGCTGGATTACTGTATTTATCTGTGCCAGAGCCACCAGTGTTGAGCATTGTGGGAGCATTGATTAGCCTGAGTGTACTGCTGGACCAGTGTGCTGCAAAGGGCCAGAAGTCTTCTCCAGTTTTTGTGCTCTGAGGAGCATGGTGTAGTGACACTTTGAGGACTGGTCTGGCCTGGTAACCACAAAGCCAACACACATTTCTGTGTTCTGGGTGTGCAGTAATGAAGCATCAGTGCTGGCTAGGTCAGATGGCTGATGTGATCAGGCTGTGCTCAGTATGAAATTGTCTCCCTGGCTGGAATTGTGTTCTCCCTGTCAGTTGTACAGTCAAAATTTGTTCAGTCTTAAGCCCTTTCAGAATTTAGCCTGTTTAAGGCAATACCAGTCCAGAGGCATAGTTGACTGACTCTCCCTTTTCCAGGTTTCCCACGCAATAAGCTACTGATGGGTAACTGAGAGTTGCTGGAATTGCTAGTTAGGAACTTTTTCATGCAGTTATTTAATTTGTGTGATTGTTTTATTATGCCATATAATTTGACATTTGGTCCAGAAAGGTGGAGTTGCTGAGTTATTATTTGTAATTATTAGATTTCTAAGGCAGGGCCATTAGTTGCTCTTAATATGGGCTTGTGCTCAGCAGTGCAGTAAATTAAGCTGATAGATATTACATTATTGTGTTGTTCATATTGCCCTGTCACTTGTAAATTGTGGGGTTTAATTATGTTCTGATCACTGTGTTTATATTGCTGCAGTAACACTATCAACAATTAGTATTAAATTCAGCACAATCTGTACTGGTTTTAATGACCAAAACTAAGCTTCTCTTCAGACAGGTCAGTCTTGTTTTATTAGTTAAACTAAAAGAAGGAATGTACAATGGTCCAGTATATTTCACCTGATGTGAAAGCTATTTTTCGTACATGTCTAGGACTTTTAAATTCCAAGATTTATTTTCAAAAGCACTTCATGGGAAGCACACAAAAAATTCAGATCCACTAAAAGTGTATTTTTGCCATGATTTTTCATGTTGAAAGGCCAAATCTTTGTTGGCCTTCCAGACTACTCTCTTACCACTTACAAAGAAAGGAGTCAGAATTGCCATTAGTTGTCTGTTTAGTACAATATTATAGAAGGGGCAATTGCAAGTGAATTTTCTGAAATACTAAATCCTCATGAAGACTGGCTCTTAAAGCTTAGTAGTTAGCAAGTCCTCTAACATCCCACTGCATCTCTTGGTCAACAGGTATAGCATTTCCAGAGGTGGTTTCTTTAACAAAACAGTTAAAAAGGGCTGTTCCTACTTACCTTCCGACAGGTCATCATAATAGTTTTCCTCTAGAACTAATGTACTGCACTACTAGCAAGTATTTTTTTCAGATCTGTAAACATGAGTGAATATGTATGGGTATGATAGCAGAGAAGGACTAATGCTCATTCTGCAAAAACTGACATGGAAACTGGATTTGAAATTTGAAATTAAGTGGGACCATGTTTACCCACAAAAAAGATTGCTGCTTTACTTCAAGGAGGTGTTAATTTGATTGTAGTGTAAATTAAATCTTTACGGGATAGTTTTGTGCCATTCTATGCTCCTTTTTACCTGTCTTGGGGAAGCAAAGTATGCCTCAGTTCTTTCTGCTTAGAGCAAGTATAGCTTAAATAAGAATTTCTCTTTATACTGAAAATTTATTCCTGAAGATCATTCTGTGTGGATGCTACTGTTTCAACTCAAAGCAGACAGCAAGGTAACAGTAGGGGTTGTTTCAGTTTTCAGGGATACTGAGGCCTAAAACACTGAGTTCATTCCTTGTATTCTCTGTAGGTGTCCCCTTTCCTCAGTCCATTTCATTATAACTTCATACAAAAAAAGAAGTGCAGCTGAACCAATTCATTTGTTTGGGTTGGTGCCTGCACTCTTGGAATCTGTTCCAGCAAAGTCACATCTTTTAATCCTCATGTGAACAGTAGTACAGCAGTGCATTGTCTGCACCCTAGAATAATTGTATTAATCTGATAATGTCTTAGAAACCAAAACATTATGAAGTCTTAAGCAGACAAGAAGTGTAATGCTTGACACAATGTTTCCGGTGTTTTTTTCAGTGAAGCTGTTCTGTAACATCTGCCTGATACTGGAATAAACCATGCAATTAATCTAACAGTCCTAATGACAAAGGGATGTGACAGATCAGAAGCGAGCATATAAGGTTACCCCTTAGCAACTGTATGTTGAAATCTCTTTTGTGCAAGGCACAGTTCAGGTATGGAGTATGCGATTTCACAGTCTGGATACAGTATCTCTGCCACACAGATGAAATATGAGTCAGTATATCCAAACACCAATGTCAACAAGCAAAAGTTTTATATGTCCAGCCTAGCATAGATGACAACCGCTCTGTGTTTTGCAGGTTATTATGTCATTTGGCTTAATGGGTGTTGCGTAGGTACTTGTGTATTAGACATTAAGGCTTACATTCTGCTTCCACAGGTGTGTCTTTTGAAAAACTGGAGGTTATATCAAATGTACAAGCTTTGAAGGACATCTGTAGAATATGAAGGGAACCTGTTATATCTCCATAGGCCAGAACAGCTACATATTACATCTATGCAACTCTCGTGAGACCTCAGCTGGAGTACTGTGTTTAGCTCTGGGGCCCCCAACATAAGAAGGACATGGTCCTGTTGAAGCAAGTCCAGAGGAGAGCCATGAAAATGATCAGG
>JANZLQ010000079.1:13232280-13254134 GCA_026212715.1 Elanus axillaris | reverse complement strand
CCAGCAGCTTCTCACAGAAGCCACCCCTGTAACCCCCCCCGCTACCAAAACCTTGCCACAGAAACCCAATACAAGAATCAAAGGTCATTTATATTTACTTCATTGAGGCTTGACACCTTGAAGATGAAAATACTGTTTATGCTGTTTTCTTTGATATTTTACAATTGTGGCTTTTACTAGTCTCATGAAATCACTTGCTCCTTTTTTTCTCCATGCACAGACTAGTGCATGGCTAGTTATTTCATGTCAGATGAATGGATGTTGTTGAATGTGAGATTTGTTTCTGACTGTGGAAGGCTTCTTCCCAGTCAGTGCTTTCCACCTGAGTACCTTGAAGATGCAGTGTTATTACTGTGGTTATAACATACAGATTAGTGTAATGTAATCCTAGTAGCTTTAGACAAAAGGGAAGAACTTGGAGAATCCACAGGAATCCTTTCTTGGGGAGAACTTCAAATTCTGATTTTATTCCTAAAGTTTCTAGGACTTCTACCACAGTAAAAAAAAAAAGAAAATGCTTGTCTTGAAGCGTAAGCTTCCTTTTACTGGATGCTACCATTTATTTACTATTGTTATTTTGTGTATTAATTGACGTGCTCTAGATTTCATGTAAATAATACAGAAACCATGGACAAAGGCTGCAGCAGGTCATTGTTGTCTTTAACAGTGATGGTTCTACCTGAAAACTTTCACTGTAGAAGTTGTGGAGAAGCTATCCAAGCTGGCATCTGGGAAACTGAGGCATTGTTTAAACATATCTGTGTATACTTCTTCTAAGTCTTACAGTAATTGTCAGACACCATTCATTCTGGGACATTAGTCTTTATGGAACTTGCAAGATTGTTGCGGGTAGGATGGAATGTAGGAAAAGATACACTGACCCTCAGAACCTTGTTCCTGTGTATGTGTATGCTGCTTTTGATAGACATTTTCTCAGTACCCTAAATTTGCTTTGATCCTTTTTCCTTTCCCTTTCAACTCCAGCACAACCATAAGACAAATCTTAATCTCCTTGTGTACATTGTAGGTTAGTAAGAGGAGGGCGTTTTGCCCATGAAGAATGCCTTCTCATATCATGAACTTTTCACTATGAATACAAATAATTGCACAACATTTTCTTTTCCTTCTGATTTTGGGTAAAATTCAACTGAACTGCACAAATTGAAGTACATAAATAAGATACATGGAATATTATTGTTCCTACTCACTTGGCTGATTTTTACTATGTAAATAGGAAGGGTGTTTTCAGATTTAAGGACAGACCTTTCCTTACTGAATAATTCTTTGTACTTCAGTGTGTTAAACAGAGAATCTGTTCATTGTATAGTATAATACTGGGTCTCAAACAAGAGCCTGGAAGTAGAAAATGCACATTTGCTCAATCAGAAAGGAGCATGGTATGTGTATGTGCCTCCATATAATGTATTTACTGCCCTAGTTGTCTAATGTAGTTGGAGTAAAACGGCCCCTGGTACGACTAGTGAAGTATGAAGCCAAACATGAGAAGTCTCAAATATGTTGGATCTTAATGGGATTTGGATCAAGTGTGTGCTTTCCTACAGGCTTCAGCTGGCATTGGATCTGACCATGCAAGTGCTCAAATTGGAGACTTAGATTTTGGAAAGAAAAATGTAAAAATCAGCTGATGTAGAGTTGGTTTTCAGACAGTGTCTTGCTGGATAGACAGGTTACTGTGTGTTTGATGCTGGAGAAGTCATGTCTCCTCAGTTTATTGATTAATAAAATGGGAATTATACCAGTTACCTTCCCAGCAGCTCTCTATAGCTTTCATAATGCTCACTAGAGTGCTGTGATGAAAGCTGTATGTTTATAAACTGTGTCATTTAACAGCCTTGCTACCTGTGATTTTATAGAAAGTATATGACAAAATTATTTAGTATGTTTTTAACTCAGCAGTGACTCAGACATGATGGTTGTAATGGTGTGTGGCTTGTTGTAGGTGGTTTTTTTTAGTAGTATCTCCATGGGTAGGACTGGTTTATTATTTCCATATCTTGACTTGGTATAGCTGATATTTCGACTGAGTTTCTGTGCAAGTTCTGTATGTGCATGTTTCTACATAAGGCTGGGGATAGAATAGATAACTGTGGTGCTGATGGCGTGGATGAAGTTTGTGAGAGTCTGGTTCTCTGTTCTGAGCTCATCTCCAAATCTGCACTTGCCATCCTCGTGCTGGCTCTGCCAGAAAGGGAATTCACCCAACTGCATTATTCATGCCATGGAATAGTGCCTCCGGAAAGCTGTTGGTGACTGTCACACATCTGCGGAAATCCATTATTCTGGAAAGAAAGAAGAGAAGCTGAAGTGTTGGAAGGAGTTTTCTGAGCTGCCCATACCAGAACAGATATATATTAAGCATCTAGTTCAGAAGAGCATCCAGAACACCAACTCTGTATACCATCAAGCCAAAACCACCATGACCCACAATGCCATTCTTTATATCCTGTTGTATAGTTAGGACCTGTCATAAAAGGTCAGAAGCTGGTTTCTGTTGCCTTTGACACAGGTATAAGTCAAGAGCAGTTCTGATGGCATTACTATGATGTGAGAGGGGACTGCAAAATATCTGTTAGCAATAGTCAAATTTAATTTTATGTGGAAGGAGGGTGGGTACTACTGTACCACATATTTCAAGGACATATGATCCAATCTAACCAATACCACAACATTGTTCACAGTGTCTAATCTCTGAAGTAACACTCCCAAGACCAATTGAGATAATGAAACTGGGAGTGTGTCACATTCTCATCAGATGAAAATTGTCATGGAAGTGAAAGTGGTAGCCAGCAAGCCAAGTTACATTCTCAGTGCTTCAGAAATCAGGAGGTTTTGCCTACCATTTTTTGTTGAGGTTATCTGATGAGTTTTCCTTTTGCTAATGCTATGTGATTTTGAAGCAATAGCTTTGCATTGTAAGTCCAACACTATGAATTTTTAATTGACAGTATGTGATCTGGGATGGAATGACAAACCTCTCATCACTGATTGTTTATTCAAACACAGTGTAGCAGCATGTTGGGAGTCTAATGGTGAATGAATTCCTCCAACAGCTTAGTGATTCAGTCCAAAGCAGAGGAGTGGCCATCCTACCATTAACTGCTGCCAATTCATTGCCTAAGCAGTAAAGATGCTTTTAGAGCCCACAGACTCTGGCTGGAGCTTTCCCATAAGCTTCAACCTCTGAAGGATCCAAGCCTAAAATATCGGTGTTTAATCTCCTCTGAAAATCAGGTGAGCCTGTTCTTTTGTCTCTTGTCAGTAAAGTGAAAGCTTTTTATTCCAGGAAAGTAATAGTGATGCTTTTTGTAACTGTTTAGAAAAGCTTAAACAAGCTGGTTGCTTCAGTGAGGGGAGTAAGGGTAGCTGTGTAATCTACAGGAAAGCAATGTGTTTCAGAAGTGACTCTCAAAATTGATTGCTTGTTCATACATTTCTGTTAGCTTTTGAGTGAAGACAAGGGTTCATGAGACAGAAAATATCTCAGGAAGCAGGATGCAAAAAAATATTTCAGAGGGATGATTCACCACAGTATTTCTGCAAAATTCTGGTCATAGACTTTTCTATTTTATATTCTTGCATGTGAAAATGCATGAGAAAGCAAGTCTATCCATCCCCTGGCTTTGCACAGTCACATTTTAAGAGAGAGAAAGGAATCAGCTTTTAGGAGAGCTAATTCTCTAGGAGACGTTAAGCAGTGAGTTTGATTTCCACAGTCCAGCATTGCAAAGATAGTGTAGCTTTGTATTGTGTAAAGTGATAGAAAGATGAAAGAGGAAGAGCCTTACCTTTTATTGCAAGACGTTGAACAGAAGACTCTCCAGACAGGAAATGTATAGGACATTATTGTTTTTCTGATTCTGCCTTGGTGGGTTAAAGAACGGTTTCACCTGGCTGCATAGTAGAGTAATATTTTGGATTAGTCTTTGGGTTGAGTTTGAACATGATGTATGTGTGCTTCCACAGACAATTTCAACATGTGACTCCTGGTACACAGAAGACTTGAGTTCATGCATTCTTTGCTGCATATTTTGGTTGCTTTTTCTCTGCATTAATTATTTTTATGCAGACTTACTGAATGTATGGAGATAAGTGGGAAAGAGTACATGTTTAATATGAATAATCATGTTTACATATTCAGTAGAAAATAACTTATAAAACATGGTGTCTTCTGTTTTTCTTGGAAAAGGTTTAACAGCAGTGAGTACTGTGCTTCAAGGTGTGTCTTTTGAAGATGAGTTTTATTTGGTGCTCAGTTTGTTGTTTTAAATAGAAACTCCTTGCATGTTCTGGTGAATATTTACAAGTGAAGAAGAGAGTCAAAGTAGCCACGTAAGAGTGCCAGGTATATTAGAGTGGGAAGAAATTAGTTACCTGAGCTGTAAAACTCTGGAGCTAACATCCTTATTATTGTAAACTGGGACATCGGCTCCATGCCATCTCAAAGTGTGTCAACTGCAAGCTCAGTCTGTGCAGCAGTACTCACCTGTTCTTTGAGAGGCTTTTAAATAAACAACTGGCTGCCACAGAGCATTTGAGAGCTGGAGTGGGTCTTAGTAACAAACATAAACTGTAGGGCAAAGTTGTCTCTTTTAAGTGCCTTCATTTCCTGCCAATGACACTTAACTTAATTGTTCAAAGGCTAGTTTTGTTTGAAGTCTTCTTTCCCCGACCTTTTGTCAGGTTTCAGGATTTCCTTTTTTGAACATTACTCCAAGGGATGTGTTGGATACGACAATAGTCTCCCTGGAGTTCATCCCTGAACTTACCATATTTTGCTGGCACAGAAAAAATGACTGTTTATAAAGTCATGATTGGGGAGTATCCCTCCACCATGCCATCAGCAAAACAAAAAACAAGCACTTCTCTGCTGGTTTTGTTTAGCTGCTGCTTGCTGGCAGATTGGATGGATGCTTATCTTTCAGCTATTTGGGAGAGGATTTTTTATGGCACTTACATTGTATTGTGTAGGGACTGCATCTAGCACACCAGATTTCTCTTTGCTTAGGTATGTGTTGCTTTCTTGTGGTACTTAAGAAAAAAGAAGTACCTTTTTCTCTTTCTTTCTGCCCCTCAGCAAAGCTTTGGGCAACTGTCTTCAGAAGAATTTAGTGCTTTCCACATAGCCTAGTAAAATTTTCATGCACATGATTTCTGTTAAGGGAAACAGTGGAGCATACATAATACCACGATGAGAATTCATCAGCCACTGATAGGGTAGGATTTTTGTAGTGCTATGGAAATTTAAAACATACTGTGTTACCTAATTTAAAAAATGCACAACATTAAATGCTTACACTCTCTTTAAACATAAAACCTTTACTAGTAAAACAAAAGTCTAATTGACATATCCCCTATCTACCCTATCACCTACTAATTGCCTACACTTGCTGATGATAATACTCTTCTGCACATATGTATAAGAACAAACAAGGCTCTAATGCAGTAATTTATTTTTCAGTCAGACTGGCTGTTAAAGCCATTTGTTGTTGCCAGAGTAGGTTAGATGGAGCAACCACAAAGTCTATGCTCTTCCTTTTGCAAGAATGACAATGCTAAATATTTCCCTGTAGAGAAGATGAATAGAGTGGTAAAGAAAGTGGCAGCTTCACCATCACTTTCTAATCATTCTACACAATCCAATAGAAAATTAAGACTACTACTAAATTGCTGAAGGTGGGTCAAGAAAAGTTACAATCTCTGTACAGTTCTGTGGGAAATAGTTATTTCTGTGCATTACTGTAGGTTTCACTCTGACTAGGTTATATGAGTCTGCAAAAACAAATCGTTCATTAATTAAAACCGGAAAAATCTTGCTTGGGGATTCTTTTCCTACAGAGAAGAGCACTGAAGCTATGGCAAATGCTTAGAGGTACCGTGGGTCACTTTAGGAGCAGTTAGATAAGACTTCTGAATTGTCACATAGTATTTTGTCCACTAAACTTTCACATACATTATCTATGGTATGCAGTCACTGTAAAAAATGCAGCAAAATGAAAAGGTTGGTTTAAAAATCATGTAAAGATGGGAAGATTATACAAGATTTTTTGAATTCCCATCTTTATGATAACTTAAGATCATCTATTTGGGTAAATATTTTAAACAGGACAGAGAAGTTGATTCCTTAATACTTTAAAAAATAAGGCTTTCTTCTTTTTTTCTTTTAAATGGTCATCAGGTTGGGGTTGGCCAATTTTTAAAGGTTAGCTTGTTATATATTTGCTTTTCAGCTCATAATTACCAGAAAATGATGGTAAAACAGTCACAAACTGCCAGGGCCAGACTTGAGCTTACCACTAATGTATATTGTTTCCATATCCTCAGGAACATGAAGCCTTTTGGGAAGGCTTTCAAGACAGAGAGCTAGTAGACTGCTCTGAAGTTGATACAGTCTTCACTGAGAAAACCAGCAGAGCCTGAAGGACCTGTGATAGGGAGCAACTGTTTTCAGATACCTGCATTAAATCTCAGCTGTGCTTTTCTGCCAGCTGCTGCAGAGCAGAAGATTAGCAGACATGTCCATAGCACTCAAGCAAGTCTTTAATAAAGATAAGACTTTCCGCCCAAAACGCAAGTTTGAACCTGGAACCCAAAGGTTTGAACTTCACAAACGAGCGCAGGCCTCTCTGAACTCAGGTGTGGACTTGAAAGCAGCTGTGCAGTTGCCCAGCGGAGAAGATCAAAATGACTGGGTGGCAGTCCATGTTGTTGACTTCTTCAATAGGATCAACCTCATTTATGGAACTATCTGTGAATTCTGCACAGAGAGGACCTGCCCAGTGATGTCTGGAGGACCTAAATATGAGTACCGATGGCAGGATGATATGAAGTACAAGAAGCCCACAGCACTGCCAGCACCCCAGTATATGAATCTTCTCATGGACTGGATTGAGGTTCAAATCAACAATGAGGATATATTTCCTACGAGTGTAGGTAAGTGCAAAGAAGAAGTCCTAAAGCATAAACTGCCTTTCATTCTGTGTACTAAGCATGTTCTCTTACCACCTCCATTTTTAAGGATTGTGAAATGTAAGCCTTTAAACAGCAGGCGGGGAGGAGGAGGGTGTCTGGCAGAAATTATGTGAAATATATGAAATGTTAACTGTGGCTGCTAGGTATGGTGGGGTTTGTTAGCCTAAAATGTTTCCATTCTAGACATTTGTCTCTGGTAAGCCTCTCAGGTTAATCACTAAGGTTGGTCAGCATTGCATTATTAGCTTGTTGAAAGCTAATAAAGTTCTCATTGCTTTGCACTTTGCTTGGTCACTTAGGGAGATACAGAATGGATGGAAAGCAATACCTAATTAGAATGCTATCCTCCCTTCAAAATGTGTATGGCTATGTGCAGTACAAGGCAGTGGAGTCAGAAATGCAGTGAACTCTGCCCTCCCACCCTCTCTTGGCTTCCCATCCAAAACTGATGAATTGGGCAGTGAATTATTCTCCAGATTACTGTTTCTAAGACGATGTATAACTAACAAGCTTTGCTGTGGTTTAACCAGACAGCCCAGATGACAGAACTGTAAGGGCAGCACAATTTTCCTTTTCTAATACTACAGTTAGTTTTCCTGAAGAGTGGAGCAAGTAAGTGGAAGTATCCTTGCTGGAATCGTTCCCTCTGGATGAGGAGGACTTTGCAGAAGAGTGCGTTGTGTAGCGTAGACAGCCTGAATCTTTAGCTGTGGCTGCAGGTAATAAAAAAAGACAGGCTGTTACACCTTAGAGATGTCAGTGTACTTCTGTAATTTTTAGCAGTTTTAGCTAATGAGTCCTGATTCACTTCTTGCAAGTGGGAAAGCTGGGAGCTTACTGTAAGGAGTGTAAGATGTTACATGTAAGTACTTGGCCTAGGTGAGTTACAAACAAGAAAAATGCTTATGTGTTAAAATTAGTTCAGCCAAATGTTTTGCAGTTAATGTGGAGCTGGGGCCTGCGGCTAATTGGTAGATGATAGATACATCAAGAGGCTGCATCTGTCAGTATTCCCTGACCTTTGAAATACCTTATTCTTGGCGTTGACAGCTGTTTGTCTGGACAAACTTATGGTTTGTTTCCCAGTTCCTATCACTTTTCTACCCTGATAGGTAGAAAGAAGGCAGTAACTATATCTTTTACTCTGGACTTTGCCAGCACAGCAAGAAGGAAGAGGACTTCAAAGGGAACAGTACCATATATTTTGTGTAGTGAAAAATGGGTTTGATTTCTCAAGCATTTGTTGTTTTATGTTTCTCCAGGGTAATTGATTTTTGGAATTGCAGGTGGGTTGAAGGTGCAGTGAAGTATGTAATTTTGCTTCCATTGGTATTTCTGCAGACTTTTGTTATACCAAGTTTCCATCTTGGAGTATTCTAGTATTACTCTGTGCTTTTGCAGTTTGCATACACTGAAAATGTGGTCCGTCTGCAAGCATGGGGAGCAGGTAACACACTGGCATGCTGACGGGCTTTACTGAACCAATAAATAATCTGTAACACACAACCTTTCAGCTCTAGATGCTCCTTCCTTATGTTTGTAGTAACATACATCTGGAGGAACTTTTATCCTGAAGGTTTACCTATTGTAAGCCTAAGAATGGAATCAGTAAATACCCTTAATGTACTGTTTTTCTCCTCCCAGCAGCTCTTGCTGTTGTAGATTAAATCAAATCTGAAGAAACTGAGGAAGGCGGAAGACCTGTGGTCTCTAGAATGGGGCTGGACTTTGATATCTGTGAAAAATGCAAATTTGTCTCACTTGAATTGACCCAAAGGAAGCAGAAAGGTCTGCTTGAGCCTTCATGGAGTGGTGGACTGTGCCATGGTTGTATTACAGAACGAGATGACTGGACAGTCCCATGAAGAGATTTTATGGATGCCCTTTGGAGCATTATTCCATAGAGCAGCACTTGCATCTGTATTCTGCTCTCCTCTCCTCTTGAGCCTTTGTTGCAGATACCATAGTGGCCACCTGGACACTTCTCATTATCTTCTTGATTCACCATTTTGTGGTATGAAACTATTGGTACAATTGTTTGGGAGGCCTTTGATCTTACAGTCCAGAAGCAAATGCATGCTGCATTCTGGGTACCTCTTCTCTCAGCAAATTCCTATTTAGGCAACCAGAATGGTCAAAAGGAAGTTTGGGTCTGTTTTGGGGTAAGATGCTTTTCTTTCAAGGGAATCTTTCTGATTAATTTGCACATCAATCCCTATCTGTAAATTGGAGATGATACTACCTGCCAGCCTGTCTGAGTACTGCTTATAAAGCTGTTGAATGAAATGCAGTCTCTCAGCGTGTATATTGTTACATGTTTTGCTTTTCACAATTGATCAGACAGAGCTTTGTTATTGTGTTGGGTACTGTTTGCTCCTACCTGTTCTGCAGCAGCCTTTGGTTAGATGTACCACAGGCGTAATATTAATGCAAACCTCTATTTTCATTCAGAGAAATTAATGATGGTGAAAATGATGATTGTTCATTCCGCAAAGCAGTTGAAATAGATCTTGAAAGATTATATACTCCGATGTGAAAACAAAACAGGCATAGGTATGTCCTTACTAATAGTACTATAGTTTTGAAGCAATGAGTGGCTGTAACTTAAAGAGATATATTTATTTGACTGTTTGAGGCATATGGGCTGCAGAGAATTGTTCTGGAAAAAGTGTATGTCCAGTGGATGGGTTTTGGGCAGACCTTTCCATTAGCAAATGACTTTGTTGAAGAGATCCAGAGTGGGATTCATAGGAGCTGTCCACAGAAACTTGAACACACTTTTGTCAGCTTAATGCTATTAACTTGTCCTCTTTCGTTTGACATATCTCATGCAAACTATCTAAAAAAGGGATTTCAGGAACTGCAATTAAGTGCAGGTTTCATTGAGGAGCTACTTTGAAGAAAAATGATTTCAGGATAAGGATAGCCAGGATTGGTGGGCTTTTTTTTTTGTGGTGGTGGTGTTCCTCTCTCGTTTAAAAAAAAAAACAGGAATGCAGTCAAATTATAAACTGTTATGAATGTTATATTTAATCTTCTCAGCGTTTACATTGGCACAATAACCTCTAGCCACTTACTAGTCTCTGTATTTCCTCTGGTCTGGTGCTATTTCCTCTCTGCTTTCTCCAGTCATTCTGGTTTACTCGTTTGCTGGTATAGAGTATCTTCCTCCAGCTACTCTCCTCATACTGAACTGGCTGGCAGTTAGAAAAGGGAGCTGGTATGGGAATGGAAGAGCTGTGAGGAATTGTATGCAGGTGACAAAAACAGGTGCTGAATATTAGCACAACTTCTTTGTATAGGCAAAGCTTTAATGACTGTCTTTGTAAAATGTCCTCACAGCTTGTAGAGGATTTTAGATGTGATTATGTATTTGTTCTTATTTCCATTATTCTCAATTTCCTTTATCCATCTGAAGTGGATTTAAGGCATGTAAGAGGCTGACAGCTGTGGAAACAAGTTCTGTGTGTAACCACAGATGTACCCTGACCTGTCTCAGCCCTCACAGTGTGGGAATGCAGGAACAGAGCAGATTTCACTCTGAATGCCTGCTCAGGCCACTCTGGTGAAACTATCCATAGTAGTCCCCAGCATTAATTTTTGTAGTGTGCTGGAGTTTTGTTTGGCTTTGGGGTAAACTCTTTTTCTTCAGTAAATACTAGTTGCTCTTGCAGGCACCTAGTAGTCTCACTATTTAAACACCTTTCAAGGCATTTATTTCCCAGGCTTATATGGACAACTTAATCCAGAGGCTCAAAAGTACCCCTTTTTTTTTTTTTTAACTCCTCTACTTTTTTTATCTCTGTGCTTTTTGGTAAACAGGCTGAATAAATCACTTGGAGCAGGAAACAGTAGATCCTTGGGACAGCTGCAGTTTTTGGTGAATTGCAGTTGTCAGCTTTCACCATATGTGTTTGGGCAGTGTCAAAAAAGGAGCCAAAAAAGAAAGTAGCTCTCTGCTGCTGTGCTCCCTTCAGACCCTGATTCCCAAACAAGACAAATTCAGTTGCCTTAGGTTTTTTCCCCGCCTCATTGTAGCCTTAAATTGAGAGTAATTCTGTCTTGTTTGCATTTTCAGTGAATGGAATGGGATTTTTTCTGTTGTAAGAGTTGCTGGGAAAGATACCCAGATATTTAAGGCCACAGGGGATTGTTTCATTTATTCTAATCTGACTTCCAGCATAACACAGGCCAGAGAACATCACCACATGATTTCTTCATCAAGTCCGTAGTTTGAAATGAGAAGACAGTCAGAAGAGAGAGTTCTGCTGAAATAAACAAGAACATGAACTTCTTTTCGACTTGACATAACGAAAAACCTTTTCCAATGAGACAATACAGCAGTAGAGAGCAGGCCCAGAAGAGGTTGTGCTGTCTCCATCCTTCGGAGTTTTCAAGACCAGGCTGGATAAAGCCCCGAGCAATCTGATTTGAACTGATGGCTATGTAAAGCAGAAAGATTTATATGCAGACCTCCCAAAAATCTGTGCCAGACTGAATTATCCTGTGATTCTTAATTCTAGTTTCAACACTGACAGGCTGCTTCAGGAGAAAGAGCTAAATTGATTAGAAACTGATTAAGCAGTTTAAGAAGCTGCAACTTGTCATTTAATGGAAGTACAAAGTCACGTTTAAACTATGAGTTTTTGTAGAGGAGAATTTCAAAGGTTAACTTACTGTAATGAAATAGCCTAGTTATGGCTGATCAAAATGAAACATACTTTAAAGTGTTTAAAGCCTAGAACTTCTGCTGAAAAATTAATGTATCTTCAGAAATGCACTGCCTGGTCCATGCTTAACTAGTAAATTTTGGTAGCTGGCAGCTTCAAAGTTTTTGCACAAAGCATGTGTGTAACGCTGCTTCCAAAAGAAGAGCCCAATATGTCACCACAATGCATCTACAAAAGCAGACCAAGACTCTGGAAGGCTCTCATGGATGTGATTGAAAACAACCACTAAATCGGGAGCTAAACTTTCAATTGTTTCTTACTAATATTGTGGTAGAATTTTTCTGCATCTTTAGCTAGTAATAAGAGTTGCCACTTGGGGCACTTTTCTGCAGGCACAGGGAAGCAGCTGACTGGTGGGTACAAATAGAGATTCCTCAACTACTTTTACTGAGCAAAGGCTGCTTCACAATACAGCCTGTAGAAATGTGGGCACACTGTTTGACATCATTGACTTTGTCTTGGAACTGTCCCTGTCTTACTGCTCTTCCAGAGCATGAAGAGGTGCCCATGGTGTGGGCAAAGTGGCATTTGCCTGCATTTGCTGTCTGTACTCTTTCTTCATTCTTTGCACCCATTGCAGTTGGGTGCCAGGTGCCCACCAAAGCCGCTCTATCACTCCTTCTCAGCTGGACAGGGGGGAGAAAATACAACAACAGTCTTGTGGGTCAAGATAAGGACAGTTTAATAAGCAAAAGCAGAGGTCATGTGTGAAAGCAAAGAGAAACAAATGATGTTATTCTCTACTTCCCATCAGCAGGTGATGTCTGGCCACTTCCTGGGAACCAGGGCTTCAGCACGCGTAGTGGTTGCTCCGAAGACGGAAAACGTCCCCCCTTCCGTCTCCCTTTACTTAGCTTTTATATCTGAGCTGACATCATATGGTATGGAATGTCTGTTTAGTTAGTTTAGGTCAGCTGTCCTGGTTACATCCCCTCCCAAGGTCTTGCCCAGGCCCAGCCTGCCGTTGAGGGGGGGCAAAAAATGTTGGGGACACAGCCTTGATGCAGTGCCAGCACTGCTCAGCAGTAGCCAAAACACTGGTGTGTTATCAACACCTTCCTAACTACCAATGCAGAGTGCAGCACTATGATGGCTGCTATGGGGAGAATTAACTCCCATCTCAGCCACACCCAATACAACCATCTAGGAACTGCCATTGCTTCACGCACACCTGCCCTGCAACAAAATATGTACAATCTCTACAGCTGGTTTGTTTCTTTCATTTTAAGACAAAACTTTGCCAGGGGCTGAAGGGAGGTGTCAGACTGGTAATTCAGTCACCCAGTGGTGGATGCATGTAGTTGTAGGCTACCAGCTGAAGACTGTTGCAAATTCCAAACAATCCTTTCTGCTTGATCTTTACACCTGTCACACCAATGCTGGATTTGGGCTAAAAAAGAATTTTGTTTTGTAAATCTTACCTTCTTTTCACTGTTGCTGCCCTTCCTTGGTCCTTCCTTCAGCATGGATGTGCTTGCCAAGAGCTTTGAGTTAATCTCTTCTGCCAATGAAATAAAGAAAATTCTGCAAGACATAGACTATTGTATGGCTGTAGCTTTCCTCTATTCATTAAACTTTGTGAACTCTGTGCATGTATGTATGTTACAGCAAAATTATAGCAGGAGCACAGCTATCCTCTTAGAAAGTTTGGTGTCTTGAAATATAAGTGCCTGGAAAATACCAGGTAGAGATTTACAACTAGATTGAATGTCAGAGCTTCCCCCTCCTCTCCCCTTTTTCCTGTTCTGTGGTTCAGGATCTGACAGATGCTTCTGTGTAAACTAAGCTGGCAGATGAATCAACCTACAAAGCCAGTACGCTTCAAGAGTACCATCAAAGGAGATTGATAAAAATTGTGTTGGCCCCATCTGTATGGTGAGTGATGCAGTCTAATAGATAGCTATCTATCTGGCCACCTTAGCATTGCATTACTTTCTTGCTGACTGATTATACTTTGGAGCAATTTGATTCCCTTTTTTTGTCTGGTATCTAAAATGCCTTGATTAATCTAAGCATTCTGCTTATACAAGCATAGGAGTGGTCTAGACAATCCTCAAGCCCAATCATTGTTGACTGACAGGTGACTACTCCCAAAGCTATCCTCCCCAGCTGTCTTCTCCAGTGTACCCTCTTGATCTGATGCTAGATGTGCTGTTTGAGGAACACAGAGGTCTGCTTCCAGCTCAGACATATAAATTAACCCATTCTTCAGCCTAGTTCAGATAATAATAGAAAATATGTGCAGTAGAAAGTAAGTGCAAATTCTTTAGTACATTCTCTCCTTTTCCGTGAGAAGGATTTGTCACTGCTGGTATGAAGGAACACTGTCTCACCTGGAGAATGACTATTAGAAGGCTGATGCCTCATATGCCAGGTTTTCTGCATTATAGCAATCATTAAGGGCTAAAATACATCGAAAAGCAGCTCTCAGCAGATCTCTTCCATTCTCCATACTACAGAAACTTAAAACCAAAAAGAATAAGAACTTAAGTGGTAGCATGAATGGTGGAGGGAAAGCTCATGGGAAGAGGAATGTGTTATCTAGCTCTGCAAAGGCTGAAAAGTTTAAGGATCTCTGCTCGTACAGATGCTGCTTTGAGAGAAAGAAAGAAGTATGGGTCACCTGCAAGAAGTGGTGTCCCATGTGGGAGCAGGAGTAGTCTGTCCTGTAACTGCTAGGTCCCTTGTTCTCAAGGAATTTACCTCTCCAGCACATTGTGATTACATACACTGTGGGACATTACTTAAATTAGTCTCTCAGAGAATCTGCAACTCCACAACCACAGCTTCTACCCTAACTGAACTTGTGACCTTTTCTCTTCAGCTACCATCACGGCTGATGTCTACAATGTGTTAAGTCTATGGCATACTAGGGTTGAGCTTGTGCCCAACTCAAAAGTGTGGGAAATTCAACACCTTGAACATGCATTGCTTTGGAAAGTGGGTTTGTGTGAACTGAGTAGTCTGCAATCCACATTGTTGTGTGCATTCCTTTTCCTGATGAACAAGGAAAATAGCTCCTTATTTAAAACGTTATAAAACAGACTTTCTCTGATATGCTGCAAAGCAGAATATGTGTAGGAGTAGCATTTACAAATCATAATGACTTTGCTGGTTCATTTTTTGGAACCCAAATGAAATACAATTCACAAGTATCAACTTTCTTAGTGGCTACTTTTTGCCTGTGTTTATTTTGCCACATTTAAGTTGTTATTTAAGCTCAGAAATATTGTAGAAAATAGGTAGTCCCTACTCCCACAGAAATATTGTAGAAAATAGGTAGTCCCTACTCCCACAAAGTGTTTTCATCCTTAAGGTCAATCTTTTGAGGACAATGCTGGTACTTTTGGGGCATCTTTTATGCAGAATCTAGCCAAGGGAAGAGTGGTTAGTGGGGTCTTCAGCTGCCCCAGACATATGGTAACGATCATCAGAATAAAGAGTGCTCACAGAGATATGAAAATAAAATAATTTAGTCCTGTTTAAAGTACAATCTCAGTTTAACTTCATTGTGGAATGGCTAGAGTGCTACAGAAATGTGGTTATAAGGGAACTTGTGGAAAGCTTAAAGCAAAGACAAGGTCTTTGCTTCAGCCAGAGGTATATGCACCAATACTGCCTTTAAGTTTGGCCACCTTCTTTCAAATAGAATTTTGGCCTGCTGGATTCACACAGAGTACGTAAATAGAGCAAAATTAGAAACTTTAACAGGGGAAAACTCATTAGTTTCTTTTAAATGAGGTCCTCATGTCTTTTACAGATATTTTTTGGAAGAAAGTCAAATATGTACTTAAAAAATACATGGTTAGAAACCTCTTGTGTTGATAAAAGGTATGTGTGAGCCTTTGTATCAAAATAGTGTGTCCAGTAGGGCTAGGGAAGTGATCATTCCCCTGTATTTGGCACTGGTGAGGCTACACCTCGAGTACCGTGTTCAGTTTTGGGCTCCTCACTCCAAGAAAGACATTGAGGTGCTGGAGCATGTCCAGAGAAAAGCAACAAAGCTGGTGAACGGTCTAGAGTGCAAATCGTATGAGGAGTGTCTGAGGGAGTGGGGGTGGTTTAATCTGGAGAAAAGGAGTCTGAGGGGAGACCTTCTGGCTCTCTGCAACTACCTGAAAGGAGGTTGTAGTGAGGTGTGTGTCAGTCTCTTTTCCCAAGTAACAAGTGATAGGATGAAATGGCCTCAAATTGCACCGGAGCGGGGGTTAGAATGGATATTAGGAAAAATTTCTTCACAGAAAGGGTTATCAAGCACTGGAATAGGCTGCCCAGGGAAGTGGTTGAGTCATCATTCCTGGAGGTATTTAAAAGATGTGTAGACATGGTACTTAGGGATATGGTTTAGTGGTGGACTTGGCAGTCTTAGATTTACGGTTGGACTTGACGATCTTAAGGGTCTTTTCCAATTTAAGTGATTCTATGATTCTCTACTCTTTAAACACAAAAGCAAGAATGACATGCTGAGATAACCTGAAACATTTGTAAGCACAGTGTTCATCCTGACAATGCTTCAGAGAAACCCATCAAACTTTCTTATCAGTATTTATAAGTGTCATTAAGTCACTTGTGTGCTTACCATTAAAGACAACGATAGTAGTATATTTATGTGCCTAGTTATGCAGAGGTTATCTGGGTTGAGGACCTTACATGCTTGGAGAAATAAAAGTCAGCAAGACATTATGGGAAGAAAATTATTTCCAGAGAAAAGCTGTTTAGCATGGCTTCTGCTAGAATTGATTTTTCTCCACCAGGTTAGTTTGACCACTGTGGTCAGCTGAACACTCAGTGGTAGTGCTGCATATGACATGACTAGCCCTTGTCTACGCGGTTGCATATTCAGGTTTATCTTTTCTTCATGAGTGTGTTTGCATGTGTTTACATCGGAAAAGGCCATACCAAAAAAAAGTGAAAGCCAAGAACAACAATGGTGGTACTGAAGGGAATTTATTTCAGAGTCTCAGAGTGGCTCCCCTTTAACTTTGTGGTCGTTGGGTTCACCATTTCTGAGTTATGTTGGCCGCTGTAATCCCTCATGCAGGAGATTGTCAGTTCTTGGTACCTTAGTTATTCAGTACCTTGAAGAAAACAACTTGAAATCTCAAATCTCATGTGATCTTGAAGAAGGTAGCTGTGTTCCTTCTACTGTATTGTTTCTTCAGGATGATGACAGGCCTGGTACCTTAACAGGCATAAAGTAGAAAGGACAATAGTCTCTTTTTTTTTTTTTTTTTTTTTTTTTTTTAAAGTGAGTTGGTGTAACCCTGAACATGAACATGTAAAGTTGCTTAGGAGATAAAGGAGAAGGAAAACACAAAGGCCAGTCTTTGCACCATTAAGGACAATGTTCTTTTTGTCAGAACAGCTTTTCTACAGTACACTCAATCCGCCTGCTTATTCACTGTCCCTGTATCCTCAGCAGAGGGGACTAAGGCTTGTAGTTTGTGTTCCACAAGACTGTGTTAGAGTAATTCAGCCATTCATTAAAATGGAACACTTTTAAGCTTGATTATGTTCTACATTCAGGAAAAGATTAATTGTTCTTGAAAGCAGATTCAAATCATCATTGGCCTAGTCATGGAGAAGAGTTTGCCAGTATCTCTTGTCATAGCTACCAACCTACGATGGCCACACAGGATTCACAGTTGATGGTCTCTGTTCAGCTGAAGCAAGCCTAGCACTGGCCTAGCAGAAAGAAATAGAGATTAATAAGGTCAGGACTGGGTCTAAAGTTGACCCTTAAATCCTATTATCTTAACTTATTTTTAACACTGGAGAGTACCTGCAAAAACTGGGTTTATGTGCAACTCGCTAATTATTTATTGGGCACTGTAATTCAACCAGTTCACATTCAGTGACCTTAAAATTAATGGATCATATCCTATTTTATTACACAGGTGTGAATCTATTATTATATGAATCAGTATATGAATCAGTATGACCACCAGTTATCAGAATTCCTCCATGTTCAAGCCAATACAGTTATTTTTCTTAGTAGTCATAGTTTGTGGTAATATAAAGCATCCTTCTTGGTTTTACTGATACTTGTGTACTGACTGTCACCAGGATCTTCGATCAAAACATGTGTAACAAGAATGGACCTCACTTTACCTTGTCTTATCATCATATAATATACCTCATTGCTTTTTATCTAGTTAAACCAGACGTGCTGCTGATGCCAGCTAGCATCCAACAATGGTAAAGCAAGAAATACTCGATTAAATGGTTTGGGAGTGTACAGCAACACTGCTGTAAAATATGTTTCTTCATTTTATGTTTCTGTAACGAGCAAGGCTTTTTAAATGGATAATTGTTTTCCTGTAAAAAGTGGGGTTTGAATGTAGAATTGTTCATATTAGACAGTTGTGCTGTAATACTCCCAAACCATGTCTTCTGCAATATACTTTCTAATGGAAACTTCAAACAGTAAGCAGCACAGAAGAATTTTTTGAAGTGTATTTGTGTGTGTACAGATCCATACTGAGTGGTAGAAAATAAAGTAACTGAAAACACTTGAGCAAAAGGACAAAAATGGATACTTGTCAGCTTATGCCCCATGCTTCAATGGAGTGTATGTGTGCTCTGACTCTTAACACGGCCACCTGTTACATGCTGAGGGACCACCTGACTTGAGGAAAACTAAAACAAAAAGTAAAAGCATTGGTAGGTTGTTCCTCTCTGCTTCTATATGTCTATCCAAGCAGGGATAAAATGCTTTCATGCACCTTTGTTAACATTCTGGAGAAATCCAAGCAGAAGTCATCAAGCGCTGGCTGCTGGCCTTCCAAAGCTGCAGTGCAAACACTTCTATAAATATGACCAACACAAGGTATGTGTAGGTGGTGAGGGAAGGGGTTTTTCCCTTGATAACTCTGAGCCGTGTTTTTCAGTCCACTGATGCATTCAAGCTTGTCTTTCTACACAACTTGCTTGCTCACTCCTACAAATGACTTGTGGCTGTACATGTGACATACAACTTAACATGTTTATCGTTTTTAAGCACTGTAGAACTCCATCAAGTCTCCCATCTGCCCTCAAGGTAACTCTACGCAGTGTTGTTACCTCCACGAAAATCTACTTACTATATGACGGTTAGAATTGCGGAGGTATACAACAGAAGCTGGAATTTCATTGATCTTCTTTTTCATTCTCTCTTAACATATGTAGCTGCTGGCATAATTGTTTGTCTTTTTTTCTACATAAGTCTGGCTGTTTTGACTGGAACCTGTCAGCCAGCGCAGTCCAAGAACTGCTTGCAGTGAATCAGGAAACAAAATGTGCATCCTGCATATGCCTTTTGGTGTTTGAAGCCAAAAGATGAAGGCCAGTCTTATCAATGCAGCTGTGACAGGACAAGTGCTTGTCCTGCAAAGAGATCTGATGAGTCACAGAAATAATGTGACATAGTTATCTTCACTCTTACTTTTCACCAGCCATGTGGACAGAGCTGCATATGCTGTCTTAATTAAACCAACAAACTTCCCTTCTCCTCCACTTATGGTTAATGTAGCTTCCATGTGCCTAGGCAGTGCACTGTGAGATGGCAGACAACTGTTGTTACACTGTAACTCACATTAACAACAGAGTCCCTGGAGAAAGGCTTCGCAGCCTGACAGTCATTCTCAAGGTAGGGTGTAAGCTCTGTGTCACAGGGATGAACAACTTACAGTAAAAATTCTTTGGTTATAAAGGCTGTGTGCCACAAAACTTACAAGTGCAGCATATGGACTGTGGAAATATCAAATAATTTTCAGTGTTTGACATTGTTTGTACAAGACCCAAAGTCTTCTGATTACATACTTAACCTCAAAGAATTGTTTTTAAGTAGAGAAGACCACAAAGCCAAGGTCTAAATCGTTCCATTTTCCCTGAAGACTGACACAAGATGCTATCCGGCAGATGATGCACCACAGTAGGTGGTGCCTCCACATGCAAATGGATATGGGAATTTCCTAAAACACAGATCTCTGTAGTGTTTTCTGAGTCTCCCTTTTCAAAAGTTTTGCTTTACTTGGAAAATCCTCTGAGCCATGCTTAGAATCCTTGGAATAGGGGGTAAATGCAGGCCATGGTACCCGGTGGGTGACTGTTTTGTATGACTGAGCAGAAAACCCCACTTACAGCAAGGTCAAAGATTAGAAAAGACATAACAAATGCTCAGAACATCTCAGCAGCACAGTACAGAGTGAAACAGTCTTTACTGACAGTGCTGACACAGAGGATTTTTTTTCTTCTTTCCATCTCACAGTGAGTCACATGTCTGAAGAACACCAGGGGGGCTGTGCCTTTTCATATGCTTGAAAATACATAGTGGAAAATTGTATTTCCTTCTCATAATGTGAATCAGTGGCACTTTGACTCACAAGAAAAAAAAGGAAGGTTGCCGAGACATCTGGAATCAGAGATCATCAAGAAGGGAATAATCAAAATCTGTTAATAGTTGGAAGGGGAAAGGGAGGACAATGAACAGCTTGTCTTTGAAAGATAAAACTCTCATGTGGATATGGAAAGAAGTGCCTTTTCTTTTAAGAAATGGATATTCAGCTGAACTGAGAAATGTTATAGTTTACCAATAAATCTATACTGTCAACAAGAGCATGGTGAAATAATGGTAATTGTTGTTCATACAGCATCAGCTCTAACCAGCCTTAACAGGAAGAACTCAGCCCTCTAATAGACAAAACCCTAAAGCTTGAAGCTATTGTACTCGGCAATGGAGACATTTCCAAACCACATGCTGGGTGACATCAGATCTTTTAGAAAAGTACCAGTGAATATTTGGGCATTAAAACAACACATCTGTTTAGAATTTATGTGCTCTATAATTAGTTGCATACCATGGCTGCCTTTCTCTTGAAGTTTTAGGGCTTGGTTTTGGTATTTTTTTTAAATATCTAAGTGTTGAAAAGCCCTATAAAGTAAGGTAAATGTTACTATTCATTTGTCAAATAAGAGATCAAAGCTCAGGTAATCAAAGTAGTCTACTGTCCTGGGTTCAGCTGGGATAGAGTTAATTTTCACAGGAACCTGGGAGGGGGCACAGCTGGGACAGCTGACCTGAAGTAGCCAAGGAATCTATTCCATACCATGTGCCATCATGCTCAGCATATAAATGGGGGAGGACGTTAAGGGGAGCTCTCTTGGCTTTTGGTGGGGGAAGTGGTGGAGCATCAGGTTCCAGGTAGTGAGCAGTTGTACTGTGCATCACTCGTTTTGTATATTTATTAGTACCATTGTTGTTGTAACTTCTTTTTTTATGTTGTCCCAGTAAATTGTCCTTATCTCAACCCATGAGGTTCTGGGGTTTTTTTTCTTTTCTCCTTTCTGATTCTCCTCCCCATCCCACCAGATGGGGGCAAGAGGAGTGAGCGAGTGGCTGTGTGGTCCTTTGTTACCGGCTGGGCTGAAACCATGTCAGTCCTTTTTGGCACGCAACATGGGGCACAAAGGGTTGTGATAACAACAGATCTGGCCAGAACGTGTTAAAATAAATTTGTTATACGCATTTTCTTGTATTAGTTAAATGGTTCATTTGTTCACATGGTGGCATTTTGTAAGTTCTTATATGCTGTATGTATTGCCTGTGGTTCCGTTTATCACCTCTGGGAGAAGGATCGGGATTACCATTTTCTTATGCTGGGCAATGTTGATTTATGAAATGATTGCATCACTGGTCATGAGATTAAGCTGGTATCTGTACACAGCAATGATATAATTTCCATACTTTGGGCTCCTTCTATCAGAATTTATTGGTAATTGCATCCAATCCATAGGGAAGTTGGGGGGGGGGGGGATACTTTCCCCCATCTGTTCACCTCCCTTTTCTTCTTCTGGCTAATTACAACAGCTTTTGAGAATTTTGAATATCCTTGGGATGTGCAAGCCAGCATGCTATTAGTCCTATGTCTCCTGAATATGTTTCAAGTCTTGTTTAGGGCTGCAAAAAGGTTTTTTAAGAATACCACCCAGAGATCTGCCCCAAAGCTGGATATTCATGGGTGGCATGGCATGTGGGAGGATATGGGCAGGTATCTGGAGAACTTCTCCCCTCCAGTGGCTTGGAACTTCACTCCTGAACAACTACAGAACCCTCATGAAGTGGTAGAATATTTGAAAGGAAAATGCTGTGGCTAT
>JANZLQ010000079.1:13192745-13232180 GCA_026212715.1 Elanus axillaris | reverse complement strand
GGGATACAGAGGATCTGAGGTCCGCTATACTCCAACTGAAAAAGAGATATTGGCAGCATATGAAGGAGTTTGAGCTGTCTCAGAAGTGGTTGGTACTGAAACACAGCTCCTCTTAGCACCCTGACTGCCAGTGCTGAGCTGGATGTTCAAAGGGAGGGTTTCCTCTACACACTATGCAACTGATGCCACGTCAAGTAAGTTGGCTGCACTGATCACACAACGAGCTCACATAGGAAACCCTGATTGCCCAGGAATTTTGGAAGTGATCACGGACTGGCCAGAAGACAAAGATTTTGGAATGTCTCCAGAGGAGGAGGAGGAGGTGACATGCGCCGAAGAAACCCCACTGTACAATAAACTGCCAGAAAATGAGAGGCAATATGCCCTGTTCACTGATGGGTCCTGTCATATTGTGGGAAAACATCGAAGGTGGAAGGCTGCTGTATGGAGTCCTACACGACAAGTTGCAGAAACAGCTGAAGGAGAAGGTGAATCAAGTCAATTTGCAGAAGTGAAAGCCATCCAGCTGGCTTTAGAAGTTGCTGAAAGAGAGAATAGCCAGTGGTCTATCTCTATACTGACTCACGGATGGTGGCAAATGCCCTGTGTGGATGGCTACAGCAATGGAAGAACTGGCAGCGCAGAGGTAAACCCATGTGGGCTGCCGCACTGTGGCAAGATATTCCTGTTTGGCTAGAGAAGCTAGTGGGGAAATTAAGTCACGTGGATGCTCATATACCCAAGAGTTGGGCCATGGAAGAACAACAAAACAACCGGCAAGCAGATGACACTGCCAAGGTTGAAGTATCTCAGGTGGACCTGGACTGGCAACATAGGGGTGAGCTATTTATAGCTTGGTGGGCCCGTGATGCCGCGGGTCATCAGGGAAGAGATGCAACATATAGATGGGCTCGTGATCGAGGGGTGGACTTGACCATGGACATTGTCGCACAGGTTATCCACCAATGTGAAACGTGTGCTGCAATTAAGTAAGCCAGGTGGCAAAACCCCCTGTGTTATGGAGGGCGATGGATGAAATATAAATGGGGAGGCCTGGCAGATTGACTATATCACACTCCCACGAGCCCACCGAGGCAAGCGCCATGTGCTTACAATGGTGGAAACAACCACTGGATGGCTGGAAACATATCGTGTGTCCCATGCCACTGCCCAGAACACTATCCTGGGCCTTGAAGGGTGAGTTTTATGGCAACACGGCACCCCAGAAAGAATAGAGTCAGACAATGGGACTCACTTCCGAAACAGACGCCTGGGCCAAAGAGCATGGCATTGAGTGGGTATATCACATCCCTTATCACACACCAGCTTCTGGGAAAATTGAACGATACAATGGACTACTGAAAACTACGTTGAGAGCAATGTGGGGTGGGACTTTCAAACATTGGGATACACATCTAGCAAAAGCCACCTAGTTGGTTAATACTAGAGGATCTGCCAATCGAGCTGGCCCTGCTCAACCAAGACTTCCACACACTGCAGAAGGAGATAAAGTCCCTACAGTGTGCATGGGGAGTATGTTAGGGAAGACAGTCTGGGTTAGTCCTGCCTCAAACAGAGACAAACCCATGCAAGGGATTGCTTTTGCTCAAGGACCTGGGTGCACTTGGTGGGTGATGCAGAAGGGTGGGGAAGTTCGACGTGTACCTCAAGGAGATCTGATTTTGGGAGAGAATAGCCAGTGAATTAGGCTGTACAATGTTAACTGCTAACTAACCTGCTGATGTATGTCATTGTATCTGTAGTGTCTATAAGGCATATCAAGGGTATTGCAGTAAGAATTACCCAGATGACTGAAGGATGGACTTTGAAACCGAGGCAAGTGCAACAGTGATAGAATGTGAACTGGTGACCAGTAATTCCCTGAAGATCGACATCTTCAACCTGCAGACCAATGGTGTGGGTGGTACTGAATGTACCAGCTGCAAGCTCCAGAGGCAGCATGCAGGAGTCCAACACGTCACACCATCTTTCCTATCCTGAAGGACTGGTACAACAGATGGAGCCCCAAAGTCATGGACTAAATAAAATTAATGGACACGTTAGAGGGATGGCCGATAGACTAAAGGAATTCTATTCGTGGGTTAGGGGTGTCCATATACATATATATGTGTATATAAGACAAGGAAAGTAGTGGTGATTAATTGGAAAATGTAGGATCTGGGCATGATGCAGATGGTATAAAGTAAGGGGTATCATGGGTTCAGCTGGGATACAGTTAATTTTCACAGAAATCTGGCATGGGGCACAGCCGGGATAGTTGACCTGAACTAGCCAAGGAGCTATTCCATACCATGTGCCATCATCCTCAGTATATAAATGGGGAGCCAGCTGGGGGTTCCCTCAGCTTTTGGTGGGGTAAGTGGCTGAGCATCGGGTTCCAGGTAATGAGCAGTTGTACTGTGCATCATTTGGTTTGTATATTCTTTTATTTGTATCATTGTTGTAACTTCTCTTTTTTTGTTGCCCCAGTAAATTGTCCTTATCTCAACCCTTGAGGTTCTTTTTTTTTCTTTTCTCTTTCTGATTCTCCTCCCCATCCCACTGGATGGGGGTGGGAGGAGTGAGCGAGCGGCTGCATGGTCCTTTGTTACTGGCTGGGCTGAAACCATGACAGCTACATAATGTATGATTAGCTATTCAGGTGGGAAATTCTGAGTAGAAGTGATTTTTCTTGGATTACACAGTGGTTCCTTGGTGCATCCAGAAACAGGTAGTGTCAGTGATTCGAAGAATACTCTTGATTTGTTCCTAAACCACAAGCTTTGTGTATGCATTTGGAGTAAAGGAAATGAAAACTGAAAGGCTTTAGAAAGACTCCAATCCCATGCATTCCTAGCCCTCCAGGAGAATGCTTGACAGAGTTTCTGGAGGAATTAAAATTGCAGATCAAACAGAGGAAGGTTTTTCTTAGGTGTTTATTTACTCAGGACCTAGAAGGTTTTTTGAATATTTCATTTGAGATCCATGGCTATGATTTGCATATGATTTGCAGAAGAAAGGCTGTAAAGTTAAAAGCAAGGGTCCATCCAGCCCAATAGAGGATGTCCACGGGAGAAGAGTGTAAGAAAAGGGGAAAGTGCTTTTTCCCAGCTTCCAGAAATCCATATGGTAGAGGTGTGAGAACATCCTTTGATCTGGAGTATTCTGGCAAGAATAAGGATCTCACCAATGGCGGTCCCACTGTTTTATCTTCATGGTGGCTCTCTGTTCTGCTCATTTCAGTTTTCTACTGGTTCGGGCTGTATTGAGAATTTCTACCCATAAATTTTACTGGTGAAAAGAAGAGCGGTTGGAAGGTTTGGGCTGAAGATACGTCCTTCCGTTGTCCTTCGAAGTAAAAAAAAGAGATTTAAAAATTTATGCCTGTTTTGTCTTTCATTTAAACTTGTAGTACCTTTAAATACTTTATAAATTGCTTTTAGACAGGCATATTTTAAAAAATTTGTCACAGTAGCCATCAAATTCAGTCCCCAAATTTTTGAGTAAAAATCAGTGCTCGTTTTAGTATTCAGGCTCTGTTGTAACTTGACCTAGTTGATTACCAGTTAACTGTGTAATTTTGCTGCAGAGATCACAAACATTTTTAATTGTCCCAAGGCACAGCAACAGGTATCAAGAAGTGAAAATAAATGGTACAGTAATTTAATTGCCTTCTGACAAACGAACAGCAGCAAAAGAGAGAAAAAAAACCCACAACCAAAGCTTCTTGATGCAAACAAATCAGCGTTATTCACTCGTGGACATTTACCATCAGGATTGTGAAAAGGTTTTAGTTTTCCGTAGTCCATGCCACCTGCAGACAACTGAGTTGCAGGACACTGGGGACTTCATTTTGAAGTTGCAGCTGCTTGCACATGATCTGAGAAGCTTTACAGTAAAGCAAGCAATGGTGTAAATATTCAGGATGAAAAAATTGTCACATGGAATGTAGTCTTCAGGTAAAATGAAGGATTTCCTTGTTATCTCCTGTTATCTGCCCAAGCTTATCCTAGTATGTCTCCTATTATTGTGGCTCAGCTGTTAAGACACACAAAACTTCTTTTCATTCTGTTTAAAATATGTCTTAACAGTTCCTCTTTTAGTAAAATTTAAAAATCTTCCCATTCTCAGAGTAAATGCTGGTGACAGTGACACCTTCCTTGATTTTTTGAGCAGGCTTTCCTTATGTGCGGTTTTATAGGGCTAATATACAAAAGTTATGTTTGTTGTATCAGGATGTTTTTGTGTTGGTAGTGCAAATTCCCCTGACATTTTTTATCATCAGGTTGGGTTTTGTAAATTTTGGAGGGAACACTCAGGCTCAGACAAATGTCATTGACTTCCAGTGAGATTTCTGATTCTAAAAATCTGAATCTTTTATAAAACCTTTCTAAGCAGACTGATTCTATCTGGCATAACTGGGAATATTAAGTTAATGATTTCTGTCATTGGAAGTAGTTCAGGGTGTGTAGGTTAAAACAGAGAAATAGAGAAAAAGCCCAGTTCTCTTCACCAGCTGCAGTCTGTATGCACTGCTCAGTTGAAGCTGTCCTAAAGGTCTGGGAAAACTTCTCCAACAAGTGGGATCCTCAGACATACACGAGTACCATTGCAGTGCACCAAACCCATTTTAGTGGGGATGTAACATGGGACAGCAAAACTGGATTTTTTCTTTGGCAAAGAGTTTTGTGTCAGGCATCTGCAGAGATCCTGCAAAAACTTAGAGCCAACTTCATTACGTATTATGATAATGTAAAATGTCACCTGCTAAATTTCTGGTCTCGGACTACTAAAAAGACATTTACAAACTTTTCCAGTGATAACTAACTTTCACTGTTCTTCCAGCAATGAGAAAACAAACTGTCCAGTGTCAGAGTCATATTCTGCCTTCACCAAGATACACAAAAACCTTGCTGAGCATGTATGTACCTAAGTTGTTTGCACCCTGAACCTGTTCCCAGTCACCAGGCCGTGCTGTTAGTCTGAAGTGGAAGTATATGTGCATGCCTTTCCTGCTGCTGGGGGAAGAATTGCTCTCTGAACCTGTCAAGATGCCTATATTCAGTACAGTTAGGTCTAGGTCTGGTACCATAAGTTACTCTGTCAAAGTACTAGCTGTTTGAGTACAACTCCAGATGCAAGTTGTACAGTACAACTCCAGGTTGGCAGATGGGAACAGGCCTCTTCACCTCCTAATGTGGTCATGTTTAAATAGTTCCCCAGCAGCTCCAGTGTAAAGGTGTTCCTTAGAGGCCATGAGTGCAGCATGGTAGGACAGTGAACACTCTGGTCCTGATCCTGGCACTTGGAGCTCTACTGGACAGAATTACAGAATCACAGAATAATTTAGGCTGGAAAACACCTTTTGAGATCATCTAGTCCGACCTCCCTGCTCAAAGCAGGGTCATGTAGAGCAGCTTGTCCAGTCCACAGATGGAGATTCTGCAATGTTTCCAGGCAATCTGTTGAAGTGTTTGACCACCCTCAGAGCAAAAAAATGTTGTCCTGTGGTCAGATGGTATTTTATGTTTTTTAATTTGTGCCCGTTGCCTCTTGTCCTGCCAGTGGGCACTATGGAGAAGAATCTGCCCCCTCATCTTCATTCCCTCCTATCAGGTATTTATACATATAGATAAGGTCCCTTCAGTTTTCTCCAGAGTGGAGGGTCATACCTCTCAGCCTCTCAGTCTCCTCTTCATCTCTGTGGCCCTGTGCTAGACTCAGTTCAGTTAACTCCTTGTCTTTCTTCTACTGCGGAGCCCAGAACTGAACCCAGCACTCTGGGTGTGGCCTCACTGGGGCTGAGTAGAGGGGACGATCACCTCTTTTGACATGCTGCCAGTGCTCATTCTAATGAAGCTCAGGATACTGTTGGCTTTTTTTGTTGTGAGGGTGTATTGCTGGCTCATGGTCAGCTTACTCTACCAGAACCCAAAGGTCCTTCTCAGCAAAGATACTTTCCAGCCATTCAGCCCCCTGAGTGTACTGCTGCCTGGGTTGTCCCTTACTGGGGGTAGAACTGTGCATTTACCCATGTGGAACATAATGAGATGTCCCTCTGCCTATTTTTTGAGCCTGTGAAGGTTGCTCTGGACAGCGGCACACCCATCTGGTGTTATCAGCCACTCCTCTCAGCTGTGTATCATCTGCAAACTTCCTCAGTGTGCACTCTGACCCATCAGTCAGATCATTAATGAAAATACCGAAGAGTATTGGTCCTGTGTTGGAGATGAGGGATTTAGATTGCTTAAAGAATCAGTGTTAAAGGTATTAGCAAAAATGGTTTTAATATGATGTTGTAGAAGTGCTACTTAACAAAGATCGATGGCAAGATTCACTCTATTAACTACTGCATGGAAGAAACGTACAAAGGAAAACCGAGTTAAAATTGAATTAGAACGATTCACACAGAGACGGGAGACACAAAAGGGTAAGGAAGACCCTCCCGTTGAGTCACAAGGTTCAGAGTAGACCCCCTTGCTTTCTAAACTCCTTCTCAGAGAGGAGTCTAGGTGCGGCTGGATCCAGACTTAGTCTCAGACTTGGTCAGTGGTTTATGTCTAACAGAATTATCTATACAAAGGTTATAACAATTAATATTGAGTAGCTACATGGATTAGTAATGTTTCATTAGTATTAATTCAGCATGCTTGTCAGTCACTTACCGAGGATCTGTTGCGAGTAAGGGGTCTCTTCACCTTGGGTAGGGAAGGATCTTAGCCTCAGGCAAGGAATCTCAAACCTTGAGAGGCATGCCTGCTCAAGGGGAGAGTCACCTGGTGTGCAGTCTAGTTGCAGTTCAGGGAGAACTCAAATTGAGCTCATCCAAAGAGCTGTCATTGGTAAAAGGTCCCTCTGCCTCGAGGAGCAACCTTGAGAGGCGTCCCAGCCCAAGACGAGATCACTGCCATGCAGCCACGCTGCCTAGCAGGGAGAGCTCAAGGAATGCTCACTTAGGCTGTCATATTTATGGAATAAAGTAGTTGGCTTGTAGTCAAGTTGCATACAATGGGAAAGGTATGCATAAGACTCCTTGTACCCACAATTTTCTTTGTTCCTTGATAAACGAGTCTTGGAAAAGCCACCTGGTATTGATGTGTAATCGCATGGTTGGTGTTCCAAGCTCATATGCATCGATGCTCACTGTGTCACTCTGCTCCTTTGTGGGTTTCCTAGAGGAGTTCTTGGCCCAGCTATGGCTCAGGCCTTTACACCTGTTGGAGCCTGTACCAATCTACTGCTGGTTTGGTTAAGGTGGGGTTGAGTGCATCTGTCACACTCCACCCCTTGACTACGGTCAATCCACTTTATCAACTCATAGAGTGGTGGTACAGTTACCTCTTGCCTCTATGTAATAAATATGTGGCATGTTGCAGAGTAGTGGTAAGAGTCCAATTATTTGATAAGCTGTTTAGGTTAAGTTCCAAAATTAATGTTAATCATATACTATGTTGGCACGCTTGCAGATCCACGGTAAGTTAACAGCTTTTTTTTTTAGTATAAAATGTTACTATTAATTACATTATTGGGTCATTTTTTGCAATGAACAGGGAGTATTGGCTTCATTATGTACCAAACCTTTACATATAAAATAATTATAAGTGATAAGCACAATATCATTAGAGCTAACAAAATCACAATCGGATGAAGCATGAAATTCAAAGTTCCTGTTGCTGTCGGTGACCATCCAAATAAGGTATCCCATGAATCATGTTCTCCATCTTTTTTCAGTCTTTTTAGGACATGGTGTATCTTCTCTGCATCATGATGGATGGTAATCAGGGTTCTTTGTCCATTGTTCTGGATTCGTTTTAGCAATTGATTCAGGTCATCATGTTGCAACAGTTCTCTCACCAATGCAATATTCATTCCAATGGGGGTAGGTAGTAAATCTTGATATGATATATAGTGAGACTGTAGCAATTGGTGGGTTGTGACAGGAGCTGAATAGTTAAAGTCACATCCCATAATCCTGGTAAAATTACAAATACAGATATTTGAATGATTATTTGTCTCCACAGTAATGTTGTCTACAAATACAGAATCACAAAGGGTTCTCATACAAATACATCCATTTCCAACATATACAAGTACGGTCTCAGGGGTTTCATCAGGATGTATTTCAAAATGACAAACATTATGTTCAGTGTCAAGACAAATGTCTTGGGCCTTAATGGTATTACTTTCACAAATAAATCCTTGTTCCTGTATGACACATGCATCAACATCGACAGTTTGCCATTTGTTCCCATTTTGTCGGGCCCATACTCTGTGTTCTAATGGGTAGAGGACAGTTCCATGGTGATTTAATCCCAGCGCAATGATTGGGTATATGGTGTATACCGAAGCATTGCGTATTGTCAAAACAAAAGCTGTGGCTTTACTGTTGGTAGGGTCATAGGTGAAATTAACTAGACACCACCAGGATTGGAATTCCCTTTCAAATTTAGTTGCATTATCCCAGATTACCTTTCGAATTTCAGTGGGTAAGGTGCCCTCTTCACCTTCCTTTATAATTGCTGCCACAGTAGATTGTACCCACTGTTGAGCCTGAATACAACTAAGAGCCAAAGAGACATTAATTTGGGCTGCACCTAGTGCATTCACAGTTAGTTGGTGGTCCTTTTCATTAATTCTTTCCCATTGGGGTAATATATCAGATAAGACCCACTGGTTAGTTCGCAATGCCACCAGAGAAGATTGCAATGGACGTTCTAATTTATGTAAATTACTTGCTGCTGAGCTTAATTCATTTGCTAAAACTTCAGCTCCCATGCTGTTTAATACTCCTAATCCTGTCCCCGGGATGCTAGTCACATCCCTCCTTGATCGTTTTGGCGAGGTGAGGGTTTGCCTGTGCAACCACACTAACCATCCTGTATAAGATGTATTCAGGAATGGTAAGCAGGTAGGTTTAATGGCAGAGATATTAATCTGCATTGATAGTTCCACTCGTTTGAGGGACCATGATGGATTAAATAGCACTTGTTTCTGGCCTGTATGTTTTATGGCATAGGGCCCAATTTTAGAAATTTGAGGGGATAGACCTTTCTTATCCTGTACATTTGGGGTGGATGTTAAGTGATGACTGGCAGATGTTGTTGTGCTAGGCTCGGTAATGTCTATTTTAAATTTAAATGATAGTCCTACATCCTTGTGAGCCCAGAGGCAGATTACAAAAACAGGTTGTACTAAGGTAAAATTGTACCAACAGTCAAATCTTTCAGAGGCACAACGTTTTGTATCTTCAGTGTTTGATATAATGTTGTGCACAGAAATCTCAGTTGCCTTCTCGTGGGTAGAGCCATTGAGCATCCTACATCCTATTTTAATTTCTTTCCCTGCCCTTCCCCAAAGTCGCGGAACTTTATTAATACCGGTTTCATTTCTATCCCAGCTCCATTCATTTTCTAAGTATACTTCTGTTCCATGCATAACCAAAGTGGAAAGATTTAAATTTCTCCCATGAGGGAGTGTTCCCATAGTCCCAGTATACTTAACACAAGCTTGAGACCATGGCCACTCTAGGGATTTTTCAGTAAGACTTCTTAGTAAAACCGGTGGAGTATTCAAAGTAGGCGCTGATGTCGTTCTGATAGGTTTAGTGATTCTAAGAGATACTGTTCCTAGTATTACATTGCGTCTCTTTAGAGTGTTCCAGCTGCATGATATTTCAAGATCATGTCGTTTCACTATCTCATGTATTGAGCAACGACTTACATTAAAGCAGTTTCTGTGTGGCATGTGAGAGTTATTATGAATAATCATAACGTAAATACATCCCTTAACAGGTGGTTGGGTTTCACAAGTCACGTTTATGCTATTGTCTGTTAATAACAAGACAGGATGCTTATCTGTATTGACACAATTGCGTCTGATTTCCTGATTGATGATTAAATTGAGACAGGTGGGTGTTCGTGGGGAAGCAAGTATTGTCGAAATCTTCAACATCAGTAGGATGATGTATCTTACTTTCATCTTGGAGGAGGCTGCAAGACAAAAAAGTAAAATAGACTAGTCTTGGTGGTGTTTTCCAGGCAGGTTACCCTGTTAGAAAGAAGGAAAAGTCCACTGTGTACTAATTCGGTGTTTTGCATCACTGCTATCAGTAGGTTCCCAAGCAAGTGGGCCACGAGGTTTAGTTAGAGTCATAGGTACAGTTCCATTTTGTGGTAAATTCACAATGACAGGTTGTCCTGGCTGTAATGCTATTGGGTATTTTATTTCATCAGAAGGTGGAGCATCAGACTCAGCTTTTTCAAAAAATGCTCAGCTCCCAGGGCTCCCAGTGGGCCCATGCTGATTATTCAGTTGATGGAGTACTTCAGGAAGTTGAGTATCCCACTTGGCCTTGTGTGGCTTAAGGCTCTTTTCAATAAGCCATTAGCTCTTTCTACCATCCTATTTGATTGAGGATAATACGGGGTGTGGAATACCCATTGAATTTTTTCTTGTTTTGCCCATTCCAGCACTTCCTTACATGAGAAGTGCAAGCCTTTATCACTTTGGATGACATTGGGAGTAGGTAGACTTGAGAACCAGGACAATAGCCTTACAGTATTTCATCCATTGGCCTTTTGGCACTTAGTCACCGTAAGCAAGCTGGAGACTACTTCCACTCCTGTGAGGATGTATCCATGCCCCACAGAGGGTTTGAATGGCCTGATATAATCAATATGCCATGTAGACAACAAAGTTTTTCCTTCATTGTTATGTAGCAGTGGTGCTTTAGCAGGGTGATTTGTTTGTAACTTTAATCTATGTTGAGGACATTCTGTGAAAATAACTTCACAAGTTTCCCTGTTTCGGGACCAACCCTTGCTCTGTGCAGCAAAGTAAAGCACTTCTTTACCTATGTGACCTAATTTTTGATGTAGCCATTCTCCCAACTGATACTACTCAGGATTTAAGGAGTTCCCTCTTTTTATTTCCCTAGTTTTAGTCAGTACATCCACCTTTTAGTACCAGTTTGTGGATGGTTTATTGTCCTTGGCATAAGCTCTTACCCATCCCATCTTGAATAGTGTTTTTCTGGCTATATTTAGTAATAGTTGCCAATCTTGAATTCTGCAAACTAGAGATCTGTTTATTTCCCAGTTCAGGGTTTCTCACTGACAGAGCCATTGTGTGGTGCCAGCCCACACAGCATAGGAAGCTACATATACGATTTTTGCTCCATTCTGTGGTGCTAAAACAACTGCTCTTAATTCTCCTACTTGTGCGCTACCTTCATCTTCTTCTGTTGTTTGCCAATGCAGCAGCCTCCTATTGCCATTTACAATTTATTCTTTTTGCTGAGGCATCAGTGAACCAAATGTCTTGTGTTGGTGTTTCCTCGGTGAGGGGAAGTGCATATAAAATTGGTGAGGATTTAAAAGGTTGTTGTAACACTAATGGATCTGCATTTATAGGCATCTGTAGTTTGGAAACTTTAGTATGTCCTTCAGCTTATTTAATTTCCTCTGCAATTCCTGTCAAGTAGGCATACAATTTTCTGACTATAGATTTTTGTGCAACTTCCTCGGGGGTAGCAGTCCCCTTTAGGATTGCTTCTGGCAAATTAAATGGTTCTCTGGTTTGCACAGGCTCTTCCTGATATGTAGTTTTTCAACTTGTTCTACTGCTGGGACTAAAGACAAAAGTCCCTTTTCCCATTCAGACTGTCTCTGTTCTGTCTCTTTAAATGCAGTCAAGCTGAATAATAAAGGTGTCTTTGGTCCGTGAGGGGCAGTTTGGAAGAGGTTACAGTAAGTACCACGTTCAGCAAAACCCCATTCAGCTATGTGTACTGGTTCCAATGACTGATACATTTTTAAATCCTGTATTAGGGTTTTGACTGTGTCTTCATCTTCTGGGTTCCGTTTACACAGTTTTCTCTTTTGTAAAAGTGAGTACAGAGGTCAAGCAATGACAGAAAATCCAGGTGCATGTTTTCTCTAATATTCTAAAGTTCCCATTAACTGTTCTTACTCTTTCCTAGAGTGGAGCGTTCACATCTGTTTGATTTTTCTTAAGGTAGCTAGAGGAATCACTGCTACCCACCAAATACCTAAAAATTTTACTTCTCTACTTGGTCCCTGACATTTCTCAGCTAGGATCTCAGATTCTGCTTTATGTAATACTTGCCACACTGCTGCTGCAGCTTCTTCCACTTTTTCAGGGGAAGTTCCTCCAACTAGGGTATCATCTATACATTGGTACAGTTTCACATCTTGGGGGAGTGAGACTACCTGTAAAAGTTCAGCAAGCACAGCATGAGCAATCATGGGTGAATGTTTATACTCCTGTGGGAGTCTGCTACAGGTGTATTGTATACCTTCCCAAGTAAAAGCAAATTTCTTTTTATTCTCCTCCTGTAAGGGGGCTATAAATAGCTTATCTTTCACATCTAGCACTGGCATCCCTGGGTGTGCAGCTGCTTGTAGTGTGGTTATTAAAGTTGCAATATTGGGTACTACAGCTGTTAGTGGGGCTGTGTTGGCATTTAAGCACTGATGTTCAGTTGTTAGATGCCACCTACCATCTGGTTTTCAGACTGGCCAGACTGGTGAATTGTATGGGGAGTGGGTTCTGTAAATAATACGCCGTTTTGCCAAGTCTCCTATTACCTCAGAAATTCCATTTTGTGCCACAGCAGAAAACAGGTATTGAATCAGGGAGTGCAGGGACTGTGTGAAGAACACACACTGTAGCCTCCCAATTTCTATCAGTGTTAAGGTCGACATCTGAACCCAAGTACCACACACTGCCATCCAGCAGGTCCAGGTTCATCCGTTTAAAACATCAAAACCCCAAATACTTTCATTGTGATCTTTAACTGCAAAGCAAGTGGACAACATGTGCTTCTTGCCTGGGAGCCATAAATTAATTTTTGTGGTTTGGCAAATAACACTTGCTCCATTTACTCTGGTGACTTTAACTCTCTGCTATCCAGGTTACACACCCAGCTTCTCAGCATCCTGTTGTGTTAGTATTGAACTTTGTGCTGCTGTATGCATTAGAAGTTTCACCAGTTGTTCTCAGGGACCAACAGGAATCAGAATGTATTCTGCTTTAATGATGCATCTATCCTGATATTCAGAGGAATCTGAGGGGAACAAAGGGTCATCATTTCCCTCATCACAGTCATCAGAATCACCCCAAATATCACCATCCCAGTCCTCTGGGGACACTATTAGTTTCCTAAATTGCATGGGGATAGACGGGTGTGGGACCCACAAGAGCATCATCAAAATCTTTTCTTCCAACTTTTGTATTTTCTCCTATTCTTCCTCTAACTGCTTCTGTAGCTGTTCAGTTTCCAGGGACAGTAATAATTCAGCTGCCTTTCTGCCTTCTATTTCCTCTCTCAGATCTTGTCTCTCTCTATTTTGGTTTTTCCTATTCTGACACACAGCTTCTAGGCAGGTGCCTAACATCTTATAAATAATTCCTTTTCCTTTACCATCTTTAATATTTCCTCTTGCTAATCATAATTGTTCCTCAATAACACCCCAATTATGCCAGTGATCATGAGCCCATTCTTCTGAGAATTTGGGATCAGACTTATTCCATGCTTCCATAAGTAATCAGGGGTACTACTTGCCATCCTGCTGACTACACCAATTTGCTGCAAATCCTGATTTAGGATCCTGCTAACTATGCCAGTTTCTCATGGATGAGTGATTTAGATTGCTTAAAGGACCAGTGTTAAAGGTATTAGCAAAAATGGTTTCAATATGATGTTGTAGAAGTGCTACTTAACAAAGATCGATGGCAAGATTCACTCTGTTAACTACTGCATGGAAGAAACATACAAAGGAAAACCGAGTTAAAATTGAATTAGAACGATTCACACAGAGACGGGAGACACAAAAGGGTAAGGAAGACCCTCCCGTTGAGTCACAAGGTTCAGAGTAGACCCCCTTGCTTTCTAAACTCCTTCTCAGAGAGGAGTCTAGGTGCGGCTGGATCCAGACTTAGTCTCAGACTTGGTCAGTGGTTTATGTCTAACAGAATTATCTATACAAAGGTTATAACAATTAATATTGAGTAGCTACATGGATTAGTAATGTTTCATTAGTATTAATTCAGCATGCTTGTCAGTCACTTACCGAGGATCTGTTGCGAGTAAGGGGTCTCTTCACCTTGGGTAGGGAAGGATCTTAGCCTCAGGCAAGGAATCTCAAACCTTGAGAGGCATGCCTGCTCAAGGGGAGAGTCACCTGGTGTGCAGTCTAGTTGCAGTTCAGGGAGAACTCAAATTGAGCTCATCCAAAGAGCTGTCATTGGTAAAAGGTCCCTCTGCCTCGAGGAGCAACCTTGAGAGGCGTCCCAGCCCAAGACGAGATCACTGCCATGCAGCCACGCTGCCTAGCAGGGAGAGCTCAAGGAATGCTCACTTAGGCTGTCATATTTATGGAATAAAGTAGTTGGCTTGTAGTCAAGTTGCATACAATGGGAAAGGTATGCATAAGACTCCTTGTACCCACAATTTTCTTTGTTCCTTGATAAACGAGTCTTGGAAAAGCCACCTGGTATTGATGTGTAATCGCATGGTTGGTGTTCCAAGCTCATATGCATCGATGCTCACTGTGTCACTCTGCTCCTTTGTGGGTTTCCTAGAGGAGTTCTTGGCCCAGCTATGGCTCAGGCCTTTACACCTGTTGGAGCCTGTACCAATCTACTGCTGGTTTGGTTAAGGTGGGGTTGAGTGCATCTGTCACACACCAGTATTGAGCCCTGAGGTACACAGCTAGTGACTTGCCTTCAGCTGAGCTTAGTGTCACTGATAACAGTGCTCTCGGTCCAGCAGTTCAGCCTGTTTTCAGTCCACATTTTTGTCTACTTATCTAACCCTTACTTTTTCAGCCTGTTTATTATGATATTATACGATGCAGTGGCTTCACTAGAGTCAAGGTAAAGAACGTCAACTGCTTTCCCCATTATATGCCTATCTTGTGACCTCATTGTGAAGGCCCTCAGGTTGGATAAGTGTGGTTTCACCTTTTAAATGCATTTTGACTACTCCCAATGAGCTTCTTGTCTTTCATGTATTTGGAGATGCTCTCCAGGAGGATTTTCTCCTAACACCTTCCCAGGGAGTGATGTGAGAGTGACTGACCTGGAGTTCTGCACATCTTTGCACTTGCCCTTCTTGAAGATAGGGGTGATACTTGCTTTCCCCCAGCTTTCAGGAATGCCCCCCAGTCACCATGACCTTTCAAAGGTAGTCAAGAGTGGCCTTGCAGTGACAGACAGATCATCAGCACTTGTGGGTGCATCCCTTCAGGTCCCATGGACTTATGTATGTCCAGTTCATTTAACTTTTCCCTAACCTCGTCCTCCTTCACTAAGGATAATTCTTTTTTCCATACTTTCCCTCTGGTCTTAGGGGCCTTGGATTTCTGAAGGCCAATCTTATTAGTAAAGACTGAGCCCAAGAAGGCGTTGAGAACCTTGACCTTTTCTGTATTCTTTTATCACCAGTTCCTGTGCCCCATTCAGCAGCAGACCCACATTTTCCCTAGTTTTCCTTTTGCTGTTTATGTACTTGTAAAATCCTTTATTGTAGCTGTTCACATACCTTGCCAGATTCAGCTCCAGTTAGGAGCAACTTGCTTATACTGCAGGCCTCCTGCAACATTTGCTTGATTTCCTATCTGCAGGACAGACCTTTCTTGAGCTCAGAGGAGGTGATCCTTGATTATTAGCCAGCCCTACTGGACCCTTCTTCTCTGTAGGATTGTATCCCATAGGATTCTTCCAAGCAGATCTCTGAAGAGTTGAAATGTGCTTTCATGTAATCCAAGGCTGTGGTCTTCATTTTTGCCCTCCTGTCTCCTCTTAGGATCCTGACCTTTATCACCTCATGGTCACTGCAGCCAAGACTGCCTCCAACTTTCATGTCCCCACCAGTTCTTCCTTCTTCATTAAGTTTCAGGTCTGGCAGAGCACCTTTCCTTATTGGCTCCTCCACCACCTATGCCTGGAGGCTGCAGTGCACTCAAGAAGTCTCCTAGATTGCTTGAGCCCTGCTGGACTGTCCTTCCAGCAGATAGTAACTGGTTACAGTTCCCCTTGAGGACCAGACTCTACGACTGTTAAACTTCTTTCACTTGTTTGCAGAAGGCCTTATCTACTCCTTTTTCCTGAGCAGGCAGTCTACAGCAGATACCCACCACAACAGTGCCCATTTTGAGCTGCCTGCTAATCTTGACAGAGAAGCTCTTGGCTTTCTCCTGACCTGTCCCAAGGCAGAGCTGTTTGCATTCCCAGTGCTCTTACACAGCAGGTTGCTCCCATCCTCTCCTTCCCTGCCCCTTCTTCCTTAAAAGCCCATATCCCTCCATGGCAGTCCTCCGGTCGCATCCACCAATATTTATAATGTGGTTTCTTACAAGTATTACAATTTCTGATGTGCTTATAACTACCTTTTAAATGGAATTTTTTTGTATGATCATTGATGGCAGACTAGCCTGAAACAGACCCTGCCAAAATGTTCCTTGCTGTAACTGGTGAATGGCAGCCACCCTCTTTCAAAACCCCTTGGGATGCCATAGCTGATGGCCATTCAGAAGTGCCAGGAGCAGTACTGGGAGACACAGGCAAGTGACTCTCTGGGGAGGGATAACAGGTGTGGCAAACAAAATCAGTTTCTATAAAACCTTTCAGAGTGTAGCTAGTTATACACCCTTACTTGTTCATAAAATATTTCTTGGATTATAGGCTAGTGTCTTGTAGGCAAAGAGAAAAAGATAGGATGGAAACAGACTATGAATCAAATCACAGATAAAGTTTGAATGATTAAAAACTGAAAATTGCCTTCACAGTAGTGTGGCTGTTTACAAAAAGCATATGATATTGAAGATCAGGCTTACTAGTTACAGATTAATTTGACTTTTTTTTTCTTCAGTAATTATAATGAAACCATATTTGATTTTAATAATATTTTCTTCTTGAATAAAATGGCAGTGAACAATATCTTTCTCTTGTTTATATTTTGGCTCTGTTAGACTGCTATGTGTCTCCAGCATTTTCCTCTATAATGTCTATGTTAATGTGGTCTAGATTTAATTACCTAGATAAGAATTCAAAGCTGTGAACTTCCACCAGCAATCCTGTTCCCCTGGGACTGAAGTGTTGGCTTAAAACCTATTTTTCAGAATATGATACCAAAAAGGCAAGTAGTTTGTCTTCCCCTGCAAACTTCCAATACTCTTTGCTGAGCAAAATGGACATTACTTTCTTTTTTAAACTTTCTATTGTTAATTCCTGGTGACTGAGACAGACAAAAGAATAAGCATGAGGACTCTCAGCTGTAAACTCCAGCTGCTAATTCAACCAGCCAGACTCTGCTGGGTTTGGCAGGTGGTGCTTTCTTAGCATGACATCTTCATACCATGGTCCACTTCCCCTTGTTGGCCAGGGGCAAGCTGTAAAATCATCTAATGATACTTAAAGATACCTATCAAACTTTCCATCTGCCTACCACATTTGAAGTCCACACACTGCCTCATTACTAACATGATTTTCCCAAGAGAGACAGCCACAAAGTTTCCAATTTATATTTCAGTTGGTTTTGAACATCATCTGCATTTTGAATGTTTTTTTTACTTAAAAAAATTTTTTGAAGCAGAAGTGCAAAACTCTCTGAATGTTTACTTTTAGCTTTGATGGTCTCAAAGGAAAAAGAAGAACTTGGAGTAGCTTTTAAAATCTCAGAAATTATTAATGATTTTAGCATGTCATGTGTGAATGCCAGAAATGAGTGATTCTTTGAAGAAACCTTGCTTTCTGGATGCTTGGAATATATAAGAGGCAGCACATGATTCAGGACAATGGACAGTCTCTGAATCTAAGGCCATACTTAGCATTAGCTTCCAGCACTGTGGTGAAACTTTGCTATCTGAAAGAATAAAGAGCAGTAGGAAAGTTGTAAGAGTTTTCTGTGATCTGGAAAGTGGGAGGAGCTGTTTACAAAACCTTACACAGTAGGGCACCAGATTAGTTTGTAGTGTTGCCATACACCTGTGCACTAAGTTAAAATAGCAGAAAATGGTTAAACTGTCATGGTTGACTAACTATGAATAACTACCAAAGAAAGTCAAGCAGGCCAAGGGATTAATTTTTAAGTGGGTCAGCTAACAGAATAAGGAGCAACAAGCCAGAGACAGCTGAGGTAGATTGTACTCCAGCTTCAGTGACAACTGAAATTGGTCTTTTCTTCGCAGAAAGATCTAACCATTCCTGTTAATGAGGTGTTACTGCAGCAAATGGGACAATTAACTCTCTTACTGTTGCCTTACTTTAGGAATTAGGTATTCAGTATTACCCTGTTGGCCTGCCTTGCTGGTGTTTTCTTTTGTCTTTTGAATCAATTGACTCAAACATTTTTATTAGTGAAATCCATCTCCTTGATTACCTTTTGTGTCCTCACACCTGGCAAGTTAAGCACTACTTAGCAATAACTTAAACAGCAGTGTGTTACCAATGTTGTTCTCATACTAAATTCAAAATACAGCACTGTACCAGTTACTAGGAAGAAAATTAACTCTGTTCCAGCTGAAACCAGGACAGACTGCATTTTTGCAATGGTCTGGATAACTGGTCATGATAATATGGATATGGCTGTACCCAACAGAAAAGAGTTTCAAAAAACTTTGTCTTTTTGTCTCTTTTCAGTAGAGCCATCATCATAGAGTCATCTTCTTGTGTACATTAGTTTTTCCTTCTCTGGAAAATTTGTTTCAGGATGACTTGATTTTCTTTGACTCGCTTTTGGCACCTTGTCACATAAACTATCTCAGTTTACCTCCTAATATGAAGAGGGGTTTTCTGTTGCTTTTAAGAACCAGCACAAAGAGCACTGTATATGAAGGGTTTTCCCTATGTAGTCCTTGTTCTTTTTCCATTTTTTATGAATCTCCTTGAAAAAAAAGTTGGCATTTGATCGTGATACAATTATGGAATTTGCATACTAAAAACTACTTTGCAATGTTGAGACTGCAGGTAATAAATGCATAAATATTGACTAGAAAAGAAAGCAAAGGGTAGGAGTAAATAGTTGAATTCTTCCACTGTGGAACTGAAGAAGGTCACCTGTGGAGTTCTGCAGCCCAACATGGTGGGACTTTGATCCCTTAACACAGTTGTAGGTAAGCTGGAAAAAAGGGTGATCAATGAGGTGATAACATCTGCTGATATTATGAAGTTATTCAAGGTAGCAGGACAGAAACTGACTTTGAAGGACTGCAGGAGACAGTACTATGAGACAGTAACTAAGCAATAAAAAACAAATACTATTTAGTGTAGAAAAGTAAGTAGTGTTGCATGTAGGAAAACAGTCCTGGTTTCTCTGTAAAATTATCATCTCTGACGTGACTGTTACCATGCAGATTAAGAAAGACAGTTCAGTGCCAACCAAATGTTAAGAATTACTAGAAAATAAATTGGGAGCAAAACAAAAAGCATAATTATGCACCTGTGTAAATCCCTGATTCTCCCAAACCTTTTTGCAGTTCTCTAATCACAGAGAAGGTAATGTTAAAACTGGAAAAGTTTCAGAGAGGGCAAAAAGGATGAGCAAAGGTATACAAATGCGTCTGAATTAGGAAGAGAGGAGTTGACTTGGACATGTCTCTATAGAAAAGATGTGAGCTGATGAGCAGGATATGGTATGAGCCTTGCAGGCAGGGTTTGCCTGTTTACTGCCTCTTCCAACCCAAGAATTCAGCAGGGAGAGTGAGGCATACAAGAAACAGTGCCGGGCAGACTGTGGAGCATCTTGCCAAAGGAAGATGTAAATGGAATAACTACAGATGGATTTAAGGTGTAGCTGGAGAGGCAGTTTGAAGAGACATCCATTTAAGGCTACTGAATAAACAAGCTACAGTAGGCTCAGTAAATTGCTGGAGCAGAAAGTAATCAAAGGTAAGGAGGTCATTAGGAGAAAGCATTATATATAGAATACTGGCCTGAACCAGAACAGTTGTTTTCATGTTACTTCTGAAGTAAATTTTTTATTCTTCATTAAGGCCTTTGGATGTAATGTATTCACCTCTACATCTAATTTGGCTTGGACAAACAGGCAGAAACAAATGGAAGCAACATATCCCAAGCTGCTGCTGTTCTTAATTGTCTATTGCGCCCTTCTGACAGAAGTGCCTTCCCTTGTGTCCTGCTTGTGAACCAGTACCCAAACTGCTGCACTTTTCAGCACATTACAGTGAACCAGCCCTGATTTAAGTTTTACATCAGATATACATATCATAATAATAGCAAAGTATATGAAGGGATTGGGGTAACATGTTGAAGCAGTAACAACCAATTGATTTGCTGTGACTCATGGTCTGTCTGCCTCAGCTGTAAGTTTTAGAGAAGACAGACGCATTTGTGGATGGTAAGCTGAAAATCTCCATTATGTTTGGCAGTGTAGTAGATCTTTTGGGTTGCTGATGTAGTGCTATACTGAGCACTGAGTGCAAAAGGCTTTTTTCCCCCTCTTTTTGCTTTGTTACTAATACTCATCTTAGATTTTCAAGGTGGGTAGTGGAAAGGTAAGAAATTTTGTAACACTGCACTTACACAAAGAAAGCACAAAGCAGGTGGTATGTAACTCTGTGATTCCACAAAGCCCAACCTTCTGTATTTGATATTAAGCCTGCGGTTGCATCCACCCCTCTTCAGGTAAACACCCAAGAGCAAAGATGTGAAATGGGAGATCAGTAATATTAGGGAATCATACCGTCAGCTGTCCTTACATTATGTGTTTTTTATTTTTACTGACACCCCCCCCCTCCCCCCCAAGCTTTTTGACAACAGGAATGTGATGCTTTAACGGAATCGCATACTCAAAGAATAGTTTAGGGAAGTTATCTTCTGAGGTTACGTTATCTCCTCTTTCCACCCAAACTATGGGGTTTCTAAAGTGATTACAAATCAGAGTGATGGAAATTGTCCCTTGTCGCACAGAGATTTTGTCAGAAAAAAATTAAGGAGAAAGTTTTAATGGTATATTCTCAGTTGGAACAGCTTAAATTTAACTGAAAACTAATTTAATGGTAAGCATATCTGGAAGGTTGATTTGTACGCTGACTAATAAGGCTACACGTTTTGCACTTGGGTTTCTCTCTTTAGTATTTCTAGAGCTGCTGCACATTCTCCCTTTTGTACCAGAAAGTTCAGTGGAGATACTGCAGCTGCTCTTTATGCTTAGTAGTGGATCCAGAAAATATCTGTGCTGTAAACAGATTTTTTGAATTGGCAGGGTGCCACAAACATCTCAGATTCAGGGATTGATTCAGCCTTTATTTTAACCTGGAGTTTAATGCTAGGCAGGAAGTGAAAGTGTTACGGACTGTAGACTGTACATACTGCTTCATGATTTATAGTCAGGGAGAGTTTGTTTTATATATATATAAATATATATAAAGTTTTAAGTGATACACTCCACAGTAGTGGCAACACTTCTCTTGGGACTTACTGTGACTCAATAATGGTCAGGAGGAACTCTAAAACTGTAGCAAGTTTTTTTGTAAAGGACAATCCATAGCAAATTTTGAATGAATGAACACACAGTGGGGTCAGTGTGATGTCTCTGTGTGCTCTTCAGTCATCTTGTATGCAGACTTAAACACAACTTAAAATGCACCGTTTGACTGAACCTTCAGTCTGTCTTAATAACTGAAACCCAGCAGATTTTTAAATTAATTTATTTTGTTTAGGCTTCTGGATTCTTTCTTTAGTGTTCATGTTTCAAACCTTTTTTTCTACAGAATCATGAAGGCACAAACCTTGCTTTTAATTTTGGGGTAGATATTAAAAGATTTTGTGTATACATTTATATAAAACCAGCCCATTTTTTCACATAGCCAAATGCTTCCAGGAGCTTAAGTGCTGCAAGATAAAATGTCCACGTAGGAGCACTTGTGATGGTGCCTTAAGAATTCCCCATACTCCCTAAAGCAGCATGATCTCCTAAGCCCTTGAAGAGGTCTGGGCACAAAGTCATTTTTTAATGTCTCGCAGCCTTCACAATGTTTGGAATATGTTGACCACAACCTGAGACTGATAAATACATTGTCCTGGGAATAGTACCACTGAAAATGTCTTCTGAATCAGGAGCGGGAAGTGAAGACTGTAAGCATGGTGATGTTTTCTGAGGAAAAATAAACAGACTAACAATGACCTCAAGACTGTGGAGATCAATGCAGTTGTATCCATTCGGTTCAGGGTAAACTTAACTCAGTTTCCATAGAAGCACATACTAGAATGTGTAATAATGGACCATCCATACTGATGCAGTGCTGCTGTTGAAATTTTTTTAATAGTTACTCACTTTTTGTTAATACAAAAGGTGACATTTCTAGGAAACGAGTCGATTCTTAACCATGGTATAGCCAGAAAGTATGACTTGTTGCAGAAATTAGTATGTGAAGTTCTGTGCACTGTATATTGAACAACACTACACTCTAGTATCAGTATGTTATGGCCAGCCATCTCCTTACCAGTTCTAGTCTGTCTAGGTTTTTAACCTCAGTATAGCATGTTTGTTGCAGGACATTTTTTGAACACAGTACATTATAATTTTTCTTTTAAAGTAATTCTATTTCCCAGATCACAGATCCATGCTGAATCTGAGTGGTGGGCTGCCAAGCCTCCTCACTACTTTCTCTTTTCCTCACAGTCATGTGTTAATTCTTAAATGTAATAGATGAACCTGCTGAATCTCAGGGCATGCACAAATAGCAGCTTGCCTAAAGAATACATTGTTACATTTTCAAAATGTGACAATTTTCAATGTCAAAAGTTCACAATTTTTTACTTAGTGTTTGTAGAAATCTGCTTTTGAGGTTCAGCGAGCCTATGTGTATTTGCACATTAAGGCACTGTATTGAAACTGTAGACATATAACAACACATCACTAGATCCCTTCCCATGCTTCCACTTCTCATGCAGTAGCCTCTTGGGGTGCACCAACAGTGCATACTATGCTGTTGTTAAAAATTAAATGTTTTGCTTGGTGTTCTGCTCTTGTTCTGATGGAACTATGTGATCCAAGCAGAGAAAATCAAGTACTTGGTCTTTGCAGACCAGTTTTGCCTCATTACAGTTACTAGCAATGGACTCCTTGTTGTGAAAATGTATGAGTTTATTGCCATTGTTCTTTGAACAGTCCCACTTTCCACGGCCATGTTAAGCTGTTGCTGTCAGAAGAATCACAACTGCTGCTGTGTTTATCTCTGGGATAGGAGGAAAGAAAAAGGCACAATGCCTTGAGCATGTGAACTCTGGACCCTCTCTCTATCTTCTGTCACAGGTGGAGCTCTCCAGTGTACTTGTAACAAATTGCATCCCATTAGACATTATTTCTATAACATTTAGCTTCCTGGAACATCACTAAAGGGTAAGTTGGCAGGCTGACCTAGTCACTTTTATGGAGATCTAATGTTTTAAGACACACTGAACTGGAAAACCTGAGGGTGAGAACAGGATTTAAGAGACTAGTATTGATGCCATCCTCAGGATTTTAAAAATCAAAAATATAAACAGGTCTATTGTGAGTAAGCAGGAGGAAATAAGAAATCCATTTTCTCTATGATTTATTTATGTTTTTGTTCCACGGAAGAGCCAGCTTGAGGCCAGTACCTAGAGATACTCTTCAAAATGCAAAAGTGAAGCCCTTTCTGAAAGTCTGTCCTTGCCTGCCAGCACACTGACTTGTCAGAACTCTGCTAGTAAACTATGTATCAGAGAACTAGGTGTGCAGTAATTTGAAGCTCTCCATCTAGTTGCTTGGTAGTCCTTTTTTCAGTAGCACAGCTGACTTCATTCCGGGTGCTAGTAGTTAAATTGCCTTTGGTAGCACTGTCTGAGATGTAGGTGCTCTGTATCTTACACAGTTCATTGGTGCTCAGAGCCTAAACACACAAACTCAAAGCCTAAAAGCACAAAAGAGGTGGAACTAGCACTGGTGTACTGTGTGCATCCTCTTTAAGTATGCTTAAGGATAATTGCTGATCCAAGACCACATTCACCCATTGTCCTGCTTTACAGGCAGGAAATTTTAGGTGTCCAGATACATAAAGCCGCCAGCTGTCTGTCAGGTTTTACAGCCAAGTTTTATCTGTCCTTCAGTGTCTCAGCTTGTTAGTTACAGTGTGACCATATACGTGCCTGTAAACTTAAAAGGTGATTGATGTATACATCATACAAGCAGTGGCAGAGATCATGTAAACTTAAGTTAAACCTATTGATAAAAATATATAGACACTAAACATGAAGATAAATGAATGTTTGCTCCTTTGATGATTAATGTTAAACATATAGATATATCAGTCTCCTCAGCAAGAAACTTAGAAGTATATGTTTAGCTCTGTTAGTGAAGTAATCACCCTTGCTAGTATAAGTGCCCTTGCTAGTATAAGTGCATTTAGTCTTCCTGTACGTTTCTAAAACTGTGCTAAAACCAACAAAAAATACCTGTAAATCCCACCTTCAGTTAAGTTGTCCCTACATGTTGTAAACAGTGTGGGGATCTGACCAGTATTTCAGTTTCAGATATAAGGTGAAAGGAAAGGCGGCAGTGTAGATGGTATCCATTGTGCATCTGAGGACTGGAGTGGGGATATATACTGTTTTTCTGTCATACATAAAAAAGTATTTTATTAATTTGTATAGATACCCTAAAGAAACATTTTATGATTCTGTGTTTGAACTTCTTTAAGATTTTCATTTATGAAAATGAAGGTTTAATTCTTGTGAATGAAATAGAAGTAATTCCTGCAGAACTAGCTTCTAGCTTCTAGAAAAAAAGATACAAAGCTGAAATAATCTTTGCCTTATTTTCTTCTCAAATCTGTGATACTCAGTAGGCATTAAATAGAAAAACAGAAATTGTTCACAGGCAGTTTTCAAGACCCAAAGAAAGGTTCATGCAGCTGAAGCTGTTGCAATATAGAAATGTTCTTTATATAATAGTTAAAAAAGGTCTTTTGATAAGATGCTGTTGCCCATGACTAGTGGGGCCTGAGGTGCTTCTTCTAGAAGTAGTGTTTAAGGCTGTCAAAAATCTTTGATATTCCAAGTTTTGGTGAGTGGGAATTAGATGGTGGATGCTGAGTTAGGGAAGGATTCAGAATGTATTAACCCTGTAAAAGATCTGTTAAAGAGAAGATTTTACTCTAGTGAAATCAGGGTGCCTCCCTTCCTCAGCTCAATTTGATAATAGAGCAAATCAACTTATTTTTGGCTAGTTACATTTTAAAATACTCCTTTCATTTGTTATTTTTGAAAACTTTTCATCCTGTAGTGCATTTGAATTTTATTGAGTAATTTTCATTCAAAATTCTTATTAGCACATGAATCTTCCAAAAGTAGTTAGTTAAGGTCAAATTAATGCAACTTTTTAAATTGTTTCTGTAATTGTCCTTTACTAATGACATTAAAATAATTCTTTGCTGCTTAAACATGATACCCCTGCTCATTGATTTTCCAGACTAATTTTCAATGAAATTAGTGGTAAAGCTTCTTTTGATTTCCAGGTACCAGATGGAGCCCTAGGCATCTGAAGAGACAGATATGAGACAGATTGTATCTATTCATGACATACTGGAAGAATCTGTTTAAATGATAATAGCTCCTTTGCATGGGCAATAGTAGGTTTTGAGTGCCTTGTAAATCCAAGCATCATTGGGCTATACTTTAATAGTAAAGATAGTCTTATAGGGGCATATGCAATCAAAATATTCAAATCTTTTTTATATGACTTTAGTTCCTGTCTTGGAATTACACTGAATCCAAAACCTGTCAGTCAATAACAGCTTTTATGCAGGCTCCACAGTATGAGTTTGTGTGGGTGTGTTTGCATGTGTCGATTTGTGTGTGTGTGTGCATGTGCCTGCGTCATAACCTGAAATTTCTTGGAAAGTACTGTCATCTGTGAGCATAAAGTCCTGTGTAATCTTGTTCCTATTCCAGAATGATTTCAAATGGTCTTCTTTTTATGAGTTGAATTGTTACTGCAAAATGCATGAGCACTTACTGGAGCAGGACTTTAACCACTGGGCAACAGAGTCATGCTGTGTCTTCTGCTGCCTTCTGACACTGCAAGTCTTTAGAATCATGGAATCATTTAGGTTGGAAAAGACCTTCAAGATCATCGAGTCCAAACATCATCCATGCCCACTAGACTATGTCAAGTGCCTCGTCTATGCGCTTTTTGAATACCTCCAGGGATGGTGACTCAACCACTTCCCTGGGCAGCCTGTTCCAGTGTCTGACAACCCTCTCAGTGAAGAAATTTTTCCTAATGTCCAACCTAAACCTCCCTTGCCACAACTTGAGGCTATTACCTCTCATCCTATCACTAGCCACCAGACAGAAGAGACCAGCCCCCACCTCACTACAACCCCCTTTCAGGTAGTCTTAGAGAGGAATAAGTTCCCCCCTCAGCCTCCTCCTTTCCAGGCTAAACAGCCCCAGTTCTCCCAGCTGCTCCTCACAGGACTTGTGCTCCAGGCCCCTCACCAACTTGGTTGCCCTTCTCTGGACACGCTCCAGCAACTCAGAGTCTTTCCAGTAGTGAGGGGCCCAAAACTGAACCCAGCACTCAAGGTGCGGCCTCACCAGTGCCAAGTACAGGGGAACCATCCCCTCCCTGCTCCTGCTGGCCACGGAATTTCTGACGCAGGCCAGGATGCCGTTGGCCTTTTTGGCCACCCAGGCACACTGCTGGTTCATACTCAGCCGGCTGTTGACCAGCACCCCCAGGTCTTTCTCTGCCAGGGAGCTTTCCAGACGCTCTTCCCCAAGCCTGTAGCGGTGCGTGGGGTTGGTGTGACCCAAGTGCAGGACCCAGCGCTTGGCCTTGTTGAACTTCATACAGTTGGCCTCGGCCCATTGATCCAGCCTGTCCAGATCTCTCTGCAGAGCCTTCCTACCCTCAAGCAGGTTGACCCTCCCTCCCACCTTGGTGTCGTCTACAGACTTGCTGAGGGTGCACTCAATCCCCTCATCTAGATCATCAATAAAGATATTAAACAGAATTAGCCCCAATACTCAGTCCTGGGGAACACCACTTGTGACTGGCCGCCAACTGGATATAACTCCATTCACCACAACCCTCACGGCTTGTCCATCCAGACAGTTTTTCACCCAGCGTAGAGTACATTTGTCCAAGCCATGAGACACCTGCTTCTCAAGGAGTATGCCATGAGAGACAGTGTCAAAGGCTTTGCTGAAGTCTAGGTAGACAACATCCACAGCCTTTCCCTCATCCACAAGGCGGGTCACAGAAGGAGATCAGGTTGGTCAAGCAGGACCTGCCCTTCGTAACCCTATGGGTTTACTGGGCCTGATCCACCATTTGTCCTGGACTTGCCACATGAGTGCTCTCAAGATGAATGGTTCCATAATCTTCCCTGGTACCGAGGTCAGGCTAACAGGCCTGTAGTTTCCCAGATCCTCCCTCCAATTCTTCTTGTAAATGGGCATCCCATTGGCAAGCCTCCAGTCATCTGGGACCTCTCCCGTGGACCAGGATTGCTGATAGATGATGGAGAGTGGTTTGGCAAGCACCTCCGCCAGTTCCCTCAGTACCCTTGGATGGATCCCATCTGGTCCCATGGATCTGTGAATGTCCAGATGGCATAGTAGGTCACTAACTGTTTCCTCCTGGATTAAGGGGGGTGTATGCTGTTCTTCAGGCTCGCCTTCCAGCTCAGGGGGCAGAGTACACTGAGGATAACTGGTCTCCCTATTAAAGACTGTAGCAAAGAAGGCATTAAGTACCTCAGCCTTTTCCTCATCTCTGGTGGCAACATTCCCTTCTGTATCCATTAAAGGATAGATATTCTCCTTGTGTTTCTTCTTACTGTTACCATATTTGTAAAAACACTTTTTGTTGTCCCTTACAACAGTAGCCAGATTAAGTACTAGCTGAGCTTTTGCCTTTCTAATTTCCTCTCTGCATGACCTAACAAGATCCCTGTACTCCTCCTGAGTTGCCTTCCCTTTCTTCCAGAGATGATAAACTCCTTTTTTTCTTGACTCCTAGCAAAAGCTCCCTGTTCAGCCAGGCTTGTTTTCTTCCTCAGCAGTTCGACTTGCGGCACATGGGAATAGCTTGGTCCTGAGCCTTTGAGACTTCCTTCTTGAAGAATGTCCAGCTTTCCTGTACCCCATTGCCCTCCAGCACTGACTCCCATGGGACTCTCTCAACCAGAGCCTTGAAGAGCCAAAGTTTGCCCTCTGGAAGTCCATAGCAGTGGTTTTGCTGACCACCTTCTTTGCCTTACCAAGAACTGAGAATTCTATAATTTCATGGTCGCTAAGCCCAAGACGGCCTCTGACCATCACACCTTCCACCAGTCCTTCCCTCTTTGTAAGCAGTAGGTCTAGCTATGTTCCTCCCCTGGTAGGCTCACCTACCAGCTGTGTCAGGAATTTGTCTTCCACGCACTCCAGGAACCTCCTAGACTGCTTGCTCTCTGCTGTGTTGTACTTCCAGTAGATGTCTGGGAAGTTGAAGTCCCCCATGAGAACAAGGGCACATGATTCCGAGACTTCTGCCAGCCGCCTGTAGAATGATTCATCCATCTCTTCAACCTGGTTGTGTAGTCTATAACAGACTCCCAGCACAATATCTGCCTTGTTGGCCTTCCCTCTCATCCTTACCCATATGCACTCCACCTTGTCATCACAATCGTGTAGCTCTGTACAGTCAAAACACTCCCTAACATAGAGAGCCACCCCACCACATCTTCTGTCTTGCCTATCCCTTCTGAAGAGCAGACCTTAGCAAGGCCTTCAAAAGAAAAAGCGGAATTTGTTCTATCTATGGTGCACAAATTTAGACAGCTTGAGGTGGGTGCCTCCAGAGAAGGACCCCAAAAACTAAAATCCCTGGCCAATTATACCCTTACAGTCTTAAGTTGCTGCCTCTCACACCATAGTCTGGTCAAACAGTAATATTTAGATCTGGAGTCTTCTCTCTCATTGGGTCCTTTTTCTCATCTCTAGGCAGATTCTTTCTCTTTCCTGGTTTTAAGGCTGGTTGTTACTTTATCTGCTTTTCCTGGCTCAAACTGGCTCTGGGGCTTTCTGAATCTTCTTACTCCTCCAATCAGAGAATAGGTCAATGTTAAGCAAAAGCATTAAGCAAGCTATGAGTTCTGCTTTATCATGATCAACTACTTTTAAGCAGCTTAACAAAGTCCTTAAAGCCCTCCAAAATGTATTAACAGCCTCTATAATTTACATACATTCCTGTGCTATTATAGCCTCACAATCTTACCCCATTATTGCCACATGCTGTTTACATCTCGTTTGGGTGTCTTCCTCATGTTCATGTAGCTCAGCTTTGCCATCTTCCAAAACACTTTTAATAACGATAACTCAGCAATATAATTTGGTTTTTACATTCCGCCTCTTTACATATCACCTTGCAGACAGTAAGGCAGCTTCTTGGAAAAAGAATCCAAAGTTTAAATATAAATTTGGTCTTTTGGTGGATTTAGGGTTTTCTTCTTTCTCTTCCTCTCCTTTTTTAACTACAAAGTTCCAGGAAAGTAATTATTCAATCTGGACTCCATGTTAAATGAGGGCTTGGAGGGGGAAAAGGCAAACGCTACTGTGGCTGAGCTGAAGAACAAAGAACAGACTCCTTAACAAGGATCTAAATCTAAGCTAGTCCATTCCCAAGAGCCACTTGTAATAATTATGTTCTGTGGTTGATTTATTTATAACTGTAGCAGTTGCAGTGGGAGCAAAACATTAGGCCAAATTCTGACTTCAGAATATAAATCTAGAATAATTTCACTCTGATATTTTAAATTTTAATGGCATTACTTTGGATTCATTCTACTGTAACAGATCAGAATCTGTTCTGTTGTATTAGCTTATACTTTTTCTTTGAGACTGCATTTCTACCATCCTTTTGTCTAATTTTGAACACAAAGAGCTGCAGAGTCTATGTTTAAACTAGTGCTGCAGCCACCTCCATATGCTCATCTGTACCTTGAGGCTTACCAGACTTTGAGCCTCCTCTGTACTCCAGGGGCAGACTGGCTGACACGCTTTCCAAGGCTGCGGAGTCTAGCTCACTGCACAGCTACCAATTGCTTTCAGTGGTGCAAGTAGGCACTTTTAAACTATTTAGGACACCGTGTCTGTTTGTAAACCAGTTTTGCAGAAAGGGGAGAGAAGTTAGAGAGCCGTTACAGTTTCTACTGTACCCAGGTGATAAATCTGTGGTAGCAGCAATGTTTCACTGTTTATTTAAGAGTAAATTAAATGGAGATGGCTTTGCAGAATTGGAGAAGTTCCACTATGGCAAATGAAACTACCCAGCCTGTCTGAAAATGCATGTGAGGAGCCCTGGGAACACTGCAAGTTTATAATGTACCCTACACTGTTCTGCACTGGCTATTTTTTTTCTGTGTTATTTACATGTCCTCAGATTGACTGCCTAACACATCAAAAAAGCTGTCAGATGAAAGTCCTTGCTCACAGCAGAAACAGTACTCCACGGCCTTTGCGCTTACTGCCTGTAACTGTTAAGTGGGAACGTGGGCTGCAGAGAGGTTAAAGGATTTGTCACTTTGGTTTATGCAGCTTGTTTTAGTCAGTTAACAAGAAGTATGAGTTCCTTCATTACAGTAACATTCTTCGGTAACAATCATATGTCAGCCTGTGGAAGATTATAGTAATTATTCTCCATTTTGGCACATGCCTGTTCTGGATCAGAAAATACAGTGCCTTCAAGAATTCATCTCTTAGTTCAGTGAACTAGCTTGCAGTGACAAGTGCCAGATATTCCCCTTCCTCCTTTTTTAAGACTTAATATCATCTTGGGTATATTTTTAAAATTTTGGTTTGGGTAGCTTTTACAAAAATGTAAAGCAGGCTGCTGCTGGAATCATTCCTGAATTTAGCCATGTGCTGATGGCTGAAATGTGTTCCCCTAGTTAATAAGCAACTAACTGGGGTTTCTGTTATGGTTTTTGATAGATTGTATTTATTTTACCTTTGGAAATAACAACAATCATTGGTTATAATCCAGGTGTTTGGCTAATTGCATATAGTTTTGATTTGAATATTGCCAAGACATCTGCACATATTATCATTTCCGTAGTTCAGTGATGTCTGAGTTCATGGCTTGAGCATTTAGGCCTCCTCCTCTGTGGTCTTCAATATTAGCTTTAGCATTGAGATGAATGGATGCAACGACCAAAAGCAAACATTTCTTAAGGAGATAAAGTAGTTGTGCTTTGATAGATGTGGCTATTTTTCTGGTCCCTGGTTTGTACATCAGGAGCAAGAAGGCTTGCACTGCATCTCTAAAGCTACTTGAAATTATATAAGAAGGATTTGCCTCCAATGAACCCAGTACAGGCAAAAAAAACCCAAGACACTTTCCCACTTCATCTGCACCTTAGCAATGGCAAATGTAGAGGCAGTTCAATGATGCACTGAGCAGGACAGTTCTGCATGTTGATGTGCTTCCCCACGTACATGCTAACAGACACAGTGTTGTTCACATCTGCAGTGGATATACCCCAGTACCTCCTTGGCCTGGGAGTCCAAAATGAAGTGCATGTTGAAGGGACCCAGACTGGTTACAACTACAGTTGATATTTCATGTAATCTGTAATCAAAAATCTGTTTTCAGTATGGAAATTCTCACTGGAGGCTCCCTTCAGTGGAAGTGGGCAATTTGTCCATTAATTCACCACTCTTATGAGTGCTGAGCAGTATTTAACAGGAGACTAAAATTTGAAAACTAGAAAGCTTGCAGCAGTGTTAATTTAATATCTCCATCTTCTTTCTGCAAATAATAAATGTGTATGGGACTGGTTAGCTGTAAGGTTTGGTGGTGGTGTTTTTTTTTTCAGAGAAGCAATAACTACAGTTATGTAGTTCAAATCTGACTAAAATATAAACTATAGCTAAAAATCAGGAAGATGTGCACAAAGCAAAGTAGCAGTAGAGTTTAGAGCATGGCACTAAAGTCATCATGTCTGAGGCTCAATCACAGAAGGAGATGAACCCTTCAGCTTTTTGGAGCAGCTCAGTGGTACGCAATGCCATGCAAGATCAGTTTTTAATGAAGGGCGGTTTTGAAGGAATTATTGGTGCCACATTGTGGATGCCTGCATGTTCATTTGCAAATGTTGGCTTCTGTTGCTGCTTTGGAGTCTCCAGCTGCAAAGTAGTATATCTTCTAAAGTATTTTGGAAGAGGTGTTCTTATGTCTCTCCAAGAGTTTTTCTATAAAAAGAACAATCAGATTGGTACATATAATTGGGAGGAAGGTGACAACAAAAGGGTCTGTCCTTCAGTCAGGTGTTTTGAATTTGTTACTAAATTTGATGCTTTGAAATGCCACTGTTGATTAAGATGAGCAGGAGAGTGTCAGTTCTAGGATGAGCTCTGTATGTATTGGTATTGGGAACAGCCATCTTTTAGGATGTAAAGCCATTGACATTAATGGGACAGTGTGCACTGCAGTGAAAATCATATTTCTGAATGTTACAGTACTGGATGTTGCTCCATTAAATTATTCAGGGAAAGAGGATCAGTACCTGTTGGTCTTGATCCATTAAAGTTGCTTAAGTATTTGGTTGTCTTTGGTGCTAGCAGTCAGATAAATGTCTGCATTAAGTGATCTTCTGGATTGGAAAGGAGGCCTAGGAAGTCTTAACCTAGTTTGCAGTTACAAACTTGTGTTTTGCTCCAAAGCTGTTCTCCTGGGAGGATGACAACCCTGCCTTCTCTGTTCACAGGTGTTCCCTTTCCAAAGAACTTCCTTCAGATCTGCAAGAAGATACTCTGCCGGCTTTTTCGGGTGTTCGTTCACGTCTACATCCATCACTTTGACCGTATCATCCTTATGGGGGCTGAGGCCCACGTCAATACCTGTTACAAGCATTTTTATTACTTTGTGACAGAGCTCAACCTCATAGACCGCAAAGAACTAGAGCCTTTGGTAAGTGTGGGGTCTGGGGGAAAGCTCTAGGAAATTTTCCTCCTCCCTTCATAGAGCACTTGTGAACAACCACACTTGTTGCAGTGGGTTTCCTCTGGGAATACGGTCCATGATTGAACATAGGCAATTTAAAGGAATGAACTCTTGCCTCTGTCCATAGACCCATTCCATCTGCGGCAGTATTTGTGAGATGCTCATTAGGCTCAGTAGAAAAAGAAAAGTCAATGTATTTTGTATGTAAAAATACAAGGTGGGAAATACTGCCATTGGAAAATAGAAGTTCATTTGTCTTCTGCTTCTTCCTGTACTATATATTTTATTTATAATTTTATTCTGTCTTTTTTCATTGGTCATTAACAGCATGGTACTCATAGCAGTCACTTGAATACATGTGAAGGGAACAGTGGTCTATATAAGGGTGATTTTTTTTTTTTAATCTTTAAGTAGGTGTTTGTGAAGGTATTGAGTGTGTTAGATCCAGAGCACACTCTGGATTTGAGACAGATGAGGTGAGACAGAAGTTCAGACAATTAGCAGTGTAACAAAACCAGGCTCTTCCTTTTGGATTGAAATAGATCAAAATTAAATTAATTGTTTCCAAAAGTAAGGCTCCAGAAATGGAAATGCTTTTGCTGTTGCTTGCAAATGCAACTAAAATAAAAGTGTAAGCAGAGAAGGAAAAGTAAGGTACAATTCAGAAAGCAGTTTATGCAGAAATTCTCACTGTGGTCAGTTAGCCAACTTTAAAAGGGATCAGGGCAACATTTCTCCACGGGTCAGAGTTTGGAAAACACTGTGTTCTACAGCTTATTGATGAAGTGCTAGAACCACTAGGAATTTTTTTTCCACAGAATCAGAATGGCTGAGGTCGGCTGGCACCTGTGGATGTCTCATAGTCCAAATCCCTTCTGAAAGCAGTGTCACCTAGAGAGGGCTGCCCAGGACCATGTCAAGTTTTCTATTGTTTCACATAAAGGCACATTGCAAGGAGGTGTATAGCATAGTTGCTATGAAACACTTCTGAAAATGTGCCAAAGTGATGTTTGCCTGCATTTCTGCAGGAATTGGAGCTGTTGCAGGTGTGGTACATGTATAAGTTTATGTTGATTGAAGGAGAGCCTGTGAAGTGAGACAAAATGGATAGTCTTGCTTTCAGCAGTTCACAATGCCTGCTGAAAGATACTGCATATGGCATGTGTTGATAACTTGCAATGTATCTATGGTTTCTTTCTAGACAGGAGAGCTTAATATGCCATCTAAACGTGTCCTAAGGGATAGAAGAAAGCCCTGCAAAAGAGAACTTCCCTGCCAGACTAGTGATCCTAGGTTCACTGTAGCTGTTAAATCCTGAGGCTGTGTCACAAACAAGATACAAGGCAGGATATCTCAGATGTAGGAAGAGAGACAATCTTCAGGCTGTTACAAGATCCTTGCTTGCTTTGGAATACAGAGAGCACAAAAATGATTTAATGCTGCAGTTGGTGCTTAGCAATATTCCTGCACTAAGCAGACAATTGAAGGATTGGGGCCAGAGTGGTGCAGGAGGTGGCCCAAGTCCAGCAGCAGAGCAAGCAAGGAATGTGTCCAACTGGTGTGTGCTTTCCCCTTGCATTCCAGCATTCCCTCCCTTCAAAAAATTACCCTTAGAATCATTATATGGTACAGTATTATTAACTTTGCTGGGATGCAGGGTCTCCCAGAAAAGTATTTCACCTGCACTGGGGAGGCATCATGTCAGCAAACCTTCAAAGCTCTGCTTGCTTCCATCTTACTGTCCTTGACAGTGTGGAAATGCAGAAAAAAACATGTATCTGTATTTTTGTCTTCAGCTGGGCAGAGAGAAGGGAAAGAGTTGCCAAACAAAAGCAGACATTACAAATAATCTTGAATTTTAATGGTGTAGTTGAGACAACCTGTGCCCTGCCAGGTTCACCGTGGCAGGAAATGAGCCCACATTATCTCCCTTAATTAGAAAATGGGCCAAGAGCTGATTAAATAAACAGACTGCCACATGCTTTAATAAACATGAAGGCAACTGATTTATCAACGTAACTTCAAGAAGGGAGAATAACTGGGGAAGCAGGCAGTAGATGAACAGTAATATTAGCCTGCAGGACTTACGCTCTTTGTATAAAATAGATTTTATCAGCCTTTTGCAGCCCAGTGCAGCAGTTATAAAATAAAATTAAGCAAATGAGCCAAATATGGCTTCCCCCTCCCTTTCAGGAGTTGCATAACTTGTCCTTTCTGCAGGGGTCTATAGTTTAAAATGCTGCATATCTTTTTTCCCATCCCCATCGCTATGTTTATATGACAGATCCCCAAGTCTTCATAGAGCTGGTTTATGTGGGGACAAAAAAAATGATGTTGGCACAGTCAGTGACCCCGCAGGTGGTCCTGAGGAAAAAAAATGCATGTGCAATTGGTTAACTTGGGGGAAAAGAAGAAGTCTGAAAGTATATCTGCCTTTTCCTGCAGCTAACAGGCAGACAAGGCAGTCTGCACTGTGAGGGCTCTCAGAAGACCTTTAAGGCATGCCTCCATGGGGAGGCTATCAGGAAATAAACTAAGGTTTGAAGTTTAAGATGTCGCATCTGGTTTGTTCTGGCTCCCTATGTGACTGGCTTTGTTTTTCACTGGCAGTAGTTCACTCTAATTCGCTTCCAAGCCTCTTCCCATGGCCAAAACTGTCTAGCAGAGTGGTGCCTATTACTGCCATCCTACTCTCACTCTGTGTAGGTGACTGCTTATATAGGGTGCTTTAAACACTTAATCTAAACATGATTTTTAGAGAGAATCTTAATACAACTGCCTCAGCCCAGTAACTTCCTGTTCAAACGACAGCCCAGGTACAGCAAGTAATGCGCATCTACTTCCTTTCTGTGAGCCCTTTTCTCTAACAACGGATTTCGTAGTATGTAGGACTTAAGAAATATGCCAGAGTACTTTATAAACACAACATGAGCAACATAGTCTTGGTTTGGGAAATTTTACTTAATTTATTGCCAGTTAATAAAATTTTGATTACAGATCTGGGTATTGAGGAAGAAAAGTCAATTAAACAAAACACTTGGTGAAGAAACACCTGTCTTCCCCAAGCTCTAATTCAGTAAAAAACTTTTCTTCCCCCCTTCTGGGTGTCAACTCACCTTGGTTTTGCTACACATTACACTCAGCTATTCCTAATCCCTTTGGTGAGGTGAGAGGCAAAGCAGACCAGGGGTGTATGTACTGCTTCTTGCTTCTTACTCATTTTCCTCTGCTCCAGCATGGGTTTACCATGGGACACACTCCCTCCCTGGTGTCCCTGCTCTCGTGTGGGTTGCACATAACCCACAGTCCATTCAGGGGTGTGTCTGCTCTGGCACAGGATACTTCCTTCCAAAATTACGTCTCCAGCCACATCCCCAACAGTGCCACTGGCCACGTGTGCTCTCCTTCTAGCAGCTGCTCCTGTGAGCAGAGGCACCATGTGCTTCTCTGACTGGTTGAAGTTCTGGCACAAGGTGGGTTATTTGCAGCAGTTTCAAGGGGCAGCTGGAAGTAACTGTGACTGGCACAGGGCAGTTCATGGCCTCCCACCACAAGTCACACCTGTAGCCCCCTGCTACCAAAACCCTGCCAGTTATGCCCAGTACAAAGCATCCTCTGCAAAGTAAGTCATACGCAATCTGTTGGTTAAAGCCTTGCTTTCTGTTTCCAGTTTTGTTGTGTGTTTCTTGCCTATCTCTGGGTAATAGCATTTTTCATGAGTTTTCCCATGTGGAATATAATAATATTTAGCATTTGACAGAAACATTGTGAGCCTGTGTGCAACAGTGTTTGCAAAGTACTCTGGTGAGATGAAATAAGAGTTGTAATAGGAGTAGAGTTTGCTCGTAGTTCAGCTTCCTACCTTCGGCAGCAAGCTGCATCCTTGACACATACAAAAGGAATGGGAAGGCCAAAATTCCTGTGTGCCTTAACTTGGTGTTTGCTGATTTGCTTTGCTTTGCTTTAGGAATTCCACTGGTGAAAAGGGGAAGTGTGCAAGCACCACGCTGTCATGCTTCCTAGCTCTGTAGAGTTCACATGAAACTAGCAGTCTGTTAGTCTGGGCTCTGAACTGCAGATCCAGACCCTTGTTCCCCTTCTCTCCCAGGTACATTGGATATCTTCAGAACCACTTCACAGAATACCTCATCTCAATTAAAGTGTTCTCAATATATGCAACTGTATACCCCATCCCTGCTTGCCAAAGGTGTAGCTCTTTGTAGTTAAGATATAACTTGAGACTTGTTTTTAATGTTTTTTTGCTGGGACAGGTCACTCATCAGCTTTTTTACTTTTAAGCTGCTGTATGCAAGGCAACATAATCCCTTCCAAATAGTTTTTTATTTCTTTAGCTCAACACAGCATAAATCACCATTAATATGATTTTCCTTAAGAGAGGTGAGCACCTTCTCTCATATGCATCACTTTCCATTACTCCCATCTCAGAAAACAAAGGCTAACTAGCAGGAATAAAGTACTGCTACAGGTAGAGCAGGTCCCCCTAAAAGGAATCTTATCATTTGAAAGTGTCTTCTAGTGATGTGGCAGCGTCAGGTCACAGAATAATTTTCTCTGGTGAAAGGAGCACTGTTTCAAAGAAAAAGAATTCCTCCTTCCATTCCCCAGTATGAGGGGGTGGGGTGTCTTTTTTAGCATTAGGTGGTGACCACCTTCAGATGCCTGGTTTGGCTTGGTGATTGCAGAGCCTGTTTACTGCTGCACTCCAAGCTTAGCTGAAGCAGGCACAGATCCTGTCATGAAACCTGAGGATCAGAGCAGCTACAGCAACATGACCTCTAGAAAGGGTGCAGGGAAGAAAAAACTAAAACCTGAAAAACAATAAAGTTAATGCTAGAGAAGCATTAAACCACAAAGTGGTTTGTGTTTGGTTTTTTTTTTCCCCAGCAGAAAGGTGCCTGTCAGACAGAGAGACAGCAACAAAGAATCCAGCAGCTGTACTTCTCCTTCAGTCATGTAAGAGCCTTCTGATTCAGGGGCCTGAGAGATATGTGACTGAATCTCAGTGCAAAGCATTTTGTTGGATAACAGCTGGTCATGCAGCCAAATCTGCTCCCAACTTCTCAGCACTGATCTGTGTGTATTGCAGTGCCTTGTTTTGATTTCTAAATCTGTGGATTTTAATTTGCCTGGTATTTCACCATTCCTTCTGTTTGTCAGAGTTAAGTTAAAAAAAAAACCCAACATAATATCTAAAAGTATGAGATTTCAGTGTTAAATTTGGAGGGCTGAGCATGGTGTAATTCACTTGAAGGAACAAGGTTCCCAAGATGAATTTGGTTTTTTTTAACTTGTGGGAGGTGTGGACCTAGGTCTTTTTCTCACTATTGAGTATTACACATTAACATAACCTTAAATTGTACTTCTAAGGAGGAGAGATAGGGAAAAAAAAAATATTTGGTCTTTTTGTTGTTCAAATCTGTGCAAGGTCATAGAGGGCCTGAGAATGTGTTTAGGGCTTGTATATTCAATATGTACCCTGAAACTCATGTTTTAATAAAAAATCGAGGTGGTAAACCCAGGTATATTTCACCTCTCTGTGGTCACCCCGTTACAGAACTATGGGCAGGTTAAGCATTCATATCATGCCAATGAGCAGTGGGAAGTGATGTGCAAGGAGGACCCTGCCAGATAGGAAGGAATGGTTCACATGGTTTGAGTACATTTGCTTCTCTCACAGCTATTAGGAATTGTCAAATGCACAAATCTGTTTGCCAGAGATACCAGTATATGCCATTTTTGTACATTTTTCTGTTTAACCAAGGTAGTATCCTTGTTATTCTCCAGAAGCCTTAAATGCCATCCTGTGAAAACTTTGACCTTTTTCTCAGAAGTAATTTTTTATAAACATTTTGCTTATGAGAACAGAAAGTAATAATTACACTTGAATGAAGAAAAATAGATAAGGATATTTTTTATATGTGCTGTTCTGATAACTGTTCAAATGCTGATTTCATTTAGATGCAGAGACAATCAGCCATGGTAGCAAGTGGATAGCACTGGGGCTGGAAATGCTGGCAGTTAGTGGAGCTGAGTGTATAAAAATGGTGAAGCTAGTAATTGCCTCCACGACAATGGAGTTCATCTTCAGGATGAGCAAAGATAGTAAGGTTTTCTTGCCTTATTCTCCATTATTCTTAGTGTAAAATCTTCCATTGGCTTTATAGCATTATTGGCTTCTGATAAAATTTTCATCCAATATTTGGAGCTGCTTAAAAATGACCATCTAAATGTTGGGGGGTTTTCCCCATCTTTGTAGAAAACTGTCTTTCTGAATGGAATTTCTAGTGTTTGTCCAGGCAGTCTACTAAGTAAAAAGATGAGTATTTAATACATTAACCAAATCATTAAACTCTGTTCAGTTGTTTGAGGTTTTTTTCTTTTCTTTTGTCTCTCTTCCCCCCCCACCCCCACCC
>JANZLQ010000079.1:13169452-13192645 GCA_026212715.1 Elanus axillaris | reverse complement strand
CCCCCCACCCCCACCCCCCCAGGAAGCAGTATTTTATATATATTATTTGCAAAAATCTATTATGGTCTGGGGGACAGAAGATTTCAAAGTTCATGAAATTACACATTGAGGTTTGTGTAATGACCATAACTCCACCTTCCTATATTTTATGATGCAGAGCTGTCTTGATGCCCTGATGACACTGACATGAGTCTGAGGCACTTTCTTTTCAGTCAGTGGAATTATTCCAGATCTTCCCATAAAATTCAGAGAAAAATCAGGCCTGCAGTCACAGGTGGTATGTTCATGTGCTGTTTTTCCACCAACACTAGTATTACACAGTGCTGCTGCAGGCTGCTCTGCACCCCATGGATGCATTAATTGACAGGTTTGTAGTCGCATTTAGCAGAACAACCAGAAACAACGTGAGGAAAAGGAAGAGGAAGTTGTTTTTTTACTTACAGCCAGGATGTCAGAAGTGCTGCCATATGTGTGTCATTGTTTGTGAAAAGACAGTGTTTCTATCTCTGCATCTTTCAGCCAGTATCTTCCATAATCTATCAAAAAACAAGAAGAAAAAAAATCATTTAAGGTATAGTTCCACAATCATTTTAAGCCAAGATGAATGCAGTCTGAAACTGGAAATGGCGAACCTGCCCTTCCTATCACTGCTCACTGGATAGTCCTCTCTCCTTCCTAATGTCAGAGCTAGCCTTTGTGTTAATATAGTCAGATCCAGGCGTGGATCAGCTGAACACCAACTCAGCCAAACCTGGTGATTTTCATAGAATCATAGAATGGTTTGGTTTGGAAGAGACCTTTAAAGGTCATTTAGTCTAACCCCACTGCAATAAGCAGGGACATCTTCAACTAGATGAGGTTGCTAGAGCCCCATCCAACCTGACCTTGAATGTTTCCAAGGATGGAGCATCCACCACCTTTCTGGGCAACCTCTTCCAGTGTTTCACCATCCTCACTGTAAAAAATGTCTTCTTTATGTCTAGTCTGAATCTACTCTCTTTTTGTTTAAAACCATTACCCCTTGTCCTATAGCTACAGGCCCTACTAAAAATTCGGTCCCTATCTTTCTTGTAACCCCCCCTTTCAGTACTGAAAGCCCACAGTCAGGTCTCCCTGGAGCCTTCTCTTCTGCAGGCTAAACCCCAACTCTGTCAGCCTTTTTGCATTGGAGAAGTGTTCCATCCCTCTTATCATTTTTGTGGCCCTCCTCTGGACCTGCTCCAATAGGTCCATGTCTTTCTTATACTGGGGACCCCAGAGCTGGATGCAGGACTCCAGGTGGGGTCTCACCAGAGCAGAGCAGAGGGGCAGAATCACCTCCCTCAACCTGCTGGTCACGCTGCTTTTGATGCAGCCCGAGGTACAGCTGGCATTCTGTGTTGTGAGTGCACATTGCTGGCTCATGTCCAGCTTTTCATCCACCGGCACCCACAACTCATTCTCAGCAGGACTGTTCTCAATCCCTTTATCCCCCAGCCTGTATTGATACCGGGGGTTGCCCTGACCCAGGCACAGGACATTGCTCTTGCCCTTGTTGAATCTCATCAGGTTCACATGGGCCCACTTCTCCAGCTTGTCCAGGTCCCTCTGGATGGCATCCTGTCCCTCAGGTGTGTCAACAGCACCACTCAGCTTGGTGTTGTCTGCAAATTCGCTGAGGGTGCATTCAATCCCACTGTCCATGTCACTGATAAAGATATTAAAGAGTACTGGTCTCAATATGGACCCCTGAGGGACACCACTCATCACTGATCTCAATCCAGATGTTGAGCTGTTGAGCACTACCCTCTGGATGTGACCACCCAACCAAGTCCTCATCTACTGAATAGTCCACCTATCAAATCCATCTTTTTCCAATTTAGAGAGAAGGATGTTGTACAGGACCATGTCAAAGGCCTTACAGAAGTCCACATGACATCTGTAGCTCTTCCATTGCCCACTGATGTAGTCTTTCCATCATAGAAGGCCACTAGGTTGGTCAGGCAAGATTTGCCTTTGGTGAAGCTGTGCTGGCTGTCTCGAATCACCTCCCTGTCCCCCATGTGCCCTAGCAGAGCTTCTAGGAGGATCTGTTCCATGATCTTCCCAGGCACAGAGGTGAGGGTGACAAGTAGGTAGTTCCCAGGGTCCTCCTTTCTACCCTTCTTAAAAATGGGTGCAGTGTTTCCCTTTTTCCAGTCCTTGGGGACTTCACCTGACTGCCATGACTTTTCAGATATCATGAAGAGTGGGCTGGAAACTACATCAGCAGATGCCCTCAGGACTCTGGGATGTGTCATGTCAGGTCCCATAGATTCATGTATATTCAGATTTCTCAGGTGGTCATGAACCTGATCTTCTTTTACAGTGGGAGGGACTTTACTCCCCAGTCCCCACCTTTCAGTCCATCCACTTGAGAGGTGTGGGAAAAGACATTGACAGTGAAGACTGAGGCAAAGCAGTTGTTGAGTACCTCAGTCTTCTTGTCTGCTGTTACCAGTTTGCTAGTCATGTTCATCGGCGGGGTACACTTTCTTTGACCTTTCTTTCCTGGTTGACATGCCTATAGAAGTCCTTCTTATTTTATTATTCTTTGTGTCCCTTGCCAAGATCAGCTCCAGCTGTGCCTTGGGCTTTCTGACCCCATGCCAATACAACTGGGCAATACTCCTCTACTCTTCCCAGGATACCTGTCCCTGCTTCCACTGCCTGTGCATTTCCTTCTTGCCCTTTAGTGTGACCAGCAGGGCTTGACACATACATGCTAGTCTCTTGACATCCTTTCCCGATTTCTTAGATGTGGGGATTGAGAGCTCTTGCACTCTATGGAAAGTGCCCTTAAAAATCTGCCAGCTCTGTTGTGCTGCTCCCTTGTCCCTGAGGGCAATTTCTGAGGGGATCCTATTTACTAGCTCCTTGAACAGCTGGAATTTTTGCCAGGACACTTTCCTGAGTCGTTATACATATCCTAATATTGGCACAGGACAGGTGGTGGAAAAGTGGAGCTGGGAGGGGAAATGTGATGGTGCAACTGTTGCTTTTGTGCCAGCCTGCACTTCTGACAGCACAAACTCAGCCAAAACTGTAGTTCTTCACTGTGTGCTGGAAGAGTGAGTGTCCCTACCTTCAAGTGGGAGTTTGGGCTTGCAGCAGTTGCTAGCGCTAGTCCTGCCAGGTGTTTAGCGGATCACACAGAAGTGCGATACCAAATCAAGAAGTCTCTGTTTTCATGTGAGTTTCTCCAAGCACCCTGTCTGTTTCAGCATGAGCTAATTAAAGTACTGCAGGCAGATGGTACTCAGGTGAACACTTAAGTGTTTCTCTTTTGTGCTTTTTGCTTTGCCAGGGCTACAGCAAAGTAAGTATTAGTCCCTCAGCTCTGTCACCACTGTTCATAAGGCGCAAGTAGCTACTGTTACACATCCAATTTACCACAAACAGTACATCATTTCACAAAATAATTAGCAGCATTGCTGCATCTTTGTCTATACCACAAAAAAATGTTTACTCATCAGGCAGTTCTTTGCCAGAAATGCCATACACATAGTGGAAATACCATAAACATAGCCTGTCTGGCACTAGCCCTATCCAGTGCTCACAGTGGAACAATTAGCAGTAGCAGGCTTAACAGAACATGGCAAAGTATGGGTATTTTGATGAGGGTATACTCAGATGAAACACAGCTGAGTTAAGCAGGATGATAAAATGAGACTTTTTCTGCAAAGTTTTCAAGCATATATTTTAACATAAAAGTATCCCTTTCTTAATTCACTAGAATATTTTTTCCCAAATTATTATTTGTCTGCTTAGCTAATATTTTATGTTTATGGTGAAAATTAGAATTTGTGCTTTTCCCGTCCATTTTCTCCATATGTCCTTTTACAAACTTCATGAAAGCAGTGATGGTACCCATAAATCAATAGACTGTGAACTATAAATTATTTTCCAGTCAGCAGAGGACAGTTTGAGCTAAAAAGCAGAGGAGAACTAATTTCATTAAAGTCACTGCATTCTTGTTATCACTGTCTTTTATAGCTACCCAATTCTATTTTTATATTGCTGGTCATTGCCATCAAAGTACAGCCCTTCAGATCCTTCTAAAGTGTCCTGTATTACAGCACTTACAAGAAGCAAGGCAACAATAATATTAATACACTGTTTTAAAGATATCTCTGGGTTTTTATCCTTCTAGACTTCCCAGTGTGTTCTGTGTGCTGTCTGGATGGCTTAAGCTTTAGGCAGGGAACATGTAAGGTTTAATCTTTTTCAGAGTCATAGATGCTGCTTGTGCTCCAGAAGGATAACTGATCATTCCCTAATTAATCTCTTATTAACAGATTCTGACCCAAAAATCTACCAGTAAAGCTTCTGTATGAAAAGCTTTTCTTTCTGCTTTCCTCATCCCTTGACATCGGGGCATTCAGATGGAGAGCTGACAACCCACTGCCACTCTGGGAAGAACAGGCAAGCCCAGCACAAATAGCTCCTTCTGGAGAAGCTGGCCCTGGCTTTCCATCCCTTCTCTGGTCTGATTTTGTCTGTCCTCCCACAAAATTGCACACCATGCCCTCTATTGGATAGAATTGACTATCAGCCCCTTTTAATGCAAAACTCACTTCCTAAATATTTATCATGTGTCTTCTAGGAAACTGTGACCAACAGGTACATGTGCCAGTAGATGCAGAGCTAATACTCAATATGTGCATACATACAGTTACTGAGTCAGAAGTCGTTTACCAATGTGTGTGTATTGTTCTGTGGCTCTCTTTAGGCATGTAATGTAGGCACACAGCTATTCTAAAAATGTTTAAAATTCAGGTATTTGTTTGTGTTTACAAGAACAACTCACAGTATGAATTAATCTAATAATTTAGTTTTCCTACAAGGTTGTTGCTTATGGTTGCCTTAAATTCTGTACTCATTCCAAAGTGGTAGACTGACTTAGCACTTTTTCAGGTGTTATCCAAACTCAGATAAATACTTGCTGAGCCAACTTTAAAGTAAGTATAAGTTTCTTTCTTTCCACCCAGCCCCGCCACCCCTGATTGGTTGCTTTAGTAGAAGAGTCTCCATTCAGGCAAGGCTTGTCACTGCTGCCAACTAGCCAGCAGTATTTTTTCCTTCTTAAAAAAAAAAAAAGAGGAAAAAAAAAGAGAAAAAAAGAAAAAAAGAAACCAAACATTTTCTGCCCCCTGTCCAGTTTTTCCTCTTCAATGAGATATGGTGATAATATCCAACAGGATTTCTTTTACATTGTACAAATGATGAGAATTTCTCACCAAATAGATCTGATCACTAGCTGAAATAAGAAACCAGTGCTAGCTAAATAAATGCCATCTTTTCCATCTTCTCCATTTCCTGCAAGAAATTAGGGGGAAAATGAGAACTCTAGGACTTAACATTGCTGAGAAACAGGATTCTCAGCTTTGATGCTCAAAGAAAGCAGAGTCATAAGATGCACTGCAGTGCCAGAGTTCCTGAGTAAATAGTTTCTGGTATGCGTGTTTTAATGACTATTTTTATCACATCAGCTGCTTTGCTTGCACTGAACCCAGGCACACACTGCTGAGAACAGGAGGACAGAAGAACTTTCTTACTGACAATTTTCAGTGTGTCATCGACTCATCAGAGGTTTTGGAGTGGTTCTTTTTGGTGCTGTGGATTAACCACTCTGCAGTCTTGTGCTTTGACACAATTATGTATCTTTTGTGGTTACATAAGTACAGGTGTTTATTGCTGGTGAGGAGTATACCACACAAGTCCTGTTTTAAAGTTAAGCTAATGAATGTAAATTACAGACTGTTGAATAAAAAGGGCTTCTCCAAATTAATCCACATTTCATAGTTTGCAATAAACATCACATTTGTACTTCAAAGACATTATTAATACAAGATAAAAAGAGTTATAGTTAACAGTCCAGAACAAAGTGAAAACTAGAAACTTTGGAAGAAGCTTGTTCCTCCAAATGTCTTCAATTTTGCAAAACATTAAAACAGCAGAAACTAACTGCAAAATAGCATCCATCTGATACTTTTGCACTTCTGTCTTTTTTTTGTACAATGAACTCCTATGAGATTGCTGTAATACAAAAGACATGACACACAAAAAATCTTTTCCATAATTATTTAATTCATTTTGAGCTTTTGATGAGTTGATGTGAATCTTGCCTATTCAATAGGTTGTTGCTCTGTGCTAGCTCAGTATGTGTGGTGAGTAGCTGGCTTGGTTACAGCAAAAGGAGAAAAACAGAGTAGAAGGTGGCAATTGTGGTTGCAAAAACCACAAAAAAAATGACAGGGGCATTCCAGGTCAGGAGTGATACAAAAAAGGAATTTGAAATTATTTGCTTTATAATGGATGCATAAGTGTTTCTTCTACTCACATGTGAGCTTCCTGCACATGGACTTGGCCACTGTTTAAATTCTGAGCTGAATCTTTTCCAAAATTGCACCTTAGTAACCACAACGTGATACCTTACTCTGCCTGTTCTAGTAACTTATAGCCAGTGTGAAGCAGAGTTGCAGTTCATGCCCCATCAAGGAAAAACCCAGGAGAATACACTGCAGGTAGAATCAGAAAGTGGCAAAATCTTTAAGAGCTTGATCAAATAGGCTTTTCCATCTCTGTTTGTGGGGGTCCAATTTACACTAGTTCTTACACTGATTAGCAGAAGGGGTCCTTGCTGATTGTCTGTGCTCTGTGTGGAAGGCACATTAACAGCAACTGGAGACAGGAAAAAGCTTTGTCACTAGCATTGCAAAAAGTACGATGAGAACTCCTCCACTGTGTTCCTGTAATGCTTTTGGAAATGCTTATGTCCTATGTGCATTAGCATCTCAGCTGTCCTTACTACTATGGAAAGAACTACTGCTGTTCCTTTTTCTTTAAGAAAGTATCATCCTCCCAGTTTAGTTATATCCTGTGCTTCTCTGAATAAGGTAGATCAGCTGCCCTTACTAGACTGACACAAGGAGGCAATCCACTGATTGAATGTTGTCAATCTTCACAAATAAAAGACTGCTTTAAAAAAAACAACAGCAGCATGTCATGGTTTAACCCCAGTTGGCAGCTAAGCACCACACAGCCACACACTCACTGCCCCCCCACCCCACCCCAAAGGGGATGGGGGATAAAATCAGGAGAAGAAGTAAAACTCGTGGGTTGAGGTAAGAATGGTTTAATAGAACAGAAAAGAAGAAACTAATAATGATAATGATAACACTAATAAAATAACAATAGTAAGGATAAAAGGTTTAGAATATACAAGGGATGCACAATGCAATTGCTCACCACCAACCAACGCCCAGTCAGTTCCCTCCTGAGCAGCGATTCCCCAGACCCACTCCCCCCAGCTTACATACTGGACATGACTGACATCCCATGGTGTGGAATACCTCGCTGGCCAGTTTGGGTCAGCTGCACTGGCTGTGTCGCCCCCCCTCCTCCCCAACTCCCTGTGCCCCTCCAGCCTTCTTGCTGGCTGGGCATGAGAAGCTGAAAAACCCTTGAGTTTGTCTAAACACTACGTAGCAACAACTGAAAACATCAGTGTGTTAGCTACATTCTTCTCATACCTAACCCAAAAGCACAGCACCATACCAGCTACCAGAAAGACAACCAACTCCATCCCAGCTGAAACCAGGACACAGCAGAACTTGAGATTTCCTAGAACACAAAACTACCTGAAATTTTGGATAACTGTTCAAAAAATATCTATAATTTCCTTTCTGTAACTCTTAACATCTTAATCCAGTAGTCTAACTGGCATGAGAAGACAATTGTGAAGACATTAAGAACAAGTTTTGGGAGAGCTATTCTACCTAACTAAAAATATGTATTTGCAGAATTTGAATAGTACTTACTGAGTGAGTTTATTAATTTTATTGAGTATTGGATTGGGCTGTTACTATTCTTTCTAAACCCACATGAACCAGAAAACTGAGAAACAGCAAGACCAATTTTTCCAATTGCCAAAAGAAAAAAATCTAGTGCCACATGAACTTGGCAGTTTTGTAAAAAAAAGGGGAAAGATGTATTTATTGTCCCATTTAAATGGATCTGCTAGTGTATAAAAAATTATTTATGTAAAATACCTACTGTGTGCAACAGAATTGGAGTTCATAGTAGAGAACTAACATGTCTTGTGATAAATTTTCCGCAAAATTTTACACTAGAGATAGTGTTAACTGTTTGCTTATTCACTCTGCATGACCTTAGTGCCAAAAGGAGCACATTTAAAGTCTGTTTAATAGGGTAAGATACACTAAAACCAACATATGGACTTTTATTTTATCATTACAGAATATAAAACCACACAGAAGGTGAAAGTACCTCCTTGGAATATGATGCCTTTAAGCAAGTCAGTCATCCAAATGCATGTTCTGTATATCTACCTGGATCTAACCCTACTGACAGCTGCATTTTGCAATGTAATTTCCTGATACTGTTCCTACTTGCAGTTAGTTGATAAAATGCCTTTGTTGTCAGTGATAAGGGATTACATTTGCAGACAGGAGTATTACCTGTGTCATGCAAACGTCACCATACAAATTCAGCAGTAATCAACTAGGATTATTATCAGGCCATCCTTAGCTTCAAAATAACTACCCTGAAGCCAATCAGATTGTAGGAGAGATTGATTTAGTCCTATGCATCATGATAATTGAGACTTATTCAAGTGGAAGATGACCTGAAACCTAACAAAGGAAATACCCCAATGATCAGTATGCCCACTGGATAGCAATTACCAGCCTGTAGGGGTTTTTTCTGTCATTATACAGATACAGGGGCAACTAAAGAAGTAGAGGACTTTTTTTTAGTAATTTTGGAGAAAACCATTTCTAAATGAAGATTCAAGGTGTGGCTCTGACTAAAAATGCCAGAAAAAAAGGAGTTTTGCAAATGAGATAACTGTTACGAATCTAGCTTCAGCCTTCCTATCCTGGTCAGTTAGCTGTCTGAATACAGATTAGTTGTACAGCACAGGATCTTAGACCGCATGATCTGTGCTGTTCCATAGTAAACAGCCTCTTTTGTGACCAGGATACAAAGTGCTTTGTCCACATGATGGTTATTTGTCAATTGTTGAAATCTTCATGAAGAAAACAACAAAAAATGTTGCAGAAGTCATAGCCATTTGTGCTTTGAAGAGCAGTATGTAAAATGTTCTTTTAAACCTTTTGCTTCTTCACCTACTTATTCTGTGAAGTGGCTCCATGGGCTCCATGGGCTCCACTGAGCCTCTCTGCATATACATGGGATTCCCCTTGGGTGTGGCTTGCGTTTCTGTCTGTGCGAGTAGGGAGGAGAAATGTATGTCCCAGTGATGTTTGTGTTCTGCTCCAGCAGAGCCTTCTAATCATGAACCACAGATCACAAGGGTTGTTTGGGTATTGCCTTCCTGCCCAACATCGTGCATTTATTCACAGGACTGTTACACAGATATTAAGTTCCTTAACCATGAGAATATGGTAAAGGCTGGGCAGTGGTCTTTTGGGGGCTGCAGTGTTTGAAGACGTGAGTACGTGGCAGGCTACATGTGGAAGGTTGTCTTCTCTAAGTTGGTAAGCTGGGACAGGTGAATTGGGCATGGCATCCGTTGCTGGCATCTCCTTGCTGTCGGCTGCTTGGCCAGGTCTTCCAGGCTGCTGGGTACCTCTGGGCAGGGTATCCCTGCCTGTCAGGATGTAATACATTTCCTCTAATCACTTCTCAGCTGAGACACTTGCATCCACATCTTAAACCCTCACCGTGCTTAAAACAGTTGTCAAAAGGCTAAAACAAGCTGCTGTCACATCATCCTTAGGCTTGCTAACTGGCAGTAGGAGGTGAGGAGGGGGGAATGGCAAGCCCTGCTCGGCTGCGGTTTGGGAACTGGAAGTGAGGGTGGGACACAGGCACTGAACAAAGATTCAAATCTTTAAAGCAGCCCTGGTTTTAGTGAAGGTGATTATTGCATTTATTAATTTTCTGGTGTTCTTACGGAATACTTTTGTACTATTTACTCATGTCACTTCACCCAGTTTCCCATCTGCTTTTTCACAAGACAGACTGCAGACCCCTTGCTTCTATTAAATACTGGAACAAAGGTGATGTCTGGTTTTTATGCCTTATGTTTTGCCAGCTCCATATTTGACTCATGCAAGCATAGAAACACTACTTTCTTAGAAGAACATGATTCTCTGTTGGGGAACTCATTCTTGTAACACATTCAGGGTTGATCAGCATCTCCACGTAGGTAATTTGTCTTGTTAAAAAGAGATTTCTTCAGTTACTTTTGCATGCTGTAAGATGTCATGTTTTTTCCATTCTTTTCCTACTTTATGTAAAGGTGAACTGTGGAGTGGAAATTAAAATAATTAGGTATAGATTTATGTGCTGAATGTATCTGACATGTATGTTAGAGCAGTACAGAGGGGAGAGGACCAGATGTGCATCAGAGGTAAAGATTGATTACCGTTTTAAGACTATGTGCTGCTTTTTTCCCTTCTTCTCAGAAATCATGTTGGTACTCCCTGGAAAATGTTGAGGAATGCATCCTTCTGTGAAATCACAAATACTAACGCAACAGACAGATTTCTGGTGCTTACAAAGTAGCTTGTTAGCATTAACTCCAGCAAGTGAGGAAGTACTTTTAAGGAGTTGACAAAGAATAGCAAATGTTTCTCTTTAAGTTACTTAGAAGTTAGTTCTGTGTTAAATTCTCCTCAGTGACTGATCTGTGGGCACAACATACAGATAGGGTCCAGATTTTTCTGGTTTGTATTTTGGCTTTGAAAAACAGCATTTATTTCTGCCTTCATTTTTTGAGTTAACTTTGTAATCCAAAATTCAGAGCAAGAGCAAGTCTGAATGCAGCGATACAGAAAAACACTCTGGAATTTCTTGTAATTCATTTTGAAGAGGAAGCACATCTGGTATCAAAAGCTCTGGTATTGAGAATTTCTGTTAACAAGGTTTTGTGTGTTTAGTCAGCACAGAAAGACTTTGAATGTTTTAAATATCTTTAAAAATGTTTGTGTATGCCTGTCAACGTCTCTGTGTCTGATTCTCTAACTTGTCTGTCTAGCCTGTATATTTCATTTAATATCCAGCTAGGGCTGAGTATTAGTAGTACCTTAAGCCAAAGAGTCAGTGTTTCCAGTCTTCCTGCCTTCTCAGATGAGTCAGTCAACAGCTAGTTGTAATTTCCCATGTTTGGGAAGTACTCTTATGTGCTTTTAATTGGTAATTATTAGTCAAAAATATACCTCTACACAATTACCAAATTAAAATTAACAGTAAAGTTTCAGAGAAGCACAAAACCAGTAAGTCTCAGGAAACACTGAAGAAGACTCAGCTTTGAGTTTGTGTTAAATGCAGTGCTCACCTAATGGCTGTGCACCACCAGAATAACTAAGGAGCCAGATCTCTGATGAGGTTTGAGGGAGACTTCTCCACTGAGTTCAGTAGAGTGGGATTGTGTGCTAAGTTCCCTGGTGCCCTTCAGAATCAGTGAGAGATTTTCCAGCAGGCTCTGTGAAGAGCAGGTGATTAGTTTTTAAAGGTAAGTATCTCAGGGGGAGCATTTGGCAAGTAGGAGCATTTTGCTCTGTAAAAGGCTCAGCAGTAGGCTCTGCAGCACACAGCATGCCTTGTGCTGCCGCCTGGCTGAGGTTGGATGCTGTGAGTATGACCCTTCCTCTCATTCTCACCAGCATTTTGAGTGAAGCTAACTTTTTCTTTGCCAGCTTCATAATTATATCAGCCTCTGAGAAAGCATTTCCTGTTTGTTTTTCTTCCCTATTGTAAATTCCTGTAAGAAAAAAACAGCTAGAAGTAGGTCACTCTCACAAAGCACATACCAATTCACTGTTTTAGGGATCATGTTTTGGTGGGTTTCCTTTTAAAAACACATCTGGTTCATTGTCATTGGCTGAAATCAGTAAAAGCTTAGGCACATACATATATGCAGGCATGCAACGTGACCATGTGTCCGTACTTCTGTGTCCCACATTTACTGGTAACAATATAGGTCAATACAGAAAAAAATTCTGTGTATCAGAGATGATCACATTTTGTAAGTTTTAAGTTTTTCTGACTTTACTACTTTGGTGAGCATTTCCAAAACCAAAGCCAAGTAGGTGTTGGAACAGGAGGCCTGTTAAATAGAAGTAGGGAGAAAACTGCAGAGCCATTTGCAGCAACATCCTCCTGACAGTGTAGGGAGAATAAGATTTAGAGGCGAGATAGTGGATATAAGGGACTGTGAATATAACTGTATAACCACACAAAAATCCAGAAATGAAGGGAGGGAGAGGCTTGGGGAGAATTTGTATTTCTATAAAAAATAAATTCTGCCTCTACAGAAAAGTTAGGGATGGCATGGTAGGTTTACGTGTCATGAGTCTTGAGCAGTGAAACACTCACAGCTGCCACCTAGCTGGCACTCACATGGCAAACTGGTTTAATGCCCTCTAGTTTACCTCTCATGCATCGATTATCTACGCTCCTGTTCTTTTCTTTTCCTGGACACATTTATCCATGTCTAAACTCCTGTCTCTGATGCTATTTTTTTCTTTAAGGTGAGAATAGAGACACGTTTTGCATGTTGAATATGTTGCTTATGATATTTTATTATTCTGTTGAGAGGCAGTTTGCCACCAACTGCTCATGAAGGAGGGTGACCAAGTTTACAATGACTCTGACAGTGTCCACATTACTCTCTTTACTGCTTGTCTAACAGGATAGTAGCACAGTGTGGACGTGCAGACACTGAGTAGGTGTAAATTTAGGGGTCTGCAAAGATTAACACTGCCTTGAGAAGCATTAGCACCCAATTAATCTTCAGATAAGGGAAATTAAAGAATTATTTAAAATCTGGAAAGAAAACACATTCTTTGCCAATAAATACTCCCATCCTGAGTGTGTTTTAGCTCCTTTCTGCTTGTGGCAGATTTTGCTGAGGAAGGTGCTGAACAGTCTCCGCAACACCTGTGCCTCCTTGGGCGGTAGCAAAAAGCCTGGCACCACCGTATGGAGGCAGCTTGGAGTGCAGCTGGGGAGAGGCCAGGGCAGCACCTGGCATCCACAGCTGGGAAAACCAGCTTTGGAAACAGTGTCAGGCCCTGTCAGTGAAAAAACTTCTGTATGGTGTCAAACCCCATCAGGGCTTGTGGCCCCTGCCCTGCCCTGCCCTGCCCTGCCTGGGAAGAGCTTCCCGAGGGCTTCAGATCAAACGATGTGCTGCTGGATTTTACCAGCTTCTAGATGCCTACCTTGGTCAGAGCTAGTTATAATGGTGTTGGTGTAGTAGTAAATTAAATGCTGCTCTTCAGTGTTTCCTAGTACAGTTGCTTTTTCTCATCTCTCAAAGAAAGAAGAGGGAGAGGCATTTTGTATCTGCTTATGTATAAAAAAGTAGGAAGCTGCCCAACAGTGTGCTGAATTATGTTAAATTCTGCATTTGGTGTTTGTTGCTTTGAAGTAATAAGCCTAATTGCAGCTGTTTCAAACGAAACAAAACACCACCACTACCAAAAAAAACCCCAAAAAACCCCAAAAACCCCCAAACATTTAAGGAGAAAAAGAAGCAGATTTTTCCATGAACATTCACCTTTGTCACTTTCAAAAAATTAGAGGAAATGACAAGCAACTAGTAGTTCAGATTACTGTATGGATCACTGTGGAGATCACACATTACTGTATAAATTATTGTTCTAATTACCATTGTCATTATAACAGATGCAGATGACAATATTCCATTCTGTTACATGCATGACAGCAAAATAACAAGTGATGCCAGACAGTTTATCCATCAACAGGAAATGAATACTAATTAAAGCTCTAGAAGGGGAAGGAAGTCCTACAGTTCTGCATAGGATTCTAGGTGGAGAAATGATCTGTTAAGCACAGAGTAAGATACAGTTAAAAGAGTGTCAGGAAGCCCTTTATGTTAGATACTAGTGATCTTATAAATGATAACAAATTATTCAAGCAAGCTAAGAAGATTTTCAGAAATTCCTGATAACTTGGTAAATCTAAATGGATTTTCCAAGGGAAATACTGTACAGTCTGGAGACATTATGAAAGAGGACCTGAAGCGACAACCTGCACAACTATGGTGACCTTTAGGTGCAACCCTTCAGCCTTGGTGGCAAATGGCACACATTTATGCAATCTATGTGGATGGCTGTTGGACAGACCATCTGATACATCTTTGCAGAAAATCTGCTGAAAAATACGAAGAGTTTTATAGAATGGGGCAGCCAGTTGGGGCAGACAGTTATCAGAGAATTTGTATCAGAGTGCCTGTAAATCAGATCAACTAAATCCTGTGTGGATCCCAAACCCCAGTTCCTAAATGGATTCTGTGAATGCTCCAAGACCCCATCCTAGAGACAAATGCCACAGCTCTGGTCAAGTGTTAAAGAAGATAGGTGTCCGTGTGCCCTTTGTGTCTGTGTAGGCAGAAATAACTACACAAAGAATGTATCTCCAAGTTTCCTGTTGGCTGCAGATTTAATGACAATGATTGGAATCCTTTTTCTTAAATAAAAAGGTTTCTTGCTTTTGCAGATGATGTATTTCTTTTGGGGGGGGATGCGGCACCATTTACCTGACATGGCTAGGGAATTAGTGGGGTATTAAAGCTGTCAAAAATGACAATATTCTGCATGAGAATTGCCAGTTATGTTCATTGTCCTTTTAAGTGACAGAGAGGAGCAGAACCATGGTGGCACATAAAACTGTGTGAATTTGCAGAGATGCAGAATTGTTAACTGGGAAGAGGTGTATGCACACTTTACAACAAATGCCATTTGCTTTTTAATCTCCCCTTCTTGTTTTACAGAAAGAGATGACAACCAGGATGTGTCACTAAAAAGCTACCCACTGAAGAAAAGCAAGGTCCGATTTCCTTCTTACTGCAGAGTTCAAGAACGTGACAGCCCTCATGGACTGAGCCTGCTTGTTAATCCATGAAAGCAGAGAACCGTAGTTACTTTCACAAATGCTTCCCACCACTGTCAGTGTTCTTAATGCTGAATATGCTGCTAGGAAACTCATCTGAGTGACATGGATTATTGAGACAAAGAAGAATCAATTTCATATTAGTTCTAGCTCCTTCATTAGGGATAAGAACCTCTTCAGCCATGAACGATGACAGACTGTGTTCCTGCTGCTAAAGCTTTACTGAAATTCAGGTCCCTGGGCTGACCTCCAGATCAGTTGGTTTCAAACAAAACTGTATTGTTAGCTGCAGTGTTGTTTTCTTTTTCTTTTGTTTCTTGGTATGTGCTTTGTTTTCTAAGTGCAGCAGAATATTAAGACTGCCTGGAACTGCAGAAGACTTTTAGCCTTTAATGCCTGCCACCCTTCACCAGGCCACCTAAGGCTTGGCCACCATTCCCAAAAGCCAGCAAGCCTTGTGTTTCCAGGAACACAGCCCTGTCCTTCAGCTGATCAGGCAGTTTGTGCTTCATTGTGGCTCATAATTGGGTGACAATGGGACAGTGCCTGATCTTAGTCAGAGTAGAAATCCAGATATAGCTCTGCAGTGTTGAAGTCTTCCCTTTGAATTCATACTGTGACTGACAGCAAATGTGCTCAGTATCTCTATATAAGAAAGCAGCTATAGTCAGCATTTTTGTGAAGTACCCTCTGAAGTACATCAATCTGTCATGTAACTTGATATCCTCCCATCCTCTTCAAAAAAGGATCCCTCTCATTCACCTTAAAGTTTCATCTTTTCAGGGAAGAAGAAACTTAATAACTGGGAGGAATATACAGTAAAAATGAGCAGTGTAAAGGTTAGAGCGGGAGGGACTAAGTGAAGGTCTCAGTTGCATCTAAACAGTGTCCAGCAGTGTGGCTTGCTTTCCACACTGGACTAACACAACATTTTTTTCAAGTACTCAGTCCAACTTAATACATGTATGGACAGCCTGGAAGGATCCATTGCAGTAAATCAAGTCTTCTATGCCAAATATGTCCCGATAAGAGGCTTTCTTCTACAAAGAAAACTAAAGCAATAGTTAACAGAGAGATCACAAGAGAGATACAGATGAATAAATGGGATTCAATGGAACATAGCTATATATTCTGTGCCTTCTAAGGAATTTTGCACCCTTGTATTATTGTGAAAGATTACTCCTTCCTGGGTAAGTGCTGAAACCTGTTGCTGCCTTCTCAAGTGAGCTAGGTATGTTTACACCTTCTAAAACAGTATCAGAAGCAAATTGTAGAGTATCCAGTGACTGAAACATTCAAAATAGAGAGGCAGCAGACACTAAAGAATAACAGCAAACCTTTTCTAGCTCATATGGTGGTACATTCTGATTTGCTTGCCTGCCTGCTTTAAAATAGGGCTTGTAAATGTTAGTGATCGTGTCCTTGCTGGGACAAAGGGCTTTTGTGTGTGAACATTCAATGTAGCTGGCAGAGGCTTTTCTGCATCTTTAGTATTATGCAAGCAGCATTACCCTTTGCTTTCAAGGGGATGGACTGAAGTGTTCCTACCTCCTTCGGTGGTCTTTGCAATCAGGTTAATCTTTTGGGGATTGGAATGCGCACACAGATAATTTCTGGCCTGCTGGCACTTTTGCAGGATATAACTAGCTTGTGGAATTCATTGCCACAGCTACTCCTGAGCTTAGTTGCCTTATTTTAAAGAAGATGAGAAATATTACATCTTTGGAAGAAGGAACATGGTACGTGTGGATCACAACTACCTGGAATTACAACGTCAATTGCATATGAAAAGGTTTCTTGTACTCCTCCAAAGTGACTGGGCTGTTGCACTGTTGGAGATGGAGCTGTAGCTGAAACATGTGCTCTTGAATTTCACTGTGGTCAGTTGCCATTTGGGCAGTACTGCAGTGCTATATTTTAAAGATTAACATGAAGATGCAAATACACAGAATTTTGTGCATAAAGATCAAAGTCACTACATATATTGAAAAACATGGTATTTTATGCATAAAATAATTTATTCTTCATTTTATTACATACTTACAATACACTGTTTAAGTCTATTCACTGTAGCTCAGTCTGAAGATGAAGAATTTGCTCCCGTTTAGTTTATTTTTGAATAACCATTTTGTGAATGCAAAACTTACCTGTTGGAGTATTTTCCTTTCTCCAAAATTGTTTTTCATAAACTCATGTGTTTTCTTTTCTAGTACAGCACACTGTATGAGGCAAAGGAGGGAAATGCAGACTTGAACCCTAGAGGATTTGTATTTGACCTGGCCACAATTCCTGTAATGGGAAAAGCCTATTACAACCCAGGAGCTGAACCAGCCACAAAGAACTGCAAAATGTACTTGTTTTGGTTGCTTATTCTGCTGGGAAGAACATGGAATTTGCTAGGTGATGAAATAAACTTCATCCAAATGGCAGGGCTTGGCCTTCAGCTGAGTATCTCACAACAGGTACACTTGCTTCCACTGCGGAGATATTCAGCCATGACCCGGCCATCTCAGGCTGTAGGCCATTTCTCCTTTTCCTGTGCCTAGTATTTGATATCCCAATACGAATAATGTCCGGAATGTGCCATCACTAGATCAAAGTGTCATCCCTTCCCATAGAGGAGAGAGGGGCAGCAGCATCTTGGATCTTGTGCGCAAGGATTCCAGCTTCATCAGTAATTTGCTTGGGGTCACATCTGGACAGAATCGTGATTTTGTTGTTAATTGCGGGTCCTGGTTTATGTGATTCCTCAGGATATGTAATGAGAACTGAGTTTAAACGTGATTGTATGCAGAGGCACCCATTTCACCTACTGAGAAAAATTTACTACCTGATCTTACCAATTATGTATGTTCCTAATCATTCCAGCATTTTAGATGGTTCTGGCATTTTGTGGTGAAGGGGTTGTTTGGGTTTGTTGTTTTTTTTTTTGTTTTTTTTAAATTACCTTTCTAGTCTTTCAATCAGCTCTTGTTTTTCTTCCCTAAACCCCATTTTTTTTTAGCCTGGTACTTATCTTAAGAGATGCTGTTAAGTGTTAAGCTTCAAGGCACTATGAGATGGATCACTTCAGCTGACTGAGACCACAGTCAGCTTTACTTCAGAGTGTGAAAGGATCCTGTGATACCAAAATTGCCTTCAGTGATTAAAGACTCAATAGCTTTCATCATCTCTGTAATAAGGGATTTTGTAATGAACTTCTACCTTGTGTGAACATAGACTAGTATCACTGTAGTGACAAATGTAACATGAAACAAATCTTAACATAACCCCCCTTAGGTTTTATGAAGGGTCTGTCAGGTTCTATGAAAGGGTTTTTTTTTTTACTGATACACAGGAGTGTAATCGATGATTTCCATCAGATTTGAGAGAAGCTGGGTACTTAGGAAAACTTCAGTTTTCTCCAAGCACTCAAGCTCTACACAGCAAAACTTATACCAGACGAGGCATTTGATCCTCCTGACCAATTGATTCATTAAGAACAAGGCAGGGAAAAGGGAGTAAAACCGTTTAACGTGTAACTCTATGGGGACCTACAGACAGCTATTCAAGACATGTAGAAACCTAAGGAGTGAACATTGTCCCAGTGATCATGTGCAAGAAAACTCGCTGGGGCTCTGTAGAGAGGACACAGAGAACGGTACCCTTTTTAGTTGAGGAGCCACTATTACCAAGTTTTTATTAACAATAGACTAAAATGGTCTTTTAGCACCTTTGTATTTTGGGTTGAATAAATTACCAATTCTGGAACCCTTTCACAAAAAGCCATTCCTTCCTTTTGCTTTTTACCTTTTCTGCATGTTCTTCAGGTTTCTCACATTTTCTGGGAGGGATATCTCAGAGCTGGCCTTCTGCCTTTTGATCTTCTTTTTGCTTCCCCAAGGACGATGTTCTTGCAAAAAGTAGCTTTCTCACCTCTCTCTGTGCCTCCAGAAATGATACCTCTCAACTACAACCACTGAGAGACTGCCAAGGTTTGGTTTTGCATTATCTCTTCAGAAGAGCAGAAGCAAGGGAGCAGGAGGTACCTGCAAGCACTGCAAAACAGGATGCACTATGTATAAAACAGTAATATGCTTGCTATTATATAACATGCTTTAAGTGCTTTAGAAAGGGGATAACACTGGGGCACCCAGTACAGACAAGTGGTCAGTGTTTAGACATTTTTTCCTATATATTGGAAGAAACTAAAGGCATTTTTAATAATTATGGAGACTATTCCAAGGGCAAAGCAAGCCAAATCAGTAATAATAACCTGGTGGTGGTTTACATTTAAATCTAAAATGATCAAACTTGATTTTTCATGTATTTCTTACTAAATAGAGAGGCAGTGTTCTTCAAGGTTTAGCCAAATACATCGGGGGTATTAAAGTAGTTGTTTCTTTTCTGTTTTAATAAGTTTTCCTGTTTTAAAGACAGATATAATATAATAAAGAATTATAATAATATTCTCCCAGGGGAAAAAAAATACTTCTCCAGTCTAATGCATGTGTGTGCATGTAAGTGTGTGTGCACATATGTGTATACACACACACACATTTGGTGGGGATATGGATGTGGAAGTATTGGTGTGTGCATATCTACACTCCCTGCTCTTCCCCACAGAATACATTTTTTTATTTTGGTAATTTTTAAGGGGGATGTATCTTTCTAAGAAATAAGTTTTTGATTCCTTTTTCTCCTCCATGTATCAGCGCTGTTTGGTATGTTAATTTTTTTAAATTATGTCAGATGTGTCTTAGGCTCTTTTAGTTCTGTTTGGTATTAAATGGTCGTTCAACTGTATGAGCAGAGACTGACACTGTTGTACTCATTAAAAGAAAAGGAAAATTACCTTTCAAATCAATCCTAGTGGATGAAGAGATGAAATACAAATACAAATAAAAGAAACATAACCTTGCAGAAGTGTTGTGAAGTTGTTTGGGATGTAACACTTCAGGAAGACAAATGCATGTGGTTTTCTTACCGTGGGGTAGAATCTCCTGGCAGGCTTACAGGACTTGGAGGTGAGTGAGATCCATCATTGCCAATGCACCAACTTCCTCACAGCCCTCCTGGCACCAGTGCAATACCAAGGAAAATTAACCAACTGTCATGCTAATGAAAACTGGCCAGCTTCTCACTGACACCAGTGGGATTGGACTAGGCATTCAAATAGCCTTGCTAGTTCTTGCCTGTCAGTTAGTTCTTCAAGCTTGGGTAACTCATGTATTTCATCATGTTCTTCAGCTGGTTCCTGATGGGAGACTCCAAGACAGCAGGCACATGTAAGTAGCACCAAGCCAGTTAGTTCAAGGCAAAGTTTCATCTCCTAAAAAAAGAACTAAAGAATCTTGGTTAGAATTTGGCTGCCGCAGAAGGAAATGAAGATCTAATGAGATGACAGAAACTACCTCCAACATACGGACTTACAGGTCATTAGACTGTTTCTTTTTCTTTTGGCCTGATTCCTAAACCATATATAACCATATTTATATATGCACTATTATATATAAAGCTACTGTGTACTGAATATGAGTCAGTTATGGATCATGAGGGGAGCAGGAGCATAGGAGTTAAGAATGGCTGTCAGCTGTGTTGAGACAGCACCCAGGAGAAGGAGGGGTGATGCTGGACTTTGGGTGTTCCTCTGATGGTGGAGAAGAGCTGAAGATTAGAGATGCTGGGACTGAGTAACTGGAAAACAGCAGCTGGGGGGAAGCTGAGGAATTTGGCAGAACTGAAAGAAGCCCAATGTTAAGGGTAGCAGGAACATTCTCAGGATAGCATGTGCATACTGATAGAGCAGAGGACTGTACCACCACTCAGAGGGCTCTCAATATGTTGGACAAAAAGGCCAGCAGGAACCTCATGAAGTTTAATAAAGGGAAATGCAAAGTCCTGCACTTGGGAGAAACAGCCTCAGGCACCAGTACATGCTGGGGGCCACCCAGCTGGAAAGCAGCTGGGCAGGGAAAGACCTGGGAGTCCTGGTGAACACCAAGCTGACCATGACCCAGCAATCTGCCCTCATGGCAAACAAGGCCAACAGCCTCCTGGGCTGCATTAGGACCAGTCTTACCAGCAGGTCAAGGGCTGATCCTTTCCCCATGCTCAGCCCTGGCAAGACGTGCTTGGAGTGCTGCATCCAGTCCTGGGCTCACCAATACAAGAGGTGGTACAGACTGGAGCAAGTGCAGAAAAGGGCCACGAGGATGAATGGGCTGGAGCATCTGTCACACAAGGAGAGGCAGGAGGTAGGACTGTTTAGCTTGGAGAAAGCCCATGGGGGTATTTGAGGAGGTGAGTGAAGAAGACAGTCAGACTCTTCTCAGTGGTGGTATCCAATGACAGAAGCAATGGACACAAACTCCTATTGAACAGGAAACTCCTATTAAACATAAGGAAAACCTTTTTCTCTGTAAGGGTGTTCAAACACAGGAGCAGGTTGCCCAGAGGAGTTGTGGGGTCTCCATCCTTGGAAATACTAAAAAAGCCAACTAGACACAACCCCAAGAAACTTGTTCAAATTGACCCTGCTCAGTATGGGGTTGGACTAGCAACCTCCAGCAGTGCCTCCAATCCTGTGGTGTGATGAGCCTGCAATTACAGCAGCCTATGTAGACTCCTCAGCAGCAGTTAAGTTCTTTAGACTGCCATTGTCAATTTCCCTGTCTAGGCCCAAAGAGACCTGTGCTGTCAGGGGAAGGAGCTGCAGTAAACTCGTCCCTCTCCAGCTTTGCTGTGTGCCTCCCTCTTTTTCCCTAGCCTAACTCCATAAAGCAATGAAAGCTGAGGAGCAAGCGGAAGGTACTTCCTGCGTCAGCCAAGGAGCAAAGCAGCAGGGGAGAAGTGAGACTGGCTGTTACATTTCACACCCCCTACGACACTGGAGAAATTGTCTCAGCTGTGTCCTTGCCACTGGAATTGGGATGATGATTGCTTGCTGCTGCACAGTATGATGACAAAGCAGGATTCAGCTTCCCTTTTCTATTCCATACTGCTTTTCACAGTCCTCAGAGCTGGCATAAAATAAAAGTGGGGCAAACCCACCAGGTGACATGGTGAAAAACAAACATCTGCCTGATTAAAAAAATAGTTCTGACATACAACAGATGGGCCTTATGATTTGAGCCCTTGGATTGTATTTAATATGTCACAGCAATTAGAACAATTGAAGTAAATTGACTGGTCATCTGAAGGCGTCACCCACCAGGTGCATGCATTTTGGTAAGTGGAGCCATTCTGGCACCAATGGTAGCAGAGTAAAAGCCACACATTACTCACACCCCTAAAAGCCATACTGTAGGTAATTACTAACCATTCACTAATAAATGTAGCACAAGGGAGGGGAGGTGGCATCTCACTGCATAAACAGTAACTCAAGCCCGTCTCCTGCTGTAAGCCAAATTATATCATATTCTAGCAGTTAAACAGAATAAAACCCACAATGACACAAAACCAAAAATAGACTGTTCTAAAATTTGACATTTATATTATATCAGCATGAGTTGTGTTGTGGAGTCCTAGAGCACTGCAAAGTCTTGTCAGGCTACTCAGCTCTGCAAATTAGGGTGCTTTTTTTTTTTAGTTCTGTGTTAAGAACCCGTTATGTTGCTTTCTGCCTTAAAAAGGGCAACTTCTATCAGCTGGCAGTACTTGTATGTGCCATGGCTCTTCATAGCAAGAGGCTGACTTCTTAGAAGTGGTATGGTCTGAGCAAGTGAGGGAAGCAGTTTGCTGAATGCACCTACCTTCATTTGGTTGGAGCAACAAAAGTGGTTGGGAACCCACTGAACTTAACTGCATCCTTCACTGCTGCTAGCCTCTGGCTCAGTGGTGCTGGTATTTTAGACAAATCATTGAACAATTTGTTTTCTATCCAATGGCATCTGTATTCTTGAGGGAAAAGGAGAGTCAGTGGATGGAGTGATAGTAACAGAATTCAGACCCAGGTTTGGAAGACCTCCTCAGTCTGCAGGTAGGTCTCAAGTCAGCTGTGAGTGATTGTTCAAGCTTTGTGCTGGCAAGCTGCACTGAAGTGTATTTCATTCACAGTCCCTGAGTCTTTCAGGCTCTCCTGGGCTCAAGGTGTAAGAATCAGATGTTTCCACAAATTGTTCCTTTCTGCTCCCAAAAGACAAGTGCTTAGTAACCTAAATTGCACGTGCACTTTATACTATGTGTCGTGGTTTCAGCCCAGCCGGTAAAAGGCCCACGCAGCCGTTCGCTCACTCCCCCCGCCCCCCTCCGGTGGGATGGGGAGGAGAACCAGAAAGGGAAAAA
>JANZLQ010000079.1:13152636-13163602 GCA_026212715.1 Elanus axillaris | reverse complement strand
GATGGGGAGGAGAACCAGAAAGGGAAAAAGAAAGAAACCCGGAACCTCGAGGGTTGAGATAAGGACAATTTACTGGGCAACACAAAAAGAGAAGTTAGAACAACAACGATATAAATAAGAGAATACACAAAACGAGTGATGCACAGTGCAACCACTCACCACCCGGAACCCTGCGCTCCGCCACTTCCCCACCGAAAGCCGAGAGAGCCACCCCCCAGCCTGCTCCCTGTATATATATACTGGGCATGGTGTCACATGGTATGGAATAGCTCCTTGGCTAGTTCAGGTCAGCTGCCCCGGCTATGACCCTTCCCAGGTCCCTGTGAAAATTAACTCTATGCCAGCTGAACCCAGGACAGTCACTTGTATACAGTCTGCTTCAGACAGAGGTTGAGCACTTCTTTGTCTCCAGAGAGAGATGCACTTGTGTCTGATGTTAAAAAAGACATGTCATGTGTTACATCGAAAAGGCTTCAAGTGCTCATGTCCGAATGCAAGTTTGAAAAAGTAGTGACTGTTACAACCAAAACTGAATGCCTCTAGGAAGGGAAATGACTGTAAGATCACAGTTCATCTTACTAAGCCAGAAGCCATTTTACTGACTCGCCAAAAGCTACAGACTGGATCTCTATGATGTGCCACACCAGAAACGCCCTTCTTTCTCATGTTTGCGTTGCAGTGTCAAATTTACAATCATTGCTTATGTGAGTAACGTGGGCCAACAGTAAGTCATCTTATGTGACTGTTGTTGTAAATATTTACAAATTGTGGACTTTTATTCTCCTAGTATAATTATATTCTTCTCAGCCTTCGTTTTTTTCTTTATACGTTCAGCAACGCTCTCTCCTCAGTGTTTATTTTTTCATTCACCTTTTAAAAACCTGACTTTTCTTTCTGTAGTCAGCAGAGGGAGCTACGTCACTTACTTATGTAAGACCTTACCGGTTTGTGCTTTGACTATTACTTTTTTTCCAGTTCACAAAAGCTAGAATGATTCTCATGTATTAAAATTTCTTTTAAAGGCTCTGGCACAGTGGCAGTCACATCGTTAGTTTGACAAACTGTTACAGATTAGGGATAGGATACCTTTCCTAGCTTTTTCATTTGAAATTAACCATGCTGAATATTAATAGAAGTCTATATTCAGCATTATCTAAACAAAGAAGGTTGTATCTTGAAGCAATGAAGTCTTTAGAGTTTAGACAAAAACCTTGTAATTGGAAACATGAATTTGAAACAGTTGTAGCTTACAGTTGAGCAAAAATAACAAGTGAGAACTGAAAGTTGTGTTCAACCTTATGCTTGTAGGTTGAGTCTCAGGATGTGTGTTGCAGTAAGATTCTTCAGCAGGAAAATAATTTTTTCTTTTTTTTTTTAAATAGGATCTATTACAAATTATAGTGTCAAATGCATATCTTCCCCTCAGTAAGTCACAGCATGGTTAAAGAGTGAGGAGTTATGTGGAAGAGGAGCTGTTCAGCCCTTCTACATCCACAGGGCTCTCTGCAGCTCCATCTGTAAGACTGATTGTATTATCTTAAGTACGTGCCCTCTTTACTCCAGTGTAATTTGTGGGGTCTTGCCAGACAGGCAGGCTTGCCTTCTCATCTGACTGCCTTATGACAGCTCTCAGCATGATGATGATGATGTCACAGTACCACAGCTCTGAAGGTATCCCACTGATTCTATGATTCTCCTGACTAAGAAGAGCAGCCATAGAGACCAGGATAATCTCTGGAGAAGTAGCACTGTTTCCACTATGAATGTAATTTTGCTTGTCTTTTTATCCTTCCTAACTTCTGCAGGAAATAGGAGAAAATTTATTTCACCTGATGGTATGTTCTAATCAAAACTTTATTCTTGTAAAAACTATTACAGAACTTACGTTCTGCTAGATATAAAAAAAGGCAGAAGGTATTTCCTCCTTTCACTGTTTTTCAGTTAAGTGAATTTTTTTTCTTCAGAGAGCTTGTTAAGAACATTCCCTTCCACTCTGGCGGCACTGTTGTTTTGAAAACATATCCTGCAGCGTGCCTTGTTATGCCTGTATGCAGGTGCAAAAGCACATAGGAGGCACACATGCATAGAGATTGTCCAGCATCTCCAGCAACCACACAGCATCCAGTCAGAACATAGATGTTAGAGCTCGTAACACTAGAGAGAAGAGCATCTGCTCACAATTCTGTGAATCAAGCAATGCGTAGAACTGAGACTTGCACAAGGTTTGCCCCTGAGTTTACTAATGGTGCAGGGACAGTCAGTCCTGCAAATACACAACAGAGTTCAGTCCTCAGGAACAGCAAAACTGCAACACTGAAACATTCTCAACTGTTTCTCTGGCTGGCTCCAGCTCAGATTCACTGTTCCACAGAGAGAAAGGAAAAAGAAGAAATGTTTCACAAGGTAAAAAAAGGACTATTATTTTCCTGACCCCTGCAGCAATTATCTTACACTCCAGACTGGAGACTGGAATATTGTTTTCTTGGCATATAGAATGTTTCGTCCTGACTGAGAAATACTCTGGCATGCTGTACTGTGAAGGATGTAGATTAGAGCGAAGTGGGAGCCTGACACAGGAGACAGTTCCTGAATGTCAGTGTATGTACACAGCTGTTGGAAACACGCCATATTTAGAAACACAGTGCCATATGACTATTGAGATCTTAATTAAATAACAGTATTTTCAAAAAGTGAATAATATTGCTTTATAATATATTAAACTTGTTTTAGTCACTTGTTGCAGCAAACTTATTTTGCAGCCTGTCAAATCACCAGCAAATACAGTTTTTTGAAAAAACATATATTTGACTAAGAAGTCACTGACTAAGCATTTCTTGAATTAACTCCAAAGTAGCATTACCTGGAGATTATTTGGAAGAGGAGGAGGAAGAAGATGATAGTGATGAAAAAAACACTAATGTTGAACAAAGTCCTGGTAAGATTATAGAAATTATGACATTAAGTTGCAAAGTATAGATATTCTGTCACTTCAGGATCAGATATTCAAAATCTTATGTGAAGTGGAATTCTCCCTTTTCTGTAATATGAACTTAATGTTTGTAATCACTGCTTATAATATTGTTTCACAGAGTCACTGTCTCCACACAAACCTACTGAATGGCTTATACATTCATGCAAATTTGGTGGGGAGTGTCTAGTAAGAGGACTGGATAATTGCATCTATGATCCTGTTGGCTATGTCCTTGAAACAGATTTGATCATGCAGTCACATGCCTAGTGCTTATAGATGGGACAGAAATGAAAAGCCTACCTGTGGTGGGACAGAGGAAAGAGCAGACTATAGAACACCTCATGGATGAAGTCACCTTGGCTCTTTTTCTGGAGACATTTGAAATACATAGATTTGTAATACCAGAGCATTATAACGTTAAAGAATGGAATTATAAAACACCACTGTTAGGAAAAGATTTCAGTTAACTGTTTCTTCCTCTAATGCATCAGGAAGGGGACGATGGAAGAGAGAGGAACTGTGCCGTACTATTCAGTACTTGAACGAAGCACATTCAAAATTTGTACTATTCATCTATAAGCATGTTGTAGACTGGAAACAAAAAAGATTATGAATAAAAACATAGAGGAAGAAATATGTAATATGTGGCCTTCAGAACACTCATTTCAATTGCACTTTAGGCAGTTACAGAATAGTGCAATCCAAATTTTCAAAGTAGAGAATGGTTGGTTTCTTTGTAAAAATGACTGCATTTAATGAGCCACAAATCAGTTAAAACACAACTAGGTAGTTTGAAAATCATCTCTCTCACTTGGATGTGACTGGTTTTGTGAATACTCCCATTGTGCTCTTTGGAAAATGCCAGACTTATATGGCAAAGATAGGAGTTTAACTTAATATGCATTCATTTAGACATTTCTACAAGGACATCTGTGTTCCAAACTGATGATGGAGAGGATCTGTTAAAGAAGAGTATGCAGAAATTGCAGGAGAAGTGTAAGTAGCAGAAGATACCATTTAAGCAGTGTGAAACTATATACAGCTGCTTAAGCAGTAGTAAGGTCCAGAAAAAAAGAGCCTGGCACACATATCAGGCAGCTATGCATCTCCAATTTTATCTTGTGTTGAATTAATTACCAACACAACTGTTCTAAGAACAAGACAAATTAATGAGAGGTTAGGTCAAGAAATCCTAAATTAATCCCAAACTATTAAACAAAATTACAGAATGGTAGGTGAGAGAGGAGAATTAATGTCCTGCTGCCCTCCCACCTTTTAACAAAATACGTTCATAGACATAATTTGACTGTGAGTAATCAGATCCCCCTGGTTCCCACTTTGTTTCACTGTGTTTCAAGAATCCTCTCAACTGTCTACTGCTCACTGGCAACCTTTGTGATCACGAACACGGTTTACAGTTCTTGTTTAAAGATAACCCTCATCTGAATTAATTGCAGACAATAAGTAAAGCCACAGTGTCTGTCAACACACATGGCACTGTCTATAGATTGACACACTCACTCTCCAGTTCTGCCTGAATCATTCCTTTAAGATATTTCTCTTACAATTTAGACTTAACAATTGAGGATGATGAAAATGGACTATAATAGTAATGTATTTTTTTGCCAAGTGACTAGCTGCGTATAGGAAGTGACATACTGGTGCTGGCTGTTACACTTATCAACTCTGCCAAGAAGCATGAAAGGTAGTCTTGTGTAAAAACTGTTAGCCCATCCAGAACACCATAGGCAAATGACACATTGCCTTCCATACCTGGCCATCAAAAATCAAATATTAATCTGGAAAATGCATCTGCAAAAATAGGTCTGCCTTAAAATTTATGTGTAGACTGGGATTTTTGTAAGCAGTTGGTTTCTACTCCTAAGAGATTCACCCTGTGTAACTTCAGCTTCTTAATTGTTACTGCTTGTAGCCAAATTCACCTCTACCAAAGGACCAGAAAAGGACATTTCTGAAGAAGTGCAGGCACAAGGTAAGAGCTAATTGGTGCTTTCATTTGTGTTTCTAGTGTTGTACCCCCACACTAAAAAAAATCTGGTTTGACATGCTGATCTGACATGAATTTCCCAGTTTCATTGAGCTCAGGACGAGGTATTCCTTTGTAAGTTCATAACATAGCTGTTTGTAAGTTCTCAATTTTAAATCACTGTAGAATTGCAAAATCATAGAGAATAAAACACATGGGGTTTTTTTGCTAAATAAAGCAGTTCTTACCACTTTTCCAAATGTGTTTGCTAGTGAACTACATTCATTTCTGATTTTTCTAGCTTTTAGACTTTAAACAGTAATGAAGCAGGTTTCCTAGGCATGATTCCTCTCCTTCCCTTTCATCTTAGATGTTGAACTTTCTGGGTTTTCATCCTCTGCTTTATCTTAGGAATAATCTTTATAGCTGTTCTTTTTTCTTTCCAGAATCCAGATTTGGACCCCATTACCTTACCACTTTCACACAGAGCCATAACGAAGGACTACCTTTGGATGGTATGGTAGAGGACTTAGCAAAAGATTAAATATAAGTTCAAATCTTCTAACTAGGCAGAATTCCTGTTTTTCTTTTACTAAATTTGGTAAGCAAAAATGAAATTAAAAAGAAACTTGAAATCAAGAGACTTTGTCACATTTTCATCTGAGAATCACAGAAGAAAAAATCATGAGGCAAGCCCTGTCTTTGAGACATGTACTTGTTAGCTAGCAAACAAGCTGAAGTCCTAAGACAATGAAACTTAGCACAGGCCATATTAGCAAGCCATAGAAAAAATAATGCATGTAACTGATTTGAATCTGAAAACATGCTTCTGCACCAAAACCTTGAGGAATGTTTTAGTTTCTGTATCTCTTGTTTTCCTACCTCCAGTTACTTATTAATACTACTTTGCAACTGAAGGAAAATGTTAAATGTATTCACAAATATATGGATGAAGTTAAGTTTGTACTGACCTGAACAGGAGACATACCTTTGTGTGCAAAATTTGTGGGCAAAATTTGGTCTTTGATTTATATGGTTTTTATCCGTACTGATTCATGAATGAAATAGCAGTATATGCTTTCTGTATCTCTGGCAAAATAAATTAGCTTGTTTCTATTTCTGAATAGCTAGAAAAATATACCAATCTTGTTTCATTTTCTAACAAAGGGCTATAAGCAAAAGCATTTCTATAAACCAAACTGTAAGGAAATAAATTATGCTAAAAGTTTGTCTGTTTGTTGTGAGTATGTATACAGCATCATAAAAAGTGAAATAAAAAGTTACTGCTTAAATGTAAAGTTTTCTTTGTGTAATACTGAAGTATTACTATATCTTACATTTTTTCAGATCCAAGAGCCAAATTTATGAATGTTTGTGAGGATGTCTCTGAAACTAATAGAAGAGCACAAACAGGGAGTTTCACCTTGATAGACAGAAGTAGCTTTATGACTGATTTGGAACTCCTTTTTGACTGAGAATTAGTCACCATTTAAAAACTGTGTAATGCTAAAAGCTAAAGATCTGATTGGTACTGCTTATTAGAACAAATTACACTTAGGAAAGTTAAGATCTAGGAGAAACTGGGGGGAGGGGTTTATATCTATACAAACTGATCTAGGAGAAACTGAGCAGGGGTTATATCTATACAAACTCTAGCAAAACCAGGATAAAAAGATAGCCATAAAAAGCAGTAAAAAAAAAACTTCAAAAAATTAAAAGACAGAGTAACTAGCTGTCCTGGTTTCAGCTGGGAATGGAGTAAATTGTCTTCCTAGCAGCTGGTGTAGTGCTATGTTTTGAGTTCAGTATGAGAAGAATGTTGGTAACACTCCAATGTTTTCAGTTGTTGCTGAATAGTGTTTGTACTATGACAAGGATTTTTCAGCTTCTCATGCCCAGCCAGCAAGAAGGCTGGAGGGGCACAAGAAGTTGGGAGGGAACACAGCCAGGGCAGCTGACCCAAACTGGCCGAAGGGGTATTCCCTTAGGCATGGGATGTCATGCCTATTATATACACTGGCAGCAGTTGTCCTGGGGGGATCACTGCTCAGAAACTGACCGGGCATCAGTTGGTGAGTGGTGAGCAATTGCATTGTGCATCACTTGTTTTTGCATATTCCAATCCTTTCACTAGTATTGCCACTTAATTATTGTTATTATTATCATTATTAGTTCTTCTGTTCTCAATCCATGATTTTTATGTTTTTACTTCTTATTGTCTCCCCCATCCCACTGGGGAGGAGGGAGGAAGTGAGCAGATGTGTGATGTTTAGTTGCTGGCTGGTCTTAAACCACAGCTCGCTGAAGACAGCTCCTAGTACATTCCTTTTCACAGGCAAAAGAATTAACAGTGTTGCAATAGAGTGTGTTACAGCAGTCACACACAAAGTGCCTTAAGCCCCTCTAGAGCAGCCAATCACTTGCAAATTATTTACAATCCCACTTGTTTCTCTTGATACAAAAGAATTAGCTATGTACTCAAATATGAAATGCAGAAAATAATGGATTTTTAATTGCATCAAAGACATTTTTTATCATAAAATAAGAGCACATAATCAAGATCCAGATCTCAATGACAGCAGATACCATCCAAGCAATATATTTTTCCCTCAAAATGACAAATAAGAATATAGTATAGCAGTCTTGATGAGTTTTGCACACAGTAAATTTGGAATATGTAGAACTGGTGGTTTCATGGGTGCTTAAGACCACCCCATCTCCTCAGAAGTGAAAAAAGAAGGGTTCTAATAAACTCAGGGTAACAGCAGCTCAACAGTCCCTGGGGCCTGCTGAACTTCTGTCAGAATTACTCTTCAAGATGGATACAAATCACGTCTAGAAAGATTGAAAGATGTGCTTTTGGCCAATTCATCAACCAGTCATTTTATTAAAAAGTGCTTATTTTTATTTGCATATCACACAGATAAAATCCATTTCTATGTAACTTGCTTTGTCCAGGACATGAAGTGTGTGCATACTAGTGGAGTGGTGTGCTTTATTGTTGTAGTGTCAGACAACGCTGATTTGCTTCAAAGGAACATAGCTCAAGAAACCAGCCAAGATTTTAAAGTAAATGTAATGCTTGCTGTGTCATGTACAACTCTTGCCTGCTCCTTAATATTCATGATATGCTGTTGTATGGCTTTCATCAAGTACAGAATGGAAAAAGGGTAAGTTTTCCAGTCATGTGCTGTGCTTTACTTTATTATTTGGGCAGTAAAGTAAGGTGCTACTCCAAACATAGGATTAAAGACTATGCAAAAATGTGATAAAAGCTCAGAAAGGCTGTACACACGTTAAGTTAACTTACTTACTTTTTCTCCTGCAAATGAAAAGTAAAGGCAGAAATTATTAAAGAGTAGGAAATTATATTATTACCAAGAGTGTACGTACTAACTTTTCCTTATAAGTTGAGATGCTCCCCTTTGACAGTTCAGATTTTGAAAAAGAAGGAGGTTCAGTAATTTATTGTCTATCTTCAACAGTATCTGTTAGGTTTCTATTGGTTTACTCTGGTTAGAACAATGTAATGAGTTTTGTTCTATGTTTTAGAAATTTTTGTCATACATTCAGATACTCACGTGAACAACAGAAACCAGCTTCTGCATCTTACTTTGACCCTCTGAGGGGAGTTCCTGATTCTTCAGTTTCCAGAGCAGCAGAAAGCAGCCTGTGGGGTGAGAAAACAGCATCAGACATACAGGGTAATGATAAAAGCACAAAATCAGAAACATTACCTATCATCAGTTCTGTAGCTGATATACCACCAATTTCTCACGCATCAAGTCTCAGCAATATTCTTTCATATGAAAACTTAAATGGAGACCACAACTAAATGGAATCTCATTGACTGTGACTGACAAGCTCTCTAACTCAGATGCTGGTTTATGTTTATATAAATGCTACTTGTGATTCACTAAATTTGTAACTTGAAATTTCACCTCAGGACACAGAATAAACTTTACTTTCTGATAAGACAGTGATGTGTAATTGAAATTGGATCACAAATGTTTGTGGGCAAACATTAACTGCTTCAGAATGAAGTGCCAGAAGACAGGTCCACATTATTCCTCAAGTTAAAAAGGAACAGCTGAAACACAATGACTTCTTAAGCAATCCAACATTAGCAGCACACACTGAACAGGAATGTAGTGATGGATGTCTGAACAATAATTACTTTTTAAATTAAAAATTTTTTGAGCAATAATTCACTAATTATTATTTTTTAAATATCCTTTGGGAAAGTTATGTGAACATAGGTGCATTTTTGAATGTTTTTGTACATAACAGCTCTCTATGCAGTTTGTATGCATACAGTAATATGCAACCCTAAATAACAGCAAGGCTGGCATTTTTAACAGAAAAAAGATCTCTTTGTGGATCTTCTAAAAGAACAAAATTTTTCTATTATTCCCTCTGTTTTTTACACACCACCTCAAACCCAGAATATCACTTGTCTTTGCCACTCAGAGACAGTAGCAACAATTCTTCAGTTGACACTACTCCTACTTGGGGAAGGAAAGTGCAGTGAGAACCATAGGGTCAAAAGTAGAGGCCAGTCTGTAGAGAAATTTTAAGCAGTGGGACAGGAAAACCCAGGGTTTCCAGATTACAGGCAGAATGTACTGTCTTTGAGGCAATGCAATTGATTTAGAAAAATTGCTTGGTCATGGTCATCCAAAGCAAGCTCAAAACACAGGAATTCTTCCATTAACTTTCAGGATCTTGCACACAGAAGTAGCTATAATGACTTAAGTTTGAAACTAATTTGCCCCACAATGCAGAAATACAAGACAGCAGTGCAAGACTTCTTTTTCTTCATTCTTTCTTATATATAGGGGACAGATACATTAGCAGCCCTTTTTCAATTAGTTTCTTTGTTCTTTTCGCTTATTATTTTCATGCTTTCCATGTTTTGAAATTGTATTTGACTATCTGAAAATAAAGTTCTGCTTTAGTGGTGGTACCCAAGTCAACCCACATGTATGAATTGACACTGTTGATGAGTCAACCTATCAGAATTAGAAGGAAAAGAATACAGAACAGCACACAAAATGCGATGGTGATGTTCCACAAAATCCCAGTTAATTCACACTGTGAATACCAGGTGCAGTTCTGGTCCCTTACTCTTAAAAGCAAGAGACAAAACCAGAAAAGTTTCAAGGTAGGGCAACAAGGATTACCAGAAGTATGGAACTGCTTCCACAACCACAAAAGCAGGCTAGAAAAGAGTATGTGCTGGTGGGAAGGGAGAGTCTATTATAAGTATCAAGTGCCACAGGTGAAACGGAGAGCCATTGACTACCCATGCCAGTCACAAAAGCAAGGAGCACCATCAAAACCCACAGGAGCCAGGTTCAAAGTATGTAACAGAGGCTGTCCTGTCAGTGAGTACTGAGTAGACCAGACAAGCCATTGCCCGCTACTCAACAGACAAGCTCACCAAACCCCCTGTGCAGAGGCCTGCGGGGTGCTCTAGGGAAGCCTTGCATACTCCTGCTCTGCTTATGCAGCTCCCCAGCCACCCAGCTCCTGGCCTCTGCTGGAGGCACAGCACTAAGGACAGATGGGCCCCTGGAACGAAGGCACCCTGGTGTTCGTTCTCACTGACGGGCTGTGGAGCACGCAGCTCGTTCTGGACGAGGTGGATCCGCTAGTTAGAGCCAACAGAGCCCAGGAAGCCTCTTGGCTCGGTAGGCGGGTGGGTGGCCAGGTAGCTCTCCTTCACCTAGGGGCAGAATGGCTGTCAGGGCCCGGGTGCTCCTGTCAGTAGCCGGGATACCTAGCTCACAAATAGAAGGGGGCAAAACAGTACTTCCCCTCGAGCAGCGGGTATTCCCCTCAGTGCCATCTTTTCTAACTCGTTGGGGCTGCACGGCTGCTCCGCCGACCACCCGCATCCTGTGATTCTCCATGAGCCTCAGCCCAGAAGGACCTGCAGTTCCTACAAGGACAGTCCTGCTTTTCCATTTTCTTCCCTTGTGTTTCCTCAAAAGCAAGCAAGTACA
>JANZLQ010000079.1:13100892-13152439 GCA_026212715.1 Elanus axillaris | reverse complement strand
AGTTCAACGCTGGCGACCCCCGCCCGCAGCCCCTCAGGCCACCCGCGCTGCGCCAACGCCCCCCCCCCCTCCATTTCCTCACCGGGGCTACCGGCAGTCTCCAGGCCTGCAACAAGTGCGGCTCCCCCCCTCACACCCCACCCCCCGCTCCCATTGGCGGCCGGGGCGGCGCAGGGCCCTCATAGCTCCCGAGAGAGGGGCTAGCGGGCCAGGCGCTCCTTCTCCTTTCATGCTTTCCCGGGCTCCCGCTTCACGTGCCCAGCTGGTGGCACGTGTGCCGGCGCTCCTACGTGTGAGGGGTGAGCGATGCAGCCGTCCCGAGACGCCGCGGTTCCCTCCTGCTCCTTCGCCGTCGCCGCCGGTGAGGAGTGCCGGCGGCCTGGACGCCCCTACTGGCACGAGGCATCATGCTACAGGCGGCCGCTCTCAGACACGCAGCGGGCCGCTGTCGCCGCCCGTCCCGAAGGTGAGAATAGAGGGAAGGAGGGTCCGGGCCGCCCACCCGCCGCCGGGCCTCTGCAGGGGCGGGGGGAGCCGAGCCGTGCCGGCTCTGGCGGGGGGGCGAGGGAGTTGCCTTGGGCGGGGGGTTGGTGCCGTCCTCGGACAGAGGCGGCGGCAGGTGCTGAGGGGCGGGGAGGTGCGGGCCCGGCTTCGTTCCTGCCGTCTGAGGGTGGCGGTGGTTATTGCAGGGCTGTGGTGCCGTGCGTGGGCGCGGAGGAGCGAAATGGGGTGATAGGAGGTCGTTACAGTCCTGCCCGGCCTTTGCTCTTAGGAGGGAAAAGAGGGGACCCCCCCCCCCTTGCCAAACAGCAGCGACAGTAGTAGGATTAAAACCTAAACTGGTGTTTCCGCCTGGGTTTAGGCTTTGAGAAATGGGACTTGGGAGGATTCCTTAAACCACAGTGTGATGGATAAAAGCTGGTTACTTCTTGCTTTCTTGGTAGGCCGATATTAACTTTCCTTTGTGGTGCATGACATTTAGCCCTTGTACTGAAGAGCAGAAGTTGCAACATGAATTGCTTTTAATCTTTGTAAGATACCTGCTTTCCTTCCAGGATCAGCAGAATCTGCAAAGATTCTGCCTGCACGTCAGTCAATAACTGGCATTTTCTCCTCAAACTTTAGTTTGTATCTCCCATGGTGCTCTGCTTTCTTCTTAAGCATAATAAGACTTGTAGCTAGCTTTTTTGATGTTTGTCATGTTCCTCTTATGATAAAGTGGTTTTAGGCAACTGTAAGCTCAATCTTATTGGCAGAAATAGCAGTGTTTTCAAACTGTTGGTAGTAAAGCCAAATGGGTGTGAGAGGCAAGGGACAGGTTATTAAAATGACTTTAAAATGGAAACTACAAAATTTAGCAATACTAATAGTCTATGTTAATGAAAAAAAGCAACCTGCCTCCAAACTGGACTTGAAAAGCTTATAATTAAAAATGAGTAGCTGCTTTCTGATTACCTTGAATTTGGCTTGGTCTCTTCTGCATCGTTTGCTGTGGGTTATGTTGATAGTTTGAAGAGTTGCTTGATAAGTGTGTAACCCAGGGAACCATCAAAGTGTCTCTTACTCTGTCATGTCTGTGTTTTTTTTAAGCAGATGCTACTGATTTTTCTGCCTTCACAGCTCAGGAGTGGAAGAGTTCAGTCAGAGTGCAGGTTCCCCCTCTGCATGTAGTCTCCTTCTGTTCAGCAGGAGCTTTCATTTCCACAATAAGTATGTGGGATTTCAGTTATCTGTGCATGGTACTGTTTTATTACATTCTCAAAGATTTCTGCACTTAAGCATAAAGAACTGCAGCCTTGAAAAATTGCTTGGAGGGGTGGGGGAGGGTAAGAACAAAAAAAAACCAGCATGGAGTCATTCCCTTCTTGACTTCCACTTGTTGATTTTGTAGATAGGTAGCTAGCTGTGCAGCATGATGTGACTTTTCGAAGGCTGAGTCTATAGGTGTTTCCTTTCAAGTGACAAGCATTTTTTCCAAAGTTGTTTCCAAAGGTGTTTCCAAAGTTTTTCCCCAAATCTATTACTGGTAGTCGCTTATCTACCACAATTTCTCTTGGGTTAAAGTTTCCCTGCTTCAAATTAAAGGTACAGCGTTCTTCTAATCTACAGTGCATGCTCAAGGGGGGGGGGTGTTAAGTCTTTTGGTCTTGAATTGAGTCTGTGGTTGTGGTCTCCCACTGCAACCTTTACCTTTCCTCATGTTATCCAAAATTTTCGCTGACTTCATGCCTATTAACAGTTTTTCAACTTCTTTGGGCCTCCTGGGGTAGGATGTTCCCTTCTTAACAGTCTTTTAGCTCTCCTTCAGAGGCCCAGTCCTTAGCAAGGCAGGCCTTGTATATATAAAAGGTATTTTATTGCACAAGACCATTGTGGTCTTCTTAAGTAAATCACTCCTTAAGTACATCACTGCTCAAGTACATCTTTTAAGTACATCATTTTCCCCCTTTGAGACTATGAGATCTCTTCATAGAATTCTCATAAGTCTCACTACTTCATTTTATCTTTGTTACATATGAGGTAACAACACAAAGTACGATTGTAATAATTACAACAGTGATCAATGTTTGAGTTGGGTTTTCCAGCTATCCAGTAAGGGAGAATCCTATTCCATGTAATACTTTATTTAATCACCCTATTTCCATTGTTGTTCAAAGCTTTTTTTTTCCTAAGTTGAAAGTTAGTATTTCCAGATTTAAAGGACTGTCTGCCAGCTCAGGTGGAGCTGAGACAAGTGGTTATGTTGATAACATTCTGGATTCACCCAAAGGACTGGATAAGCTGTAAAACTAAAAACTTCTTTTGACCTAGTGTTAGGACCAAATGGGATATAATCAGGTTCTTCATTCTTTTGAAGTTCCACAGTTTTTGATCAGTCAGAATTTCAGTTTCCCAGTCTGTGTGGCTGTCTACTTTTCCTGATCTCATTCTGGTGTGTGTATAATGAATCTAGAGTCAATTCCTTCTATTTTGACTGCAGTATACGTTTTCAACAACATGATATAAGGTCCTTTCCACCTTTCCTTTAGAGGTTCATCCTTCCAGATCTGTACAAAAACGATGTCCCCTAGTTGGAATGGATGAACTGGTGTATCCAACAGGAGAGAGACCTTCTGATTTAGATACCTGTGCAGCGAAGATAAAGTCTGCAAAAGAGAAATCAAATACACTTTAACATCAGCCTGCCCTTTTATATGCATTTGTTCTCCTGTGATGTTAGAAAAAATTGTGGGATATACTTTCCCATACACAATCTCAAAAGGGCTTACTTTTTATTTGACCCTAGGAGTTACTCAAATTCATAAAAGAGCTATAGGTAAAATTTCTATCCACTTAAGGTGTGTTTCTTGACACAGTTTAGCAAGTTGCCTTTTAAGAGTTTGATTCATTCTTTCTACCTTCCCACTTGACTGTGGCCTCCAAGGGGTGTGTAACTCCCACTTAATCTGTAAAAATTTAGAAACCCCTTGCACCACTTCTACAATAAAATGAGGCCCATTATCAGAGGAGATTCATTCTGGAATACCAAATCGGGGTATTATTTCCTTGAATAAGAATCTAATTACCTCTCTAGCTTTGTTGGTACAGCAAGGGAAAGCCTCTGGCCAGCCAGAAAAGATATCTACTAATACCAGTAAATATTTGTATTGGTTATACATAGGTACCTCTGAAAAATCTATTTGCCAGTATTCCCCAGGAGTTACTGTTTCACAATTCCTTCTATAACCTTTTTCCCAATTTTTGAATATTAGCACAGCAGATGGTACACTTTTTTACTACCATATTGGCTACCCTTTGCATTTTTGGTCAAAAAAAATTTTTTTTTGCAGTTATTGTCAGTGCATCTGCTCCTCTATGCATCTCCTTGTGTAATCTCTTGAGCAAAGTTTCCATCATTCTTTCAGGAATCAATAAGTGCTCTAACAGTGTTATCCACCAACCTTGTTCACTTTTGGAGCACTCTTTGTTCTGCTAATTGATTCTCCTTCTCAGTATCTATTTTGGTGGTGGTAATTCTAAATGAGGCCTTGGGATTAAAGCTCCTTCAAATTTTGGCTTCCTTTAGAGCTGCTTTTTTAGCAAGACGGTCAGCTTTCTGATTCCCTTTTATAACTTCACTGTTTCCTTTTTGGTGGGCTTTGCAATGTATTACTGAAACCTTCTTCGGTAAGAGAATTACTTGCAGTAGTCTCAAAACTTCAGTCCTATATTTTATTGGAGTTCCTCTTGAGTTTAACAGTCCTCTTTCCTTCCAAATTGCCCCGTGTGTGTACCACCCCAAAGGCATATTTAGAATCTGTATATACGTTAACTCTCTTTCCTTGACTTAATTCTAGAGCTCGTATCAATGCTATTAATTCATTCTTTTGAGCGGATGTGTTACTAGGCAGTGCCTTAGTCTCTAGTGGTTTGGTATTTGTTACCACTGCATATCCAGCTCTTCATTTTCCTTGTAGCATATAGCTGCTGCCATCAGTGAAAGAGTTCTATTTCCGCATCAGGCAGGGGTTCATCCTGTAGGTCTGGTCTGCTGGAATACGCTTGTTCAATAGTGGTTAGACAATCATGTTGTAATTCATCAGATTCTGAGATTGGGAACAAGGTGGCAGGATTCGAAGTGGAGATTAAAGAAAGTGTGACATCATCTTGTTCTAGTAACACAGCTTGATATTTTGCTAATCTACTTGGGGAAATCCCGTGATGCCCTTTATTGTCAAGGAGGGATGATGCAGCATGAGAAAATTGGTTGGCCCGGTGTCAGTTTTCAAGACTCCTCAATCAAGGTTATAGTCATTGCTACTGAGCTCAAACAGGCGGGCTAACCTTTGGCTAATGTCATCCAGTTGCTTGGAAAACTATCCCACTGAATTCTTTTCATTCCCCAATTTCTGTGTTAATATTCCTAGAGCCACCTGCTGTCTCTCATGTACATATAATTCAAAGGGTTTTCTTAAATTTGATAGTCCCAAAGTGGGAGCTTCCATCAACTTACTTTTAATTCTATCAAAACTTGTACAGCATTCTGCTGTCCATTCCGAGATTACCTCGGGTCGTTTTAGAGCAGCATATAACTGTTTAGCAATCGGTCTAAAATTAGAAATCCATAGCTGGCACCATCTGGTCATTCTGAAAAATCTCCTCAATTGTTTCTCTCTTACTGGTTGGGCTCATGGGTTTAATTTGACTTTTGCCAGAGCAGCATTCTTGGCTCATCCGGGTTTCTTCGAGGCCTATACCATAAGTATTACAGCATCCAAAATTTCCTCTGGGATTCTGGTTTCTTCTTGTTTCTTTTTGGTCAAAAGACACAACTGAGCTCTCCATGCTGTCCCTTCAGGCATGTGTAACTGAATAGACTTAACAAAAAAATGTTAGTTGTGCTTTCAGTTTACACAATAGATCTTTTCCCAGAAATGGGAGGGGGGACATTCTGGCATATGGAGAAATTCATGAGCCAAAGTAGTATTTCCAATTGTATGTTCCATAGTTTTTTTTTAAATGGCCTAAAAGCTCACTTTCCCGTGACCCCAACAATTGGCTTATACATTTTACCTAAAGGCCCCTTACAGCTAGTTACTACCAAATGAGTTGCTCCACTATCAGGAAATTTATAACTTTATTCCCCAGCTTTAGGGGAACCAGAGAATTGCTTGGGAAATCTTAATATTCTCCCTGGTCCCCTTCACTCAGTCTCAGATGTCTCTAGCATGATTAGGTTAGTATTTGATTGTGCCCCCCCCCCTTTTCCTGAGGATTGAGCAAATAATTTTTCTTTCTGTGGGCATTCTGTCTGCATTTTCTTGATAGGACCCCACTGATTGCTTCCAATTCAATAGATCTGAGGTAGTGAACAGGACATGTACAAATACCAGCTGTCCCTGCACCCCTATTGCCTGTCTTAAGGGAGCTTGTATAATGGGATGCTGTCCCCTCATTCTCCCTGAGATTGGGCTAAAATTCTCACTCCTCCCCGCTCTTGAGCTGGAAGTGGGCTGGTCTTCATAACAACAAATTTAATTTTTCTAGCCATTTTCTGTTCTTTTCTCTTTCAGAATTTAATTAGTCTTTCAAAAACATCTTTTCAACTTCTAATTGTCCATTATGAACATTCAAGACTGCAGTTATCTTCTGTTCTGTCTCTAAAACAGTTTTCATCACTTCAACTTCAGTTTCTAATGCACTGAATTTTGTAGCTTCAATGAGATTGGCTGCACCCATTATTTTTGCCATCTTGTATTTCAGTGCCTCTTCCTGTGCACAAGTTAGACATGCTCCAAAAATAGTGCACAGTATATCTTTACCTTTTTTTCATCTTCCTCAGGCAACTGAGGAGTGGTTGGATTGAGACTCAGGGCATATTTAAGGGATTTCAAGGCTCAATTCAGGTTTTGGTTCTTTAAATGGTGGCAGCCAATGCCCTGTGTAGTTTAGGGCTTATCTGACCACCCAGGGCTAAGCTGTCCACACAGCTCCCTGCCAGTCATCTCAGCAGAGAGACAAGCCCTCAAGGCAATCCAAGGCTGGGTTGCCTTTGTAACCCCTCATGAGTTGCCTGTGTGCACCTGACATGGTGAAACTTGTTTGTGAACTATGAGCCAATCCATACAATCCACCCCATGACCAGAGCCACAATTCAATATGCATTTCATCATTGACTGATGCATTGGTAGATTTTACAGTCATTCTTTTAACACAACTAACAGCAATCCATACTACAATAATAGAAATGATAATGACTACTATTCTGTGATTTTTCTTTTCTCATCCCTTCATTCTACATTTACCAGATTCCCATCTGGGACCAACATCTACAATTCTTCAGCCTCCTCATTATCCTTAACGCTCTTCTGTTTATGTTCTTTTTCTTTCCCTTTCCATTAATACTTTCTGCTAATATGTTCCATCAGCATCATCCATCAACAACCTACATTTTTATAGTTTTCATGATCGCATCTTAAAATGAAAAACAAAACAACATATGCAACTTCACCCCATTTATATTCCTTTTACAAAAGAACATCAATGGTAAAATAGTATCATAATACAGCGACCTATTCTCTAGTTATTTTCGCCATACTCCAATTCATACATCAGCCACCATTGCACAATAAGCTTTTAGTTTATCTTTCTTTAGGGGATCCCCTCCAATTTTTTTCCACTTTTTCAGGATGCATCCTAATGGAGAACAAAGGGGAGCGTCCTGGGAAGCAGCACTGCCCGTATTGGTACCAATTCTAAACCAATATTCTGTACACCAAATAAGGGGTGTCTCCCTTCATTACAAAAACAATGTAGAAACAAACCCAGTGTTTCATACATCAAAATGAGGGATGTCTCCCTTCATTACAAAACAATGTGTAGGAACACAATTATGTTCCTGCTGCGTATCTTTCCTGATGCATCTTACACAGAGCCCAAATGGGATAAAATGTCCCCAAATGCTTGCTACTCCCCAAAAGACTTATCCCTCTTCCCTTATTTATCTATCAGAAAATACCTCTTTTCCAATAGCATTGCATCCTTGTGTCGGTTACCACCCGACCACAGGAGAGTAGCCGACGGAGTCCCCAGTCAACAGGTCAGTGCATGCTGGAGTCCGCTCAGTTCTCCCTGTCAGGTGTGGCAAGATGATCCAGGCAAGGCTGTCAGTGCAGTCCCATCTGGGTCACCAAAACTGTTGTCCCACCAGTGGGGTCATTTACCTGGTGTGCAAAATTTGTGGTTTTCTTAAGTAAATCACTCCTTAGGTACATCGCTTCTTAAGTACATCAGGGAGGTGTACTGGTTTTGGCTGGGGAGGAGTAAATTTTCATTCTAGCTCTGTACAGTGCTAAGTTTTGGATTTCTGACCAAAACAATGTTGGTAACACACCCATGTTCTAGTTCTTGCTGAACAGTGTTTGCACAGCCTCCAAGGGCTTCTCTGTTTCTCATGCTGGCCTGCCAGCGAGTAGGCTGTGGTGGGCAAGAAGTTGGGAAGGGACACAGCTGGGACAGCTGACCCAGGCTTACCAAAGAGATACTCCAAACCATATAATGCTGTGCTTGGCAATAAAAGCTGGGGAAGGGCGGAGGAAGGGGAGGCATCTGAAGTAATAGGTAAGCATGATGAAGGCCTGCTTTCCCGTAAGTGGCTAAACATATGCTTGCTGATGGGAAGTAGTGCATTAATTCCTTATTTTGCTTTGTTTGTGTGCACAGCTTTGGTTTACCTATTAAAATGTCTTTTTCTCAACCCACAAGTTTTCTTGCTTTTACCCTTCTGATTCTCTGCTGCATCCCACCAGGGAAGTGAAGAGAACGGCTGCATGGAGCTCAGCTGCCAAAACTACCTATTTTTGAGTAACCTGGAAAGGATCCCATTCACTAACAAAATGTGATTTTTCCATTACTTCCCTGAAGTGTTTTGTAGTTACTGATATCACTGTTGAAATCAAATGGTGATGTGTTTTAAAATGACAGTGTAAATAGCATTGTTGTTGAAATACACTATTGATGGAAATGGATCTCTTGGATGACAGGGTCTGTATAAAATTAATGAAATTTGGGAGGGAAATAACCACTACCTTTTGTGATTTGCCAGAATATCCATGTGAGGATGGAGATAGTAACTTGAGAAAGTGTCAGGCCAAGTTTTGTTAAGAGGTCTACAGCCTATGAAAGCTAAAAGGAGAGCAGTTAGTTGCTTAAACGTGCAGCTGGAAAAATTGGCTTTCAAGGCTGCTTAAAATTTGTGCACAATTGTAAATATGCCTGGTTTGAAATGTTACTGGGTATTTGGGACAATGAGATTTGTAGTCTTGTCCATAATTAATAAAATAGATTATTTCTTTTTTTTCTCAGCTGAAATCTGTAGATTGCAGTTCAGGATGCCTTAATTTAAGGTTGTAGCTGTCTTTCCTCAAAGAGAGGCATCTGATTTACAAAAAAACCCAAAAGGCTTAAAGTAGCAGTAGAAACAGTCAAGAGTGAAATCGAGGAACAGAAGGGAATCTCACAGTACAGTCTTCCCAATTAAATTATTATAAACACTTTAACCCTTGAAAGTGATCTTAAAGTAAGATATTTTCTCCTGAGGAAACCATTATAGTGCATTTTTTAGCACATGTATGTCATGTGGTTTCAGCTTCCTAGTATACAAATAATGGCAGCTGTTTTTTTAACTGGAAGAATACATTGTTGATTTTAGTTGTCCAGCAACTGTTCTTGAATATAAGCTTCCACAAAATTATGTTGCAGGTCTCTCTATCTCTTCAGTAATGAATGAGGATAAAAATGCTAAGCAGCAGTGTCAGCCAGCAGCAGCATTTCCATGTGAAAATCAGGAAAGGAATACAAAGCTGTCTACATTTAGGAGTAGACAGAAATACACAAACAGGTCAAACTTTTCCCCAGAGATAATTAAAAGAAAACTTCAAGAGTCTGATGATGAATGTGATCTTGCCATTGATGTGCCACCACAACCTGTTAATATGAAGCCAGGAATATGTAGGAACTATACAAAGTGGAACAAGGACAGAGAACTGGCTGCTGTAATATGTCAAGAAGAATTTTGTGATAGTGCTATAACAGACATTTTGGAGTGTACAGAAGAAAAATCAGAGAAAATCTTCACTTTGTGGAACAGCAAAGGTTTAAATAAGCCTGAGGTACCAGGCAATGTTTTTCTAAAAGCAAATGAGATTTATTTGCCTGGTGTAGAAACTGATATGTTGAAGGTTTTGGAGGAAGGAGATGCCCTTGCTTACACTGATAAGAAACATACATATTCAGCTGCTTCTCTTGAGGCAGACATGCAGAAGGGAATTCTGAAGCAAAAGAATGCAAAAACCAGTATGTCGATTGAAGCATTTGTTCAGGAGCATACTACTAATGAAGACTGTGTGAGCAGTGGAAGAGTAACACAGTCAGTCTTGTGTACTGGTCACACATCGAAAGATGAAAGTACAACTGGAAGACCTTATAAGGAAATAATAAATACAGAGGAAAGCCAGAGCATAGAAGTAAATTGCAGTAATAACAGCCCAGAAGATATGTACCAGTATCCAACTTCTTACCTGAACAAGAAAAAAAAAAGTAAAATAACTCTGCTGACCTCACCTGTTGAGGAAGTGGAACCTGATTGGGAGGATGCAGGGCTCTCTGAAATGGATGAGAATACTTTAGAGGAGTGTCGGAGAATTTTTGAAGAGTTCACAGAAGAAGCACCAAAGGACAGTGATAAGCAGGTATTTTTCTTCCCTTTCAGTGCTTGGCTGGACTTTTTTCTGAACATATGAGGGTGCTATGTGATATATAGTCAAGTTCAAATACTGTGTCCAAAATGTGTGTTAGTAAAGGTTAAATATTTGAGCCTTCAATGCCAGTAGACAGAGTCATAAGGAACACTTATGACTCTTTAGTCTAGTTTGACAGTGTACACTTCTTGAAGTAGCAAATAGCTCTGAATAGCTCCCTGCCTTGGGGTAGCCATTTTTAATTTTACTGAAATAAGCAAAATTCGAGAGGCAGTTGTGTAGCCATTAGGCTCCTGTTCTTATAAACTAGTGTAGGAACTTTGATTACCACTGCCTCAGCTTCAAAGGACTGTGGCTTAACTGTTCTAAATGTAAGATAACTGTCTAATACTGATGGAATTGTAATTTTCCTCATTAGTTTTTTGACTGAATATCCTGAAACATTGGAATGAATGGGTCATGAGGATATTACTGAAGTCTAGAGCTTCATACCAGTTGTGTCTAAATAGTGTGTTGCTGTTTTTAATAGGCTTATAGAAGAAACGAACACATTAAATTATTAGAAACTAAAGTAAATGTTCCTGCAAAAAAGAGAAGAATTGCACACACGGCAAAATTTGATGTGAGTTATTATCTATTGTAATAAACTGAAGGTCAATGTAGATTTACCTAGTATCTGTAGACTTGTGTTGAACTTCAGATTGTATGAGTCTTGTAATCTAATGTAAAAATATTTTGATATTAAAGCAAAAGTCTCATCAACTCCTCTGTTAAAAGTTGTAACAAATATTGTAGTATTTAGAGTTGGTTACTGATGCAGGTCAAGTAAGCTGCTGCCCAGGGCAGCTGAGTCTTAAATGGGTTTTGAAAAGTAAGTTTGGAGTAAGAGGCTTGTAGCATGAGATTACAGATACAGCACTTGGAAACCCTAAGTGGCTGTGGCTTTCTCTGCTTTTACAGTGCTTTAGGTGGCAATGTTAATAAGAATAATTCTTTAAGCCCCCTCCACCACCTCTGAGCTCTTTCAGCTCAGTGTTTTCCTTCCAGGGACAGCTTGCTGACCTCTGAATCTGATGGCAAAATCCAGTTTTAAGAAGCAGTGTGTTAACTTTAACACCATCTTGCTGTGATTTAGAACTGCTTGAATGTTAACTCTCTTTTGTGTACATGCATATCAGGTACCTGAAAAAAAACCCATGACATCTTTCAACACATATCATTTGAAGCAGAGTCATGATGCAGAAATTCATCAAGCACGCTGGAAGACAGTGAAGTCTGCAGCTAAAGCTACAAGTAGTCAAGCTTCTATCACTAAAACTTCTGAACAGAAGAAAACTAAGTCTAGATGGTCAACTACTCTATTTCAAAGCACTAGACAAACAGGTATGACATTGATCTGTAGGTTTAGCAAACTAAACTTCATTTTTCTTCAGTTAGGCATCACTTGAATGTGTTCATTTTTCTTGTGCTGTATGTTAGCTGTAAGTTGAATGATGGTGAGCACTTAGCTTGTGCAGATAGATGCCCTATCCAACTACAGGGTTATCTGAAGTCTTGGTAGCTGTAGTGGAAACGGAACAAGTACTTTGTGCTAAGTTCTTTGAACACATACAGTTTTGACTAAAGTCTTAAAAATTTTTTTGTTGACAGCCTTTGAAACACACATTGAATAAAATCTGAGTTTCCTTTTGGTACTGATATCAACTATTAGGTTTCTAGTCTGAATCATTCAGACATTCTGAAACAATTTGTTGAATCTTGTGATTTGAAAGTCATATGTTCTTCTCCCTTTAAATTCTCTTTCATATATGGAAAACTGGAGTAAAAGTTATTTTCAGCATTTGATACTAGTCAGTGTTTCCCCTCCAGTTGTTCTACTGTCACTTTAAATGTATGCTTACAAAGCAACCTACCTAGCAACTAAATTAATAAAATACTGCTGCCTAGTTTTATTCATGTGTTTTTATTACAGATGCTATAAAACATCCTCAGTTAAAATTGAGTCATTCTGCCAGTGTATGCATTCTCTCTGAATAACAAATGGATTAGCGTATCTATGCTTTACAAATGTATCTTGCTGTATAATAGGTACTGATGCAAGTAAAGTTAAGCAGGATGGCTGCAAGGATAGCTCTAGAATCTCATGGCAAATTTTTATTTCTGAGATCTGTAGCTTTCGTGACTTTGCAAAGGCAAAGCAGTGCTTCAGGGCACTTACTGATTGCATTGGAAGATGAGGCTAGAATGGTCTTTTTCCTGATTATCTTTTTTCTTGCTATCATGCTTTTTATAGGGGATGGTAAAGGAACAGGGAAGGCAGGCAGGTAGGTGTTTAAAAATCATAGTCATTGTAACTTGAAAATAGCTTTTAACTTGACTTGTGTAGCTGCTTTATTCTAATGTCTTCAAACTGATGCATGATCTCAAGAATACTGGAGAACACTTAGCATAAAATCTATTGGCAGAAGTGAAGTCTTAATATGTTTCCTGAAATTCCAGGTTTGCTTTCCTGTATTAGTTTACTTTTACCCTGCTTTAATAAAGGAGCTGTGAAATACCTGTGTTCCAGATTAATGTAATTTAAATAATAAAGCTTACAAATAGATTTTAGATTCAGTCTGTATCTTCTGTGTGTTTCAGCCTCTTCAAATTTATTTGAGGTTCAGCCCACTGCAACCAGCTGTGGTCACCTGTGTGTACCACTGACAGGAAAAGTTGCAGCAAAAGGTCCCTGCAGAAATTCTGATGCTTCAGTCAAAAGGACTATTCCTGTATTATCCAAGGTACTGTAGATTTACTGCTGAAGAACTTGGGTATATGAATGGGAACAGAATTGGAAAAACTGCAATTGATTTCAAATAGTATTTTACAACGTAGACCCAGTAATGTGATATACCAGTATAGCTTTTTTAAAAAATTACTTTGGTTCCTGTGTGCTTTAATCAAGTTGCCATGCAAATTGTATTTTCATTTTCCTTGGTTGTACTAGCCAGCACTACACAAATGTGAGCAATTAAATATATAAATTGTTAACCAAAGTGGTTGTGATGGGAGAATTAATTAAGAGTTTGTTTTCAGTCAAATCATGCTTGTGTGTTTTTTATTTTCCCTTAAAACTTCCTGCCATATATAGTGGCAGATGTTATCTGATTAAAGGCTTTATTTGACTTCATGAGAGGTACCTTTATAAACTAAAGGGCTTTCAAAAGCCCTTTTGAACTTGTCAAAAAGTTAATGGAGGCATATTTTAGTTTGTTAGTGCCAACTTTGCTTTTTAATTTTCAGTGGCAGAGTATCGTAAGGCTCTCAAAAAATAACGCTACCTTTGCTTTTTTTTTTTAAAAGCAGAGGTCACTGAAGATTCGTGGGGTCAGATAAATTATAAGATCAGAGTTTTGCTTTCTAATTGAAAATGTCAAAAGTTACAGCTTCAGTCAGTTTGTTATTGACATTTATCTAGGATATAAAGTACAGATTGCTTTGTGCTTCCTATATCCAGTATGTATCTTCTTGTTTCCTAAGCAGAATACTGCAGGCCTCAATAATGGTGAGATTAGATTGTGACAATAATACACATTGCCTTTGTTCCCTTTATGGAGAAATTACCCTCTCCTTGGTAGTAGCACACACATTGAAATGCTGCTTTAAAAGGATCTTCATTAGCGAATAAATATGGAATAGATATATTACTCCTTATTTGATACACACAATGCATCTTTAACTTGTCAGACCTTCTGGGGTGTGATGGTGGCATGGTTAATCTAATTTACTGTCAGACTTTCGAATGTGATGATTTTAAGTTCTGTGCTTTATTTTAAAATAAGCATATTATGATAAGCAAAAAACTCCACATTGTGTTGTCTAACAAAGACTCTAAGTTCCTAAAAATAAACTCAGGTTTTTCAGTGTAGTTCACTGAGTTCTTAGTTTATGCTCTGAGAAAAGTACTGCCTGAAACAAAGGCCAGATGCAGACCGTGACTTAAATCATAACTGAACTTCTAGTGCTTGCTGGAGGACTGAATTTTCTCTAAGAAAGAAGTTTAAAATTAGTTTTAATAGCTCACATAATTTTGAGGAGAAGAATTTGTTTAGTTAAGGCGGGGAAAAACCTCTATAGCTACTGTTTCTGAAGGTTGTTTCTGGCTCCCTGCCATGTGTAACTCTAGTTTTCTGAATAGCTATTCAGCAATATTTGGGTTTTTAATTTTTTTTTTCCTCTGAGGTTGGGCAAAAGAATGTGTGAACTGGTTTTAGTTCTTTGGGCTATTTGTTACATATTGACCACATTAGTATGGGGGGGGGGTGTTTTGTGTTTTTTCTTTAAGGTTCCTAATTGGCAAAGCTCTTATCTCCCACAATCAAGAGTCAAAGTACCACTAGAGACAAGACAGCGATATGTCAAGGCTTTTTTTTCAGAATCCTTCAAAACCTGTAGCTCAATGAATGAGGCTTTTGACAAGGTTTGTAATGTTTTATAGATCTTTCAATTCCTCTTCCAAATCAAGTCAGTAGGTCTTATCTTGCACAATGTGTTGGTGGGTTTTGTTATTTTTAAGCCAAATATTTCAGACTTTTCAGTAAGCAGAACTTAAAATGTACTTGATGTTATACTTGCCAGTGTAATCAATCAGTTTCAGGGTTTTTAGACAAAAACATTTGTCTTTACTACTACTGATCAACTTCCAAGACATGTTATTTTAATATTAAAAAGGAATAGTTTTTCTTTTGCAAATGCAAAATAAAAATCTTCTTGTGGATACTGGAAGCTTCCTGGCATGTAATACTGACTTCTATTCGGGAAGAATAGAATGTAATAATGAGGTCTGTTCAGGACAGGAGGAAAACTTGTCTGAAGAACAACCACAAATCTCTCAATTATTTTGAGACTTTGATCTTGTATTTACTGTTTACACCACACCAAGTGCTACTCAAGCTTATAGCCAACATATATTGTCTGACAGGCACAGATATCCTGAGTTTAACCTTTAGGTGATCTAAATGTCATGCATGCTGGAAATAAAAAGAATTTATGGAGGTGTCCTGATAAGACTCCGTATGTGTATTTAAGTATACATTGAATGAAAGCTTGTAAAACATCAGATGTTACTACTGTGCCACTTACTGTGTGTTCTCTGTATTATGCAGCATACCTTGGTATGCCTGACTTATTCTCACTAACTAATGTTTCTTTTACATTCCCTTTAACATCCTTTTGTGTTATTTCTCAGTTTCATCAGTTCTTTGCTTTCTCCCTCTGCTTTGAGGTTGTAACTTGTGAATTGTACTTGCTGTAGTGATTGTTAAGAAGTGTTTATGCCTGAAATGAGCTTCTCCTTTGACTATGCAGATAGTGTAAACAGTGAAATAAGACCAGGGAAGAAGCATTTTAGTTCCCTAGAAAATTAATGAACATAGTCCTTGTTTCAAGTGTGTTTTTTTTCATAGGTAAAAGGTGCTGAACCTTCCTTTCACTTCAGTTTCTTATGACTTTACAGAAAGAAAATTAAGGAAAAATCTTATTGCCTAAAAAAGTGATAATGCCTCCTTTGAAGCAGGATTAGAAAAAGCTGTCTGTAGCCACTGGAATGGTTACTCTAAGAGTGTTCAAATTCCCACAAGGATTAGGTGTAAATTCTGAGTTGCACCACTGATTTCCCCCACAGCTCTTTGCTTCATAAGTACTGAATTTGTCTTTCTAGGCGTCCCATCCATCTGACTTTGTGTTTCCTATTGCACATCAGATTTAGGGCACCACTTGCATGTGTATCTTTCTCTAGGTTCAGAATCTCAGATTCTAAATGGCAGTGCTTTTTGTAGAACATACAGTATTCCACTAACACTTGGTCTCCTTTCTTTTTTCAAATATAGGCCATGAAAGAAGAGCAATCTGTTTATGATCGTTGTGGCAGTAAAAAAATGTACCTGAATTTTGCTGTGAAGACTCTCAAGAAGCTGAGAGATTGTGGTAGTTTTGATTTCAATGAAGATTTTTTTTTAAATGGTTTGTAAGCGTAGAACTTAGAACAGCAGAGAAATGTCCCAAGAGGATTATTTAGTATAACTTTACTGAAGATATTTCTGCATATTTAAATTCTTTTGTGGAAATATGTCACTGAAATTGGTGGTTAGATTTAAAAATATTTGCTTAGGATATTAACAGGGAATCTAAAATTGAGAAGAAATGCTAAAAATCTGTTTTCCTGCATTCAGGGCAACCTAATGACAGCAGATCTTCCAGTGGTGCTGGATCCATGAAGTCAGAGGATGCGAAAGGTAAAGAAAGAGAAAGCAGGATGTCAGCTCTCCATTTTAGCCTATAAACAGGCTTATTTCAGCATGAAAATGTTGCTGTGTTTTTGGTCAAACTTTACCTATTAGCTGCTGCAAGGGTTTCCAACACAATTCCCTGTTTATATCTGAAGGCTCATTGCCTAGCCTTTCTGGGATAGCTAGTAAATTAACATCCCTATAGTTTAGCGTCTTCATTTTGAATAATGCTTCACCTCTAACTCGTAATTCCTCTGAGGTACAAGCATATAGTTTTTGCCTGTAAACTGTAGTGCAGCTCTTGTAATTTCAGATTTGGTTTATGGAAGTACTAGGATATTTAAGTGATACTTATTTGTTCTAATATTGCTTAAGCTGTGGGTTTGTTTACTTTTAGGTTTTTTGTTTTTTTTTTGTTTTAGCATTTACAGGTGATGCTTTATATGAACTTTTAAAAAATTATCTTCTGACTGAGGAACAACTGAAGGAAAATAACTTCCCTCGACCAAATCCTGAAAAAAATGGTCATGCTATACTTAGTGGGGTTCTAAGAAATACTGTAAATGATGGTAAGTGCTTACTAGACTCCAAGAAAATTGAATTTCTGACAGTGGTTCACAGGACAGTAAAATACACAGGTATAAAATTATACATTATGTCAGTGCTCTGTATTTAGTGCCTGGACTACAAGTAAATTCACAAGCTTTCATAACTAAATAATGAAGCTTCATAGGTCTTTTTTCATTTTTGTTTCAACATAGTAATTGAAGGTGCAGGTAAGTTTGAATTTCTTATTATGCTATAGAAGAACTTGTTTAGGTTTTTTCTTTACACATGGCTAATCTTGGGAGGCTGCTTATGTATTGATACTCTGCTCTTGCACTTACTGTTCATATAATTTTTTTGTACTTCAGTTCAGCATTTTTTAACTTTATTGTAAGCCAGCTAGGAAATAAGCTCGTTTATTTCTTTTCTTTTTTCTTAAGCTTTCAAAAGACTGTGCTGTAGGTGTGGCAAAGTATATGTTGTTAATTCTTCAGGAGAACATAGACGTGAAGAAGAATGCAACTATCATTCTGGTAGAGTATTGGAACAAAAAGGTAGGTATCCTTGGCATTCAATCTTTGTGGAAGCTGTTAAAAGTTATAACATCTCATGTCAAAACTGAACAAGATCAGAGTATGAAACAAAGTTCAGCTGAGATACATTCTGCTGTTCTTTTGGGAATGTGGCTAGTTAGTAAAGCCAGTTTTCTCTGAATATGCCATAACTGTAGGGAAGCTGATGTTAATAAAACTGTGTGGGAAGAAGGTAGAAAAATGTTCATTGTGTGGCCTTACACTGATTTCTAAGTGGACCTTGTAATCTTTTCTGAGACACACCTTAAATACTCAGAAGCTACATTAAAAAATTCCATCAGGGAAAACCCTGTAAAGCATACTACAACTTTCTCCAATTCATTGGTATTTCTTTTTTTGATGAAAACCTTGTCTTGGGAGGGAATTATGTGGTTTGTCATCTTGGCATAGGTGGGACTTGCCTCTTTCCAAAGTGCAGTCTCAGGAGAAAATGGAAGAGAAATTTGAGAGGAAGAGGGTACTGGGGTTTTTTTTGGTTTGGTTTGTTTTTTTGCCATTGCTAGTGGCTGCAAAAGCTGCTCAATTTTTAACTTTTCTTTTTGGCAGTTCCTGGTGGCATGGAAAAACGCTATACCTGCTGTGATAGAGCAGTTGCGTCTGATGGATGTCAGACTGCAAAGGTAGGAAAAATGTTCTCAGAAGATTTATATAATGCACTGTCTCAGTTTTGCTTTCTTGTCCTTTTGACTTAAAGTTAGGTCATAGCTTTCTTAGCTGAATGGTTTGGTATAAAACTTCTTAGGTTTATTTTCTAGTGTTTAGTAAATTATGTGTCAAATATTGACAAGAGGTATTATATATATGCTCCTGAGTCTGTTAGAGAAACAAATTGTCTGGTAATCAGGGTAAGATATATCTAGTAAACTTGCACTTAAATACTAATGGAAACTTTGCAGTTTCATGTTCATGATGGGAAAAAGAAGAAATTGGAAGGCTTCATGAAGACGTTGGTTAAATCACCACCTGTTGATGGAAACTATGGTGTATATGCTCTGGACTGTGAGATGGTATGAGCAACCTAAAAAATTTAGTTCAGTTAATACAAAACTATATTGCTGTTTATGAAGCAGTTTCCTAACTAATTTTGGCACCCTCTTTCTGAGAGGTCTGCAGGACTCTGACTAGTCACTTTACATGACTAGACCTTTAGCCTTGAATATGCATTGAGCAAAATTGTTTGGAACTGTTGAGTTGGTAGCCAGTTCTGCTTTCTGTACAACCTACATCATGTGAGGAAACATTGCTGTGTAAATGCTCATTAAATTTACTTTTTTCTTCAGTGTTACACAACCCATGGCTTGGAACTAGTTAGAGTGGCAGTAGTCAATGCCGAGCTACAGGTTGTCTATGACGCATTTGTTAAACCAGATGGTGCAATTGTAGACTACGATGAAAGGTATGCTAATTAGTCTATACATTGGCAGATAACTACATAAGGAAAAAAGTCTCTTAAATGTCTATTTCCAGTAACATAAATCAAAGACCTTCATTCAGGAATGAGGCTTGCTTTCTTACAGGCTTAATTAAGAAGGATTTGAGTCACCATCCCTGGAGGTATTAAAAAAAATGCATAGACATGGTGCTCCAAGACATGGTCTAGTGGGCATGGACAATGGTTAGACTTGATCTTGAAGGTCTTTTCCAACCTAAATGATTCTATGATTTTTCTTTTTGCCTCTTTTTGTTCAATTTAATTTTTTTTTGAAGAAAGAGGAGAAAAAGTCTTCAAATCTGGAAAAAAATAAGATAAACCTCCCAGAACTTGCTAAATTCCTTAAGGGGATAGAGGCAAATGCAAATTTCATCTGTAAATGTCATATCACAGAAAAGCAGTATAGCCAGCCATAAGCCATGCATTGAGGCAGTCAGACTGTACAGCTTGACCAGATTTGACTGTATTTAATGCAGATGACTTGTATTTAATCTTCATATTGGGTTTTGTCATTGAGACCTGGAAGACATGTTTTCGATTCCTATTAGTTCTTTGAAGTCCTGCAACTACTCTGAGAAGAAACAAGTTTTGAGCCTCACTGTAAAAAAAAAAAAAAAAAAAAAGTGAGAGGACCAACATCGTGTGTTCCTACTTCAACAGCAACATTTGTTTGCTCAGAGCCCTGTCTTTGGTCAATGCTTAAAAAACAGGCTCACTCATAATGGTAGAGCTAAGTTAGTATCACCTAGCTTAGATTACCTTATGCTACCTAGGTGAAAAGGAAGAGAATGAAAAATGCCTTTTCTTGTCTTCAACATTGTGCGATTTCAAAAGGCTAGTGTTAACTATAGGTGCTGGGGGTTGACTACTGTAAACCTAGTTCTTCTAGATATTTTTTTAGTGTCTCTGTTAATAAAGTTGTTCTAAATCTGTCTTTAGACTCTCTGCAGTAACAGAGAATGATCTGAAGAATACCACAACATCTCTTCGGGGTGTACAGGCAATACTGCTAAACTTGTTCAGTGCAGATACAATTTTAATTGGACACTGCTTAGAAAATGGCTTATTTGTTCTCAAGGTAAAATAAACTGTTTGAAGCCAGTTCTAAGTGACTGCTTGTTTTTAATATTCTAATTGATTTTAAAAAAGAAAAGAATGTTGCATTTTGTCAGATCAATGTATGAAAAAAAGAATGAAATGTACTTGATTACTAAATTATAACTGTATTAAAGATAATATTACACTCAGAAGGAATACGTGTATACAAACACAGTATGGTAAAGATTCTGACATCTGGGCTTCCTAGTTTGCTGGTGTATGCTTCTAACTATGCAACCATACATCACCACTGAATGATATTGTCTGTATTTCTGGGTTCACAGAAACCTAGAATTGTATGATTCCTGATCTTGCTGAACTCATGCTGTCAAATGTGTAAAAGGCAGTGACAGTTCAAGTAATACTAAGTCATTGCTCTTAAAATCTCTATAAACAATTATGCTGCCTGTCAGGTTACCTTAGGTACCAGAAATGAATGGATTATGCTATTAAATACCAAAGGCAGCAATATTCCATAAGAAACATAACCATCTGCTCAGGAAGGTTCTTGTCAATGTATATAAATACCTGAAGGGAGTGTGTAAACAAGAATGAGCCAGGCTTTTTCCCTGTGGTGCCCAGTGCCAGGGCAAGAGGCATGGGCACAGACTGAAACACTGGAGGTTCCCTATGAACATCAGGAAGCAATTTTCACTGTGAGGGTGACCAAGCACTGGCACAGGTTGTCCCAAGAGGTTGTGGAGTCTTCTACCTTGGAGATGCTCAAAAACCTACTGGACATGTTTCTGGGCAGCCAGTTCTAGGTGGCCCTGCTTGAGCAGTGGGTTGGACAAGATGACTTCCAGAGGTCCCTTCCAACCTCAACCATTCTGTGATTATTAGTAATGAAGGAATTAAAATTTAGCCTTGATAGGCTTCCCTGCTAGTGATATCTAAAGACCAAAGCAAATGAGACTTTGTGGTATGGTTTGGCTATTTAAAACTAGAATAATCATGTTCACTGTATATTTACAACTAGTGAATAAATGTCAATGTATTGTATAGAAATCACTGTAAAGCACAATTTTTCCACAGTTCTTGTCCCACAGTTTGCCATTCTATAATGAACAGAGGAACAGGCGATGTAGTATCTGGAGCTCAAGGATTAGTTTGGGCATATTACTGAGGAAGGAAATGGTTTAGATGCTGGATAGGATTTCTTTAATAAATAAAGGAGGTGCAAGACTAACTGGATGTGTAGTCATTACTGTGATCTCTGCTCTTTTCCAGCTAATTCATGACAAAGTAGTGGACACTTCAGTAGTGTTTCCTCATCAGCAAGGTTTGCCTTACAAAAGACAACTTACAAGTTTGGTGGCTGACTGCCTCAGGAAAATTTCTCAAGATGATGGTAAGAGCAAAGGTTCTTATTAAGCAATCAGTATATCACATCACAAAATGGGAGATGGGAATAACCCAAAAAACTGAAAAGGTAGTAATATACTTGCTGTCATTTAAAGGTTTGTCTTGGATACCTTTACTCCAATAGTATGGTAAAAGCAGAGGATATACCTGAAGGGTAAGATGATTGGTGCTGTGGTTTAACCCCAGATGGCAACTAAGCATCACACAGCCTCTCACTCATTGCCCCCCAGTACAGCTGGCCTGTCAAACTATTCACCATATAGGAATGTTCCAATTTCTCTTGTAGAAGGGGCATTCGTAAAATTCTGAAGATAATGTGATGAGGCTAACACCTATTTCGAGATTCACTTGTTTATCCAAGCTGATACAGCAGCTGGCTGTCAAAAGACAAATCAATAAATCTGTTCTACAGTGTGCATATAATAGTTATGAAACATTGTATTGACAGATGTTTTGCATAGACTGTGCCCTTCTAAATAATTGGTTTTAATCTTATCTTAGATAATCCAACTTTTTCTAATAAACTGGCAAATTTGTCTTTCCTTTTATCAGTGAAGCCTTCTGGAAAACACTATTATATTCTGCTAACATATCTTCATTGCCCAGGGAATACATAAACGGTCCACTGAGCAAAACTTGGTGGCCTTTGATACCTGGTGAAGTAGCTGGATGCTGCATCTTAAAGCTTATAATATCCTCTGACTTTCTTTGCTCTGACAGTCTGATGCACACCACTGTGGTGGAAAGCAAATGTGAATTGAAACTTTCTCTAATGAGATAGTAAGGATGGAGGGGAAACTCACAGAATCACCTCTTTTCTTATCCAAATGACAAAATTGTTTCTATTTAATTATTGGCAACTGTTCTGTTTTATTTCTTAAGGTACACTTAGTAGAGGAGAAAACTAGAACCTGCAAGGTTATTAGCAGCTGTCTTCTGATTCTGTGAATAGGAGAAGTTACTAAGTATAAACTTCTCTGCTACAGATAAAAGCTATGAGTCTTCTGCATTAGCTTTCACAGCTCTTTTTACGTCCAATCTAAATAGGTATTGCAGGAATGGTTCTTATAAAATATGCTGGTGAAAGCGTTAATGTAGCACATTAATGCTGTTACAGGTGACTACTATCACTGTAAATTGTGTTCACTGAGAGGGAAGTATAACCATGTCCACATTCAAGAAGATACTGCACTGCTTTAAGCTAGTAGAGATCTGAATTGCAACTATGTGTCTGTAAATGCTTTAAGATCTTTGTTTCTGAGTCTAGGCTGCTACATATGAAAAATGATCTTAAATCACTGGCACTGAAGTTTTACAGGAGAAGGCTAGAGGCTTGTACTTTGACTGTTGAGTCAACTTTTGTTGTAATAGCACTTAATTCCTCTGCTTCTTTGTGGAATGGAACATCTCAATTAAGTCTAAGAAAACTGTTTTTCTCCCTGGTATGAGCTTACTATATTGTGGTGTTCTCTCCTGTCCAAAGCAGTTATGGAATCAGTAGATGTGGAATCTGTGCAGTAATGCAGTGCGATAGTGCAAGGAAGCAATACCTTTTTCTTTTTGTGCCACTAGCTCAGAAACACAGTGAGGAGGGGATTTTGCCACCTTCAAATGAAAATGCTGGTCTGTACTATCTCACATTTTTCTTCCACAAATTTTTTGGTTTCTGAATAACCAGCCCCAGTCCCAAACCTGTTTGAACTTCTGTACCTTTATTAAGACTTCTATGCTCAAAATTGTATTTTTGTTTAACATAACTTAAACCATACAGGGTTTAGATTTCCCTTGAATAGCTCATATAGGACTTAATGAGGTACATATAGTCAAATTAGTCAATGTGACAATTTGACACTGTCAAATTTCTGTTTATGAAGATGATGGCCGAATATAGTAAGTCTATTCTCCACCTGTCCTAAAGTTGCTAGGAGACCCCCAACATGCACTTGGCTTTCAGTAGGGAGTGCTTAGAACTTTCAGTAGTTAACTACCATTATCCTGGCAGCCACTATTTTCTTGTATTGACTTAATGTTAGGAAGGGTATTCTGATGCCTATGTTAAGTACCAACTAATGAGAGGATTGTAGCCATTTTTTGTGTGGATGACTACTATTTTCCAGCCAGAATGCATTAAAACCTTTCTACTATACTTTTTGTAGTTACGGGAATTGTATAAAACATGTAAACTTAAGTTGTTGACTTTTTAAGCTTTGACCAAACATAATAAAAATGTATAACTATATAACTTAAATCCTTTAACTCTCTGTTCAGATTTTGTGGAGCACTTCAGTACATCAGGACAAGTAGATTGCCCTTAATTAACCAAGGTAGAAACTTACCATCTAGTTGCAAAAACAGCTTGTTATCTCTTACTATTTCAACTTCTGATTTGAAAGTACATGACTTAAGTGTCTTTGGAAGACCAACCTATGTTGAATACTCTAGGCTACTAATCCAGGCTTTGTTGGGTATTTAAGCTGGTGGATGCAGTGGAAAACAATATTGCCAGACAGTACTGGACTGCTAGAAGCATGTGGCTATTACCATGAATCCTGGTAGCAAGAGGTTGCACCAAAAACCGTCTGAATACCAAGTACTGTCTTAATATTCTCAACAGTTGTTCAACTTAACAAAGCTATGATTCTTTTATAAAGAAATACATAACCTAACACTTCTAATTCCTGCTTTTCTTTCTCCTCTAGTTTGTGGTCATAATTCCAGGGAAGATGCAATTGCTTGTATGGAACTAATGCTTTGGAAGGTCAAGGAGGACTATGGAAGGAGAAAATAGTGATTATAATGGCTTTGGAGGAAGAAGATGGGGAGGGAAATCAACCTCAATTTAGCGCACTGCTCTGTAGTGCTTCAGTACCAATTATTTTTCTGATGGGAAAATATAATGAGAAAACTTGACTGTATCTACAGGAAAGAGAAAACAGATATCTACAAAATACAAGTAAGATGCACAGAGTAAATTCTTGTATTGACTAGCAAGCCCATGCTTTTTTTTCTGTTCTGTTAAAAGATTATTATTTCTATTATCCTTACTACTCTGGCTAAAAACCATCATTTGCAGTAAGAAAAAGCACTATGTGTTTAAAATTCTGGATACAGTTTTTGGTTTTGCCTTGTTCAGCCTCTGAAATAAAATGTAATTGCAAGAGAAATTTAAGATTACTGTTTTCTTTTTTTCATTTCACTTCCTTCTTCTGTCTACCTGCCCATCTGCTTTCAGAGAGAGAAAAGTCATGTTTGATGTACTGAATGACACAAAAAGGCATAATGGTGGAAATATGTCCTCCGCTGGAGCAGAATCCCTTTGTCTCTTTTTAAATAAGCTGAGTCTGTAGGAAGCTTTTCAACTTTAAAAACAATAAGCTTTGAGTTGTACTCTGCCTTTTAGGAACGCTTACAAGAAGTAAATGTGTTTACTGCTTCAGCTAAAATTGGACTATACTCCAGGTTATAATTACCTGTCTCCCACGTAAGGTAGCATTCAGCATCCGCTACCTTCAGAGAAGAGGATTTTGAAGTTTGTTGCCACTTATTTTTATGTGAAGGGAACAGAATGAAAAGAAAATGTAAGAATGGACCATGGTTTTTCTTCAACACTAGCTCTGAGCTGAAGTTATGCTTTGCACTGATTAGTCAAAGAAAGCAGAGAGTGGTGAGGAAGAATGATCTTGACTGAGGGCCCTCTAAGTGTAGACAAGTACTGTAAAGATCTTGTAGTTCTCACAGATGTGCCCTGAAGAATAAGTACACTGCATGACTAAATCTGTATTGAAGGTTAAAAATTACTACTAAACATCACTTGTTGCATATTAAAGTACCTGGGGGAATGTGTCCTGTCCTGTAAGACACCGATAGGCAATAGATGTGGTTAGAAATAGCATTGCATATGGTCCTGTACCTGCTGCTCAGAATGTAAAAAAAAAAAAAAAAAACCACCAAAAAACCTTCTGCTTTTTCCTTTACCTAAGAACAGGTAATGCTTCTTTCTATATTAATAGAACAGTCCTTTATACAGGCCCTACTACAGCTTAGAGAAGGGGCTTTGGCCTGTTCTTTACAAAGGGGAGAGACTTGCTCATGGATCCTCCCAGCTTTGAAAATACGTCTTTTTAGTGAAGGTTGCCTTTATTATTTGGCTTTGAGTAAATCTAAGGGAAGAGATGAATGTCGACTCTGTAGACCCTGTTCTACTTAGCAGAGAAAACCTGTGTTAGTCATCCAACAAGCTATTAGCAGTGACCAAGCTGGTACTCTAGGCTCTGTAAGCCATCTAATGAACCCCCATCATCTGACTCTTCTTCTTTGTAACTTCCTGTAGTTGACTATTGAATTATTAAAACCAAATGGATAAAATACTATGCACAATAAGCAAAATAAATTTAGATACTCTACTGTAAAAAATAGAAAAATAAAATAGTTTTCTGATGCTGGAAGTAATTTCCCCAAAAATGAAAAGTAGTGTAAGTATAGGTGCAGTCAAAATTGGAATAGTGGCTTAACTTAGAGTCATATCTCTGTCATATTTCTGCTGCTGGCTGCTCTAAGCATGTTTTTCCCACATATACTTATGATACAGACTTAGCTACTGCAAAACTTGACCCAGTATCTTCAGGTGTTGGAAACTTCGCTCATGTTTTGGAGATGTGGGAGACTGCTGTGGTCTGGTTGGACCTTCACAGTTTATGGAGGGACTTGCTAAAAACATATGCACCTACTGTAGAAATATCACCACCTGTGTCTGTTGTGGTTTCAGCCCAGCCAGTAACAAAGGACCATGCAGCTGCTAATCATTCCTCCTGCCCCCCTCCAGTGGGATGGGGAGGAGAATCAAATAAAAAAACCCAAACAGAACCTTGAGGGTTTGAGATAAGGACAATTTACTGGGGCAACACAAAAAGAGAATATACAAAACTGAGTGATGCACAGTGCAACTGCTCACCACCCAGAACCCGGCGCTCTGCCACTTCCTCACTGAAAGCCGAGAGACCCCCCCAGCCTGCTTCCTATATATATACTGGACATGGTGTCACATGGTATGGAATAGCTCTCTGGCTAGTTCAGGTCAGCTGCCCCGGCTATGCCACCTCCCAGGTTCCTGTGAAAATTAACTCTATCCCAGCTGAACCCAGGATGGTGTCATATACTGTGCTATTAAGTGAATATGTGAAAGAGCTCTGAAATGTTATAAGGAAACATTACGCTAGGATTGCTTGAATTGAGGATTGTGACTTAAAGCCTGGAACAGTTTGGCATGCTTTGTTTCAGCTCTTGTTTAATCAGTGTTCCCCTGTGTCCAACCAGGTGCCTTGCACATGGGAATGGCTGATTAGTATGTGACTTGGGGAAAGGCAAAATGGTGTGTTGGGAGCAGGGAATGTCGTATGCCAGCACAGGGAAGGTATTAGCAGCAAGAGGGAAAACTTGTGTTTGACCACAGCTGAACTACACCTTTGTAATTTAATTGCTCTTGTTCTTTAGCTAGGCCTCTGCTTATTTTTTGCATTTCGCATCCCCTGTCTTGCAGAGTTCACAGAATCACAGTATAGCTGGGGTTGGAAGGCATCTGGGGAGATCATCTAGTGTAGTCCTCTGCAGTGTCTAGTCATGTTTGAATATCTCTAAGGCTGGAGCCTCTATAACCTCTTTGGGTAACCTCTTCCATGGCTTGATCACTCTCAGTGGAATTTCCTACATTTCTGTTTATGCTCACTGCTTCTCATTCTGTCACTGGGTACTGCTGAGAAGAGGCTAATTTCATCTACCATACTTCCTTCCATCAGGTGTTTATACATTTTGACAAGATGTATGTCATAATCACCTTTTTGTATTTTAGTTTCCGCAAATGCCTGAGCATTGTTTTGGGGTAGTGGAGAGGGACTATGTTTGACTTTAAAGTTGTGTCACGCACGGTCTGTCCACAGAGAAGTAAGAATTAAATATCCCTGTTATTTAAGACCAGATGTGTGCTTCCTTTTGGGTTACTGAGGAGTGGGAGAAGTTCAGCCACTGAGTGGATTAGACATCCCCAAGGGTAGTTATACCTTACTTTTCAGCAAAACTAATGAGGGTGAAGGTGCTTGTTTGGAGTCTTTGTTACACCTCCCCTCATGATGGTATCTAGTGAACCCTACATTACACTAGCCAGTGATGTCTGTTCTCAGATCATTTCTTAGCTTTCCTGTCAAGCACACTGTACTCTTCGGTAGCTCTTGAATTTTGCTTGGATATATTAAGGACTTTCTGGTTTGTGTGCACTCAGACTCTTGAACAATCAGAGCTCTTGCACTAAATGGAAGTTGAGGATGGTGAGGGGGAAGGCTTGGGGGTGAAGTGTGAAGGCTTTGCTTCTGCCTTTTTGTTCTTAAAGGCTCCACATTCTCTGATCAGGTGTCTGATAATTTCTTTTTTTAACTATAGATAACACTTGACTGTAAGCAGCTACCTGCCATTCTGCATCACATACTCCTCATAGTGTGGCCAGTTCCACTTGTCTGAAATGCTTTTCTTTCTCAACCAAAAATTTGTACTAAGTATGAGCTTCATAACTGTGTCTGAGAGAATATGTGAAAACTAACGCTCTGATGTCAAAAACCAACATGGGGAATAGCTGATGGTTCTCTAAGCTTGTGCCTAGACCTTGGCAGGTGTAAATAGGTGGAGGTATATAAAGAATGTTAGGCCATGGTGTATTTGGAATAATGGGAAACCATTGGCACTGGTAGCATTATGCTCTTGACAGCAATAAAACTTGGAAAGGAGGGGACATAGGATCTGACATATTGTGCTGTGGAAGGCAGAACATACAACCTGTTAATGTTTAAGATGAAAACCTTTATATGCCACCTATTGCCATAAACTGGGCTTTCCAGCACTGGGTAACAGTAAAATCCAACTATTGAACCTGGGATACCCAGTGCATGTTGCAAGTACAGAAGGAATTCATCTATCTGAGACACTGACAGAGCTAGTGGATGTTTTTAATCACTGTAGTTCTGTGATGTATAGACAGAATAGAGACAACTCAAGCTGTGTACTGGAGTTACTGTTTTCTTTTACATATTTTTTTAAATGGCAATTAAAATAAAAGTTTCATTACAGCAGATCAGAATGTTAATGCATGCCACAATGATAAATGAAGATATGAAGAACATTTATAAGGACACTTTAAATGCCCTTCAGCTAATTTATGGTGAGACTTGAGCACTTAAAATGCAGACAGCATTAAGACCTATTTGGTTGATGAATGACTCTGATTCTTTCCTTATGTGGCATATTGGTCCAAGTAAAAGCTTGCCAGAGAACAGGTTCACATCAAGTAGCTGTTTTGGACCTGTGAGAAATTCTGTACAGAAAGTGGAGCAGTTCCAGGAGAAGCTGTCAGCTAGCTTTGCCTGGCAGCCTAGTAAACACCAGGTGGATGTCCAGTCCTGTTCACCTCACTGACCTGTAGGAACCTAGTTGGACTGCAAAATGCAATGCTCCTGCTGCAAAAGTGCCCGGCCAAGTAGTCTCATGAAAAATATAGTGGAATTTGGTTCTCTCTCCCATTCTGGAGTAGTTCCTTGGTCCAGGGAATGTCAGTTTGTAGCAACTGTATGTACAGTGCAAGTTCTGCCTATCTCAAGGCCACACAAGTCATCTCAGTGCACTTGTTTATTGATTTATTCCCTTTTATGAAGGTTCTTGGCACTTCTCCTGTTTGAGTCAGCCTGGTGTATGCCAGTAATGTTACTCTGCCTTGTAACAAACTAAATACCCACCTACAAACAAAGTATGGGAAAGAGAAACGTTTTTCTCTTCCTCTCTCTTGCATCTTCCTGCAGGTCTTGGTGAGTGAACTGATCCACCCAGATAGAAAGTCACTGGGGTCTGATGGTCAATTATGAGCTAGTGAGTTATGGGGGCATGAGGGGAACATATGTGCAAAGCATGTGGTTAGCTGGTACGTGAAGTTTAAATAGGGTAAGTTCACAGGATCACATCTGAATGACTTAACACCAGACGCTCAGGCCAATCCTGTCTCTATTTGTCTAACCTAAGGACTAGAAGGTCCTTCTGGCAGGCCAAATATAATTGTTTTGAAGCATTTCAGTACAGTATTTTTAAGAGGCCGTACCACACTGCAAACTGCATAAAGGATAAAATAAGCCAAAGTAAGCAAGCCCTGCTTGTATATAATAGGTTGTAATTTGTAATTATGCAGTAAAATTATTAAATGAAATACAAATTGAATAAGCCTCATGTATACCCAGGGTAGTTGTAAAAATGTATTTTACGGTATGTAGTATGTGCTTCATAATGATTGCTGTATGGCAAAATATATGCATGTTTTGCATATAGGCAAACACTGACTGTTAAACTGGACTGTGAAATAGCAATAGCATGCCTTGTATCTTAGAAATGTCAGTATAATTTTTGAATAGATTATTTCTACTAGCTCACTTTTACATTCAAATAGGAGTTAATTAATAATTAAGAATCTATGGTGAGCATACTGGATTGACATCTGCTTGTAACTCCCATTGTCACATTGAGCTTAGCATTTTTGTTTGAATCACAATGAAATGCCTCAAATACTGCTATAAGATACCCATTTTGCTATCAGTAGGTCTTGGAAAGTATAAAAAATATCTAAGATCTCAATAACTAATGCATTACAATATGTATGTATACACTATAGCTACATGACTAGGGAAAAAGAAAACCCTGCATATGAAACGGCAGATTTCATGACTTAAGTCTATATCTACTCTGAACAGTATATACACTGCTACAGCCTGTGGGGGCAGAGACTACTGTGTGATATACACATACGTATCTGTATTAAACCAGTATTATTATATTATATACAGTTAGAGCTATACACAGTTCTACACAACACATCACATTTTGGGCTCCAGCAGACTGAGTTTTGGTTTTCTTCAATAGATCATTGATGAATGAAGATTCCTCCTGTCTTAAGCAGCTTCTTCAGCGGAGCAATCAATGCCTGCGTAAGTAAACTTCTCGTATAGGGTAGTATTCACATAGGTCTGGGAAGGAAATAAATGGAAAGAGTGTGATGCAAGGTGCATTACCTCAAGAAGCCTAAACTATAGTGAAATTATTCATGGCCTGATTCTTTTCTAGGGATTCATTCTTACCTTCCTTTCTTCTAACATCCTGTTCAGTGACACCAGTATCTGAGCAAAAGATGGTCTTTCATATGGTTTCTCTCTCCAGCATTGTCTCATTAGGTCATACCTTTAAAAAACAAACACGAACATTTCATAGGTTAGATACATAGGTTAAAGCTGCAAATTCATGCTTATTGGAAGATTTTGCACATGCCATTTTTCAAAGGAAAATGGATTTATACATAGCTGGAGTTATATTTCCCACAGATGGTTGCTGTCTGAGAAGATTTTTTTTTTCCTCTGGAATAATCAAAAACCTCTCATTGAGCTAAAGCCCAGCCATGTTGTGTAAAGAACAGTATATCTGGCAGGAGCAGAGAGCCTGGGAGAGGGTTCGTAGCAAATAGCAGTGCATTCTGAGTACAAAAGGACTTAAGTAATTCAGTGCAGTTGTGCACCCTTTTTAAATTTTTTTTTAAATGTAGTTTTCATGTTCCTGAAAAAAAAAGTCTTATTAGTTTCTTGTAGACATCATATAGTTCCTGTGGCAGATGTTGTTACTCTGTTTCATTTTATTTGCTGAGGCAGTTTCTTACACTTCATCATCACAGTTGAGAGGCTTTTCCAGTCTGTACCCTTGAGGCAGTTTTTCATAGAGTTCCGCACATGTCATTCCGCAATACGGTGTTCCACCTAAAGCAGTTTAAACATTGTCATGAACACAAGGGGTTTTTAATATGAAAAAATTTAATCGCATAGCAAAAATGAAAAAGACTGACTGATCTAGTAACAGATAAATTAGTCCAACATTAGGGAATGTTTTGCAGCTACATTTTTGCTCTTAGTGTTTCCATACTGCTTAATGCACAGTGTTGAAGAAAAGAATAAAAGTGAATATAAACTTTTATCATCTCTGGGGCTTGCCTAAATTTCTCTACAACTCTGAGGGCCTGCATCTGATTGTATTTGAACTGGTTTTGCAATACTCGTGATGGCAGTAGGCAAGTCATTCCTTCATTAGCATGGTATTAATAAGATCCTGTATGAACTCCTGAAGCTATTACTGCCCTTTTTGCAGATGTTTGATTACTTAGGCTCTTGATTTTCCACACTTCACTGAATTAGTTCCCATCCATGCCTAGTACAAACCCATTTAGTAAGGAAAGATGGGAACAAATTAGAAAGCAAGAATTTATGATTAGCCCACTATGCAACATGCACCTCAGTCAATATGCATCTCTTGGCTAGCAGACCATGGGGCACACTCCAAGGCAAATCATTGAGGCTATGTAACACAGTAATTTTGGATAGTTTGGGGCTGTATCATATACATGATGAAAAGAGGTGTGTGCAGAAATGAACTCTAAATTTTATTTGAAGATTAATATTCAAAAACTTTCTTCAAGAATACTTGGAGTAGGAGATGTTTGCTCCTCCCCCAAGTCATTAAAATATAAATCTTGATTTAAAACTCAGGAAGGCTGAGGAAAAGCCACCCATCAAACTCAAAACATATTGGATTAGGGATATATATCATGTATTATGCTGGATTTTATATTTATATATGGCCTAGGTTTTATACTGCAACAAAAACATGTTCATTATGGTTTTCTCCTTTAGAATGGTACCTGAATTGAAAATTATATTTCTAAGCATATTGAAGATAAATAAAATCTAGACTAATGAAAAAAGAAAAATTGAAATATGTTGCAAAGCAATAGATATTTAACAGACTGTGTAAATGGAGCTGGCTTGGCTTAGATTGGTTTATTTGTGCAATACAAAATTCAGATACTTACCTAAACTAACAATTTCCCATAATAGGACACCGTATGACCATCTGCAACAGAGGGATAATATGGAGTGCAACAAGAATGGAACAAGATTTCATATTTTAAAATGGTAGATAGTTTTGCTAGTATTCAGAGAACACAGATCAGTGTGATTCATTCTTTTGTATTTTTTATTAAGTTTTGTATAATAATAGGGTTTGTAGAAGCAGAAAGCAGGAGAGAGATTATTTAGCAAAATTAATCTATTGTGAGTCCATCAACCAGTCCTTTACTACACTGTGGGCTCTCAGCAAATAGCTCTATTACAGTATTGCTTTGCCAAATATCACTTCCAATTTCCTGGCTAAAATACTGAGTTCCTCTGGGTCTACCAAGAATTCATGAGGTTTCTGATTTCAGGTGAGAAATATAGCTAAAGTAGTGACCTAAATCCAATTAGTTTGTGAACACAGAACTTGTTCAGACACTGATGATTAAATAAAAGTAACTTTTTTTTCTGGGTTTTACTTTTGTTTCCATTGCTCACTCATGCTGACGTAGCTACTGAGGTTTTTGACTTAAGAGTGGATGCCTCATCTTGGCTGTCAAACTTTCCTTGCTATTGAAAAATATTTTTTTATTAAAAAAAGTCCACTTGAAAAAATACTTACACATCACTGTTTGTGGTGTAAACACTGTAATTCAAAGATTCAATTGCCATCCATCGCACAGGAAGCCTCCCCTGGAAATTATTTCATGAAAGTTTATTTGTTGCTTGTTGGAATAGCAATATTGCCAATTATGCCTCAACAATTGTTCTGCATGTTACCTTAATGAAGACTGAATTTATGCAAGTAAGCTTTATCAAGTAAATAAACTTATTTCTTTAAGTTGTGCATTCACTTCTCAAGGGGACAGTTCACACTAAAGCTAATAGAAAATTTATCCAACCAGCGTCAAGAGAAAATGGAAATAATTCCTGAGTGATGTCTTATGATGCCTCTAACCAGTCCTGTTCCCTTGATCACCCAGTGTTATTCCTGGTCTACGACTGCATGATGCTTATTACACATCTTCCTGTTTCAGCTCTTCCAAAGCGTTAGCTCCGGACAGCTATTTTTTCAGCTCACAGATCCTGACATGCCTCTGGTTACCGTCTTACTAACTTTGGCCTTGTTCAATAGAATTAAACCAGCTTGCCTCAGCTGGACAAATTCTGGTATGAAAATATTTTCATAGCTGTACAGATCCACCCACATGCACATAGCCTTTTGATATGTGAAACCTGTATATTATATGGGTTTTTATAGTACATTTCTACTAAGTCTCATAACTGGCTTCAAAATTGGTTATTTTACTGCCATCCATATTCATATAAATAATTTTCAATTACATTGATATTACATTATAAACAAGGTATATAATTGTTTTACAAGTAATGCATGTCTATTAATAAATACAATATAAATATTTATACATGTTAATATTTAACAGTTAAATAACTAGTACTATAGTACCCATAAGTTTGCATTTTTGTTCATAGGAAAACACAAAGCAAGAAACAAGAAAACCAAAAATGAGGAAACAGACTAAATGAGTTTGTTTTGATCCTTACCATGGTCTTCTTAACGTAAACTTCTTGGCCTCTTGATAAGCCAAAGTCGGCTATTTTTGCAACATAATTTTCTCCAACCAAGATGTTTCTTGCTGCCAAATCTCGATGAATAAACTAAAATTAAAAAAATAATAATAATAATAATAAAAAGAAATCACCACAGTACCTATGAGGTTTACATGTATTATTTTAGTGCTATATTAAAAATTGCAGACATTTAGAGTAAGAACAAAACCCAAAACAAATGGCTTGATATGTCACTACCAAGAACATTTTAAACTGTATCAGAAGATTAAAGCAGTTAGTTATTGTGTTGTTAGTAAGTTTTAATGCCTGCTCCTTCATTCCCTGTGAAATAATATTTGGCAGGGCTAAATGAAAATAAAACTCATCCAGTGGGTGCTAAAGAAGCTAATATTAAAAACTTATTTTGATTTTGTTAAAAGGCATAGTCCCTGAAAAATGAATTGCTGTGCTTTCAGTGGGTAGACAGTTGAAGACTGACCTGTTTCTGGCTCAAGTAGTCCATCCCTCTAGCCACATCTGCTGCAAAATGCAGAAGTTGCTGAGAGGAAAGTGTAGATGCAGTACTGTTGGCAATAGCAAATGCTGGGTCTGTCTCTAGCACTCTGCTTTTCCGAAGGAAGTCCAGTAAATTTCCATGGGGGGCATATTCAATAGCAAGATAAAGATATCCTAATGAAACATCAGATAGTGAGCATATCACAATGTAAAAGATGGTCAGTAACAGTATTTGGACACTTACACTGCTTTGAATGAAAAAGAAATAAACATGGAAAAGACTGGACCTGGACGGGAAATCTCAAACAACATAATTCTGAGATGCAGAAGAGGATTTAGAGCTATTGAGGAATATAGTTTCTCAAGAATTAATGTGGGCTTGTCGATCTAAAAGCAAGTTTATTTGGCTTTTTAACAAATATTGCAGAAAGACCTGATTATGAGCTAGTGTTTCTATGGACAGTATGGGCTGTACTGTGGATTTTTTTTTAAACTGATTTTAAAGTATATTTATTCAAGAGTATCTTACCCCGATGTTCACATGCTCCCAACAGATTTATGATGTTGGGATGATGACCAAGTTTACAAAGAACTTCAAGTTCTCCAGCAAAGTCTCTGTGATCATCTTTTGAGGCATACTCTGAAAATCAAATAAGCATGCATTTGTGTTTTTCTTTGAACTGAATTTATGACCATATTGTTGTTAATTATGAGGACTCTGGGCTGCCTGGGGCACTACTGCTTCAGCCCCAATAGAAAGAGAAAGACTCTAAGATACATTAGTATTTACTGAAAAAAGTAGGATTTTTTCAATCAGAGGAAAAAAAGAGAGAATCTAATGTCTGTACCAGCCATCTGCAGAGAAAGAAAGCATCTTAATATACCACATTACTTCCTTTATTAGAAAATGTAAAATGTCATAGCAGATCATATGAAAATTACCTGCCTAAAAAAAATTTCCATGTGTGTGCTGCTGATTATTTCTGCCTGCATGCAGACCTTGGCTCCTTTTTAAATGATATCATACTTAAGAATGTCTCCCAATTTGCCTAGATAATGATCTAGTGAATCACAAGAAAATCCGTACTTTCTTGCAGTATTCTATCTATTGTAGTTCTCTCTGGAATGTGGCAGTCATGCCCAATGAGTAAAACAAAAAAAAGAGTGAACCTCATAGTATGTATATACATAGATGCATAGATACAGTTGTCTCTGAACCGCTAAGGTAAAGCAAGATGAGCAAATGCTGTGCCCCAGGCTAGCTCTGTGCTCCTCTCTGGGTTAAATGTATCTTATAATTGTTTCCACTTTGCAAATGAACTCACACGTGAAGTTCATACTGACCTATGAATTGAAAAATACATAATAGTTATTAACAACTAAAGAGAAATATAAACCAGCTTGATCATGCAGAAATACAGTCTTTGCCAGGGCAGAAATCTTGGCCTAGTGACAGCTGATGCAATTTCACTAGCAACTTTGAATATTTATTTTATCTTTAGGAGAGGGCTACTAAGCATTTCTTATGACAGAGAAACACTTGCAACAAACAACCAAGAAAAGTCTTTAGTCTCAGAGTCTCTGATCTTTACTACCTTTCATCCTTTTAATCGCAGCATCCATGCGTAAGCCATCTTTCTTAATGCGTGCTTTCAGGACTTGCCCAAAGTTACCTTCCCCAATCACATCTTGAAATTTTATGTCATTCCACTCAAGAACTGGATAAATAGTGGGATCTGGGCTGTTTTTTGCTTTCCTGCTCAGGGTGAGGGTACCTGAGTTAAACTGTACAGCTGGCTCTTCCCTCTGTAACAGAGTTAAGCAAATGACATTAACTGTGATTTCTACTTTACTGAGCAATGCTCTGATTACACTCCCAAAATACATGTGTGCTCACTCATGTACACACACACACAGAGCCTGATCCATCTCTTGCTTATGCAAGAGAGAGTACAATAGACAATTACACCTATTTTAGATGCTAACTACATCAAGCACTTTTGCCCAGATCCACAAAATGAATCATTAATTAATAAATAATTAATTGATGTGTAAGTACTTTTGTAGACCTAGGCCTCCTGAACTGTTTTATTATCATCTTGAATATGAAGGACATGGGCAAAAATTTGGTAAATCTGATCTCAAAACCAATTTTAAGTCTCAGGTTTGAGATTTATCTCATGTTAGGCTTGACTAAATAGTGTGCTGATCAGGCTCAGTCAGAAAGACTGAGGAAAGAAGCATCAAGAGGGATGGACATGATCTTCCTCCATACTTGAGGAGACATCACTACTTCAGTTACACATTCCCATGAAATACTTCTGTGGGAAAAGTTTCAGGACAAGGAGCAGGAGCTATTCTGTGTGGCCTGGGGACTGATCATCTTTTTGGATGAGCCCCTGGCCCCCGGTTTATGAAACAACCTGTGCAGATCCATATGGAGGAGCTCTTTGACCCAGCTTCATTTTGCTTCACAGATTCACCTCTGAAGTGAGAGAACAGCACTAGAAAGCAGAACAATAAAGAGACTACAGCAGGATACAAATATATACGTGTATATATAGAGATATCTCTATGTGACGTTACAATCTTCAGCAATTTCCTCACATCCAGGACTCTGATGTTGCCATTGACTGATCCCTGGTGTCCCCAAGTTGCAAAGCCATGATGGAACAGTCGCTGATGCTCAAAAGCAACGTTAAAATGTATTGTAGTCTTCAAAATCAGGCACAGCTTTGAAGGCGGAGAACAGGCTCCTCCATTCTGTCTGGCTTGGTACTTGTCATACACAGGTGTGATAAGGCAGAAAAGGGAGAAGGATAAATGGTGTGCAACTTTTTTCAAGTCAGATTTTCTACCTCAGCCTATAATTGTCATTGCTTTAGCTCTGGGGTCACTAGCAGAGAAGCTTTACAACAACAGTACTAATTGCACACATGAAGAGAAGACAGTATTTGAGAAGGCCAAGAAAAAAGAATTGGAAAAAGCAGGAAAAGATGGAAAAGAAAAAAATTAATAACCACACTGACACAGGAAAGCTGGAAACCCACCACCACATTTTGGAAAGCTTGAGCCATTCGGCGCTGGAAGTTGGCTCGCTTTAACTGCAGCATGATGAGAAAGGCCAGGAGAATTGTTACACAGGTCATCCCTGCAGAGCCAAGGATAGCAATAAGCAGCATTTTGCCTCCTTTTGATTCATATGGAGCTGTTGAGGAAGCACATAAAGGATTCATCATTTCCAGCTAATTCCAAAAAAGCCATGAAAAACATATAGCTAAATAATCCTGTCTTGTAAACTGGATAAAGACATAAAAATAAATCTTTTTTTTTTCCAAAAATGTCACAGACATTGGAAGCTCTGAATTTCAGGTGTATGAGCACCTGCAGGTCCTGCTGAATTCAGGCAGAGCAGAGCTGAGGTCACATTCAGTGATCTAATAGTCCTATTATATGCAGCTCCTTTAATCTATGAGCCTTTGGGCACTGTCTAGTGGATACACACAAATGTTGTATGTTGTCACTTCACCAATGCCATGCACTGAACTAAGAATGAGATTTTGGTGATGCTGTGTTGTGTGCCAAAATTAAAAGCAAAAGAAAACTAATATTAAAAAAATAATATTATGATTTTGCCTTAGCTAACTAGTTTATACCACTGGCCCTGGTTTGTGCAAGTCCTGCATGCTGGAATAACCAACCTTTAGCTTCTGGAAGAGTCTTCAGTTCAAATGATGTGTTTGGGTTGCTTAAGCCAATGTTGTTCTGAGCATTAATCTGAACCTGGTATACAGTGTTTGGCTCAAGGCCCTTGAGATGATACTGAGTAATGCTGGTGTTCTTTATGATAATGTCGACGTGGTTGTACTCAGTCTTGCCATAAATTTTGTAGCTAATGATGATGGAGGAGATGGAATGACCCTCAGCCGTTGTCCAAGAGATGACTGAGGATGTGTCCGTGGTGTTAGAAAACCTGATGTTGTATGGTGCAGGAGGGATTCCTGAAAAAAGCCACAAACACACACAGAGCATTGGAGTGTACATCCACCTCTTCTTCCTTCCTGCAGTGAGCCAAACACTTTCCTCAGTGCTTTTACTGTGCCAAACAGAATCAGAATTTTGTTGACAAGGTGTGGTAACTGAATGCAGTAGTTTTATGAACTTGATATGCTGTAACCCATATTGCAGTACTCCATACTTTAAGCAGAGGTTGGAGTGGCATTCAGTATACCCCTGTCCTTGGATGAAGATATGAATTCCCTAAGCTGTATGCAAGAACGTGATTCTTTCAGGTTAATATAGAAAGTGTTAATTTCCTTCTATACTGAATCATTCTCATGTGATTCCCAGGTCCCATACTTTCACTACTTCAGGGAGCAACTTCCTGTCAGGATACAGGCTGTTAGAAAGAAGGGAAATCAATACCAGCATTGCCACAAACTTCATCAGAAAACCACCAGCAGGGGTGAGTGCTAGACTTGTGGACGCAACCATAACTACTAAGCTAAGTAAGTTCTCCTGGAAAAGAGTACCCTTGTGTTTTTTTTAGTGCAGTTCAGAATCAGAGCTCAGGACACTGCAGTGTCTCATGACAGCTATTGTTAATATAGGTAGGATCTCACTGAGGGCCTCCTCATATGAACTGTAAGGAGAAAGAAGCCCACCTTTCTAGTGTGAGGTATGAGCAGTGGCTCCCATCAGCCATTCAGATAGACAACTCTTCAGATGGTACTTCATTCAGATAGGGCATTTATTATGGCATTATGAAAGAACACTACTCACACTCAGGGAATTCAAGAGCACTCATTCAAGTGTAGCGCACAACTTACTCTTTGGTCACAGGGGTTTTACCTTGCATTGTATCTTCTCTTCCTTCTTTAATTGCTGACTATTTCTGTATTGACATAGCTCAATTGCAGGGTCTGATTGGTTTTTTGGAGTAATAAAAGGGCTTGAAGTAATGAACTCTGTGTATTCATCATTATGAGGAGGAAAAAAAATGCTACCTGTGTCAGAAGCATGAATCGCACTGAAATGAAGATGTGGATTCCCAAACTTTTAATTTGTTTTTCCCCCTTTTTTTTTTTTATTATTCTCATTGATAGTTCCTGATAATTTCCAGCATAAGAATTTCTTTGGACACTGAGTTATCTTCATAATAATAGTAATAACAACCATAAGTGATCATCAGGAACTGAGTGTTACCAGTAAAAAGGATTACATTTAACATAGTCATTAAGTAACAATCAGTCTGATCACTGGGGGAAAGAGGAAGAATTAAAGAGGAGGGTGTGAATCAGCTACTTACTGTCACTGAAAGTCCATGCATACAGGTAGTTGCTCCATTCTCCTTGGGACCTGGTGTTCACCCGTACCCTGCACATGTATTGCTGTCTAGGCTCAAGATCTTTAATGATCAGGGTGGACATATTTCCTGGCACTTGAGTAATAACGCTGCTCTCATCACCATTGTCGTTTACACTCTTCCTTTCCACTTCAACACGAATGTCATCCTCTGCCCTCAGTGTTAAAGGATGCCATGACAAATTCAGTGAAGTCATACTTTTTGGAAAGAGAGTGAGACCTTCTGGTGGAGGAAGACCTTGGGAAAGCCACAGTGAGACAGGGAACAACATTTTATGTCTGGTATGCAAGCTAAAATAGGGGTATCAGTTATTCCCAACCACTTGCCCTATATTGGAGTGACAAAGCATAATTCTCCCTGTCACACCACTCAATTTGGCAGAAATTACATCTAAGAGGTGTTGATAGTCCCAAAGTATCTTATCAACAGCTGTTCTGTCAAGAAAAATGTCTCTTCACTGAGCTGGGGTTGCAGATGCACTTTTTAGATGTGAGAAGCCAGCTCTTTTGCCCTCATTAGATAGTTCCTGGTGCAATCCTCATTTATTTTCTATGCTTCTATTCAGTTTGAGTTGTATCCTCAGTGGACTTTCTGCTTGTTCAGACATCTTAATTTTTAAAGTGAACTGATTTAATACTAAAAGGAAGGCCTGATCTGGTATTAGGAGCAAGGACTGGCATGCAAAGAAATGATTTGTATCTCCAACTCTGCTGCACAGCCAGCCAAAATATGTAAATTTTCCTTTTCCAGATCCCCCACCTGTAAATCAGGCAGAGTAATAGCTCTGCCTTTTTCTGGTTTTCTTCACCTCTGGTTTGGGGTTTTTTTCCTTCTTTTTTTTTGTTTTGCCTGAGATTGTTTTGAAAAACTCTACAAAGTTTTCAGGTCCAACCTTTTTTGCTCAAATGAAGGTCCTCTGGCAGAGATCAAGGAACAGATCACAGAGAAAACCAGCTGAAAAAGCCCTTTTGTAGAAAACCAAGATGACAACTTACCAAGCGCAGCTGTGGTGAAGCTAGCCTGTGGTCCAGGATGGCCTTCTCCACCTTCCCCTTGCCGACTCAGCTGAACACAGAACTGATACTCTGTTTTTGGTTCCAGATTGTCCAGTCTTTTGGTTGTGCCTTTTACTGACAACAAAAGGAGAAAGTAAAGCCATAGCCCATGCTGAAAAATGTTAAGGAAGAAAAGGTTTTGAAAATATTCCTGAACCACTAACCATGGAAGGTCAGATACTCAGGCTCTTTTGTTCCCGATTCACTAAGATAAACTATTTATAAGTATAAAATACTTATTTTTAAGTTGAGCTCCAACCCAGCCCAAAGGATGTTTCCGCCTGCCCTTCCTTCAGGCCAGAGAAAGGTTGGTTGCTTAGGCAGGGTGCATTGTGTATGTGGATCTTGGGTTATCTTGAATTAGTAACAACAATTGTTTGTTATTTATTAAAGTTCCTGTAATGCTTCCTATAATATTTCAGGTCTAACATAAAATGTTAAAACAGGGCTGGAAGAGATCATCTAACTCACAAGAAGGCTTCATTTTGCCCTTACCATTCATGATCAATATTTAGGTAAGATGTTTGTCTCACCAGAGGACACAATAGACATGATGGAAGATTGTGGATGCTCCATGATGTCTCCATACTGCTCACAGCTTTTGAAAACCTGCTGTTTACATGGGGATTTTCAACAGCTGGGCTCAGCACTGAGCACTGTTCATCTTAAGGAAGGAGGGGGGAACCTTTTGGTTGCTGAAAACTGAATATACACTTTTGACTACTATTGGTGTACCGCATCCACTTTAACATTATACAATAGTGATATAGAGAGTCACATGCCCAGTCATAAAAGATTTGACTTTTATGCATTATAGAGTCTTTTGAGACTAGTCAAGAGCAGACACCACAGTATGTTTCAGCATGCAGCTGAAGTTTGTGTTTCAGGGAATTAAAGAATGTCCTCTTACCTTCCACAGACATCCAGGACTGATAACGTTTTGCTGGCTTGTACAGGAGCTTTGTTGACACAACAGGTCCATCTCCAAGATGTAACTCAGCATTGATATTAATTATGAGAAAATTATGTCCACTGTCTGTCAGCTTTGGGGCATACTGTGGCACAGGAGGAACTGAGCAAGAATGCAATTATTAAACCAGCCTTTTAATTCCCTGTGTCAGTAAAACTCTGATATCTTCCTAGATCTACAGAAAAATGGGAGATTTCTTCAAAACTCTTAAAAAGTAGAGAGGGGTTTACACCTTAATGCTGCAGTTTAGATCTTTCAAAAAACCCTTGGGTTTTCTTCTAATCCTTATCATTACACTTATTTTGTCAATACACATAATTAGTATGTTGCTTATAAAGGGTTTCTGTTCACATTCTGACTGTAGATATTCAGACATTCTCCTGCCGTGCAGAAAACAGAAAGTTCTGTCCTGTTAGAGTATAAAGCTGCCCTTAAAAGTAGAGAGGCAAAGACATTTGAAGAGATTAATGCTTTTACCTTTGACTGTAACTTGAAATGGTTTCTCTGCCATTCCTGCCACTGTCTGCACACTGCAGACCCATGTTCCTGTATCACGGGGCTGGATTCGATTAATTGTAAACATGGCTTCAGAGCGATTACTGGTAACAGTTAGGGCAGGCTGAAATGACAGAAGATGTACAGGGCCTGAAAAATGTGGGTATTTAGGAATATTCCCATGACAATTTCTCACAGTTTAGGAACTCATGCAGAGTTTAGTGATATCAATAGAAAGGGTCTACAATAGTCAATTCCATAGTTTCATATGTGCTCATGAGGTATCTTAGAATATTGCAATTTCACATTATGCTTGAAAACCATAATGTGCATTAGCTACAGATGAAGTCAATATAAACATCAGAAATAACAGAAAGCAATTAATCAGGAGCCTACCCTTAGGACAGTTCCATCTTGCTTCAGAAGTTTAAAATCTTCAGATTTAGGAAGTGGTATCCCCGTTGCTATACAAAATGGCTTGAACTCGACACCAGAATTGAGTTCTACAGGATCTAGTAAGTTTTCTATCCGAGGTGAAAGATCTGCTGAACCTACAGAAGATATACAGTATTTTAATGTCAGCCTTCAAACAGAACTTTAAAAAGGCAGCACCAAAACAGGTTTAGGTGTACAATGAGCATAGGCAGCATATGTGTCTGGTTCTTCCTTCACTCATGTGGGCATGTGCAAGGATCACACTTACCAAAGTCAGCACTGTTACATCAGCGTAAACACCATGTGAGAAGGAACAAGCCCTGTGTCCAATCTTCTTTCTTTTCCCCTCCTCTCTCATTCCTGATGACATTCTAAGCACAGATAGTCTAGCTATGGCAAGATCATGCACACATTTTGTAATGAATGTAGAGTATCTATTTGCTTTCCATTTTGTCTGTTTAAAAGAGCAGTCAGACCACAACAGTATAGGTTGGCTGGTTAGATCACAGTCTTATTTCTGTGCTTGTTTTTGTGCTTGATAGCTTTTACAAGTTAACAGTGGATTTGTAACTTTATTTATCAAGCAGAAATAATAGATGCTGAGCGCATCTTATAAAATACTGTGTGCAAACCTTGCCTGAATCCAGGGATATATTCAGTTTTGCAAGCTTAACTCCCTCTTAGAGAGACAGAGCTGTTTAAACTCTGGGGTTGTCCTTGTCTCTCAGTCATCAATTTCAGATCATGAGGCACATAAGGAGTGTATGCAGATGAATAAGAGGTAGCTAATAGTAAAGTACCATGAGCCTGTCCAAAAGTTTATCATGCAGGTAGGATGTGCAGCTTCTGTCAGTAATTGATATTAATGTCAATGTCAAATTCTATGGAGTAAGGTTTGAAAATCTACCTCTAATGAAAGCAAAATCACATGAAATGGTAGCATACCAGCCTGCTAAATGCAGCATTTGTGGCAGAGGCTTAAAAATACCATATTGCAATAAAGATGTACAGAAGTGTCTGGGTCCCTGGAGAGCAAGGATACCAGCCTGGAGTGGTAATGCTGTACCAGCATGAAGATCTGTTTCAGTTACACTGGGAAAAACCATTTACTACCATGTTACCTTGCTTTACCTTCTTTTTCACATTGCAGACCATGCCATCCAAGGGAGCAGATGCAGCCCTTAAATCTGTCGCATGTCCCTCGATTGTGACAATTACATTTGAGTTTGCAATCCGACCCATAAAAACCAGGTTTGCATTCTGCAAGTACATGTGTTTCCAGTTAGTGTAAAGTTACTAGAAAATGCCTTCCATTAGTTTTCAATCTCATGCATCAATTCTCCAGTAGGGTTTAGTTCCCTCAGTTGGGTTGAGTTTGAAACTATATATATTAGCACTAAATCATCCACAGAGCATCCTGAGAACACACTAACATCAAAAAAGTAGACAACATTTGTATCCATGCCTGTCATTGGTAGACTAGATGCCAATGTGGAAGCTTCTTCAACACTTCACTTACACTGTTGTAGTGTCCAAAGGCTTCATCAGAGTTATGCCACCATTTAACAAGATGGCACATATTTGTAAAGGAAGATGTGCTTTGTGTCCCAAAGTGATTGCAGTCTAACTGAAATGAACAAGGCTGATTATGCTCATTATGGCTCAGTAATGGATATATGTTTGGCACTGAATTGCCCAGTTTGACTTGTAGAAATACAGTAGGACTGTAGCTTTTAGAGGATTTTTAACATCTCAGTAGAATGTTAATTCATTTTGCAGAATAATTTGAATAGTTTTCAACTTTACTCTGTCCTTCTGAAAATCTGATGTGGTCCTCTGAGGTGGGTAAATATTATCCCTCTTTTACAGAGTGTAAAAAATCCTGTCTTTTACACTGCTTTGTTAGTTCCCTTCTGTATTTCCTATGTGTAGCACACTAAGGACTCCACCATTTCTCATATCTTTTACTATACCTTTATCACATTCCAGTCCCATCCAGCCTGTGGCACAAGAACAACCATATGGATCTGGTAGACAGAACATATAGTTTCTGCAGCCATAGTTTTCTTTACAGCTCTCTTCACATGTTTTGCCAAAGGTATTGGCTCCACAAGCTATTAAAGAGAGAGGGGAAGAACAGCCCAATAGCATTAAGCCCACAAAAGAGATAATGCTTCTAATGACACAGCTTTAGACAACAGAAAACATGAATTAAAATAAAAAATAGCATTTTTACCATTCAGATACCAGATATATTAACATCCATAACAACTTAAGCCATAGCTGCACTAATGGTTAAGTTCAGGCAGCAGAATCAAGCTTAACTTTCTCCTGTGTGAGGATCCATCAGCAAAGTACCCATTGCTTTGGATATGTGGAGACAGAGCTTCAGCAGTAAATCCTCTTTGTAAGCCTTTTTAATATAAAATGGATAAACAGTGCCATGAAAACCAAGTATTCTTCTTAGAGGTCAGTGCATATGAAACTGCCAAGTTCAAGGGTTTGCTTTTCTGATAAGATCAGTGCTACATTAGAGTGGTTCAGACGTCAACTATTCCAATAACTTTGCTATAGTATTTGCAGCACTGCAATTCAGTCAAAATATTAGGATATGTATTTAGCATTGCACCTGAAAGTTGCTTGCAGAGATCAGAGCAATGTGATGTCTGCTATAATTCTTCCAGAATCCAAACTAGTTGTCACAGACACAGATATGCACGGACATATACTGTTGACGTGCACCCACAGAAACAAATCACCCTGTGAGCACATTAGCAGCTTGTTCAGAAGTAGCCAGGAAATCTCTAACACTGCTTCATTTCCCAGTGCCAGTGTATCCTTAAGATCGCCTATTCCACTGTGCATTTAACAGTCAGTCAGTAGCTTTGAGTGTACAGATTTCAAGGGAATCAGACAATAGCCCAGGTTGGAAGCGAACTCAAAAGATCATCTGGCCCAGCCTCTTGTAGGAAAAGGAGCCTAAGTGTGATTGTCTAGCGCTCTGTCCAAGTGCAATATTGATCAAGAAGAGTTGGAAACATTCATCTTCCTTAGCAACATAATCTCTACTAGGAGAAGAGAGGAAGAAGTTAAATCACAACTACAAGAATAGCCTTACTAATTCAGGGTTCATCTCACCCAGCACTGTCCTGTCTCCAGCACTAGCTTTAAATGCTGTAGCTATAAAGGGTAAAACAAGGCTACTCCATTTGATGCTTCCCTCAATAATCTGCCAACTTCTACTACTGAGAACAAATTAATAAGCAATCTGTGAAAATAATATTTGCTTACCTTTCTCACATGTTTTTCCCATAAAACCTGGAGGACAGATGCATTCCCCAGTATCTTCATGACAAATGCCATTGTTAGTGCAGGAAGGGCAGTGGGAGCTACAGGAAGGGCCCCATTTCTGAGCTTCACATCCTTTTATGGAAAAATATAATGACATATTTGTTGTCTTCTTATTCAGTAACCAATCAAGTAGTAAAATTCTTTTTAATTAAGTCAAACAGTAAAATACATAAAAATATGATCCCATGGACATCCCAAAACCCCAGCCAACTGACCTAAGGTAAGGAATCACTTTTTACATTGTGGAAGTACCTCTATTTCTGCATCAGAACTGCTGCATAGTAAGCAGTAATACTACATAACATCTTCAAGGAAGGAACTGAAAAAGTCTTCCTGTTTTGAAACTAGAGATATTTATTTTTTAGTTTGTAAGAGTAAGTTTGGTAGTTGATAAAGATGTTATATTTAAGATTTTTATTCTTGTAGCAGGGATCTGAGACCTACAGAAGTTTCAGGCTTCACCTGGAGCTGGCTGTACTGGTAGTATGCCAGCAGGACAATGCATCACTGGCATTGTACCAGCATTTGGCAAGTCATGATTTTTTCTGTATCAATATTTTTCTTGAAAGCTCATTAGACTGGGTTCACATCTGTTGTAACTTCAGTGTCTTCACTAGGTCTTTATAACAAGGATTAATCAAATGGTGACCTGTTTCTGGAATAAAGGGACTAAGAGCAATCAGTTGTTTTAACACCTGTCATGATTTTCTTTCCCACTTCATAATTTAAAAAGGTACTATTACCATTAATCCTGCCAGTGAGAGTTTTGATACTGATTTAATAGAAGTGGAGCACAAGCTCTAAATATGTATATATGGCTTCATCATGCAAATGCTTAATCTGTCCCTACAAGATGCAAAATTCTTTGAGATGCTTTTAAAATCAGTGGGAGCTGAGAGGACTCAATAATTTTCAGTATTTGATTTGTAAAAATGTAATATCACAGAAACTGACCTTCATGACTTCCTCTAGTGTAACGCTAGGACTGAGAAGATAATAAACTGCAAAGTCCTGAGGCAGGCTTGCTAAAACTGAGTAATCTAGACTTGGATCAGTTTTTTCAGGTTTCAGCAAATATTTAATGAATCAACATGGCACTTGGAGCTCTATATCTTCCTTCTCCCACAATAAAATTCTTACATGTGGATACTTAAAGAAAAGCTCTTCTAAAAATCATCAGTCTGTGTCTGTAATGCTAACTCAAAGAAAAACAGGACATGTTTGAGCAGTGGTATGTAATCCTCCATTCTCTGTATTGTTACTGTGCTCCCTACCACTCTCCTGGGCTATGTCCCAGGAGTTTTACCAGTTAGCAGGGTGGGCAAGGGAAAAGAGGTCAGAGCTTATGGGTAAGTCCTCTGATGTGCAGCTTGGCACTAGAGTAGTGAACAGATCTTGGACCATTTTATTTAGTAAGGTGGCCAGAGCTGCAAAATCCAAATTTTGGGCATTATATTGATTCATTTGTGACTCCTGGAAGCATCCTGTGGATGTTTGCAAGTACAATGTGTTTCACCACCAGAAATATTTTCTCCAAAATGTAATATATTGGAGCAGCTATTTATTTTTATATATCAGTTTTATATTTCTATCCAGGTTAATAGAATATAATTTTCTTTATATCTGATGAAAATGGACACAGCAGCATGAGCTACAAGACATGTAGAGTACTTAATGGAAAATATCTACGTGCATTGTAAACTGGTCCTGTCATCCTCTGGGAGGTGAATTTTAAGTCCTAATGAAGGCTGGAGTAGTTTGTGAAATTACAGTAATGTATCCTAAAGATGATAAATCTTAGCATAAATGGGGTTTGGATATAGCGCACCATAGAGAACAGAGACATTTGAAAATTCCTATTTTGTGCTCAGACCCACATCTCATACTCATGGGAGATCCAGTGCCACCTTCTTCATTCACACTTATGAGGCATTTGAAAAGCTGAGGTGCCGAGAAAAGAGCTAGCTGTCTTGGAAATAGCTAAGATGAATTGAACCTAAATCTGATTTTTGTTCTCTCTCTCTTAGTTGCTTAAATAGTATCAGCTTGTACCAAAGATCCTTGGGAAAAAATTTCATCTGACATAATCTGATGGCAGCTTATGCCAAGAAAAATTTTGGCCCTTATTTGGGCACAGTATAAGTTTCATTTCAGATTCATTATGACTTTAAACAATTAATCATCAGCACACATTAATGGAACTTACGTCTTACAATAAGCCTTGTGTAAGCAGAAGTAAAGAGGTTTCCTCCTATATATCTGGCAGAGTAAACCCCTGCATCCTGTGGTTGAACTTGAGGATAGGAGACTTCCAGCTCCCCTGGCACTTCATGCCTGGGCACAGAGTGGATGAAGGAACCTGGGGAAGGAGCATACGGATACAACATAGAGAAGTCATTCACCCTCTACAGACAGAAGTGAGTTTGCATTGGTTACTGAGGAGGGACAGCTGGAATGAGCTAAGCAGCAGACTGTTAATTAGTTATGAATTTGCTGACAGCTCTTTAGCTATACTAGTTTTTGATAACTGGGGAGGTGCAAGTAAAAAGGAAGCTAGATCTTGAGGAGATTTAGTAGATGAATGTGGCAAACAACTTCATGTTCAGTGTTGCTTTACAGCAATATTGCTAAGAGTCTAGTGGGTAAAATTGTTCTTTTTGTTTCTTGGCCTTTCCTGAAGTGAGGAGTGTCAATCTGTAAGAATTCTAGTGTGGCTGGGAGGAATCAATTAGCAAATGGCAGCCAGGTCATATTTAATCTGAGTAGCACAACGATTTACTTAGCAGACCAAAGCATGAAGAAGACAGCACAGCTTTAGCTTTTCTTCCCAGACTTAACACTCTTGTCTCCTTTATGTTGTGGTTTGTTTTTTTTTTTTTCACTACAGGAGCTTATCTGTGCTATTCTAGATTTGCTGTAGTTGGTCATACATGCTTGCTAAGTGAGACAATAGCATTTGGTCTTCTCCCATCACTTTGTATCACCAAGTAACAACATTTGAACATTGGTCACTGTCAAAGAGAAGCTGCATCCAGTGAACTTCAGGACCCCTGGGAGTCCCTCCACTGTAGTCTGTTAGAGCAAGGCCACTGCAGTCAGCTAGTGCCAAGTCCAGCCAGCTATCACCAAACCATATGTGCATGTGCTCACACACACTGTACTGACAAAGCCAGCCACCAAGAAACACACACAGCAGAACTGCGCCTTTACAGGTACTACTGCATGTGAACACAGGACTCACATACACTTGAACAACCCAGACAGCTCAATCCTATTCTCACTTGCCAGCTAGTCGGGCTTGCTGGGAGATCTCATATACTCACACACCCCAAACTGGGTCTATAGCTGTCCTGGTATAAGAGTTGGTCCGAAGAATGGTATTGTCTCAACATCGACATCAGGGACAAGAGGCCACAACGACCTGCCTGATAAAAGCTGAAGAAGGGAGAGTACTGCATAGTATGAACAGTTCTGTACCACTCTCTGTTGATAATAGCAGTACAAACGATCCTGTACCACTTTCCATTAAGCTTTACCGAAATGGAACAGTAAAGACTGCATAGCTGCCATCAAGATTGATTCCAGCTGCTGTTTCCAACTTTGATGAAGGAAATCTTAAACCTCAAGTGAACTTTGCTCATTATAATGTCATTATAATGAGAAAACACACCTCCTGGTCAAAAGCTACCCTTCAGTCAGACCACGCCTCGGACACTCATCCCTGGGCATGCGTGAAGGCCTCACTCGAGTTGGCAGAGGACCACAGGACAGAGCAGGGGCAAGGTGGACCAGAGGAGGGGCAAGGAGTGTTGCCCAGCATAAAAGACATCGTCCTAGCAAATGAACTCTCAGATTTCCCCACCAAGGATCACAACAATCAGAAGGACCAGCAGATGCTGCCTGGACCTGGGACCAGAGGGACGCCTTTGGGCCCACGGTGGTAGCTATAACCCTCTTTCCTCACTTTACCTCTTTTCTCTCTTTTCCTATCACTCTTTCTTCCTATTGCACGCTGCTTTACGGGCAAAACAATGAAGTTTAACTGTTTGATTGAAGCATAACCCCTGTGGCATGTCCGCCTTTGATTTTTTGCACTTCAAGATCACAGCAAATGAACATTTCCATCATGCGTCCATCGAGTGGACCCGGACACCTGGACCTACAGTCTTTCTAATAGCTGGCTCTCAGACCCCTTATCCTACTTGTTGGTTAGCCTAGCTTGAAATTCACTAGTGTCACACACACACACAGAGTCACATGCAAATGGGTCCCTGATGTAACCAGCCTTAGACAGTCCTTCTGGTTGATGGCCCCAGACATACAAGACCTTTTGATGCCTGGCATATGTTTCCATTTACTAGGAATCAAACCTGTTGTGCCTTCTAGTCTGGCCTGACAGTCACTAGCGGATTATACATATGTGTATGAGGTAGAGAACATACTTATGTTGAAGAATAATTAAGAATGAAGTTTAATAAGATGGGACAACTGTATTGCAGAGCTTGGCCAGACCAGTGGCACGTTTCACCTGCCTCCTGCCCCATTTTCCCATGCTTGTTCCTTTGCTGTTCACTTTGAACCCTCCCTTTCTCCTGTTTGGCTGTGTCTCTAAATATCCCATTATTTCACACATGCTCACAGTCCTCCTCAATCATGCCATAATATGTTTATTCTTTCCCTCCGAGACCCATGATAATCCTGCTTCCCACTTCTTATACCTATAAAGCTCTGGCTGAAGGTTCTCAGGGCTTCGTATTGTTCCCTCAGTGGCCCTCAGAAGCTGGAGAGCTCTGCCTTTTGACATTTTCTCTGTCATCTGCTACTCCTTAGGGCTTGTGTGTCTATTTATTACTTCTATTGTTTCTTGTCTTAGTCTTTTATGCTGAATGACCATTAACCTGATGATACTCCCCAAAATCAAATGCCCTTACCTTCTACATCTCCTTACAGTTAGAGTGATAATGAAACAACTTTTTTTCACTTTGGTGAAATAATTTAGAAGGTAAACAGTGTCAGGCAGAACCTTTACTGTCTCTGATCATACATACCATCACACTATCAATGTGACTATAGTCAAATTTCAGGCATCATAGAAACGTAAAACTTTACTGAGGATTGTAGCCAAAACAGTAAAAAGATCTTAGTCCATGACAACATATAACAGTTCTTCAAGAAAACAAGGCCAAAGAAAAAGAGCAAAGAATGAAAGGGATTAGTTCTGAAGTGTATTGGGTCTGGCTGAGATGGAATTAATTCTCCCCATAGCAGCCCTCATAGTGCTGTGTTCTGCATTGGTAG
>JANZLQ010000079.1:13079378-13098842 GCA_026212715.1 Elanus axillaris | reverse complement strand
GACAACAGTAATAGTAAAAGGATTGGAATGTACAAATGGTGCACAGAGTAATTGCTCACCACCCGCCAATCGACACCTGAGCAGCGATCCCAAGTCCCCCACCACCCAGTTATTTCCTGAATGTGATGTCCCATGGTCTGGAATACCTCACTGGCCAATTTGGGTCAGCTGCCCTGGCTATGTTCCCTCCCAACTTCTTGTGTCCCTCCAGCCTTCTCGCCGGCTGGGCATGAGAAGCTGAAACATCCTTGACTTAGTCTAAACACCACCCAGCAGCAACCGAAAACATCGGAGTGTTATCAACATTTTTCTCACACTGAACTCAAAACACAGCACTGTACCAGCTACTAAGAAGACACTTAACTCTATCCCAGCTGAAACCAGGACAGGGATATAAAAGGAAATCAAAAAGGAAAATGAGAAACAAAGCAAAGGTATAAACAGAGGACTTGGCATTATGGTGGAAGAGAAACAGGTCAGCTCAATATATTGGGTATGGCAAATGACTCCTTTAGGGAACATTAAATGCATGAGAAATTATGTCTGCTCCAGTTGCACAGAACGGGCATCATCACCAATGACTAAAACAGTTACATGGCACTTGGCTAAGATAATGATAGCAGGAAAAGACAAGACAGGAGAGAAATGTTAATTACCATTCTTGTAGATCACTGCATCTTCCTCTTTGGCTGCCATTCTGATGAAGGAAATATTCACATGCTCTCCCTTATTTGCTGTAACAGTTAATGCCACTGGGTGGAATGAGGCTGAAAACAGAACAGGACAGAAGTGGGGGATAAATAGCAGTTATTGTCTCTATCTGGTCTCTGGGATAAAAGCTGAGACCAGCTTACAGCATGATCCTGACTCAGATGTTGACATTTAAATTTCTTTAGAGCACACACTGATTTTTTATCACCAGCAACCTCAATGCTATGTTTTGGCAATGACAGAGGACTCACTTATACCTTAAAACAACAGACTGCCACTAGAACCTGGGGCATAAAATAAAATAAAAAAAAAAATTAAAAAAAAGGATTTTGGCTGAGTAACTGGAAACACTTCCTAACTAGGAGCTCCAACTAGCTGTAAAACATTTTTCCATGTTTCTTCATCCTTTGAGACATGCAGGATGGTTAAAGTACTGGAAAGCAGACTGGTTAAAGTACTGGAAAATGTACTGTAGGGAAATAGCTGTCATTGGCAAATACCCTGAGTCACTCAGTTCTCTTCTGTTTAAGCTTTATAATGCAGAACAGTCAAGATATAGTTCAGGAGACCATAATCATGCAGGGTCAGGGGGAGTTGCAGTAAGGTAGAGCAGGTCTGTGCTTGTTTTAGTTCACCATGCCCTCTATAAATACTGAGAGTGTTGGCTTGCACTAAGAAAAAAAGGAAAAAACATATTCACATTCAGTAGTACTTTTACCAAAATATTCACATCTGAAAATGTGTCTTAATTAAAATAAAGATTCTGTGGGAGGAACTGTCTAGATTATTGATATTTTTTAATTTTCCAGTTGGGAAATTTAATTTGATTTTCCTGCTTAAACAGAAAAGTACTTTTATACATTTGTTTATAGTTTTTGATTTAAGTAAAAGAACAAAGCAGTAGATAGAGGGATTTTAAACAATTTTTTGCCTTTTCCTTATGATTACTAGTGGAAAAAAAGATCAGAAGGTAATTGGGGAAGGGACAGAAGAATCTCAAGAAACAGTACTTTTTGAAATGGGTGTAACGATAATTTTGATGGCAATATTACTTAGAAAGAAGTTAGAAGTTATGGATGCTTCTTTTCATTTAGTTGTAAAATTCCAAGGGAAAGCTGTGAAGCTTTCTGAAGACAAATTCAGGTTTTCTGACCATTTTTAGCTCTGAGGTTTTATGCTATACTGTCATTGATAAGTGGTATGGCAAAAAAAAATTCAGAAACTCTTCTAAGCAAAGTTAACTTCCAAACTAGTCAGCTCTTTATCTGAGTGAGAATGTTACACCTTTGTACTTTCCCTTTCAGAGCACCCAAGGGGAGTGAGGCATTGATTTTCTCCAGTCCTTTTTCTCTTCTGTTTTGGAGGCTGTTTAGCCTAAGAGTTCCTCCTGTGCAAGTTCGTCTTGGGTAAGTCTGTCCTGCATCTTGGTTTTGTTCAGCTCCTGGGAGCACGGTTTTGCTGCCACCTACCTCCTCAACAAGGTAAGTGGGACCTTTCCAACAGAAAGACCCACCTGAGCCTTAGCTGGAAGGAATCCCTGAAGAGCCATTCATGCTCCTAGTCAGCTCTACATTTGCACAGGTTCTATTTCTATTCAAGTTGCATTTATTTCACAGGGAATATTTTGTTTAAGAAACACATACACAAGTTAGTATGAACTGCTAGACAACTTATTAATAAAAAATTGCCATTTATCTATAGTCATGTCTCTTCTTTTTTGGTTCATTTTTAGAAAACTGTCAATAAAGTATAATTTGGTTCATACCAATGGTTTCAGAAAACAAATTTGGAGTCTGTGGCTGAAATTTGTTGGCAAAGAAATACACAGCAATAGGATCAGAAAGCAGAGAAAAAATGATGAACAAAACTTCTGGTATATTATATGTGAATAGGGCTGTGAAAAATGAGCAGGTAAATACTACATTGAAGTCTGTAGGCTGAGGCTTTCATGAGGCTGAAACTGTATTAGTACCTCTACAGTATTATTTTGTAAAATCCAAGGGGGAAAAAAAGGGTAGTATTCTCGCAATATTTGAGGAAAGAACATTTTAATGCTTCCATTTCAGAATGGCATTTTAATTAAAAATCAAAATGTTTCTGTTGTATTATGTTATGCTATGAAAAATTAAAGAAAGAAAATTTGAGTAAAAATGAAGATATTTCTATCAATCCAAGCCAACCTCTCTCCCAGAATTTTATTTCCTGGAGAAATTTGACATTTTAATGTTTTATTTCTGATTGGAAAGAGGAAGCTATTGAAAACTCACAGTTCTTTGCTGAATGGAATTTTCATCCCCTGTGCAGTTCCAGTGTTTATGGTCTGAGCCTCTGCCATGTGTTTTCATTCCTTTGTAAGTGCTATCCAATCGAATTCAGCAGGAGCCTTCCTGCATGGTACTAAGAACATGCATGGGAATCTACTGGGCATTTGCCATGTTACCTAGGCATTGGCAACTGAACATAACAACTTAGAGAAACAGATTTCTAATACAGAATAATGAAAGAAGATCTCATTAGAAGCAGGCAAACAAAAACTGCAAGCAGTCCCAACTTACTGTCAGCTCCCAAGTTAGAAGTTATTTATGAACAACAAATGCATGGTGAAAATAATGATCTATTTAGGAAAAGAAAATTAAACAGCTTTCCCAAAAATGAATTGCTAGTTACAAATTATCCTAAGTGTTTCAGCTGCAGTGGGTTTTGGACCAAATTTAGTGAGGCATTGCTAACTGTTTTAACAAGATATTAAACTTTTATTTTCCCATTTTCTTTTCTTTGTATGTTATTTAGCTTAACCACAAGAGTTTTTCTTTAGAGTATTGTTGCAATGGAAAGGAATGTACACTCCCTGGTGGGCTCAGTTCCAATGTATTTTTAGATTGTGACTTGTATTTCATGATTTCACTTCTCAAGAGTGCCAGTTCCTTATAGAGACATAATGAACTGAGTTGCAGGACAAGTGCCATAACTCTGTCGCTAGCATTTCCATTATTGTCCCTTTGCCTGCTCTAGAGAGTTTCTGTGGGGGAAACTCAGTCATGTATATGAAAATAAACATTTATTGTGTAGAGAATTGCATAAATTCTATTTGACTAGATACAGAACAGGCTACATACTGTTCCATTCTAGATATGTGTGCTGTATACAGTATAAGCATTACTCTGTTCCCTCTCATTACACTTATGAATATTACATGTGTAACCATAATGCTACAATATAAAGAATTCAGGAGAATGGACTCATGCTTTCAGAATGGCACAAGTATAGAGTAAACCAGGAAAATGGACCTGTTATCTTTCCCTTTTATGCAGCAAAAATCTTCACTGTATCTGCATACCTGGTAATGGGTACATAATCAGGCATTTGACAGTTTCCACTAAAGTCAGTGGTGCTACCCAAATGGTTAATGCTTAGTGTTCCAGCAGCTTCTTGCCCCGAGGCTTCATAACAGTGGCTCAACTTTCAGAAGTGCTGCTCCTTCCCATGCCTTTTGTGTCCTCAATGGGAAACTGCACATTTCAAGTCTTGCTCAATTTTTGGTGTTGAAAACCACATTCTGTCTTTAAAAATTATTCAGATAACAACAGTAAAGGGGAAAAAGGCCAATTTTCCAACTACAGATGCTTTGCCAAGCCTCACAGTCCCTCACTGACCTCTTCTTCCTCTTTCTCTGCACTTTAACAGCTTTGAAAATTTCTGTTTAGCCTCTTTCTCACCCATCTAGCCTGATTATATTATACACGTTCACCGATGAGTTGCTAGCTCAAATGTTGTCAGTGTAAGCTTTTGCAGAGAAAATCTGAGAAATGGATTCAAACCCAGAAACTATTCAAAGAAACCTGCCTACCACTGGTGTGACTTTTGTGTTACTTCTGGTTAGAACAACTTCTGTCACATAGGAAGCTCTCAAAGTTTGATTACTTTAAAGTCTCTGCTCCTAGGTCCACAGGTACCAAGTGCAAAAACCTAATTGATTCAGAAGACACTTTTCCACCCATAGAGGTTTTTCTACAGGACAGCAAGAGATGTCCTCAGCTCACTGGCATTCTGCAACAGGCAGTGTTGTATTGACTTTCCATGGACTGTTATCTTACCTCCTCCTCATTGCAGCCTACTTTGAAACAATGGAGTTGTCAGCCTGCATCTGCAGAGCTTTCTTGGTGATCAGTCCAACCCTTCAAAGACCACAATGGGTCAGAGAAAATGTAAGCCAAAGAAGAATGCACTTGTCCTACCTATGTTGCTTCTAATGTTCCCATAATAAAAGAAATACACACTAACTGTAGCTCAGACAAATGAAAAACCTCTTTTTCTAATTTTGCTATATAATTTCAGTAGATACCAACAATGATAACTGCTCTTACTAACCTTATAAAGAAAAGATGTCAAGTCTCCCAACAGACAAGCTGCCATGGCACAAAACATTAGCAATATAGTGAAGTCTACTAAAAATTGGCTGAAGTGTTGAAAACTTGATTTACTGCAGAAAATTAGCCAAAATTTCTTGCACTTTAGTTTATGGTGATCTCTGCCTTGGAACTTGTTCCAGAAGCCTAATGAGGTCCAGAGACAAGCAAAATTTTTCACATAAGAAAATCAAATTTAATGGCTAGAGTGTTGGACCTTGGAAATCCTACCTTCTCATCCCAACATCTCCCTGCCATATTTTCTTTTTCTGCTGTGCATAGCCTTAAAAATGAAAACCCAGTCAATAGTGAAATCCATAGTGGATTTTTGTGAATAACCTCCCTAGATTTAGGGAAACTTCTCTAGTTTCTTTCTAGTGTCGAGCTGGGTTGGTTTTTTTCATACTAACACAGACTGTACAGATCTAATGTCACTGATCTGTAGTTTGACTGAACCTTAGGCAAAGCACTTATCTCCTAGGCTCAGGTTGCCCATTTATTTAAAAAAAGGGGATAGTGATGTTTACCTATCTACATCTCAGACTTTACAATGGAAGCATGTTTAGGAATCAAGCGTCTGGGATGCGGAAAACCTAGTACAGGAGTTACTGCATGTGTTATTTCATGGGGTCAGTGAGGCTGGTACTTGCCATATTTGCTACCTGACTTTGTGTTCCTGGCTATAGGCAGATACAGGCAGAATACCTACAGGTGTCTGACTAACTTCCATGAGCAAATGACTAGCAGCTAGTATCAACCAGTTGCCTCTGCACTTTAGAAGAAAAACACGGGCTTGAGCCAAGTCTGGTTTGACTCCAGACTGCCTTGCCTGCTCTGGAGCCAGGTTTGTGCCCACTTGTGTCAACCGGGGTAAGTGCCAGTCTGCAAGGAGTGACATGCAAAATCAGATCAGACCACCATACAGTACCTCGCAGAGGCATCTTCATGGTATGTATCCTTGTCACCTCATCCTTGAGTTTCCCTTCACAGTAATATGCTCCAATAGTTTCACTGGCCTGTTCCCTCTTCCACACAACTGTTTTGGCTGTTGCTCTCTTTGAATCTTCGTTAACTTCCAGTGGTTCCCGGTGCTGGTTTGTCACATCCTCCTGGTCTCGGTCTATTGTGATAGACTCACGGGAACGCCATTTGGAAGTGATACAGATAAGTGATGTTTCGGAGTTGCCCACTAGAGGGAATGAATTGATCAGTATAAGGTCCAGTGCAGCTTCCACTTTACCTAGGGAAAAGAGCAAGTGAAAAAAATTTATAAAATCTTCACAAAGATTAAGTGGCCGATGAAATCACCAGGTGAACTATTTCACCCAGAACTCAGAGTTTCTCTGGTTGGTGGCTTGCACAGTTTTTATGCAAAATAGGAAGACTGTAGATTAACTGTTGTAACTATGCTGACTTCAAGATTTACTTTTTATGTCATGGACAAATGGAGTTTGTTCTACTTAAAGAGGAAACAAGCCTTGCAAACTCGTGGAATTTCTTTTAAGAGCTGTTGCAGAAGCCCAAGGAAAACTGTAGGTTGCATAAGCAGATAGATCTTTGAGTAATTAGACATACATAAATGCCTCAAATGTGGTGCATTGCTGGTAACAGGGTCAGTAGACAGTAAGTTGTCAGTTTAATAGTGTCCTTTTCATGGATTTAACACATATGAATTGATGTAAAACAGGTATGTCTTTCAGTTAGAGGGATTGGAAGTACTTTGAATACTTGGAGTATTTTTTCAGCTGTTTTATGAATTTTGATTAATGATTTCATAATCATTCATATGTCAACCATTTGAAGCGCTGACAACGACGAGAACAATGGTACAAAGGAACTTTCCCCAAAACAAAGAACAAGCTGGTGGCACTAGTAAAGCCATTTTAATGAGGTTTAAATCAATTGAAATGGCTCCCTTAGATCTACAGAACTGCCAGAAATACATGGGAATGGAAGTTCTTTGAAAATGATAGATGCAAGCCTAACTGAAACAGTCTCTGGCAGAGTGTTGCAGATTTAGTTGTTCAAATGCACATAGCAGGAGGGAAATACAGCTCTCCTATAATCAACAATTTGCAAACAACAGGCGTTTCCCTTTACTTTTAAAATTCTGGGTAAGGAGAAGGGAAACTAACATTTTTTCCATCTGAAACAGGAACAATAATTGATTTCTTTTATTCATCACATCTATTTTCCTGCTTTGGATACAAGAATATTTTGTACTTGCACAAAGAGACTCAATGTTTAGTGCCACTCAGCTTCCAAATGTTCCTCTGATTGGAAGGAAGGGGTATAGTCTTAGATAAGGGAGGTCAAAAGGTCTTAGTGCTGACTGCAGTCTTTGCGTGTGTCTCAGTGGTGCTGGGGCCAAGGGAGGAGGTCCTCCTCTGCTTTCAATGCCAGCAACCACTCTGGGGACTGAAGTATCTGACAGCACACTGACACTCACCACACCCAGCCAGTCTGCCACAGCTACCACCCTTTAATGTGCCAGCCCAGATAACTTGCAGTTACATAATGGAGAAATTAAACCTTCTGGAAAGGATGCAATGGCCATTAAATATTTCATAAAGGTGCAGGTCGGCGAAGTCAATTCATCCTGCTGCGCATTACAAAAATAAACTTGAAAAATGTTAGAGAGGTATATGATAGAAATGAGGCCAGACTTGTGCATTCATTTTATAGGGCATTTATCTCAACATTTCTTGGCTTATATGAGGAATATTTGTGCTCTTACTATGGGTCTGATGCATCAGCTGAAGGCAGATGTTATTGAACAGTCACCAACACTGAAAGCAGAGAGCTTTGGTTTATATCAGTAAGGATCACATGCCAGGTAGAGATATTCTTAAAATCATAAACTGCAAGATCCTGATTTCTGCAAAAGTTTGTGATACTCAGAATCAAATCTGGATCCAAACTCTGTGACTTGACATAATTAACTGTGTTGAGGTCAGGCAAGGTGCTGCAGATCAGAACTGAAATATTTTGATGTTTCTGCTTAGCATCCACGGGGCACAAAGCTGCAAATATCTTTCCAATATGGAGGTATGGGTCCAAGTTGCTGGGGTCCTTCAGAGGATGGCTGCTCATCCAGGGGTCCAGTTCTATTTCACTAGCATTTCTCTGTTCCTCTGACTTCCAACACAGATTGAAAGGTGAAAATAACACCTCTTCTCACCCCCTGCAACTTAATCTTTTATTACACTGAGAAAAAGTAGTAAGAGAAGTCTGGGTTTTGAGGACTAGCTTTCATGTTGCCTTTGATTCCTGTGCAAGACATAGCAAAGCAATATCATATAAGATCCAGGGCATTTGCTGCATATTTGTCTGTTTCTTGGGAGTAATACAAATTGTGTAATCAAGGTGTAGAACAACCATAGTTCAGGTATATTGCTTATTTACCTTTGTGATTATTCCAGATGAATCAAATTCTAGCCACCAGTGGGTGGATAGAGTTCTGATTGTCTAAACATAAGTGGGGTTTTGTCATATTAAACACCGCAAAGTAACCCAGGCACCTGCATGAAGCAGATGAAGCACAGATGGAGTTTCATGTCTTCCTGGAGAAACACTAGAAGGCTTTTCTGTATCTAAAAGTGAGTAATATCTATACATAAGTATGGAATCATATGACAAGCATGATTTGGCAGCTAAGGTTTCACAGCTGGAATATAATGCAAGAGGAAATTAAAATATATCCAAATGAAAGTTTTGCACTAAGAAAAGCTATGCCTTAGGTGTATTTAAAAAAAAAAAAAAAGCACCCGAGCAGCACATTGACTTGATGGCAAATCACTCATTCAACTCAGGATCTAGCAGGACTGGCATTTTAAAGTCAGCCCACAGCATCTGAGGTGATAGGAAGGCTTTCTTTGACTCCACTGGGAGTTGCTGCCCCCAGACTGTGGAAGAGAAAAAAACAGAAAAGTGTAAAATGCACGTATGCTTTATGTTTAGGGATTCCTACAGCATCTCCTTCTGCTAATGCAACTTAAACTAACCCTACTGTCCTTGCTAAAAATGTATTTACCTAGTCAGGCAAAAATCAAGCAAATCCCACTCTTGATGTTAATGAAGACTTTGAGTATGTAAGGAACAAATAAGGACAACAGGATTTAGCTTTCTGAGGAAAACACAAAAAAAAACCATACAGGAAACAGCCTGTCTCTGTATCAGTAACAATCCTCTGTGCTTCCTTGAAAAAGTCCTTTGACTCCTGCCCTGGTCCTTGAAGGACTGACCTTGTCAGGAAGACAGTTTGCTGTGTGTGCAAATAGATTTTGAGAAGAGAGAGCACTTGCAGAAGGCTAATGCTGGAAATGGGAGATGCCATGCAGAAAGGATTCATTGCCCAGTATTTATGACAAACATTTGTTGTGGTGCAGTGTTTTGAGCCCCTCCAGCACAGAGAAAATGGCATCCTCTGAAACAGTTATTTTAAATAATAGTACACTCACTATAATCCAGATGGCAAAATTAATGCAGAGAGACCTTTGCTGTTCCTCTTGGCCTACTCTTAACTGCAGGATTGTGCTCTCTCTTGCTAGGTGATACCTGGCTGTATCTTTCACAGCTTCTCTAGTACATATTTGCCCAGGAAACAGTGTAAAGAGGGAATAAGTGTGCATCACGCTCTCTCACAATCCCTGTGTGTTCTCATTCCCTACCATAATGCCATTCATGCAGGCGCAGAGTCACCATGCTTTTTGTGCTGTGTTGCACCAGCAAAACTCAGCCAGGACCAGCTGGAAGAAACAGTTCTCAGAAATTCCCTGGAACACATCCCAGACACAGGTCTGCTCAGAAAGCAAGAAAGTCTCCAATAAAGTTTAAAACATCACTTCCCTAGATCAGAATTGGTGCTAGATGTCAGCTCGGGAATAAAACAATGTGGCAATCTCAAGATGAGATAGTTTAATACCATAGATGAGTACACACAGCAAGACTTATGAGAATAGAAAAGTGTTACGACTTGTCTGTTCATCTCAGAAAGTCCCTGCCTAAATACTTCCAGATTTACCCTGTTAACCCTTATCTGATCCCCAGGAAAACTTGGAAATAATCAAGACAATTTCTGCCTCATGTGAGGCCTTTGCAAAGTTGTCTGTGAATTGGAAAAGCATTAAACACTGTGGAGTGGCTAACAATCCTCTACCTTAGCAAGTAGCCAGAGTGGTCAGCTCCATCAAAGTGAAGGATAACTATACCCCCCCACCCCCAAATACATATTTAATATTACTCCATATTTGCAAGGTGTATTGAGAATGCAAAGTTCTGAGTAACTGTTTTAGCTATTAATTAATACTGAGTAGTAGTGGAAGAAAAGAAATTGTTTAGACATTACACATCTAATGGTGTATTTATTTTCCTTATATTTGTAGAGCTTTATTATTAATTGCTTGAAGTGATTATAAGCTGGAAGTCCTTCCCTTGGCATTTGAAGCATAATAGAGGAAAAAGAAGAGCTGTAGTAAGAGGTAAGTGGAAAAATCAATATTTTTTTAAGTACTAAATATTTAAGAGAAGAGGAGAAGGCAGAAAAATCCAGTAAATTCCACCCCTTTTTTCATCAGGTGAAGCAAGGGGAATAGAAGGTTTTGTAATTTTAAATGCTTAGGCATTTCTTATTTTTTTTCATTCTTATCGCTTGGAACACAAATTATTTCTGCTATTAACTGCTTGGGAATACGAATGTAAAATATATAGATACTATACTAGCAGGGAAAATATAGAATCTGTGCTTAGATTAGGTTTGGTGTTATGCTGAAAGTAAAATAGTCAGTTGCATATGACACTCACTGCAGGATTTAAAAATAATTTTGAGACTGATGGAAGACTGTCAAATCGTCAACCCTTCCTCCTTACATCTCTTAAAAAACAACACCAAGCACTCTCTGTATTTGAAAGAATAAGGTTTTGATTTAGAACAAACTTAGCTTGCTAAATAGCCTGCATCTCAGCGTTTCTCATTGTGTCTTGTTTTGTAGTTACAAGTTCAGCTGTACCCTCCTCAATTGTATTTTTCACTATAAAATCACATACCAGATTAAAAGAATTTAACTGATCTATTTAAGAATACAAGTGGCAATCATGTAAGAAATTTTGCTGAAAAAGTATAGCATTTGATTAATTCTTAGTTGACTACTGAATAAATTACATTTATTTTTTTTTTTAATTAGCTAATTCGCTATTTTTGAAGATAATCAGTATGGAAATAATTCAAGTGAAATATGAAGAAATTAACAAAATAGAGACTCAATCCTCATATGTCATCTCCCTTAAAAAAAAAAAAAAAAAAGAAAAGAGTACTTCTTACTTAATATTACAGCTAGTCAGAAACTAACCCAAAACATTAGCTGTTTGGTGATATTTTTCATGTGGACAGTGGAACGTATACCAGACCAGAATATGGCAATCTTTATTTCCTCTTTTTTTCTGTGCACTTAACATTTCTCATAACAATCTTGGTTATCTTTTTTCATTCTCCAAAAAATTAAATTGGGTGTGCTTTGAAATCATATATTCATTTTATAGGCTTAGTAGTCTCTTAAAGTCCTGGAAACTTCACCTGGGATGTAAAGATAGAAGCAGCTCGGGTATTTTCTCCCAGTGAGTCAACTTCTCTTCTGACAGATCAGTCCTCCACAGGAAAACAAGGCTGAAGTTATTATTACCAAAACAGATTAAGATCCTCTGCCACACGGCAGCAGCAGCAGGGCAAAAAGGGAGAGAGACAGAAATGCCTCTGAAAAACAGCTCATAAATGAGCAAAAAGTCAGATTTTCCAATAAAACCTTTCTTGTTGTCCATGGAAAGAATCTTACCGCTTGTATCTTATGTGATGTTACTGGGCAGCTGTGGGATGGCTCAAATACCGAGACCTCATGCCCTTAGAAAGAGGACATTATTTGTAGAGGGAATGTAGTGCGAAATTAATAAGAAAAAAAAAATAGTGACAGAACATCACTTTGCTACTTAGCAGTAGTGGGAAGACCAGAGCACAAGGGTGAAAAATAAAATAGTCTGTCAAAGCTACTAGGGCTAATGGTTTCTTACAGGCCTTTGGGTGCCTCTGGAGAAGTTGAAGGAAACACAGCTGCCTTCTTGTAAAATAGAGTGTGATTTTCTCTACATTTCAGTTGTTTCATAACTCATCAAAGCAATCTTTTAAGACGTAAAAGCTAGAAAAGAAACACTGGTGCAACTTGGTTGGGGGTTCCCAAGTAAGGGTGCCTAAATGTGTGTGTGTAAGCAACCAAAATGTAGAAAGACGCTTTCTCGTGACTTCTCCTTAGAAGTTGACCATAAGCAAGTAAAGCAGAGAACAACATATCACCAGAAATTGCTTGTTGAACGACCAGCTGATGATGTTGTAGGTAATGCTGAAAAAGGATGAGGAAAGTGGGAAAGCTTGAGTAGGACAGGCTTGTAGTCCAGCTACATCTGGCTGATTTGCAGCTTGCCAAATACAGCTACTACTGTCAAGAAAGTACTTGCAAGCAAGAATAAATATGTCCTTAACAAGGGTGGTCCTTGTAAGTTGCATTATGAAGCTGCTATACAATGTGTATCTGTAATGTATGTTGTTTATACACATGTGCCAAGCTGAAGTATGCAAAATAACATAGGTAACCAATTAGTCTTCATAGGCTACATCAGTGCATACAACATGCATAAGGTTAACTAACTGTCTGGAAGTGTCTGTGAGTGTTGGCTGCTGGATGGATGTACTCTTAATACGTTCTTGCCTGTACAGTAGCATACCCTCACTTTGCCACTTACCGATTTTTCTGAGCAGCGTGGTGGGAGGTGTTTCTGGTGCTAATCACGCTTTGTGACTAATGAGGCTAAGGTCCCTGACCAGTAGGAAACTTTCTTCTTCAGAAAATAGTACAAGAGAAAATCATCAGAACAATCAGAACTGCAGATGGAACTGCGTTGTTAAGGGAGACTTCTTACACTCCAAAGGGGAAATTAACCAAGCCACTTCATTAGACAAGCTGACACAACGCAAAAAGTAAATAAATACCAGGCAATCAAAATATCAACCTTGAAGCAAAAAGTTTACATATATTACCCTTGAATATAGAAATGTTGTTGGTGAGCTGTCTTTCAAAAATCCTTTCAGAACTCAGGAAATGCCCAATATCTTCACAGCCTAAGTGTTTGCATTTCCTAGTGATGAATTAAAAAATGAATATTGGTGGGGTTTTTTACTTCTTTATGATATGACCCTTGTTTAAAATTATGAGTGCATGTTTGTAGTTTGAGTGTTAGTTGGAGAACAGTTGTCAAATCTGGACCCTAAAAAACACACAGCATTTTAAACTCCTTACAGGAAAGTCTCCAGTTCAGACTCAGGCTGGTTCTTTACTACGTGTCTCCACTGAAACTGCAGTAGAACAGCATCCTAAATATGATCTTGCCACTAGCACAGGGTAGATAATGTCTCTGGAAGACACTTCTTCATTGCAATTTCTCTAAGATTTTCATCTCTCCAGTCCCAAATAGATCTTGCGTCACAGTGGGAGCTGACCATGGAACTATATGTCCATCTCACACAGGTGGTAGGTGCATGCATTTTTGGTTCATTTCTTCTATGCCTACCCAACGCCCTCTACACAATGACTTCTTGGCCTTCCATCAGAAGCTGAAAAGGGGGTTTTTGTGTTTTTAAGAGATGGGTCTGGGCCAAGCAGGCCCAAGTCTATGTGACCAACACAGAGCAGGCTTCCAGCCCAGGTAATTCTCACTGTGGGAACATGAAGGACCAACTCCAATCTCTCCTGCCCTAAAGTCAGCTGCAGTCAGTCTTTCTGACCTCTATGCTTCATCTTGTCCACCTAAAGCCTTCCAGATGAAATTTTTGTGGGTATCAGACCATTTCTGCAAAATGTTACAACTTTGGTTTTTTTTCCCTGAAATGAAATTCAGCAAAAAAGTAATCCATCCAACCAGCTTAATTATGACTAAATACCCAAACAATCTAGTATACGTGTGTGTGTGTGTGTGTGTGTGTGTGTGAAATATGTACCTAAAACAATACCATATGTTAACACTTGTGCATGTAATGTGATTTCACTTCACCCTTTTAGATTTGATTCCTCTGGGTCTGATGCAATGCCTTTTCACTCCTGACTATTCCCAGCTGCTGAAATGGCCTTTGGGAGCACAGGCTTCCTGAAAGCTACTCTACCTCTCACTAGGTCTGACCCTGGCACACACCAAAAGCAAACTCTAAAGCTGAAAAATAAAAGAACTGGAGAGAATCAGCCCACTTTTATAATTCCACTTAGGGTAGGTACACAGTGCTGCCTGCACAGGCTGAAGCTGTTGGGTTTGCCTTCTAGCTGCAGAGTCAGGGTGCAATGATTTAGGTCACAGCTGGGACTTTTTTCTTTGCAAACATATAGCCAACAATGTAAGTAAAACAGAAGAGCTCCCTCCCATAAAACAGATCCATTGATTTTGTAGCCATGATCGTCCTAAGAGAACATCTCAAGAAGAGCTACATCTCAAAGAGAGACTAAATTCCATCTAAATTTCTGACTCATGAAAAAGGCACCAGGATACTGTTCCCTTTGGGTAAATAACCTATATGTTGCAGGCAGATGCAATTGCTGTGTCTCACAAATCGAATACACTTCAGGAACAATGAATGAAATCCATTTTTAAATTTCTCTTGCAAGTCACATTAGTAGTTTGATAATTCAAGTGTCTGAAAGGTTGTGTGTCAGTATAATGTCTAATCAGCATAGTTTTGAAATACCAGAGATTAAAATTCCAATGTGGTTTGTATCCACTGCTTTGGTTGTGGGAGCCTCAAAACCCCAGCACTGCAGGCATAGGACAGACTGAACTTCAGGTGTCATTTTAGTCTGACAACAGCATATCTGAAGATGCTTACACAGGCTTAGTCCCTTTAATTATGGAAAGGATGGCATTCATGTTCACTGTCACAGGCATGTGTTAACCAGAGGTTAGTACAGGTTTTCTTTAGGTTAAGTTAAGCTTCACAAGAGAAAAACAAGTCTTGAAACAGAATTATTAGAACAGTTCAGTCTAACTAAAAATTATGATTTATTGTAATTTTGAAGAGCCTACAGCATCATAGTGGTGCCTGTGTGTCTGGTAAAGTATGTTAAAAGCTGCTTAACTTTCTAAATATGTAAATGAGTTTCATAATTATGATAATAAATACAATTCATGTTTTTTTTCATAACACCTACTGATCCCAAAGAAAATGCAACCATCAACAGGGATGAGAGAGAGCTACCACTGGATGCCACTGCACTGTTATCTCCACTGTTACCCTTCTTAAAAGGCTAATATAACCTTTTGGGTCTTTTACCATATATGGTACCAACAGCTAAATCACACACACACACAAAAATCCAGTATTTTTAGAAATCCACCGTATCTAAGATTATTGGTAGAGCAAAACTATAGCACAGAAGACTCTTTCTGTCTTGGAGAACGAGGACATTTGACAATATATTTGTTTCCTGCCAGAAATAGTCAAAGAAATGTACTTAAAACTGGTTTTTATTGTTGCTGGTTTCCACAAATGTCTTACTGATGGTGGCCATCTTGCTAAAATAAGGCTCACACATGAACATTTCTGAGTTAGCCCACTGTGAGAAGCTGCAAACAAATTGTCAGACCATCTGAGGATGTTGTTAAAAGGCAAGTTCTGGCACTCATTAATTGCTTTGTCCCCAGCCTTCCAAGAGAATAGGTGAGTCTGCAGCTCTTCTTTGGTCAGGACTTAACAGACTGTACCTAGCCACAATCTTGGGGTTTGAATCCGTACTTCAGAATGGAGACCAGGATCATTCTGATTCTACAAAATATTGACTGGAGTAGAATCAACCAAAAGAAAAACATGTGGTGATGCTCAGCCCAGTTTCAAGAACCCCAACAAGATTAAATTCAGCCCTTTGTCAGTTTAAGTGAACATTTGCTATGGCAAGCAGTGACCTTCTATACAGTGCAAAAGTGAGCATTTGTATGTATTTGGAATGTTACCATCCAAGTCAGATCTTTAGCTCTAGCGGCAAATGGAGTATTGTTATTATAAAAAAAAAAAAAGACATTAAATCAAAGGCCATTCCTCATAATGGGAGCCAAATTGACGGTCTTCACCTTGGAAAAGGGTGGAGTGGAGTTTGTGCCTACCCAGCAACACACCCAGAGAAGCCCAGGATCATCCAAGACAAGGTTAAGCCAGTTCACCGCCTGCGCTGAGTGTAAAGCCTCCCTGCTCAGGGAATGTCATTCCTGCTTTCCTGAACTCCGCCTGCAGTATCTAGAGGAAAGCGGGCTCACATTGTCTTCCACCACTCGCCCCAGGAAACATGATATCATTCTCAAACAAAAGCGGGAAAGCTGACAGATCTATTGAGATGGGTGTGACTACGACACACACCTCTCTGGTCAGCCCCTGTGGAAAAGGCAGTGACTGGCAGCTCTTCAGTACTGAGCTGTCTGCACTGACCAGGTTTATAGCTAATCTCTGCAGCTGACTTTTGTTTCTCATGTACTTGTGGCTTAATGAACTTTACTTGCTTTCTGTGTCAGTTAGGTGCATGTTACCACACAGAGAAACAGGAGAGACAAGGAAAAAGAGTTGGGGTTACTGGACTTTCTTTTCTTCATCCATAATGCTTACAGCCCCAGATATGTCCTTAAAGTGAAGAGCTGGAAGTGATCTGAAGGCCTAGTTGGTTGAATCAATGTGCAGCTAAACAATCAAGAAACTTAAGCCACAAGAGAGGGATTGGTAAACAATATGCAGCCTATTACAGCAATGGCTAGATAAGAATACTTCCAAACACACATTCAACAGATTTTAAGCCCCCCTTTTTTTGCCTGTACTAATCTCTAGGCTTTTATAGCTGCCAAAAGTAACATCTCAAACTCATTTGTCCATAATTTCACTTAGCTATTAACGAGCTGCTAATGAAGAAGATCTGGAAACTGTAAAGCAGGTTACACAGCAATGAGGACTTCTGCCTTTTCTTGCTACTTTCTGGTTTTCCTTGCAGCACAATCTGTAGCACATTATGTTTTTACTGTGAGATGGACTGAAACAACCTATGCATATCTCAATGATATGATTAGGAGTGAGTTAAGAGTCTAAGGTTGCTGTGTGAGTTGTATTTCTATTTTACAGATTTTGCTTGGTATGTTACCCAGAAGAAACAGTCTAGAAAATCAAAGTATGTATGGTGAAAGCAATACTCAAATGCTGAGCAACTAAGAATCTGATGGGAAGAGCGCAGGCTTCCTCAAGGCTCTGCTTGGAATAGCTTCAGCAGAGCATCTCTAACATCAGTGCTCCAAATACTATAAACTAAATTTGCATTAGTATAATCTTACTCTGTACCTTTCTGTAGATGTCTCTTATGACTGACTTCTGACTTGCTGAACAAATGGCATTTGCTGATAATACTGAATCATTCTTCAGCTGCATTTGAAGTGTTATTAATTGATCTTTATAATGTGCATTTTTCTGTCCTTCTTGTCCACTGACTTTCATCTAGATTCCTGTTGTGGAATCTTGTCTAAAAACCTGTCTAAAATCAGATACTGGAATACCTCGAAACAGCAACATTTCCTGCTGTATGACAAGTTCATAAAGTCAGTCACAGAAAAAGTCAATATTTAGTCTGTATTTAGAGCAGATGTTCTTGGGGAAAGAAATCAATGGTTTCAAAGTAATGAGATTTATTAAAAAGTTAATACTATTAAACAGAAGACAAACCCTGTTGCAATGTGCATTATATGTCAAAAAATGACTTCAACAATTAAAAAGAGGTAGCAGCAGATTCTACACGTAGCTAAATCCTCCCCAATAGCTTGGCCACAGTCCTGCCCTCACTCATTGTAAGAGCGCTGCACAGAGATAAGTGGACTCACTGAAAAAACCACAAGTACTTAAATCAATAAAGATAAGTGCTGGAGTAAGGAGTAGGGAGTCATGTGTTTGTCTGCACATTGCATGAGAAACAAGAAAGTCATGACAGGTCAACTACAGACATTAAAGCAAAGGCTTACCTGAAATCATCAGGCTGAATCCATAGAGAACTAGATGTGCTAAAGGGTCCATGCTTTCCAAAATATATCCATCCAGTTCTTATAGTTGCTCATGGAGTATCCTTTTCTTGGGGCAGACGTTTACCAGTTACTCTTCTGCATGGTACGCTGTTTACAAGTCACAGGCAAGAAATCGTAGCACTGGCACAGACTGGAACAGTCTCATTGCTGTCTGAGTACAGGGAGTTTTAAGTTCCTTTTTCCTGTTTCCTTTGTAGATTAGGATAGGAAAGGCAGGATCTTAAAGGCATTTTTGTATCAGCAGGACTGCAGGGCAATGCAAATCCCGTCCATCCAGCAATACATCAAACCAGTTATCTGGAGCTGCTGGAGAAGCAGGGGACTGCTGTTGGTCACAGTCAGCAAAATAGGAACAATGATGGCATCCTGCAGTAGGCGGGAGAGTGCAAGTAAAAAATCCTCCCTCCACCTAGGTACAGTATGTGGAAATTTTCATCCCCTTCTCAAAGTGCAGATCTGCTAATTTCTCAGGGTGCTATCATCTTTTCCCTTATTTATTTAATCCACGTGTAAGCTGCTGGCTGCAATGCATCTCAGCACACAGTAATAAAAATATGAAGTAAACAGTAACAAACCAACCAGCTGAATCCAGTATAGACCAAAGCCAGCCACAATCCAGCAAAGTACTCCATTAGTTCATGTGCTTTACTGGAAACAATTTTTCTATACGTTTGGCAATTGGAAACAGACTGAAAACTTGTTGCAATAATAAATTGCACCCAGAGTTATTATGACTTCAGTGGGACCAAAATACCACATCACTGAGGGGGGTCTCAAAACTCAGAAGCTAACACAAAACATGAAAAAAAACCAACCAAAGAAGACCACAAGGAATTAATGAACTAAATGGAAAGGCAGCACTCAGCTATATAAACAGAATTGCATATAAAGGGTAATCTTATTTACCACTTGACTAAATATAACTCATGACAATGTAGCATTTGAAAGTCCTGTAGGTCTGCCAAGATGCTAACACCCAGAATGACTTTTACAGAAGTGTAGAAAAGCAAATGTTCAGCATCATTTTGGAAACTGGGTATGGGTTGATCCTACTTTGATTTAATTTCCTTAGGAAGACCTTTTAGCCTTTGATTGGTGTAGATTTCACAGAGGAAGGCCTTTAAAACCAAGATCTATTGCTGTGTGTACAGAGGGTGTCACCTACAGCAGACTTCAATGCATTAACCCTGACCAGCTCCTTTCATGTCATCTGCCCCCCCCCCCC
>JANZLQ010000079.1:13046360-13079278 GCA_026212715.1 Elanus axillaris | reverse complement strand
ATAGGGTGTCACCTACAGCAGACTTCAATGCATTAACCCTGACCAGCTCCTTTCATGTCATCTGCCCCCCCCCCCCAAAAAAAAAACCCAAAAACCCAAACCAATAAAAAATCCACCAAAAGCCCAAAAACTGAAAGCCAAAGCAAGTAGGAACTTCAACTGAAAATACCCTCTGGGTGCAAAAACACAGTGTGAGGTCCAAACACCACTAAAAATCCATTTTGAAGCTTAAAGGAGGCAGAATGTAAGATATTTACCTGGTCTGTTTCCAGACCAAAATGCACATGTGTATTTTGTCCATCTTTGATCTTTGAGAACATTTTCTTCTACTCCTAGACACAAATAGGCAGTGATTATCCACACTCCAATTGCGTGTTAGCCTTTATAAGCCTGATGGTATAGGCCTTTCCAATATCAGAACACAGTGTATTACCAGATAGTAAGTATTATCATAATTCATATCTAGTGCATAACTCTGTTCTGTTATTCATTTAATCTACTTCTAACATGGGTTATCCTTAATTTTTTTTCAGTGTCTTTTGATTTGCTGGGGGCGGTGGGGTGTTAAACAACTTCAGTCCAGGCTGTGGTTCTCCATATTGTTATTGTGAACTTAGAGGTGTTTTTAAACCTTTCACTTAAATCTCACTCCCTTGGTCATAAACAGGTCACTGAGGATAAAGGCATCACGTCTCCATTTTTGATGCACCTAAGTGCGAAGCAATGCATATGGGCTGCTGCTGATACTGACTTTGCAGTGTGCATAACTAGCCAGGTCAGCTATTCACTATTTTTTGAAGAATCAACTTGTGCCTACTGATCATTTCATCTGCCACGACAAGGCAGCTATCTCCAGGATGAGAGCGGACAGCCTAAATATTAGATACTCCACAAATACAAAAAGGTTGCAAAGAATTGCTTAAGCCAGAAGAGAGCAAATACGTACTTATTAAAGTCAGAATTTGGTTGGAATACAGCCTCAGCAGGCTCATGTGTTTGTTCTGTGTTTCACTATATCATTTAATTTTTGAAGAAATAAAGAATAGCATCTATGATTCAGCAATATTTAAGTACCTTTTTATGTGTAATAGGTGTTTAAATTTAGTTGTGTTTCTATATGGAAGTCTTTTAACTGCCAGTTTGATTATTGCTTCCACTGGTGTCAAAATTAACCACATGATAAGCTTTTGCTAGACTGTGGAATTTACAAGGCTTTCTTTGTTCTGGCTTATTCTTACTCATATTTAAGTGCCTGCCAGCCCTTCCTTCCACATTTTCATCCTCATGTTTCACATTATTAGAATATGAGTCTTCCTAAAACTGGTTCATATCAATTTTCTGTCCTGTGAACTAAAAACTGTATGATCTGATCATCCCTCTGATTACTGAACAACATAGAAGTGCAGTAGAGTTGTCTGTCCCCTCCACCAAGCAGCAACAGTACCATAGCAGGATCCCATGCACAAGACCATCTCTTCCTATCTAGTCCTCAGATGGTGTTAACAGATCTACAAACAAAAGGATCCTGAATCTCAGACAGCATTCACTATTAAATCGCAGAAGAACTGGCCAGAGCCTTCTGGCAAAACCAGATTGCCAGTGAAAGAAACTGGGCTAAAAGTCAGCATGGCAGGAAGGGTAAAATATGATACCAAGTCACTCTAGCATCTGTTGTATGTGGGTCTAATAGAGACTGTTGACTACTGGGCATGGTCATGTCCTGGCACATCCTCAGGTGGGTATGTCGCTGTATTTGGGCCGCACAGACTACACCCTTTGTCTTTTCTATAGGTACTTGGAAATACTCAGAAAGACTGTCCAACCGCATGTGATTTCTGAAGTGTTCCCCTCAGGAACATCAGTTTTGTTGGTGGTTAACTGCTGATTAATACATATACATTCACATCTATCTTAACACACATCACAATGGCATACATGAGTTTTAAATTAGCTACAGCAGGGAAGCATAGAGTCTTTCAACATGTAAATATAACCCTAGCATTAAACATGGCTTTTCATAACTCTGCTGAAGGTTAATTTTATGATATGTCAAGTGCCCTGAACTCCTGACACCAGGCTTTCCTCTTTAGATAAGCAGCATGCTTGTCTCAAGGACAATCCATTCATACACACTGTAGTGCATGGAAATGTGTGAGGAGGAAAAAGAAACAATGCCACTCTGCACTTCTTTAATCAGGTAGATGTGTTAGCAGAAAGCACATATCCTCTTGCAGTGTCTGGCTGTATTATGCTTTTTTGGAAACAAGCCATTACTTTGGCCTTGACATGGTGTTAATATGCGTTCGTAGGAGTCAGTAAAGGAACTTTAGGAATTATTACTTACCACAATCAGCTAATGTGAAGCAGAGGCTCATAAATGGTGGAGTTTAAGCTTCTTTTCTTAAACAGATGCTGTTCTCCCCTACAAAAGCACCTATGCCACTGAGGGCAACCATAGCCCCTAAGCCATCTGCTTTGGGTCACCTGCAGGTAAGCAGCCAGGTGACCGGTCAGAGGACATATGCTGTTGCTGGTCCAAGCAGTCAGGATAAGGACTTACCCCTATGCAATGCAGTGGCAGTGTAGAAACTGGAGGGAGATAAAGGTTTCTGTGGCACGCAGTTAAAGCTAAATCATACTAACATGGAAGGGCCAGTGTGGAGGAGTGCTGATACTGTAATAGGTGGTTGTTAGAAAATTTAAGGTGAGGTAGAAAAGGTAACAGACTCCATTTTTTGTTGCAGCTCATTCTCTTGACAACCCATGCTGAGGAGGTGCAGTTACTTCTTGATTTTCTGCTGCCTCTCCTGTAAATGCATACTCAAAAGGTAACTTGGCATTGCAAACGTAACTATGACCAGGGTTTTTTTCTCAGTGTTTTTGTTTTCTTCTCAAAAAAAGATCTTCTCTTGGATTTTCAGAAGACCATAGCCTGGGAAATGGCTGAGTATTGAGCAGTCTAAAGAACAATCTTAGCCAAAGGGTGCTGTTGCTTTCCTATCTTCCTTGCTAGTGAAATGAAAAGGAATTTACTACAGTGGAGTTAAACACAGGTTCTCAAGGGAATCTCAGGTTTCTTTCAAGGGGAAGGTTCAGCTGGTGAAACACCACCGGAGTACTTCAGGGCCTCTGTATCAGTAAAGTCATTGTGAAGGTCATCGGGCTGTTTGACTAAGGTCTGTACTCTGGAAACTTTTACTTTGTGAGTTATTTGTGTTTTGCTAAAATATGCTTCATGTAGATTTTAGAATGGCCTGTTGTCACCAGAAGGACAAAAAAAGTTATTTTTGTTACCCAGTTCTTTGCTGACAAAAGGGACAGAGACTATTTTAAAAAATGCTTGGAGAAAGAAAGTGTGAAAAGTTAAGAGCCAGCAATGGTGATGGCCACTGCTGATGTCAAATGCATATATGACATGAGTGAGAAGTAAGCAAGCTAGTTATAACGCACTTAGTTTGTATGAAAAGGACAAACTGCATCCTTGTCACTGCTTTTTGAGCCCATTGTTTTCCTACTTTAGAGCATGTCTGCTCTGTTTTTTAAAAGATTTGCTAAAATGTGATTCTGAACACATGCTAAATTAACAAAATAAAGGGTTTTTTTCTCTGCCAAGATTGCATCAGGTTCTGGGAGCACAAACATACGTGATATTAATACTCCTGCTGCCCCAAAGTCAAAAGAAGTCTGGAGATAAATGAGATTCTCCAGCCTGAAAGAGACATCATCCAACAGTAGGTAAGTGGAGTTCATACAGAAGCTACAGAGTTCACAATTTTTCTCCTCTCTGTTCTGTTACTGCTCTTCTGCTTAATTTTACTACAATAGATTTTGATGGATGAATAAGTCCGTGTATTTATGTTTAATGGTAACAACTGTATATCCAAATGTCATTAAGATATTAACATTGAATCACCCCAAATGATGCACAGCAATAAAAATATGACTGCCTAAAGTAGCCCAGCATTAACAAGGCAAATTTCATATCTGTGCAATTTGGAGAGATAAAGACTAATTGCGTAAGCCACTTAATGCATGTGAAATTTGCAGATCTGACTGTTGCTTCCAAGGACCAGGAAAAAAGTCATGCCAATAATATCTCAGGGTTAGCATTTTCCTCCATTAAGGTTACACAAATTCATTCTTAAAATCCTGTTTGCAGGATCCACTGTCTTCCACTGAATTAATCTCACACTGTTAATGTGATTCTAATGGTATTTTTATTTGATGATTGCATCATTTAACTTTGTTTAACTTTAATCAGCATTCAACAAGTGCAAGTTAGTGATAAATTTGCTATCATCTATCTGGCTGTGCTTCCAAATTTATATCACACTGGGATTGGCTAAAATCTTGTACTGATATAGGAGAGCAATGTGTGCACTGTTGGTGAGCCGCAGTGTAAAACAGTTCCTTCTCTTGAACACTCCAGTTTTAACTTCAGTCTTCTCTCTGTGTGAAAGATTTCTAAAAGGCTTTTTTTTTTTTGAGTTTGAACAATACAATTTCAGCAATTCTTGAAATATGGAAGTGTGAGGGACATGCATATCTCATATTAAGGCGAGAAGTTAAAATGTAGATTTGCATAGAGGTAAAGAACTTAAGTAACTTTCAGCTCAATAATCCAAAAAAATCATTAAATACAGCAAACTTGAACACAAGCCCAAGCCATTAAACACTCTCTCTTCATTTAATTCAGAAGAAAAAGAAAGAATAGGAAGGATACTGAAAATTTGAAGGCTTTATCTGGAATTATGTTTCTCATGCATAACTGTTGGGGTGACTGATACTACTGGTAATTTCTGCTATAATCATTAATTTTTTTTGCTTTTTCTTTCTAATTTTCATAGGTGCTGACTACCTCTTACCCCACCTGAAAAAGTATTTGTGGGCAACCTCGTGTTGTGTGTTGGAGACAGCAGTCTTGCACCTCACTCATCCTTCGCTGCACAGCAGAAATCTTGGGCCTGATCCAAAGATACCAGTACTCAGTGAATCAAGCCCAGTCACTTTATATGAATGTAGCTTTCAAGGAATTAGCTCTACAAGAGGAAACAAGAGCAGATAATTTTATATTTCTGGATATTTTTTTTTTTTAAATGTGGGAGGTTTCCTCCATTTCACACATTTGGCATATTGTCCAGTTAGACCTCCTTCCTGAAAGGAGAACCTGCAAGTGTAGACTGCAAGTCAGAGTAAGGAACTTTTCTTCCTCTGCTCCAAATTTCTGCCAATTCCAGTAAATGATTGATCAAAGCTGGGGTTTGAATTCAGATCATCTCTGTAGTTATGAAATGCTTAAAGGCTTCTTTCCTCTTTACCAAAGAAGAAAAAGTCGACAAATATTTTGTTTGGGAGTAATTCAGCTCCTCTTCCCAGTGATTAACCTGCACTTCACAGCATTGCTCTGGCTGGAGTTGCCACCTACAAAACATATATAGCATTCAGTATTCACTGTTATGCATGTGTTCAAGTGAACTCCCATTTTATGATCTCTTTCAGAGCCCAAGAGTTTTTTTCACTCCACACAATTGCTACGTCCACCCCACCCAGATGCCTTATGAGACATGTTTACGAGTTCACTCAAAGCAGATACTTTGCAGAATATTTATAAAGAAATAATTTTAATACATTTCTCCTTAAAGATGAGAAATTCTTATGGCTAGTGCCTTATCATAAGGTCTGCCTTATGCCTTGTATTTTTGTTTTACACTTGCAGAAGAAAAATAGATGTGTACTGAAAGACTTTACAACCACTTCACTTTGGAAAAGTATCCCCCTGATTCTGAAACAGCACATACCAACATAAAGAAGCATTAACATTACTAGTGTCTTCAGGCAGAAAGAACTGTAAAAGAATCTCAGTGACCTGCCTGTCTGGAATTGCTTGCAGGAATGCTGCACATTGTCTTTTAAGCTCACTAATATATGGAAAAAATATCAACTCATTTTGAAAGAAAAATAAGGGTTTTTTGGTCACAATGGAAAGCAGTGAAGGTAAAGATGAAGCAGGAAGACCAACAAGAGGATTAAACTCTTGCCTGCAGCAAAAATAGTTTGCCTGGAGATATGATGACAACCCTGAATACAGGAACAAGGCTGGTGCAGTGTCATTGCATCATGAACTGGGAATAATGACAGTCATTCCTATGCTCATCTTTATGCAAAACACAAACATAACATAGAAATAACAGACCCTTTGGTTGAAGAATTTTAAATCAAAGTGCTTATTCCTATGCAGTGTGCCAGTGATGTGGGATTTGGAGTGACAGACTGCCAAAACTGGTATCCTAATACCTCAATGGCATCTTCCCGGAGGATGGCCAGATTAGGGAACTTTTAAACAAAGTGGACATATGTAAATCCATGGGGCTTGTTGGGATGCACCCACCTGTACAGAGGGAGCTGGCTGATGGCATTGCGAGGCTATTCTCGATTATCTTTTGTTCATGGTAATAGGGAGAGGCTTCCGAAGACTGAAAGAAAGCAAATGCCACTCCTATCTTTAGGAAGAGCAAGAAGAGCAAGCCAGGGAACTACAGGGCGGTCAGCTTCACCTTGATCCCTGAGAAACTGATGGAGCAACTTACACTGGAAACCATTTCCAGACACAAGGATAGGGAGGTGATCATGAGCAGATAGCATGGATTTATGAAGGGAAAATTATGCTTAACCAACCTGATAGCCTTCCACAATGAGGTAACTAACTCAGTGAGTGAGAAGAGAGGCGTGTATGTTGTTTACCTCAACATTAGCAAGGCATTTGACATGGTTTCCCATAAAATCCTCATAGATAAGCTGACAAAATACAGGTTAGGTAAGCAGACAGAAAACTGGCTTGGGAGTCACTGTGTGATCAGTGGCCCAAAGTCCAGCTGGACGTCCATCAGTAGCAGTGTACCCCAGGGGTGGATACTTGTGCCAATAATGTTTAAACTTTTCACTAACAACCTGGATGATGGGTCAGACCACAACAAGTCTGCAGATGATACAAAGCTGGGAGGAGTGGCTGATGCACCACACAGGTGTGCTGCTGTTCAGAGAAACCACAACAGGCTGAAGAAGTGAACAGACACAAATCTCGTGAAGTTCCACAAAGAAAAATGCAGGGTCCTGTCCCTGGGAAGAACAACCCAGGCATCCATACACCTTGAGGGCTGAGCGGTGTGAAAGCAGTTTTGCTCAGAAGGACCTTGGGGTCCCTCCTGGTGGACACCAAGCTGCTCAAGAGCCAACAATGCACAGCAAAAAAAGCAAACAGTATTCTGGGGTGTGTTAGGAAAAGCACTGCCAGCAGGCTGAGGGAGGTGATACTTACCTCCACCCAGCCCTGGTAAAACAGGTGAGCACAAAAAGTTTTAAATTTCTCTGCCTCATAGATGCTGACACTTAATTAATGTCCTTTCAGTTTGAAGTTATAGCAGAAAATGGATAAAAGATTGCCTGGGTAGAGAGACCTGTGTTAATGAATTAGTGTCTTGATATGCACACAGGAGCTTTGGTGAAAAAATGCTGTGTGTTTGGTACTTAACTTGTATTAAAAAAAAGAAAAGATGAAAAGAGTTAAAGAAAAGGTTATTTTCATTGACAGTTTAGGAGCTATGTATGGATACAATTTACTCAGCTCTCTACTGGGAATGAGTTATTAATGTCCTGGAGGGAGATTAAGCACCTGCTGCATAGCTTGACACTTAGAATCCATAGTTCTTTTCAGCCACAGGTACTATGACCATGATCCAGGACCATAAGAATGAACCATTGAAAGAAGAAATGATTGACAAGATTCTCAGACAGAAACAGGTAATCTGGAGATCCCTCAACAGAACAAGGAAAAGAACAGCATGCTGGAGAGAGGGCTTTTATGACAGGCATCTCCTGGGGAACACAACAAAAACCTGTAAACTTTACCATGCTATCTTACAGAATCACTGCCAAGGAATAAAACCATCCTCTGCCCTGAGTGAAAGCGAATTTAAAGCAGTCTGTTTATTCAGTCTGCAGCTTTTTTCCATTGTTCATTAAAATATGTTATTGTAGCACAAGTGGAACTCAGGAGGCAATCTCTCTGGTTGATGATTTGATTGGTGAGAATATCAGACTTCAACTTTATCTCCACAAATAATGGTCTCTCTCTGGAATAGCTGAAACTTTGACAGGAAGGAAGAGACATTAGTGGGAATTTCCCCTAGATAACAGTCCTTGGTTTATAGAAATCCTGTTCCATTATCTCTAAATATTATACAGACAAAAATATTCAGAGCAACAGCATTTACTGTGCTGAATTGGAAACACAGTGCTCTCTGCAAGAATCTCCAGTATTTTTGTTTTACATACCTCTTCATACTCAAAATGACATAGATTTGGAGAAATTTAGTCACAAAACCCCAGAACTTTTATTTTAATAGACTCAGCACTTTTTTTAATTCTTTGTCTTCCTCAGTTCGATGAAGTGAAGTATATAGTCTACTCCTTTTTCGGAAAACTTTTCTAAGAGAGCAGAACAACTATAAATGCACACCCTACCTTTTTTTATTATTTTTTGTAAAAGGCTAGATTACTGTCTGGATAAGTTTCCTACCTATAGTCAACTGTGCTTTTTCCTCTTTGATCAGGACTAGCTTGCAACATACCAGGTGGAGGAAATTATCAATAGGTTGTTTATAATTACATTACCTGTAGAATGTGAGGGAAAAATATACATGGAAATTTTGTTCTATGTAAACGTTTTCTGAAATTTCTGTATCATAAAGCACATTGTTATTTCTGTATCAGTCCTGTTTTTGTTCTCCATTGAAGCTCTTTCTATGTATTTTTGTCAAAGTAGAGGTTGCATATGACACTGAAGCTTGAAATCTGAGGGAAAAAAAAAAACATTGCAGAAAATACAAAAAATTCTCCCTTTTAATTCCTTTATTGGTGAATACTACACAAGTAAAATGCTCTGCACAGAGTCAGTATTAGCTATGTTTCACCACTTTTTATCACAGTTCTCTCCATGTAATTACATTAAAAAAATAGAAAATATGGAAGTTTATCAGTTCTCCATTGGGAAATTAAAATTTGCTGACAGATCCAAAGTACATTTGCTTTTATTATAAGACTTTATATTATGATGCAATTTGGACTTAAAAGGATACTTGTCATCCTTAGGTGTTTTCTTTACTTGTTATAAATTGCTATTTAAATAGGGATGGTATACTGGTATTACTGTCTCTCTTATTATACATACACTTCATTTAAGATAATGCATATGAGAGCCTGTCAGACAGTCCTTACCCAGGGAAAACTCCTGTTCTATTTGGCAGGGATAGGACTACAAGACAATTAAGAGATTCAGTGTGTAAAGCAGACTGAAGTTTCACATTTGAGATGCAATTCAGCAATGGGCCTCAGTAAAATGTTCTGATGATTTTACACTCATTGTGCAGTATTTCCTTTTTATATCTACAAGTTTCTACAATTCAGAAATTTATTTCTAAAATTTTTAAATGTTGCAAAAGGAGGCATACTATTAAAACCCATGACTTCTGAAAACCTGGAAAAATACTTTTAAGAACATCTGTCGCTGTAGTGGTGAGCGAATGAGCTCAGTAGTCCAGCTTTCCATGCTGCCTGTCCACATCTCTCATTGTAGGTCCATTGGGGCAGGAAGGAAGTGCCTGCGTTCAGTTCTTGGTGTTCTGTAAAGCTTCTATGAGAGCTTTGTTGTATTCTGTGACCAGCTTTCTCACGTTCTTCATTATTGGCTGGTAGTCACTCTCCTGACTTTTTGTTGCTATGACTGATTAAAAGAATTAAGGAAACAAACTGCCAGTATAAATATTAGCATAATTAGAGATCATAAGGGAACTGCAATACAGTAAGTTTCCTTCTGTGAAAACTGTCAAGGGTTGCAAATAATGGAAAAAAGTCAAATTGGTTCTAAGAGATTTACATCAATTTACTAGCTGCCATCTCACGCCAAGCATGGTTAAAAAAAAGAGATTACATGCCTGAGTCAGTTTTGTTTTCATATATACAGGCAATAGGTCCCTTGTGGAAGATGCTGCCCATTGTTACATTGCAAACAAAACCACTTCAAAGCTATTTGCAGCCATACATTTTGGCACTTTGGAACTCCAGCTATAAAAGTCCCAGCCAAAGAAAGCAGGGCCTTTCTTTCCACTAGCCCAAGTAGGCATAAAACTCTGAATAAGGGTCTATACTTGGATAGGTAACACATTGTAGCAAGTTAGGAGATGCTTTTAATATCCTGATCAACTTTTTCTCTTGGTTTGTTTCAGAGTTTTTTCTGTCAGAAAAGAGAATCTAAGATTCTTTCCTTAATAAAATATTCCTGTAGAGCCTTCTTCATAGAGGAGGTGGCTCCAATTATATTATATTGACTAAGACTTTTTTCCGATTTTTCCAAGAATTAGAGCACTTATCAGATACAAGAAATAGGATATTTGGTATATGAAAAAGATCACTCTGTATGCAGTTCCCATTTGTTTCTTCCCTGATGGCTACGCTATTACAGATTTGCCTGGAATACATTCCTGTGCCACCTTCTGAGACATGTAGCAATGTCCACTGTCCAACACACAACACTGGATGATATGGTCTAGTTTTGCTGTTACTTTTACCAATTACATTTGTACTATAATCATACAATGGTGATTCTATGCATCCTTGATATTTCAGATTTTTTGTTTCCTAAATCTTTTTAAAGAAGTTAATTTATTGCAGTGAATTCATTGTCCCTAGAATATAAAATAAAAGTGCAACTATGCCCTATTCAGACCTCTACAGTAATTAAGGAGAATAGTACAAGATAAGAAGAACCATTAATTCTAATTTTAAAAACTTCAGTGCTTTTGCTAATTTCAAAAACTACCTTATGCAAGTCACTTGAAGCATATAAGACTTTGTTGTTGTTTTGGAAGATCTCATATGATTAGTGGAATGTAACTCTTTAATTACCACCACATATATAGAGAGCTACAATGCAGTTCTCCCATCCCAGACCATTTTTGCAGCTAAAGCATCTCACTGACATATCTTACCACATTTGTCTGATTTTTCCCCCTCTAATATGCAATTCCTCTTTTATTTGCTAAGAAATACATTCAAGGCATACAATTTGTTGTTTACCTTTTCATCATTGATACTTACAGTGTTTTAAAACTGCAAAACACCATGCAAAGTCACCACGCTGTACAGTTTTTCAAACAATGCCACACTTGCTGGATAATTTCAGATAAGAGTGGACAGATGGAAAGATGATCTTCATATGAAACCTAATGGCAAAACTGACTCAACATGAAAAACTCCAGACTGCAAGACATATCTTATGCTTTAGGACGCCATAAAATTGTTTCAGACAACACATGCAAATTTTGCTATATATAATATCTATCAGATAACCAGACATTTGCAAAGCATTGCCTTTCCCCTCCTCCCCTGTCTCCTGCTTCCCATTCTGTCCTGTCTTATTCTGCTGGAGGAAACAGACTTCTTCCTCAATTAATACAGTGCATGAATTTTACTGTATTTCTTAAAGAAAAGGATACATTCCTTCATCATAAAGTTATTTTGCTCATGGTGCTGCCACTTCCTCTCCAAATTTGTAAGCTGAAAACACAAAAAGAGCCCCAAATGAAAATAATAATTATTACACACGTACTTTATACAAAGAATCTCCCCAAACCTGTTGTATCAATACCTTGTACTTTATCACCTGGTAAGATCAAAGTTACTTCACAACAAAAAAAAAAAAACAACAAACCAGAAATGAGGAACAATGGCAAAATGATTTTTGAAAGCTGCCAATGATTAGCCTGTATATAATTAAGCACTTCATACACCTGTTTATATAAAAGTACTGCATGCAGCTGCAGTGGTAGATGGAAAAAATTAGATGAGAATTTGAGACTTGTCATATAGGGAAGGGTCTAAGCACGTCAGAAGTAAAAAGGTGAACACTGCAGAGAGATACTAATTCTCATTATACTTCATATCATTTTAAATGATCTCTTCTTATAATCAGTAAGATCTAAAATCACCAAAGATACAATATTTCCTGACACTGTCTTGGACTTTGAGCTATACAGAAGAAACTTCCTTACTTCCATAGTTAAGTTTCCTGTCTGATGCCAGAAGCTGTGATAAGAACAGAGCTGCAGCGAGAAGATTGTAGGAGTGTGGGTTAAGTGCTGGCACTTCTTCAATACTTTCAGCATCAACAGGAAACTAATGTGGACATTATATCGATGGCTGCTTCCTTACAATACAATTTTATATTTGTTTTTCTGATGCGACTGTTCAAGGTTCTGCATTTCAAGATATGCAGATGTTATTTTAAATGCAAAACCTGAAAATCACTCTGAGACTAAACTTTCAGTGGAAACTAAGTTAATAAATTAGGAAAATATTGCAACATTTTACTTAAAAGCTTATTTTTAAGCTAGGAGATATGAAAATATTTAATATTGCTATATTACTAAAAATAAATCTTACAGTGAAGAATAAGTTACCCAGTGTACTGGTTCACAGCAAACATGGTAGTCCTTTATTTCCATGATATGGTATTTTCAAAGAATTATAATTTTTATTGCCCCTTTGTAGATATTACTACATGCGATACAGCCAGTAAAGGAGCCTAGGTTTAAAATACTGCCTGATATGTATCTAAGGAAATATTCAGTGCATTTTTATAATAATTCCTTGAAGGCCACAACTCACACAGTTGACTGCTTGCAAAATAGCTCAAACCCTCAAGTTATGTAAATGTTATTTGTACTTCAAAATGCTTTGATGCGTGTCAACTAATCAGCTATTTTAAGATATACCTTTATTTACCCTCACAACATTTACAGTCATGACATTAAAAGCAAAGAAACAAATCCTTTTCACAGACATTGAAACAGAATTACCACAGCTTAATGAACTGGAGAAATGCTGTACAACTACTATTTTATATAAACTTTTAAACACCATTATACAAGTATCTTAACACTGGCTGGGTAGCAATTTCTGATTTACATAATCTATAGGAATAAGAATCTGATCTTGGCTAAAAAATATACGATATCTGAGGTCTTGCAGACTCTGGCATGGAACTTTGGAGATTTGTGTCATCACCCTAGAGTTAGGCCACAATAATCATATGCTATGAATGTACACGTATACCTTCTTATTTAGAGCTATGCCCTCTCATCTGCTCCATAAAGTTCACTCCAGAAGAAAGTTAACTCAAATATGTACAGACATCACCTGCAGCTTTTAACTGAATTAGAAAAAAGTAACAGTTCTAAAGGACAAAGATATCAACAACCTGGAACAATAAAAATCAGTGAAATACACGGAAAACAATAGATTTCTATTTTTCAGCTTATTTTGAGATTATCCATTTTCATTCTGTGCATTCAAACCTAAATGCTAGTAAATTCTGTTGCCAAAATGACATCAGTTTATGGTGTTTATAATGGAAGAATCAACGCTGCTCAAGAGTTTATAAACATCCTTCCTGATTCACTTTTGAAATGTAAATATAAATATATACCTAAGTTCCTTGGGTTTAAAGAAGTCTGAACAAACCGTAAAACTCCAGTAGTCTGCAAGAAGCAGAAGGATTGGAAAAATGGAAATGGAATTAATAGTACAGGTTGCAAGAAAAAAAATTACCACCCTAACTTTAAAAGCAAAAGGCATCTTATCTAATTAGTAGTGACTTTTTCTTCCTGTAGTTTCTTTCTAAGTTGGTCCTGAAAACTCCTCAAGCAAAGGAAGGGCAAAAGGGGGAGAGTCCTGAGCAAGATTAATACAAACATTTAAACAAAGTATTCATACAGTTTTTAAGGTCAGAAAGACCTCTGCCTAGTAACTCTGAAATCCAAAGCTTACAAGAAATTTACCGGCATAATATTAACATTGTTTGAAAACAGAAAATATGGCTATACATTTACAACATGCAACTTTTCATACTCCCTGGGAAGGAAAAAACTGATTCGATTCATACAATGCTTCATGTGTATGAGAAAACTGAAACTGTGATAGAAACAACTGAAGAGATAATATGTAGCTTGAGCTATACCTGAGAATGTGTCTCATTCTCTTGCAGCTCTCTCTTTAGTGTCTCATACTCTGTATTCAAGTGTTCCATTATTTTCTTGAAAGCATGGCTACGTTTTGTTAATTTTTCTTTGTCATCCTGGAGTCTCTAGGTGGAAAAAAACCAACATAAACTGATTAATGGATGAGTTCATTTGCTGTGGACTACAGACAAATTATTTTAATTCAGCTTTCAAGATGCTACTTTTTCTTCCTTTCAGAACAGACCATACACATAAAGAACTCATAAGGCTTTTCTCTAGCAATGCTTTCTCTATCCTAAAGGTAATATTTAATGGTTATGACCAAGTTGTAGGCTTAGACCATATTATATCAGCACAAGTGGGAATGCTGATGTTAAGAACTTGTAGGAAATTTATCACATGTGAAATGGGAAATGCTCTGGATGGAGTTTGTCTTAGAGGAAATACATGCAGGATAGATTGTTCTTTTTTGTTTGGGTTCTGTGGTTAGATTGCTAAGCTCAAACTTATGGGTAGTCATAAGTTACAGCAGAAAGGTTCAGATGAATCACTAAAATAAATGGGAAATTTTGTGGAAGTTATCAAAAGGTATCCAGCTGGTAGCCTGCTGTACCCAGTTATTTAGACATATATATATATATATATATATGCAAAGAAGCATTTGGATTCATTTGCACTGGTGTGCAAGCCCAGTTTTCAGCTATCAGTCAGGATTCCCTGGATTCCCCTCCACTAGGTGCTCAAACCCACACAAATTCTGTATAATCCAAGCTTTCATTCCTTTATTTACCTTTTTCTTCTCTTCTCCTGATGCTTTCAGAGCTGGCAAATTATTGTAGACCTCCAGCTCCATTTTTGTTTGTCCAATTTTGTCTTTAAGAGAAGCCAGTTCGTCAACCATCTTGCCCTCCAAGAGTTCCATCTTCTGCAAGTCCATCTGCAGTTTTTGACTCTCTAGATCACCAGATACACAATCTCTAATTGACAGTACTTTTTATTTTATAATACATTGCCCAGTATATAAACATTTATGCTATACTTAAGCAATACAAACAGCTCCTGCATATCTTTCTGGTTTTGATATTCATGGCAATGTTAATGTGAATGAAAGAAAAAAACCTGATTTTCACAATCAACCTGTAAGTCAGACTCCTATATGACAATTACTTTTTATACTCCATAAGTGAAGAGTAATGAAAACATGGTGATTTTCTACATCACAGTGTGGTATTTCTACAGTTAAAAGTTGTTTACAGCATCAGTCAATTTCAAGTCTTAAAGCAGTGGTGATACCTTACAAAAAGCTGACTGCAATAATGCAGACAATTAAAAAAAATATTTTTGTTAAGTTTTTAACATTATGTTGTTTTTATTTATGTTGCTTGTATATGATAAGACTTATTTTTATGAGAGTAAATAGCCAAATTTGCTTTAAACATTCACTTTGTACAGGAAAATGCTTCTATTTGTCCACAGAATAAGAACTGTCATAGCTTACAAAATGAGCACGCGCTACAATATATAGCATTTACTTGTGACAATCCATAAAATGAAACAACAAAGATACAAGTAATTAAAGGAGTTAGAAGTATGGGTGGATTCTTACACGAAGAGAGATGTAAAGACTGAAACTGCTCAGAGGTGAGATGCACAGAAAGATACACAAAATAAAAAATATACTTTGATCCAGTTTTGGGGATAAGTTATCCACCATGAATGTAGAAGGACTAGATGTGGCTACCCTTGTTTTGGGTAGTTTTCTGACCTGCAGCCTCGTCATTGTATTTTCTTCATGTTCCTGAACATTTAAACACATGGCTACATAATCTTATGTTTCAAGATGTGTCTAACTCAGAAGAATGATACAAATAATGCAGGGTTTTTTTCTACATTCTAAAGTATCAGGCAAAGTGGGCTATTGGGCAGGGTAAGAGAGCACAAGGAAAACTGTGGGTATGGTTTCCTTAGTGGAGTTATTTCAGAAAATCTGACCTGATCTGACCTGACCCTGTCATAGCAAGACTTTGGTACTCATCTCTCCTCTTGTGTATTTATGCCATATATTTATTTTTTAGAGTGAAATACTGGCTCTAGGCAATATTTCTGGCTTATTACAGAGTGCTTTGGTGATTTCTTTAGGAATCTCAAAATAAAAAAAAGACAAGCCAAGATTTTTGTGTACAATATGTAATTATCCTTAGAAACATACTGCTATAAGGTAAGATTGAAAGGGTCCTGTATGTACAAAGAGCATTTATATATATACAAAAAATTTCAATACTGGTAAAAAGAAGGGTTTAAAAATAAAAGGTTTGGAACTGCATTGTCTGTCTGTGATTCAGTTATGCTGCCTTCTACCCTAAGGGGTTAAAAAAACACTTTGCCTGTGTCCAGAATATTTCATAACTGCCCATAGTTTCGCTTTGAGGTTCCTGGTGTTGGTCAATGTCAGATGCTGAAACACGACTGAACAGACCACAGCTCTACTTCTCGTGTTCCTATGGTACTGTGGCTTAAAGACAGACAAATGCTTAAGGACCTCAATAAATCAGGGCTTTAACACTAAAACCAGTAAAAAATCAAATTATAAAATAAAAATAATTCAAATTGGAGAGAAATAGCAGAAAACAACCTTAGATTTTCTTAAGGATTTATTTAGGCCTAATCACCGCATCTTCACTTTTTATTTTTTTGTTCTAAAATTTGTATTCTTTTATTTTAAAATAATACATAGTTGACTAATTGGGATTTATTTTGCATGTAAAGAGTAATAACAACATAAATGCCAAAAAGCCAGAAAGGATTCTTAGACTGTTCTATCTATATACTGATAAAAACTATGGTGAGAAAGCAATGGGCTATTCTTATCAATTCACACTTTCTGGAGAAAAGGGAAGAAACTGGAAGGGATGAATTTTATCCTTATTGAGCAACAGTCTCAATAAAAAAAAAATCAAAACTAAAAAACTCCAAAACTTCTCTAGGTGAAGAGACAGGAAGAGGATGCAGCCCAGTTCCTTCTGATACACCATGAAGTTGCAGCGTCTAGCAGGCAGTGTGTACACAGTAGCAAACTCTTAAGACCAAACTACAGTGACCCAGCGAAATGTTTTTGGGAAACTATGCCATCAGCACTTTTATTTACTCTTCATGGTTTCCTTTTCTTTTTTTTTCCTTCTTTTTTTTTAAGGGTTCTGCTGGTGGACTTTTTATATCTTCATTTTAATCACAACAAAAAAATCCTGAAGATACTTGTACTGTAATTCAAGGGTTAGGCAGAACTTCAGCTGTGCAAACTGAACATTCACTGTATTTTTTAAAGGATCTTAAGTTTTTTATTACAGTATCTGTGACTCCTTGCTTTCTGAAGTTTACTTATGAATCATTTAAATGATATGCTGAAAATTATGTACTGTAACTTCCTTCTCTCCCATTGCACAGAAAGAAATACATCTCTCAATAATGTCTCCATAGTGCTATGTGATTCGAGAACATCCTTATATTGTAGACTAGTAAGAATTGATGCTTACATGAGAGAATAAAAAGTCGTATTTGAGCTTGTAATGTATGGCCCAGCTTTTTAAACTTTGCTAGAACTGCAAAATGAGTATTTGCAGACAAGCAAAGACTAAATATTCAAACACACAACAGAACAGTCAATTTCTGTAACATTTTGTGCATAACAACTTCTTATTTGCACATAACTACTTTGAAGTTATAACACAAGCTCTTATTTTGAAAATTACTACCAAGTACAGCATGTAATAGTTTTCTAACAAAATGATTTATAGTTCTTAATTCCTGCCCCTTCCTTTCAGCCAACAAACAAGGAAAGCCTTGCTGAACCAATAATGATATTGGCAAAGGCTTAGAATTATGAGAACAATTCTACTATAAACAGTGAAAATAAAGAACTAAACAGATACCTGTTATGGAAATGAAAGAAAAATACTGTCCGCTTTTTGAAATTACAGGCAAGATCCTGCAGATTCTTACACTTAAGTATTTGAGTATTTACAAAATTAAGTCAAAATGAATATTGACTTCGCAGAATCAAAGCCTGAGAATTTGAGAGCTATTCACTGTTGTTGCCTGTTATTCTCCCCTGGTATGTACCCCTTTAAGAAAAGCACAAACCGTAAGTAAGTGATACTAAGAACTACATTTACAAATAATACATGGTAAGATAACTGTTGAAGTCTCTAACTCAATTTATTAAGGACTATTTTAAGATCATGAAAAACATTTATTTTGAGGTAAATATTAGTAAAGTCAAACTTCTATCTCAAACAACTTTGTATCCTTGTATTAAAATACATCTGTTTAACGTGTATCTGTGCAAGGAAGCAGGTGATTTAATGATAGTAACTGAAATAGTCCTGAGGAATAACTAACTTATTACACAGAAGAGTTTCAATTTGTCAACTTGCCACTGTGTTTCCATATTTGGAGATCACCGATCTTGTTATTAGTGTAACAACTTAGGTATTTTAATTTTTATAAGGAATGAATCTGAAAATTCATTGCTGATCTCACCTGTAATCAGATTCTTAGCAGTGCTCTGCGACTTCTGCATTTCATTTGATTTGAAAGTGAGGTCTTCCTGCATAATCTTCAGCTCTTGATTGGTAACAGATGAAATTTGTTTCATATGATTCACATTCTGTGTGTGACAGAATATATATAACAATAATGAGAACACACTGTATCTTTGAAACAACAAATGGTTAACTGGACAAATAAAAAAACTCTCCTGTCCTAGTACATTGTCTATTATTTGTCTTTTCTACTACAAAGAATGAAAATACTGGAAGTAGTCTGAAGTGTGAATGATTTTCATTTTGCCAACTTTTGATAAAAGTTGTACCGACAGGCCAGTGAAGATGAAACAGAAATGCAACAAGTATAAACTGTGTTGCCATATAGATCTCTTCTAAAGTAAGTGTCATTGCCTAAAATATACCCTCTGGTATACCATACTGAAAAAATTTGAAGACAATTAAATTGATGATATAAACAAAGTATTACTCAGCTGAAAGTTTTCTGTAAGATAAAAAAATCCACAGGAACCAAATCTGTTAAAAGAAAAAGTGTTTTTAAAGTGCCCAAAAAAATGGCAGACTGCAAATGGGAAGAATTTCTAAAGTGTTTACTTTAAATATTACACAGCAGGATATTCCAGACATAATTTTAGTAGATCAGAGAGACAACTGGAATATTCTCAGTTACTTAACAGTAGTAACAGAATACCGACAAACTGAGATTTGCAGACTTTAGGTAAACAAAATATTGCAGTAGTTTTATCTGCAGTATTCTGATGTGCTTATCATGAACGGAATAATGTTCATTATAGCAGTGATCATGAGTTACAGCAATTATGCAAACATTTCTTTATTCTGGTCAGAAGAATTATCTAATATTCAAAACTGTTTCCCCAGAAACAAAGAGAAATTAAACAATTATTTTTTTAAACTACAGCTGTACATGGCTTAATGTTTAACCTTCTTAAGAGACTGTTATGCAGATACTGACTAGAAAATATATAAAACCCAGCATCCTTCTATATCCATTCATTCTCCTGTTCTGTGCTTCTAAATTCCTAGCTTGCCACATGAGGAAGGAAATGCACTTACCCTGCTTGAATGCTCCAGGAGTGCAACAATATTGGCTTCTATTTGGGCCTTTCGTTCCAATTCTTGATTCTTCACCTCTTCAAAAGTCTCAAGAAAACCTAGAGATCAACAAACATAATAAATATGGCTGCTATTTGCATGGGTACCGCACAAGCTCTTGTAATTTCCAGTCAAAACTTTGTATTAAATTGATAAGCTGTACAATTTCAGATAGGTTACTTTACAATTAATAGTTTATTTAAGAGACAGGTGGTAGAGTCCTTGAGACTTGTCAGTTTATGGGTTGGAATGAAAAAGAGGACAATTTTTCCAGTCATGTATTTGACTGATTAATGACATGAGATCACCACCTTCTGGATACTGTTTAGATGAGGGTTGCCACCCAATGGGAAAGGATTTTCATCACCATAATTTCTGACACCTTTCTGAATGCTTGTCCCCAGCACCTATTGGTCTTCATTTCTCTGAAAACTATCAAAATGGGCTACTAAATAAAGGAAACGTGACTTCACTATCTCTAATGGCCTGGACTAAATGCCGAACACTGCTAAGGACCTGAGACCAATATTCACCTGGTATCAGCTCTTTCTTTCTCTATGATGTCCCTTTTCTACACCTCCAATTTATGTTCATTCCAATAAGTATCCAACTGAATCTGAAAAGACAGTTGTAATGGTGGTAGTAGTAGTAATAGGCTTACTACATTTTATTTCTGGTGACAGACATGCTGAAAAAGAGGTGTTGGATGCACCACATGAAAGCCAGAGGTTCACCAAGAGCCACCCAGGGCTACAAGTTATGATTATCTCTCTCCTGCTGGGTCTTCTCCTGGAACGTGCCTTATATACACAGCAGCACTCAGGAAACTGAGTTTGTAAACCTTCTAGCTGGATGAAAAAGGGGAGAAGTGCTTGTCTGAGCAAGAAGGATTACATAATAGTAAATTCAAGACAGTTTATTTGGGCAGAGAGAAAGAAGATAGGAGGAACTACTTAATGGAAATACTGACAAATCCTGAAGGGATGAAGAATGACTAGAGAATTGTGGATCCCAGAGCATCCAGGTTTGTTTTTTTTTTTAAATACCTAATTTTAAAATTATTTACTAATAAAATATATATGGATAAGAAAACTATTGCAATATCTGACATGATCTGCAATGCTGTCCCTGAGAGTTAACAGAGATGCTTTACAGAGTACAGCTTCTAAAACTTTTATAGTGGAAAATGTGCATTATTGGAGCCAGGGGACAATACTAAGATACTACAAAGACTATCTCTGAGACAGAGATATTGGGATGAAAGACACTTGGAATTTTTAGAGGTCAATGAATGGCATTAGTCAACACACTTGTAATGTGCACAGCTGATTGCTAAAAATAATGACTAGTTCTGATGCAGGATCAGTTGGCTCAAAAAGTTGAAATAAAGTTTTGGCCCACCTGACGCTGACTAGTAACTGTAGAGAATAGCATTTGGCAAGAATGTAAGAAGGTTTACCTTCTGCCAACACTTCTGTGAATTAGTAACCAGAAACATAGTTAAAATCAAAGCTTAAACAGCCTGCAATTGAAAAAGCTAGTCAAGTCCCAAGTGCTGAATAAGACCATTGCCAGGTCTGTTTTTCTCCAGTACCCAGGCTGCAAATTAAGCTATCCTTAGAAAGGCAAGTTTTATCTTCTCTCTGTGATGTTCTTTTCCTTCAGAATAAACTTTTCTTTGTTTTATCTTAAAGATATCACAAATATATTCTAATAAGAGGAGCAACAGCAACAACTCCAAAAAGAGCTCTTTCATCAAAGGGCACTTACTGGGTATTTCATACTATCTCTTGCTGTGAAATACAGACAGGAATTTTCTACACTAAGAAAATATCCAAGCACAACAGAACTAACAGAAAGGTAATAAGGAAAGTAATAGTATTGAAATTCGCACATAATGTTTTGTGTTTAAAACATTTGAGCTGTTCTTTCCTTTTGTGTTTAAAAAATTAAGTGGGTAATTTTTACAAAGAGAATCACTCAGATAACCTAACAAAACTTTCAATCACACTTAACTGTTTAGTGCTCTAGTGGTAAGCAAAAACTTAATTAAAATCTCTCTTATGTGCATCTGAGCCACTCCTTTTCAACATAACAGATAATGCCATGGACTTTGATGCATCTTAGCAAGAGGTCTTAAATAAGTTGATTGCACTATCTTGATAAACCTATTTACTTGCTTTCAGGAAAGCTGCAGGCAATGAGAATATTGAATCTTCCAAAGCATATATATAGGGAAGACAGAGGAGTGAAATGAAAGCACCTTCAGGAAAGAAAAGCATTCTCACACATTCATAAATATGAAATGAGAACAAAATTACAGTGCTTTACATCCACATACATGTAATTTTATAAAACTGAGCCCAAGATAGTGGAATTAAGACCTAAGAATCATACCTATATGATGTGACTAGTGTTCTTCCCCTTTGGCATTCTGTACCTTTTTAAGTGGTTTTTTTTCAAACCTTCTTTGAATTTATTTAGCTACATTAAGCAAGATCTGTATTTACATCTGATCTCATTGTCTTTCTGCAAGCAACTCCCCTTTTTATCACACTTGTCTGATTGACCTTGTTCCATTTGAGTGCTATGTGTTTCACAGATTCATAAAAATTGAAAGAAAGAGACTGCAAGAGGTAATCTAAGTAATTCACTTGCTCCAGGACAAAACCAACTGTATGTCAGTAATTCAGATGTTTGCCTATACTCTACTTACAGCTCATGACAGATACGCTACACTCCTCCTGAGCAATCTATTCCAATGCTTGGTGAGTATTAAAATTAGGAAGATTTTTCTAATATCCAACCTGAAATAATTCTGCAACTATTGGTGTATTACACCTTTTCTATCCTCCATGTATATGCAGAGGTATAGATTATTCACTTATTATTTGAAACAGCCTTTCTACACATTTGGCTGCACAAATTCTCTAAAATAAGACTTGTGCTTTAGTATTTCCTTGCAGGTCATGCTTTCTGCATCCCTCACCAGTGTCTCTTCAGGACTGCCAACCTCTTTATGTGCAGAACTAGACACAATACTCCAACTGAAGCCTTCCTCAATGCACAGGGAAGAAGATTACTTCATATGTTGGGCAAATTACACTCCTATGTATACACCTACTGCTGTGGTACTTGCTCTTCCATGTTAGTGTGATACTGCTGAGCCATGTTCACTTTGTCTTTCACTGTAACTCTGATCCATACCACAGACCTATGCCTAATGAACTGCTCCCTGTTCTGCTTTTTTGCTGTTGATTGGTCTGCCCAAGAGTACAAACTTATACTTAATCCTTTTTGAACTTTTCGCACTTCATTTATAATCTGTCATAAGTATTTTAAATTCTGACCCTGCCCTCCAACATGACTTCAGCTTTTCCAACGTAGCATTTTCTGTGAACTATGTATTTACTGTCTCTCCTGTCATCCAACTGATTCATAAAAAAATTGGCTAATCTGAACATCCAACACACTGCAAAACTCTACTCGATACATCCTTTCATCTTGGCAATGAGTCCTTCATAATTAATAATTTTTTAATCAAATACACAGTATATGTTAATAATGGACAATATTTCCCTAGCTTTCTTCTAAGACCACCATGAGACAGCAGCAGCAGATGTACTGAAGTCAAAGTACACATCATCTGCTGCTTCTCCCTTATTCTGCAATATTTTTCTGTCAAAGAAGGTATTTATATTTTTGTTCTTGACAAATCAATACTAGTGTTATTTGCATTCCTGTTTCTATAACATTTACAAATTGTTTGTTTGCTTATTTTTTCTACAATCTTTCTGGAAATGATACTAATCTGAGTGGTCTGTACTTCCCTGGTTTGTCTTCTTCAAGACAGGTACCATACTTGCTCTTTTCCCACCTTTAAGACACCTGAAAGTTCTCCCAAATCTCTCAATCTCAAACAACTCTGGAACTTCATCAATATCCTCTGATAAAGGGCAGAAGCAGAACACAAAAAGTCAGAAGGATCATGAGGTCCTGCTTTCACAGTCTGTATTTGTACTAACATCAAGATCAAGCAAGCTTTTGCCCTTCTGCTTCTCAGGAAATCAGGTAATTTCAAAACACAAAAATTCTCTAAGTACTTGCTTAACCATCTTTCTTTACTGCCAGCTGAGACCTCTCTTCCAGTATCATGCTAGCCACAAGTTATGTTGAACATTTTTACACAACACTGTTACAAAAAGGTATTATATACTTTGTCCTTCATGGCATATTTATTGATCATTTACCCCTTTGGTGAGTAACAGACCAACTTTTTTTGTAAGCTGCCTACTACAGTATACTAGCAATATCATACATTTTAAAAACACTTATTTTCATCCTCTGTTAGTTGCTGTTGAGGTCTATACAACATCGAACCTTTTAAAAGCTTTAATAGCATTCATCTTGAACAGATATGAGAAGCCTTAATTTTAAAGAATTACATGATGTCTATGCTTCCCCATTTTGAAGTTCTGCTTTTAATCACACCAGAACAGCTGTGTTTATATATCCTTTATTTAAATTAATTTTAAAATTAATGTCAGCCTTGCTTTCATAAAATAAAGCAGTGTTCCTAAGACCTTTAATGTTTGATGAAAACCTTGAAAGATGCTCCAAGTATCTGTGACTGTCCTCTAAGTCCTAAGATATCAATTATCTTGTCCTGAGGCAGATCGCAGAAATTTTATGCAAATATCAGGACATGAGTTATTTTCAGCTCTCAATTAACTGAGTGCTAACAATAAAAGAAAACCTGTATTTTAGTGGAATTAGGCCTAATCAAAGTTTATTAGACAACTTACTGTCCATGCTTTCTTCCCTCTTCTTTAGCTCCTTGTATTTCCAATGTTCCTCTCCTGCAAGAGATGTAACATTGATTTAACTTTGTATTATCTCAGTCCTGGATTCCTTTAGGTAGGCAAAATGTCAGTTTTAAAAATAAAAACTACAGGACCCATGCCATCTCATTTAATATAGTAAATTCAATTGACTATGTCATACACACTTTGATATTAAAAAAAAAAGATAATTAGCTCAATAAACCAGCCTCAATGCAATTTTTAGACCCTTTAAGAGGTTAGAATTTTTGATAAATAAGAGTGGGATAAATACTTGGTTTGAACAAAAGAAGTTTATTGGATATTTCAGAAGTCAGGTAAATTTCAGTAACAGAGAACAAACGCTTTTGTACATTTGGGCACCACGGTTAGTTAAAACTTTCTGCAGCTCTGTTTAACATATAGGCCATTTCAATGGTACTTGCATGTATTAGAACGGACTTTCATAAGGATACACAGCTTGTAAGCAACAGTGTTCCAATCTCAGGGAAATAAACAGGAAAAGTGTACAAGCCGATGGTATAGGCAATTAAAATGCACAGAAAGCTTTTTATAATTAAGTTTAAAAGAACATCTCCATACACATTCTTTATCGTGGCATTAGGAGTAATGAATAACATACAATACATAATTCACTCCATCTTTAAATCCAACTACTGACCATAGATGGCTCAATTAAAATGTACTAGTAAAGTGGGAGACCTGATATATTTGTCACAAGTTTCAAGAAGATAAGACCATTCAGCTCCTAAGAATAATTTTAAGTTTCAAACATCTAGATTTTTAATTGTTTGATGTCTTCATCATTGATTAATTTTCAGCATAATCTTGTAACTTTAAATAATACAAAGAAAAAGAATGAAATAGGCATAGATATAACTAAGCAAGCAAATTTCTCCAAGTCTTTTTACTTGTACACCCCCATGCTTTCTTTTTTATCTAGTATATAGAAACAATAAGAACACCTATGGGCCCCTAAGGGACTGTGATTCTGCTTCAGCTTCCTTGCAGCTGTGGTTTTGTCCCTTGCTGGACTGCCTCTTTTGCAAGGTAAGTCTTCAATACTTAATAACAGTTTGTTCTACTCTGAAAAACTCTAAGTTACAGTGAGCCATGAAACAGAGAAATATATTATCTGCCAAGTGTTTAAAGAAAAAAAATATTTTAAATAAAGACCACAATCTTTAAAACATCTTTACAGATAAGTTTTCTTTAAAATATGGTATTATTAAATCAGTATCTTAGACTTTGATGCAATTTATGAAGTGTTAAGTCTATACCATTATGAGTTTGACTAATCTGTTAAAGGTAAGTGCTAATATATGGAACACATAATAAGTGGGTGAATTTGTTACTAATTTAGATTTTCTTAAGTGAAAACTAAAACCAGTTATTTCTATTTATGGTCAGTTTATTTTGCTAAAAAATATTCCTGAAATATTTATCCTGAAACATTAAAAAAATCCTTAGTTGTAATTTTTCTTTTACTGGCTATTTTAACTTACATTTAACCAAAAAACTTTTGGAGCTGAAGTTTTGGGAATGCTTTGTAAAGAACAGTCTAAATATTGAGCCAGAAGTAAGCTACAGGAATCTCAGGGACATACCAAGATGCTGATTTAGAGCAGAAGTATGAATACCCCTCTGGGATTCTCTTTCCATTCCCTAGAGAAGAGAATGTTGGGAGTGTAGATTTCTGTGTCTTAAAGCTACTCCTTATGAAGAGCTTCTTTATTCCCTCTATGTTATACCAACAGGTGTAACTCGCTCTATATTATGCCACAAGGTAACTTTATTCTGAATATCCTGAGTGATCTTGGTACGTTAACAGAGAATATGTGCTTTCTCCTACATATGCTTTAAACCTTTTTCAACAGAAGTCTTTTTCTAAAGCAGTGAATGATACACAGTTCAGCAATGAATGATTGTTTCTGTAAACCTAACTATAAAATTGTCCTGGTTTCAACTGGGATACAGTTAATATTCTTTCCAGTAGCTGGTATAGTGCTGTGGTTTGGATTCAGTATCAGAAGAATGTAGATAACACACTGATGTTTTCAGTTGTTGCTAAGTAGCTCTTATACTAAGTCAAGGATTTTTCAGCTTCTCATGCCCAGCCAGCAAGAAGGCTGGAGAGGCACAAGAAGCTGGCACAGGACACAGCCAGGGCAGCTGACCCAAACTGGCCAACGGGATATTCCTTCATCATGCCCAGTATATAAACTGGGGGGAGTTGGCTTGGGGAGGAATGCTGCTCAGGAGCTAACTGGGCATCGGTCAGTGAGTGATAAGCAATTGCATTGTGCATCACTTGTTCTGTATATTCCACCCCTTTTATTATTATTATTGTTGTTTTATTAGTGTCATTATTATCATTATTAGTTTCATCCTTTGTGTTCTATTAAACTGTTCTTATCTCAAACCACGAGTTCTTTTTTCCCCCAGACTTTCTCTCCCACTGGTTGGGGGGTGAGTGAGCAAGAGACTGTGTGGTGCTTAGTTGCTGGCTGAGGTTAAACCACAACAAAAATGTGAAAAGTAACTCACTTCTTACCTTCTGCATTTCTCCAAAGATAAAAAAAAAAGAGTTGCAAGCCAAACAAAAAGGAGAAATTAAAGCAGAATAGTAAATCTGGTGACAAGAAAGCTAATAAGACAGTCTTAATAAATTATTTGCACAAAAATAATGAGATATCTGAAGAACTGTGAAATATTTTGTAATGCAAAAGATGAGAAACAGCTGTATCAAACACTTAGTTAGGGTCAATTTTAGAAATATTTTTCACCTTGAAGAGGTTTACAGTTAAATTTTACACCTATCACCTGAGAAAAGGTATAAACTAAAAAGGACACAAACACCACAAACACATTAATTCATCAGTCCTACAGAATTTAAATAACTTGTTACAAAATTTTCCAGAAGGTACACACATATTATGTAACTCCTATCTAAACAAGATTCCTTATAATCAGAAGAAGGTTTTCTGTGGGATGAATTTCCATTTTAAGGAGAACCTTCCACAGCTGTTGAGGGCCTATGCTCAGACTAAGTTACTTCTTCTATAACCATAATTTCCAGTGCTAGGACAAATCCTAACCTAACCTAGCCTAATGTACTACAGCAGGTGTTTGCTGGAGGTAAGCTTCTAAGCTAACACCATGTCTAGGCAGTTCCCAAACTCTTCTTGCAAAGATCAACCCAAGAAGTTTCAAAGACAGATAAAAGTGGTACTGAATTCTGTTTGCTTTAGACATTATTATTAAACAATCTCAATTCCACAATCACTGACAGTTTATCAGATCATGTAAAAGGTAAAATAAATAAAGCTCTTCTGAAGGTAAAATAAATAAAAGCTTTTCTTTTTGCTGGTCCTATAATGCTGCTGGTAAGAGAAACTTCTATTCCTCAAGTAGTCCTAAAAATAAAATTGGGACAGAAAACAAGACAGTTATACTATTATTTTATCTGGTAGTTTTACTATTCAATATGAACTTGATGAACACTAAAGGTAGGTACTCCCCATTTCTCACATCTGAAAAGAGAAGCCTGCACCCCTAGACAGAAAACCTTCTTCTGATGGTGAATAACGGACATTTGCATAAGCCTAAAAGTTTCAAGCAACTAATTTCCATAACAATATGTGTTGTAATATGAACAGATACAGCTCTACATGGTCTACTACAACTCTAGTCATACTACCTTGATGATTCTCCAGATCCATATCAAGTCGTTGAATGATCTTTTTAAAATGGTTTGTTTTTTCTTTTACTTCTGTCAGCCTGGCAAATAGATAATGAAATCCAAGGTTATAAATGTATTGTAAAATACTGGGGGTTTTACACAAAAATGGAGAGAAAAAATCAAGAATAAAAATAGCAAACCTAAATTTATCAAAGCCAAAAGAATATCAGGAGGATTGCTGTTATTATAAAAGGTATATATAAAACACCTGCCACTTTAGTCCCTATATCTATGAAATATAAGTACTGGTGCTCTTTTTTATTAAAAACATTTTTTGTTGAGTCATCAGTAGCTCTTAGCTTATTCAACTGGTCCCTCTGCTGGTTGCTATACAGCTTGCAAAGGTATAACAATTGGTAAACTGAAACAATGAACTGTTTTCCTTAAAAATTACCTTTGTGTTCACTAAAACCCATTAAGAAATTGCCAAGTAAAGCAATGTATTACACAATCAATCGAAGTGGGAAGGGAAATTACCTTCAAAACATTTCTATGTAAATTCTCAAATATAATTCTCTGTTATTGTTTCTTTCAAAAATTTATGTTAAGCAACTTACTATCTAATCAAAGATGTCAATGCATTAAAAATTAACCAATGATTACAGTTGGGAATACTGCTTAAAAAAATTTAAAATTGTTTTGAGGAGACCTCAGGAATTATTGCAGTTCTTCTGTAACAAGAGAGATGTCTAAAGGCTCAAAATCACAAAAATACTGTATTGATTTATCTCCCCACCTCAATACATTAGTATTTATTAGAACATTCACCAGAGTTTCTGGCAACTCTTCAGAAAAGTCCAGTACCCAAGAATCAAGAAGCAATACCCTGTTACTCTTTAAAATTGAGCTTTTTGTAAGCAACTTTGTAACTCTTAGATTTTAAGAACACTTAACAAATTCTTCAGAATGTGACTGCAGTGTAATTAATGTAGGCTAAACTCCACAGATGTCCCAGATAAGTAGCTCTTACAGACGTCTTCTTCAGCCTCAGAGAAGTTTCTGTCAGTACTATTAACAATTCATATTCTCAAGGCATGTTCATAAGGATAGGAAGTATCTTATTATGCAGATCTAAATGTCCTATCACTATAAAAATTGTTTAGCTGAAACAGAAGGATATATTCTGTTCTCTCTGGAAGGTTAACACAAGCAGAGTCTCAAAAATGTGGTGATTGTCTAGAAGTCCATAGAAATGTGTGATGGAATTCAACTGTCTTTAGGGTATAAATGTAACTTGTAGCAATAGTATATTGGGATTACTCACTGTCTTTCCATGCTTGCTATTTCTTGACTATCATCCTTAACCTATAAAAAAGTATAACAACTTTAACATATGAAATAAAATCTACAAATGAGAAAAGGAAAATCAAAAAAGATTTCTTAATTTGGTATAGAGGGGATAGAAACTCAGCATACTAAATCACAAACTTGCTGTCAAATTGTCCAACGGCTCTTCACTGAAATGAAATGGTATGACTTTAGTTATGTCTTCCAAATGTTCTCCTGCCTTCTCAATACAAATTTAAAAATCAGACACACTTATCAGGGTTGTTCAGTCCAATAATCCATACAGTATATATGGATAATTACATAACACAGCATAGAGCCTTTTAAACTAAATTGCCCCTAGATTAATACCTCTGCTCAGTACCCCACAAAAATACTTTCTGGAGTTAGGTTATAGAACTGTTCAATACAATCAGTTTTCCCATACCAACATGGCTGATGTATTAGAACAATTCAGCCAGCTGAAAAGCTGATTGTGCCCATTTTGTTTTGCCTGAACCTGAAACATCCCATTCAGCCAATGCAGTAACTGTTCTTAAATTCAGATTATTTGTGCTGCTTAAAGAGCAAATAAGGGCAAGATTCAAACCCAAGTCTTTTCAAATATTATCTTCCCTTAAAATACTGACGCAGAGAATCTTTCACATGATTAACATTTTGTGTTCTTGCCTGCTTTAGTAATCTCTCTCTTTCCTCCTGTGGAGATTCCATGGTCTTATCCTCAGCAATCATTTGATTTCGACGTTCCTCGAGGTCATGGAGCTTTTCATACAGCTGCACAGCCTCCTGTTTCACCTGGGAGTGTGCTATTTCCTGTTAGGAAAAGCAAACACCTACTAGCTATTTTCAGCTAGCTAGAGAGCATTGCAGAAATTATGCTTTAGTTAAGCAACACTTAGCTATACATTGAAAGTGAAACTTATTTGTTACAAACAGTGCAGAGACAGTATAAGCAATAAACTTTATAATCCATATTCTCAACATTGCATTTTCTGGAATGGAATATCCCAGCCAGCTGTTTCTTGATTTATGAATTCATCCTCAGGCCAATTTTTGGAGTAGAATTACTCCTTCATCATTTCTAGGGGATCACAAACCATATACAGTATTCGAAAGGGAAAAATGTCAGTAGTATTGAAAATTGTACTTTCTCAATACATACATGACTGTATGTTTCAACTCATAAATTCTTTTATCCATGAAAGACCCAATAAAAAAAATTCTCCTCAGTCTAGCAATATGACAATGTATTAAAAGTGTATGTTTATGTATGTATGGGATAAAAAATATCTTAGCAGGTATCACTTTGTGCTTCAAATGTGCTTCTGAAATGGAATAAGGAACCAGAAAATCATTCTCACACATCCTGAAAGTTGAAAACATATTGAAAAATTAGGTCTCACAAATCCTTGAGAAGGATGTGAATGGTAATTTCATGTTTATCTTCAGAGAGTAATTCCAAATCAATCAAATGTCACACAAAACATTTGAAACCACATGAATAACTAAAGCTAGGAAATCTCACTATTGCTATCAAAATTTTATACTTTGCATCTAGCAGAAATAATTTTTACTCCAAACTTGTAAGAAATTATTGGTGGAAAATAGAGAGGCAGCTTTGCCTTCCCATTCTAGGGCATGATCCTACAGGTATCTGAAAATTCAAGGAGAAAGATTATAGGTATTTTTCTACTGTATTACTTTTTACACTAGAGCTCAATGAAGATCAGCACAGAGACCGCTTGTTGTCATACATACAGCTCTTAGAGCCTCTTCCTTTACATTTAGTGCATCCAATTCCTGCTGTTGAACAACCAATTCCTAAAGAGGAAAAAATATGCAAAATTTAGATAAAAATTACTACTTAATGAGATTACTTTTTTGTTCTGCAACTTAGTATTTATAAAATGCTATAAAACATCTCACTGCTGCTCTTAAAAATTTAAAAGACTGTGTCCAGCTTCTCCAAGTAACTCCTATGTAATACCTACTTACTTTCAGCATCCAACTTTTCAAATAAACTCTTGTCATTGTTATTTGCAGTCAGGCTATAACCAAAATATGCTTACCCTTTTTCCACTATTTTCCTTAAAATCAGTACTGGGGGTGGAATTTATCATTTCTACTTCGGAAGTTTAAAGTCAGATTTCAAAATCTGAACTAGCCACCACAGTTTCTTCATAGTCCAGAAAAAGACAGATAGGCCCTAACTACTGATTCAGCTCATCCTAAAACAGCTGAGAATCACTGGCCTCCAAAGAGGCCTATCTCTCTGGACAGACAATACAGAGAAACTTTCTAAGACTGTGTGCCGGAAGCTAGATGATCCCTGAGAACCTAGAAATCTCACTGCTTTTGTTAACATTAGGATTGGTGAAATCACAAAAATTTTACAAAGCACAGTTAATTTTTTGATACATTCAGACATAACAACAAAAAACCCAGTCATATTCACTTTTGTGCACCGGAAGAAAACTTTCTACTCAAGTGAACTACAAAAATGGCTGGGTTTTTTTTTCCCTTTTGCTTGATTTTCACACATGAGGAAAGTACATGATAAGCACTACAGTAGCTTTTAAAATCTGCATGCCAGTCATCAAATTTAAAAGGAACATGATGAACATAATTTGTTCTTAAAAAACAAAATATAAAAAGAGAGATTATTCGGCTTTAGTAAATTGCTCTATTTATTTTTCAGGCAGTTCCACAAGTGATTAAGATAGCAGCAAGCTTTTTTATTGTACTGCTCTGTACTCAAGCTCTTTGATACTTAAATTGTATCTGGAACCAATGGAGCCAGACTGAGAAACATTTTAGGCAGGTACAATGAAACAAACCAACCTGGGAGAGTTTTTCATTTGCAGTCTTCATCTCCGTATATTTAGCTTGATTTTCCTGTGACATGTCTTTTATTATGTCATCTGCCACAACCTTTTCATGTTCAATATCTTCTTCTACAGCTTGAATTAACTTTTCTGTGCTGTAAAAATAGAACATTTTTTGTAGCTTCTACTAGTTGAGTGCTTATTTTAAGCACTCATTTCAAACTCTGGTATTCCTTCAGCCTCACTGAAATGATCCTTTAACACAAAAACTGCACAGACTTTAAAAAAAGGAGTTACCTAAGCCTCTTGTATCTAAGCTTCTTGGAGTTGGAGTAGCTACATGAACATTCACATCATGGCATGCAGAATGCAGAATTCTTTGCCTTTCCAGTACCCACATCATGTGGGATACTTGGAAAGCAATGGGCACATAGTGAACAATCCAGACGCAATGGGCACATAGTGAACAATCCAGACAC
>JANZLQ010000079.1:13016842-13046260 GCA_026212715.1 Elanus axillaris | reverse complement strand
TGACGGTGATTAGTGAATGATCTCTCCTGTCCTTATCTCGACCCACAAGCCCTTTGTTATATTTTTCTCTCCCCTGTGCAGCAAAGGAGAGGGAGTGATAGAACAGATTTGGTGGGCATCTGGAGTCCAGCCAGGGTCAACCCATCACAACCAGCCTCTGGGAAAACTGAATGAAACAATGGACTGTTAAGGACTACATTGAGAGCAATGGGAGGTGGGACCTCCAAACATTGGGATACACATTTAACAAAAGCCACCTGGTTAGTCAACCCTAGGGGATCTGCCAATTGGTCTGGCCTTGCCCAGCCAGAACTTTTACATACGGTAGAAGGGGATAAAGTCCCTGTAGTGCACATAAAAATTATGTTAGGGAAGACAGTCTGTGTTACTCCTGCCTCAGGAAAGGCAACCCATGCATGGGATTGCTTTTGCTCAAGGACCTGCATGCACTTGGTGGGTGATGTGGAAGGATGGTAATGTCATCCAATGTGTACCTCAAGGGGATTTGATTCTGGGTAAGAATAGCCAATGATTTGAATTGTATGATGTTAATTGCTATATAATAATGTATGTCATCACTACCATGGTTGCTATATGCCATATCAACAGTATTACAATAAAAATTACCCAGATTAATAAAGAATTAATTTTGATGAAACTGGGCAAAATGTAGTAATGACAGAACCAGAACTGGCTTCAGCATGCAACAATCCAACCCCACACACCATCTCTCCTGCCCTGAAGGACTGCTGTGACAGATGGAGCCCAGAGTCATGGACTAAACGAACTCAGCTGACACATTAGAAGGATAGCCCATTGTCCTGGTTTCAGCTGGGATACAGTTGATTGTCTTCCTAGTAGCTGGTACAGTCCTGTATTTTTGAGTTAGGTATGAGAAGAATGTTGATAACACACTGATGTTTTTAGTGTTGCTCAGTAATGTTTAGTCTAAAGTCAAGGATTTTTCAGCTTCTCATGCCCAGCCAGCGAGAAGGCTGGAGGGGCACAAGAAGTTGGCATAGGACACAGCCAGGGCAGCTGACCCAAACTGGCCAAAGGGGTATTCCAGACCATGGGATGTCCTGTCCAGTATATAAAACAGGAGTAGTGGGGGCAGGGGGATCACGGTTCGAGAACTAACAGGATGTCAAGCAATTGCATTATGCATCATTTGTATATTGTAATCCTTTTATTCTTACTATTGTAATTTTATTAGTGTTATCATTATCAGTTTATTCTTTTCTGTTCTATTAAACCGCTCTTAACTCAACCCATGTGTTTTACTTTTTTTCTGGATTTTCTCCCCATCCCACTGAGGTGGGGGGAAGCGGGGAAAGTCAGTTTGCGGCTGCGTGGTGCTTAGTTGTTGAGTGGGGTTAAGCCATGACATCCATTGACTAAGGGAATGATATCTGTGTGTACATATCAAAAGACAGCAAAGGATGTATTGGAAAATGTAGGACCTGGGCATGATGTAAATGGTATAGAATAAGGGATGGATGGTGTCCTGGTTTTGGCTGGGATAGGATTAATTTTCTTCCCAATAGCTAGTATAGTACTGTGGTTTGGATTTAGGATGAGAATAATGTTGACAACACACTGATGTTTTAGCTGTTGCTAAGCAGTGTTTACACTAAGCCAAGGACTTTTCTGTTTTTTACACCACCCCACCAGCAAGTAGGCTGGGGGTACAAGAAGCTGGAAGGAGACATAGCCAGGACAGCTGACTCAAACTGGTCAAAGGGATATTCCATATCATTTGATGTCATGCTCAGCATACAAACTAGGGGGAAAGCTGGCCAGGGTACACTGCTCAGGAACTGGCTGGGTATCTGTTGGCAGGTGGTGAGCAACTGTACTGTGCATCACTTGTTTTGTGTATTCTAATTATATTATTATTATTATTATTATTATTATTATTATTACTACTACTATTATCCCTTCCTCTTCTGTCCTATTAAACTCTTTATCTCAACCCATGAATTTGACTTTTTTTTCCCTCCCAATTCTCTCCCCAATTTCATTGAGGGTGGGGGGAGTGAGCAAGCGGCTGTGTGGTGTTTAGCTGCCTGCCAGGTTAAGCCACAAGGACCTTCATTTCCCACCAGTCTCATACTCCCTTTCACACCCTGGCACCTTCATTTGTTCCCAAAACTTAGTGACATGGCAGATCTTAAACCATCAGTCTTCATATGGCTAAATTTCTTACCTATCTTAATTAATTTCTCATTCATCTCCAAGACTCAGCATCCTTCTCAAAGAACTGCATAGGCTGATTTTCCATGTTGTTACTAGACAGTACCACAGAGTTGCTAGAGGCCATAATGAACTCCTGCATTCCTGGGGAAATCATAACAGTGCTCTTGAGGCAGAAAATTAGGAATGGATATTTCTTGGACTGGCTGGGTATGGAATTGTTTTAATGGACCACCAACTGAAGGGTTACATTTTTAAATATTTATGGAAACCCCTGTCATTAGCATGAACCAGAAGTGCTCATCTACGATACCTGAATGCAGTTCTTCTTACAATACCTGAATGCAGATCTCCTTGGTAAATTTAAACTGACTACAGTCATGCACTTATGTCTTAAAGTGAAAAGTAAACCGATACAGTCAGTTTTGCAACCTGTGTAAATACATTCACACAGTTAACTATTAAATGGTATTTTAAAACATATTTAATTTGAATGTGTTAAATTTGTTGTATTTTTAGTCTTGAGCTTAGTAATTTTTTTAATATCTGAATATAAAAAATATCTAATAATTATTCAGATTTTGAAAAATATTTGTCTTCTCTTTATGTACCAAAATTCTCCCAATATTTTCCCAATATTTTTATTTTCTAAATATACTCTAAATCAGAAGGGCTTTTTTTATCTTTATAGAAAATGTTAGAGATGAACCTATTAAAAAAAATATCTGGCCAATTAACAAGGACACACAATGCTTCTAACCCTGTAAACACACAATAATTTAGCTTCATTTGCTATAATTGTATTACAAGTGGTTTTTTTCCCAATGGTAGGTATTACAAGCAATAAGTTAATCACATTTCTATAAACAATCATCGTATTTCTTGAAAATTTAATTTTCATCTAATTGAATGCTGTTTTCTAGATTTAGTAATACAATCTGTCTAGTCTATGTACTGTCCACATCCTCTTGCCTCATACAACATTTTACATAAATTATGTTTAATTCACAAATTCACCACACTGTAAACAAAACAATTAAAATTTATTATTTCACAATGTAGTACACTGTATTAGTCAGCCCTAAGACCATGGAAAGGAGACAGAGAGAACATATGCTTCTAGCAGAACAGCTTCCTCCCACCTCTCATGCCCTGCTCACTGTTTTGGTACTTATTTAGTAGAGCACATGATTCATTTAAAGCCTAGGAGTCATTTGCATTCAAATTATATGCCTAAAAAATATTAAGCATTCACTCATGTGTTCTATGAATACAGAATCTAATTTAGTACTTGCATATGAGAAAGTTAACTTTTGCTGTCAAACAACTCAGAAAAAAAACCAATCCAAATTAAACAGTCAAAGGGTAAGAAAAGTATGCTTGTCTATCTGAAATCATGGAATAAAACAGATTATGATGGAGTTTTAACAACTGCTTAATGATGGAGTGTATTTGTAGGCATTCATTTTCCAGTCATTCAAAATGGTTCCTCGCTGGGACTGGATCTAACACATCCATTTAACAAGAATATCCATTTGACAAGAACATCCATGAAAATCAATGGGAAGCTGGAATTAACAGTATTTGCTCTTTGCCAGAGGCCACGGTCCCTCAAAAGCCAAATGTATCCTCAGAACAGTGACAGTCCCTCTGCCTGTTACAGCTCATTGGCTTTACCCTGTATTTAGTAAATGCTAACTATGAAGTATTCACATTCTCAAATGCAAATAAATATCTCTTTTCAGATTATTAACTGAAAGAAAAGGTCTGTCTAGATTAATGAAAATGTTTACATAGAGAATGGCCACTTCATAGCTCCTCCTCCCAGTGTCTTCCAGACCCCTGAAGATGATAATGCTGAAATATGTGCTAAGCTTTTTTTTTTTTCTTACAGAGAAAATTGCTGTTTGTTTGTTGGTTGGGTTTTTTTGTTGTTGTTGTTAAAATATTCACTTTTCTAACTCTCTTGCTTAATATAATCAAGAACCGACCTATTAACTCTTTAATTTTTTTTTAACTGAGTGAATCATAACCACAAAACCTCAAAATATTTCTCCAAACCTCCATCCTTATCCTCTTAAGATATTGAATCAACACTTATTTTTATATGGTGCACCTGGCGATGAAGTCCACATGACAGCTGTATAGGTAAAACAAACCACAATGCACCCAGTCGTATGAATTCTGCTCATATGTACACTTTGTTAAAAAATGTTTTATAACTCAAGTTTTGGTTGTACAACCAAACATGGCACCTTATCTACTAACCCATTTTATCTTGCTTGGGAGTGGCTTACTGCCCATCAGCAGCCAGATGATGTAGTAACATGGGTAAGATGATGATGCAGTAATATGGATAAGATCAACAAATCCTATACACAGATGCTTGTCAGAAAATACATTTGCTTGCTTCCTTCTCATTCATTAGATCTACTAAATCACTGTCATCCATCATAATATTTCTTTTTCAGAGAGCAAGTGTATCTGCTTTTTTTCTGTACCTCATTTCACTGAAAATGCATTTTAAGTTTCTGTAAGATTCCCAGCAGTTTTGTAAACCAGAAAAGATGATGTAATATAAAAGCACACAGAATACAAAAACCATGTATGCACCAAGCATCTATTTTCATTTTGATAACAAATAACCCCATGCAAAATCATATTTTAATATATGAAGGCAGCAAGTACTTTTGTTACTAGTTTAGCTGACAGAAGAAAAAAAAAGTATGGGAACTGCTGGCTTAGCAAGGATAACCAATGAGGTGTTGAAATAAATTCTGGGTTTTCTCACTGTGATTTGTAAAGCTATTAACCACTCACAGTGCTCATGAACTCATTATACTCATAGGCAACATTCTCCAGTAATTCATCTTTTGATGTATTTAGGCAAAATAAGGAAGTCACAAATTATCTAACGCAATATAATTAGGTAACAGAATACAAGCAATTAAAAGGTTCAAAATAACTGCAGTCATAGCAATTTTTAAATACTTTAATCTGTATTTATGAAAACTTTTTTCTTTAAAATTAGTCTCCATGAATTCAAACCACATTAGAGTTGATCAATCTTTAAAAAAAGGTTTAAAAGCAACTTCTCTAGCACTTACCATGAAGATAAAAGCTAAAGAAAAAATGCTGTCTGTAGTTAGAAATTAAAGATCACTCCTGTAGTTTTACTGTTAACTTAGTAGAAGATTACTGTGACTTATTCTCAATATAAAGACTTCTACCAATTCCATGTGCAGGACCATCAGTAAATGTCCCATGGCTAAGGGGAGCTGCACATGGAGCAGACACAGAGCAGTAACAGAGCTCATGGTGAGATAAAAATCAGGACCAGATGACTGGTACAGGGAATGATGAACCCAGGTACAAAAGCAAAAGAAGACCTACTCTTATTGCTGCACTCTGACACTTGTTGCTTCTCCTGATGTCACCTGCATTACCAAAAACTGGAGCTTAATTTGGCAGAATTTGGGAAATCGAGGCATCTAGGTGCAGCTGAAATTACTCCGAGCTTCTTCCTGAGAAAGGAAAGGATTTCCACCCTTAAAGCTGTTCTCTTCTGGTTGGTCAGAAGTGAAAATACTTGGATTGCTCTCCTAATGTGCAGAAGATTGCATTATCAAGTGAATATACTGAAAACCAATCATGTTTTTCATTTGAGTCTGTAGTTTACAGTAACTGTTCACAAAAATTAAATTCAAAAGACAATAATACTGCATGATCTTTGTTTTCATAATAATTTAGCAGACCCACACTCCATCTAATTGAAATGTACCTCTACATGAAAGGTTGCAAATTACCACTTGAATGACAAGTATTCATAAGTAACTAACCTGAAATAGTTGTTTCTTCCAGTAGCCAAAAAAAAGTTTTAAGTAATTAAGAACCACATTACTGCAATAGCTTATGACCATTAACCAATTTAGCATTGCATTAATTTTATGGCTGTTTAAAATAAAAGAAGCAATTTTACCTAAACCATTAACAAACTGCATTGCTGTCTAATAATATACATTAAAACCAGTAAGTTTTACTGAATACTTAAGACACCTAAAAGACTTTGTCTAACTACTTTTTAAACTATTTGTTAATGTCTTTTTTACAAGGTGAAATTACCTCCCTGTTTGTTAAGTATTGCTTGATGGAAATCAGCAAAAAAATGTAAGCACAAGTACCGAAATATGTAAAAGTTTGATGCAATGTACACTAGACTTTTAATTAGACTTTTTAATACAATAAAATTATTAGACTCTGGGACACCCCTCCCCCTCGATCTGTAGGCAGCATAAAAATTCTCTTAAATTTAAACATTTGCAACAGAACCTTTTTAATTTTTATGAACTCCCAAAATATGGACACATGAATGATACTATTTAAAAAGAGAAAGTAAAGATATGCAATTATAACATGCAAAGCTAACAGTTGTCTCGAACTCTGTAACAGGACTACCACCTGCTATCCAGAAATTAAGATTAATTAAGTTACCAGCAAGAATCTTGTACTTCTCTTTCACCTCCCAGAAGATCTGAATAGCCATAAGCTATGTCCCTGCACAGCTTTAATTATAATCATTGCTTGAAATGCAACCAGCTCTGCTTTTTTTTCTCTGCAGTGGTATCATCCTACTACTCTGCTGTAACAGAAAAAAATACAAATTGTATGTTATCATTAAACACCTCCCCCCTGTAATTTTTAATTCTCTGTTTGCTAAATCTTCAAGATACCTTTTTTTGTGTCAACTGTTACTCTTCTAAAGCTGAATCTATCCTTTTTGCCTTCAAATCTAATTGATTTCCCTTGTATTGCCATAGCCAAAATAATCAGCTACATCATATAATTTTCCAGCAAAAAATCTCCCCTTGCAGTCAAAGACACATGAAAACTACCACTGATCAAGAAGTATTTGACATGACATTTCATTTTAACATCATTCCACAGGCATCTCATTATGAAGAGAAAATCCAGTGTGTGAACTAACTTGCGCTAGTAATGCTTCTACAGTTGTATCTACTCTATACATTGCTTTTAAACTTAGTGATATTTCAAGAGGTCTCTGGGATCCAACATATACAGAAAATCAAAAAACACCTTCCTGATCATGAGTGGTTATTACTATCACCAATACTGAAACCACTCAAATAGATCTTATGGGGCAGTAATTTTCTGTTAATAACCATTAATTATTAAATCTTTATTTTAATTTCATCATGCTTCTTTGGACAAATCCACCATCATTACTGGTAATCATAAAACTTCCCATATTATTGGTCAGTGGAGTTAGTCTTGTATTATACTTTACACTAATCTTTTTTATTCTGGAAAATAAATTTGTCCTTTTGGAAAATAAGTAATTGATTTGTACCATTTCTACCCTTACTCTTAGGACACCAAACAGCCATTTGCAGGATCAAATGCTGGATGTTTTGGTGCCACTGTGCTTCTTATTTTCATGTAAGGCATTAGGATGATTTATTACTCTAGAGGCATATCAGGTGAACATTTGGGGCATATACAATCATACAAAAAAGAGCACATACAATCATATGCTGAGTCATAGCAGGTACACAGAACTGATGTGATATAGATTGCATGCTTTAATTTAGCTTTTTAATACTAAAAGCAACTAATAGGTAATATAGTTTATATTACAGTTTGAATATATTGTAGAGTTTAAAATGCTTGAGGAAAAGTAGTTTATATACAACTTAAAAGAAAGACAAAATCCTAGTAGAAATACGTAAATAATAAAAGAAGGCTAGACAAGAAAGGTCTCTAGCTTAGTTCAAAATAGGAAGTAGGACAAAGGAGATTTTTTTTTTTTATGAAATACATAATACTGGCTCTCTACTGAGTCAGCAAACAGTGTAGAAGAGATTAATAATCTATTCTTACTTGATATATTCATTACTCTTCTACCTGGGGCTGCCACTTGCCTTCTCACAAAAGAAAGATAATAGTAATTAATTAAAAAAATGTGACTGCAACATTATACTTTCATGCATTCAATTATGACCATGGGTTGTTTGCGACTATCTTATATGGCCTTATCCAAGGCACATCAACCCACGATTGTCAAGGTTTACAGGATATGAGGTTAAAATATTTGTGTAACTGGGAAGCTAGACAGTTTAGCTGGTAAAAATATTTCAATTACATTTCTGTTGTTAAAAGGAAAATATTTCATGGGCAGACAAAACCAACAAGTTAATGCTTAATAAATCTTTAACAAAAATTAATAACTTTTTTCAAAATAAAATGAAATTTTTCTAGTTATTTTTTTGTTAGTTTGGATTTTGAAAAGACTATTTAGGCCCAAATGCAATTCTATAATTAAAAATGAAATTGGTGTACCTTGTCCTTCTTCAAAAGATTGAAACTTTTCACAGTCTCAAAGAAAAATAATAATGGAATTTTCTTTAAATCTGCTAATTCTCTATTGAATTCCCTTCCTTCACAGAAATGTTCTATTCCTTTGTACATTTGTTTTTAGTGATGATGATGTCATCCTGTCCACTTAAGGTTACTTAACATTGAAAATTTCTTTTATTTTTTCGAAAAGAAGGGAGAGAAGAGTTACAAGTGTAACTTGCATGAGTTTACATTCATAACCCTTTCCATAAACACAATTTTGCAACTGTCTTTATTGCAGTGGAAGATCTGGTAAATAAGGAGTGCCTTAGTAGTAAAAAAAAAAAAATAATTACTAAGCAAAAGAAGCTGATTGTTCTGCAGGTCTCTCTTTAGCAAATTATTGAAAGTATTGTATTTGTTCAAGTACCACAATTACAGGGTACTCTTCAGGTACCTTTGTCCTTATCCATTGTGCCTGAAAGGCTAAACTCTAAGTTTAGAGGCTAAACACTAAGTGCAGAATAAACATCACGAAAAATAATTAATTCAAAGAGCAAACTAAGAACTATAATAATACATGCTCAGACAAGCCTGGTGTACTGAGTTACACTTTATCACCTACATTTTTTAAGGTAACCATTTAACAGTATTCCAGGTTTTGGAGATGGGAGGGTAATGAAGGGAAGTAAGATTTAAGGCCTTAATTGCCTCTTAAAATGAACATGCCATGAACTTCTACACTCCCCACTTCCTCTGGGGTTAAAATAGGTCTTTTATAATCAAAACCTTTTATTACATTCAGTCATATGTCTTCAGAAATTACTTATAAGATGAACTGTCTTCATGTGTAATAGTCATGCATTTCCCCCTACTTTATACAGTGGCACCTCTGCAAGAAAAAAAAATTAATTACAGCAAATAGTTTTAATTCAAGGAGAATAATTAAAGGCAGTGTGGGGGAGTGAAAGGAAGATGATGCCATTTTCTAGTTAACTGGAGCATTTAAAGATTCACTATCCTATTCTTTGAGCTTAATTAAATCTATTAAAATTGGCTGTGAAGCAAATATATTCAAGCTATGAAAAGTGATTAAGATTTTGTAGCTTTTAAACATAAACATTTTCAGCTTTATTCACTTTCACTAAGTAACTTAAATTTGTGATCAGGGCAAAAAGGAAGTAGAATTTGGAGTTCATTCCAAATGCCAGCATTGTTAATATCTCTTCATTGTGCTCAGAATCTATTTATGGTACAAAGCAAAACTGCAAAGCTACAGAAAACAACCTACATTATTTATTTAGGAGATTGACAGCAGTGGAAACAACTACAGAACCTGCAAGACCACTCTTTTGACCTGTGATTATTTCCCACTTTTTTTTGTTTGATTTTGATTTTATTTGCACTGAATCCAACACTGTATTCATCTTTGACCACATATACTGATTTGTCAGCAAGACCATTGTGGCCTCAGAAGCTCTGCTCCCGGAACGAAGAAATATTTCATTAATTAAGTATATGTCTGAATCTCACCTGTATGATACCTAAAAAAAGGACATCTGAGCAGTTCTTTCCAGAGACAGATATTTGATACATTAGACTAACGCAGAGGCATCTATTATGGAAACACTTTTAAGTGAAATAGATAAATGGTTCATCCAGCCTAGAGTCCATTATGAAGTGATAAAACCATAGACTCCAAAAGAAAGTCTAAAGAGACTTTAAATAAAGGCTTTTTCTCTTTTCAACTACACTAATATGTCAGAACTACAGATCAAATGAAAACATCTGCTAAAATAAAATTGTTTAAAAAAATTCTGATTAAAAGCATCTGATATGAGGTTGACACTCATTTCTGTATAAATTTCCTAGTTGATATCTGCCAGATATTGTTTTCTCTTCACTAAGTAGTATAACATAACCTGTTAAAATGTTGGTGATTTTAGTTTAACATTAATTAAACATTTTGAGTGACTTTTTGGTTATGTATATTACAGTAGAATTCTTGACAACTGTGGGATACTTGGAAAGCAATGGGCACATAGTGAACAATCCAGACGCAATGGGCACATAGTGAACAATCCAGACACAATGGGACTGATTATTCTGTGAGCCAGAGGCCTCTGCAAAAAGCAGGCCTCAAGGACAAACTCTTGCTACAAGTCTGATGAAGCAGGCACAAAAAGTAGAACAAGGTTAGACATATGTGACTGAAAGCAGGATACAAGACAGAATATTGGCAGAGGGCACCATTTGCATGATCGGAAGTCCTTAACTCATCAAATTATTGCTTTAGGCATGTGGACAGCACATGCTAACCTATCAACAAATGGCTTACGCATGAGCAGGAACTAAGATGTATAGATAAGCTGAGCTATTTGGGCAATAAAGTGGCATTTGCTTGATCATATTGGTCGTGTGCAGTGTGTCCGTGACTTCCGCGTAGACATCATAATTTCCAACACTCCAACCCTGTCTACCTGTACAGTCCCACAATAACAAATGCATATTACTCCCTCTCAGCTGCTCTCAATCAGTAAATTCCTGCAGTAAGAACGGGCAGTTTGAAATAAAGAAGCTGGTATGTGATTTGTGAATGCATAGGAAGAAAACATATTATACAGACACCAGGACTTGATGGTACTGGATAATGATGGTAAGATGACCTTCCTTTAGCAATGAATTGTTGGATACCTTAAGAATGGAGGGTGGCTTCAGAGTCTTAAGCAGTGTGGGGCTTCTTAACCATGCAAGAACTAAGAAATTAGCAAATTAGCAGATTCAAGGAAGGCATAAAGAGTGGCTCTCACTGTTTCATGTAATATCTAGTAATTTCTATGAAATTGCTGAAAGCTAAAGAGTCAATTCTCAGGGTAAGGGAATAATGAAAATTTCATAGAAGCAGAGTAGAGCTGAGGTTGGAATGGACTTTTGAAGGTCATCTAGTCCAGCCCCAGTCTCAAAGCACGGTCACTTACAGCAGGTTGTCAGTGTCTTGTTCAGGCAGGTTTTGATTATCTTGAAGGATGGACACCCCACAACCTGCCTGGGCAAAGTTTTGATGTTTGGCCACTCTTGCAGTAAAAAGAGCTTTTTCTTACATTTAAGTGGAATTTCCTGTTCTCCAATTTGTGGCCACTGTCTCTTGTTCTGCCTTGGGGCATCACTGAGAAGAGAGCACCCCCATTTTCTTTACTACTGACCATCAGGTATTTACTTTGATAAGATACCCAATAAGCCGCCTCTTCTAAAGATGAAACAATTCCAGCTCCCTCAGCCTTTCCTCATAGTTTTCACCACTTCCAAGGAATTCTCAAAAGCGATTCAAAAGTTTAACCATTCTTCCAATTGGCTTTGTCCTGGTTTTGCCTGGGATGGAGTTAATTTTCTTTCTAGTAGCTGGTATAGTGTTACATCTTGGATTCAGTATAAGAAGAATGTTGGTAACACACTGATGTTTTCAGTTGTTGCTAAGTAGCGTTCAAACTAAGTCAAGGATTTTTCAGCCTCTCATGCCCAGCCAGCAAGAAGGCTGGAGGGTCACAAGAAACTGGGAGGGGACACAGCCAGGGCAGCTGACCCAAACTGGCTGAAGTAGTATTCCATACCATGTGACATCACGCCCAGTATATAAACTGGGAAAGTTGGCCTGGGGGTGTGGATCGCTGCTCGGGAACTAACTGGTCATCGGTCGGCAAGTGGTGAGCAATTGCATTGTGCATCACTTGCTTTGTATATTCCAATCTTTTTATTATTGTTGTAATTTTATTACTGTTATCATTAGTTTTTCCTTTCTGTTCTATTAAACTGTTTTACTTTTTTTTTTTCCTCTCAGTCTCTCCCCATCCCACTGACTGGAGGGGGTGTCAGTGAGCAGTTGCATGGTGCTTAATTACTGGCTGAGGTGAAACCACAACAGGCTTCAAGAAAGATCTGTAGTGTCCAGGAATCTGAGGATGTTAAGCAGAAATTCTGTCAGGTTAGCAACCTATGCTGCAAAGATGCTTTGGAGCCTGACGATGAAGAAACAAATCAAAGTGATGATTTCCCATTTTCTGTGGCAAATTTGGAGTACACTGGGACTGCCCAAGAAATATTGGATGGTTGTAACATGACGTTAAATGGAAAAACCTCTTGAGAGTAAATATGGTTTGTTCAGACCCAGTCCAAAGAATGAAGCTCTCACTGTAAGTACACCAGTGTATGAATGGATAATTATGTTACACTTGATAGTGGAAAGGACTATTTTTTTAAGTGAAGCATGTTCTTCTTAAGCTACGTGAGTAGTCTGATTCAAGACCCTCTGGAAGGCATGGAACTGGGAGCTGGCAGGGAACTCTCATGTTACTTTATTGGAGGCTCCTCATCCCTCAGACTGGGCCTATGAAAGCTGTTGCAAGGTCTCAGCAGCGACAGTTTCTCTCAAATTAAGCTCAGCTGAAGACATCACAGAATTAAAACAGAGAAATTGCAATGAAGAATTCAAGAAAATGTTAAGGTTGCTGATTTCCAGAATAAATCTCCATGCTAGATGTAGTTCACTTGGAGGCACTGTCTGTGCTGATCATAGCGAGCTTGTCTTTAAGTACAAACAGGGTGCATTTTCCTGGAGATCACTGGGGCATTTAGGGAGGGAGAGAAGAAAACCCCTTGCTACATTTCTCCTGTGTTCCAAAACACAATATGGAAGCAGCTGCCACTGTTGAGGGTAGCGGTGTCTCCAAGCTCTACTGGATTTTTCTCATCTATGCTTGAGACTGCAAGTATGCGTGGCAGAGTAAGGACAGAAAGCCTACTTTTCCAGCCCCTCCAATGTAAATTCTGTGTGGACACATTATAGAGTACCCTCTTTACCTGAGGCAAGTCTCTTTTTCTTATGTGATATGAACTCCCAGCTAAATAAATAGGGGGAATCCAGTATGTCTTTGAGACTAAAAATGTCTGACTTCGCTGTCATGTGTCTTCTCTGGTAGAAGCACTTTGATAGAAGTTTAAAACTCAGTGATTTTCTAAGAGGCAATAAAAATATCAGCAATGGCTGTCACAGGAGGACAATTCATTACCAGCAGCAATTTGAAGGCTACTGATGATGCTGAATCAGGGATGAGGCTTGGAAAAGTTGCAGAATGTGCTGAGATACTAAGCAAAAAGTCAAAGTTGCAGTAACATCAAAGAGGACAGTGAAGTAAAATGGTTTCCACAGCTACATATTTGAGAGGACTGGAGAATGAGAGGAGTCTGAACTGTTTCGTAGTTTGATGCTGTGCATTGGACAGAATGAGCGTCAATGCAAGAAAAAATTTATTGGATGGAGTGTTTGTGTATCAATATTATCCCTTTTTCAACAGGCATCTAGACATGCTCTCAAACCAGAGCAATTATAATTTGTTTTCAGAATTTCTTCATGAAATATAGCCCATATAGCATGTGTTTAAATGCTTGTAATTCTTTGTAAACAAAGAGCTTAACATATTGCACCCCACAGGTCCTCTGATGTTTCCAAAACACAAGAATTAACACCGATTTAACTGAGATCATACTTCAGTATGCAAATACCTTGAAATTTTCTTCATTTGATGACTGATCACATAAAAAAATGCAAGTCTGTTTCTGCCTCCAGCATTTCTTTAAATAATTATAAGTCAACTTGCTTGTAATTCCCCTTGGCATTTTAAATCAGTGCTTCCTATATGATCTGGAACTTGACACTTGAGCATACTACTGTTAGTCTTCCTTATTGGCTGCAGATCCAATTAAATCCAAGATGATTATAAGAAGTTGCTCAACTTAGTCAATCTTTTGCTAAGGATTTTCTAGGGTTATTTTTTTTTTTTTTTACACTGGCTGCTTATTCATCAGGTACAAAGGTTGAACAAAACCAAAGTGCTGTTGCACCATATTTTTTCTCGTCAGTGCTTTGAAAAATCTGCATGTGTACATAAGCTGCCTCTAAGAAGCAACAGAAAGGTAAGACAATTGGCACATCTTTTTCAAAAGGTAGGCAAAGATTTATCAGTATAACTTTGTTGCTAGACTGGAAACAAATACATCTTGAGATACATTAAAAGTTCAGGAATTACTATGAACCTTGGACATGCCAAGTTGTTAAGTAAATTGTACTTCAGTAGAAAGCCAGGGAACAGTCTGTTTCTTCTCTGAAAACCAGACTACCTGATTATATAAACTCCATTACCTCCCCAAATCTGCCTTTTTGTTTACAAATGTAAGAAAAATGATAGGAATTACATTATGATTAAATGATTAAATCTTTAGAAGCTCTGCAAAGGAAACTTTTTAAGAAAATGCTTCTAATTACAAGGAAATGTCAAGGTATTACCAATGTATTGCCAGGCTCAGTTTCTTTCCAAAGCAATCACTTTAAACACCAATTCTTAAAGTCTGGTTCTAGTAAAAAGCCAAACTGCAGTTAAAATTACAGATGCTCTCCTGTTCTTCTACGGATGATACAGGTTACCCCACACACAATGCAGGAATCCAATTTGTAAGAAACCTGCTAACTTTTCAGCAGAAACTAAAGTAAAACACAGGAACTATGGTTTTGACTTAGACATATGTAGAATGAATTTTTAGACTGGAAAAGGATTTTTCAAGTTAATGGCATCCCCTTCATTCAGACATCTTAACTTTTTGCTTGAAGTTTTGAAAAACTTTTAAATTAACTTTCATTTTCAACTTGATTGTTACTAACTCACAGACTAACTTTTAAAATAATATTTTAATACATTTCCCCACTGTGTTGAAGACAGTATTTTTCTCGAAGTCTACAAACTTCAATAATACTATTAATCTGTATTTCTAGATTGCCTGGTTAAGGCCTGCTGTTTCTGAACATCTTGGAAGCACTATCTTTAAGGTCCAAGCATAGCACAAGATACAACTGTTAACATACCCTGTATCAGGAGTTCTCAAACTGCACAAAGTTTTCCACTAGCAATACACAAATTGGCTCCAAAAAGTATGCAGGCCACCAGTACTATCACTGACAAGAACGATATCTAATACAGAACATAATACCACAGTGGCTGCTGCTGCTAGTACCCCTTGTTCCTGCTGCTACAGATAATGTCTAACAAAAAGGTTTATGAGCTCTTTTTGTACTTAATGTAGATTTCCAACATCAGCAGAAATACACAATGGATCAGAGCTGTATAAGTAGCATTTATCAACATTTTCTTTTCAAGAAGTTAGTTAGTTTCCAGGACAATTCAGTTTGCTGAATGAGGTCAGTCCTTAGATACACAAATGTATAGAAGCAATCAATTAGACTTGACCAATTTGTTCTGTGACCTCATCTACTCCACAATGACCTGCAAAGGCCTTCTGGCACTCTTTTTAAGGAATGGTGGGGTCTTTTAAATCTGACTGGCTGCCTATATTTAGCATTGTTCATGCAATTGAGCTTCCTAATTTAATTTCCCTCACTCTTTGTTAAATTCAGTAAATAATCGCTACAGCTCAAGATACAATAGGCACTTTAAACAAGTACCTTACACCTTATCTTTTGTGTCTTTTTTAATCTGGAAGATAGAAATCTGTGAAAGAGATACTGAGATCCACTTAGCCCACTGTCTTTTCAGATGCTTAAGAAAAAGTGTAAAAATGAAGGCATAAGCTACCTTTTACATAACATTTTAATTCAAGTCCAGCATAAACTGGGACTGATTTAACATCTGACAGAGATGTTTTAACATTCCTGTTCAAAATGAGTAGGTCTTGCAAATAATGTCTGATTCAAAGGGGATGGATGAGTGACACTTTCTCTGAGAAACATTAATGTCACAGTGAATACCATTTGTCAGAACAGCTTTCCTGACTCAAGAAATAAGGTTCAAATTTTTACAAAGACTCCAGCACAGAAGATTGAACCGTGTTTACTTAGTTACAAAGATCAGAGCAACAATTACACCTTCATAATGCAGAGGTACATGTTTATGTCATATGATATACGTTATATTATGAATAATAAAGAGATTAGAAGATCAATCTACTAATCAAAAATTCACAAAAAATGCTTAGTAATTTATGGAAGAACATAAGAAAAATCTGATTTGATAAAACAACAATCCATCCAGTACTGTATTCTGCCAGTCTCAGTGGCAACAATAGAAATTACCTGTGGAGAGCATGCAAGCCTGAATACTTTCTGCAGTTTACTCCTATTGTAGTCTTCCAGTACCCGTAATTGCTTTAACAGGGATATTAATGAGTACATCCTTGCCTATTCTTTTTATTCATTTATGAAACTGTTGTCTACTAACTTGTCTAATCAATCCCTTTTTTATTTACTGACACACTCTGCTCACTGGATTTTAGGTTTGGCTCAATTAAGTGAATGCACTAATTCTGATAGCCTATGTTTTTCCTCTTAATTTTACATTTTGTAGTATTTATGTAGAACAAAACTTATTAAATTATCATTGAAATAACTATATATATTCCTTTGTCATACTACCACTACAGAAGACACTGGTATTCTGGTCTTGGTATACAAAAGTATTGTTTTTTACTAGGGTCTAAACATGAAATTCTCTTGGCTTGTGATCTGGGCTGGAACACTGTTTTTGAATCCAGTCACTGCTGACTGCCACATTACTTCCCAAACTGTAAGTTTTATATGTATGTAAATTACACTTATTTTTGAAAGATACACTAGAAGCTAAAGGCATTTTAAAAACTACCATGTAAACATAAAATTCCTGAAGAAAGAAGCACATAGAAACAAGCACATAGAAGCAAATAAGATGATGTGGTTTTCTGTGAAATGGACAATTAGCTGCTGGCAGTCATTGTAAGTGGGTGAATAACACTGAAACATTCGAGATGGTTTTATATCTCAGTCAAATCTCTCTGCAGACAACAGGAGTGCATCCTTTATCTTCACATAATTTTGGAATAGACCTAAAAAGCTGCAGTTATTTGGACAAGGCTAACTACTGCTCAAGTTAGAGACATTTATTGAGTTAGCATTTCCCAAAGTCAGGTCCAAATGCATGTGAGGCATTTTAAAGTTTTTTTCAGAGATTAATTTAATGAATTTTGTATTTATTGGGGAATGGGATTAATAGTCAAGTGATAAAACTGGTATTGCACTCTTTGCTTTGACTCACTGCCTACAGGTCCAGTACTGTATTTACTGTTTGTTCATCTTTGGGACACACATGAGGAACACAAAAACCACACACCTCGTTATATCCAGTGTAGAAAAGGCACTCCACCTACATTCATTTTTAAATAAGCTATCTAGACTCAATCTATCACAGCAGTAACTAGCTGAACATAGGCTACTTATTTAGGAAGAGGGAAAACCCAACCAATCTGTTTCCAGTACTTAGAATCTCCTTTAAAGCCAGTTCAAGTACCTTGACACTAAACTGTTGTCTGCAGTGAGGCATGCATATACATATTAATAAATCTACTCTTTTCAGAAATCACAAATGTTTTAAGGTATTGAGAGTAAACATTCCCAGACCTGAAAAGACTGCAGCTATGCTAAACTCCAACACAGAAAAAGAAAATTAAAGTGCTATATTTATAATAAAAATGTATACACTCAATGTTTTGTTAAAAGTCTGCTTCAAAGATGTTTTAAAGAATAAACATAGCTGGTTTTGAATCAAAGTAATACATTTGAAAAGGCATATTTGAATTAATTTTCAGCCTTGAAACCACTTCCTCTATGAAATCTTCTTTCCCAATTATGTGGGAAAGGAATCCTTTTTCTGCTCAGCCAATCTTCACATAGAATTCTAAACCAGACAGCCCTACTAATTCCAAAATAGCATGCCGAACTGATTATATTTTGGATGATCACATAAAGGGACTTGCATCTCAAACAGTTTAAGCACTAAGTGGTATGGAACTTCAGGTCTCTATACACGAGGATTCATCCCCCTGTTATCCCCAGAGCATGAGTATATTAAGAAATACGTAAATAAAATTGCATGAAGAGCAGTAGAACTTTTCTTCTAAAGTGCTGGCATTAAAAAATACAAGAAAGATTTTTCATGCCCTTAATAGTCATCACTGACACACCTTCATCACCTACAGTATTTAATTGTTGTCATTCTCTTCTTTTCAACAGGTCACTTGTGAGGAGTCTGGAAAGAACCTCTCTAATATCCCCACTAACCTTTTCCGAAATGTTACTAAAATAACCTTAAAAAATAATAAAATCACTTTAAAAGATAGTGACAAAGAGATTCTTCAAAGTTTTATTAACCTCACTGAAATTTATCTGAATGAAAACATGATTACTGTACTGTATAACAACAGCTTCTGTAATCTGATAAAACTCATAATTCTGGATATCAGCAACAATCATATCAGCACAGTTCATAAAGAAGCATTTGCAGGATTAAATCAACTGTCAGAGTTGAATCTATCCTATAACACAATTACTCAACTAGGTTCAGATGTATTTACTTCTCTAAAAAGTCTGACAGTTTTAAGTCTACAGTGTAACCTTTTGAAATCTTTTCATATAAAATCATCTTTTAAATTGAATAAAATTGGTTTAGCTGGAAACCCATGGACCTGTTCCTGTGACCTCCTTGATTTACAGATATGGCTAACTGCCTCCAATGTGACAATGGGTAAGTTTTGGAAAGAGCAGCATTTCATCCTTGTTTACATCAAACAGTCTTATCTTGTTTTTTCCTGATCTGAATAATATCTACCATCAACTTACCGGTATTTTGCAGTAATACATGAGTTATCCATGAAAATTTTTTAGAGTGCCAATTAATTAACAGATTCTCATAGCCTTTCCACTGCTCACATTCGCAGAAAATGAAAACAACACTACATGTACACTCCCAAACAAGAAGGAAAAATTCTCCATCAAGACCGCAGCTATCCAGTCAGCTGACTGCAAAATTGAAAAAGCTGCTTTAGAAAACACTGTAACTTCCACTTCTGCCATTAAGCTTAGAAGTATTGCCTTACTAACAGCTCTGACTCCAAACAACATCACTGGAAACAATGGAACACATGCAGGTAATATACTGATGTTTTGCTTTACTGCTTACAAGCTGTTTGATTTGCTGTTCCATGACTTCACACCACTTTCTATTCCTAGTACACTGTAACACTTCCATAAAACCCAGGACTATGGAACAAGTGTATTTCCAGGTTTTGGTAGACTGTACACACATTATGGTAAATGTTAAGCTTTACTGAATAAGTGTACAAAATGGATAAACCACACCTGAATTCTCAAATGACATAAACTGATGATGAAATTTCAAAGGCTTGAAATTGAGTTAATTGTCCAGATCTCTGCCTAACAGAAATAGGGAAGCACCTTTAAAAACTTCAATTACTTCTTCCACACTAACTGCTTTCTAGACATAGCTGTCTTCTTAAAATGTAAAAGAGCGAGACTATTAATTTTACTCCTGCCCTCAACTGTGTTCAGTATAAAGGACACAGATGTGCCTATTCCATGTTCTTTCAAAATTTTAGTGATAGTCTCCTTAATTTTCTTTACCTTTTGATGTTAATTTGATCATCACTCAGTAATAGTCTAGGTTTTCTTTTGATAATGTCCTTTTTTTTTTCTTACATGCAAATTAATGTTTTTCTCCACTGTTCCATACTGAAATGCTTTACTTCTGCTTCTGGGTAAAGCAGAAGAAATATCAGTCTCCAGATACATACAGAAATTGTAAGCCACCACTGCCACACACTAGTTTTGTTTGGTTTTTTTTTTTGCCGTAGCAGCTATAATCTATTTTAGGACTCTGGCCAGCATGAAAATCAGCTTCTAAATAAAGACTACTGGCAACTACAGTTTATCGAAATTTTTATTATGAAGGAAATACAATTGAAATACCAAACAATGATGTAATATTTTAGGGTGCAGACATCAACACCATAAAGAAATTTAAGCCTAGGAAATAGAATTTGAAGTCATTACTGAATTTTTTTTCCAAATCCCAATCTTGTAATTTAAATTTTGAAAAAATGATTTTATCTTCTATATATCCCCATAACTTTATCTGACTTTGAAAGTATTATTTTTGATAAATATGCATACTTGATTTATATTGCTAGGAAATATGAGAGGTACACACATTTTTGGTCTGAGTGATGTTACTAACTCCCTAATAACACAGCAATAAGGCTTTGGAGACACTCAGTAATTCCTCTACCATTGTTTATTTTGTGAGTTCCCAGTTTAACTATGAAAAAATTCCTACTAGAGTTCTTGCCGGTATTGCTCATTAAGATGACTCTTCTTTTTTCCCTGTCTGTTTTAAAGAGTTACCACTTCTTGGCAAAAGTTGGACCTTCCTAGCGGGTGTCCTAGGGTTTGTCCTAAGCACTAGTCTCCTGATTTTTACTGCTATAAAATGCCCAACATGGTATCGCTATTTGATCAGCTACAGTCACCGTCGTCTGGAAGAAAATGACTCGGAGATGTTTGAACAGGAGTTCTCAGCTGACATGAATTCTTCTCCTACAGTATCAGGTACAAACAATGAAGATCCCATAGTAATATTTGAGAAAATTCATGCCTTTGTGCCTGGGGAAGATGGATTTATTGAGGATAAATACATAGATTCTTATGTAACTGAGGAGAGTTAATGTCTTAAACAATGGATGATGAACTGACTTTTCAAAACTGTAGTACATTTGTACTTCCATATTACACTACTTATGTACAATACAAAATGAAGCTAAGCAGTCCATCTCCTTTCATCTCGTCAAATCCATAATGAGGTATTGCTGCATGAATCATGCAGCTAAAAAATGTGGTGATGTGCGTGCATTAGTGTCACAAGAAGTATTTCAAAACATGCAAAAAATACTCATAATCCACCTTTTATAAAAACCTACTTGGTTACTTATGGCGGGGGTAGGGGAGAGCTTACTGTACATTGCTCGACATGAACAAGTCTTTACAAAGTAGCTTGTGAAGCTGGCATGATCACTAATGCTTTAATTGTGAAGAAGTCCAGAAAGGAAAAATAGTTTCTCTGAAATATTGAAGCAGACCACAGCCAGACTGGGGACTGAATCCAAATGAATGGTGTCACAGCTCAGTAGTCTATCAGGCAAAACTAACGCAATCAGAGAACAGAGCATTTGGAGTTATTTTACCCAAATTAGCAGAGCAAGAAAGACCAACTGCTTCATTCCCTTAAATGTGTCTACATACAGTACAATGATAAATTATCATTACTGCGTATCTAATGTCTTTATGACTTAGTTTGCTGCTGAACCAAGCTTTTTCTTTTCCTGTTTGCTTAACACTTAAAAATGCATTTGGGGTAGAATAGACACATTTGCAAGCTGTTGAAAACCACAGTATTATTGAAAAGTGATTTATTATTAAATGGTACATTTTTTCTTAAAAGTGCTTATTTATACATAAAACCACATCGTTGAGATTACTCTTACTGGCAGCAAGCAGGATTATGTTTCTTTCTCCTGCATATCTCCTGTCCCTAAATTAAACATCTCAAAACCTCACCCTCAGCCTATTACTACACAAGCTATTCTCATGGCTTACAAATTCTTACTGCATCTTGATGTCCTCATCTTCCACTCCACACACCCTTACTTTACCAGACAGGAATCTCAGTTCTAGTTTGCACTTTTGCTTGCTTTCCCCACTCTGCAACTCCACACCACCACCTCCAAAATTCAGGACCTTGACAGCAGGTTGCCAAAAGACAGGAGTCTCCACTGCCACCTAACTCCTTCTCAACAACATGGTAAGTATCTCTACAGCAGTTACTCAGAAGAGTGTAAAAATAGGAACTCCAGCTGCACCTTGGCACTGTTGTATCCTACCATGGAACGATAGAACGCTTTGGGGTGAAAGGGACCTTAAGAATTACCTAGTTTTAACCCTCCTGCCATGGGTAGGGACATCTTCCACTGGACCAGGCTGCTCAAAGCCCCATCCAACCTGGCCTTGCACACTTCCAGGGATGGGGCATCCACAACCTCTCTGGGCAACCTGCTCCAGTGCCTCACCATCATCATCTTGAAATTGCTCAGGTATCACTTGTGGCATGGATCGCACTGTTAAAGAACTTATGAACCAGATAACACCTCAATTTTGCCATGTTCAGTTATGATTTTAACAGCTTTGGAGAAGCATACACTTCATGTACTTACGCTTGTCTTTCTGTGAAAATTTTATCCACACTCTGAGCATCTCGGTCATTCTGAACCTTTAACTTAAAAAAAAAAAAAGATATTTTGATATAATACATAATAAAGATACAGATTTCATACACAACTTCAAAGCTTCCATTAAATGAACAAGAAGCTGCTTAGAGTTCAGTAGAGGAAGAAGAAGCAGAGGCCACCTGCTCCAGACGCTTTTCACAGTTGATACTTAAAGAAGACCTTCTGAAATGGCAGTCTTCCACTGGAAACCAAAGAAAGTAAGAAGACATCTCTACATTTGAAAAAGAAAACCAGTCAAGTTTGTAACAAATCAATTCACTTGCTATTACTGTGGGATCTATTCCTGAAACACTTAGTAGAATACTGTTTAAGCCTACTGACAGAATGGAAATGTAACGCTTGCAAAGCATTATTCTCTTTATGACACAGACATTGTGACTTTATTTTTCAATCAAATGCAAGGAAAAAAAAAATTTTGACCAAAAAATACTCAGGTGTTTTTTTATGTTACCAAAATAACGTTTTCTAAAACTAGTTTCTTCTGCTTATGGACAAAGTGATCATAAGAAATGGAACATGCTTAATGCCACTCATGCCTTAATACTTAGAGGAACACTATATCTGTGTTAGAAAATAAAGAAAGAAACAATAAAAGAAATAAAGAACAAAGCCCATTGATTTTGTGGTTGGCCATGTCAGAGTGCTATTTAATATATATTATGCTGGAGTCATTTAAAAGGCAGAAGACAAAAGAGAACTAAATTTCCAGAAGACCAAGCAGCTGTACAAGGCAGTGCAGCCTAGTGTATTTGCCTTTCATAACAATAGTGTTCAATGCTCCAAAGTCAAATAAAGAATATATTTTAAGACTCATAATTTGGGTTGGGACAACAGCCGCCTCAAATCTAAACCACAGAAAACTATCATGGGCTGTTAATGCAACAGTTCAGACAGTTGTCTCACTACAAACATACTGCCAATATAATGGTTAATTTAACTGGAAAAAATGGGGAAGTTTTAAATTAGTGCTGCGCTTTTTTAGATATGTCATACATTCAAAGCACCAAGAAAGTAACACACACTATGTCACTGTTCAAACATAGCAAATATCCCAATTCTTACCATATTGTAATCTCGAATCACATCTGCCATATCTGTATTGGTGTTAAGTATATCCACAACCTGAAATGAGACAAAATTCCAACCTGTTATTTCTCTCCTTTTTTTTTAAATTACACAAAAAAATCAGACAAATATGTAGTAATTCACAAAGCACTCAGGAAAACATAGGCCTTTTCTATTATTGCAAATGGAAGAAACCAGGATTTCAGAATCTGAACAGATTACATGCAGTTTTCAGGAGTAATCATTATATGTAGCTCTACAAAACCCACAAATAATATGCAGCAGTAATTTCTTAAATGCATATGCAACTGCTTCTTCTAATGTATAGTACACTTGCTTATTTTTCTTTTATGTTTTCCTTAGTTTCCATCTTTTTTCCTTTCCAATAACTGAATAAAAGGCAGTACTAACCTCCAGCACATTTTTACAGACAAATGTCAATAACAAAGATGCTGAAGTAAAGCAAAAGCAGCATAAAGTAAATGAGAGAAGGGAGAGCATTCAGTACCAAAAGTTGACAGGAGCATACCATGTTGTAGTCTGCTAGCTGACCTTGAAATTCTTTTATTTCACCAGCTAAAGCCTCTGCCCTAAGGACAAAATGAAAAGTCAAACTTAAGATGGGAAGATTTGTACATGCAAAAAGAAATTAATGAAAAAAAGAAATATTTAATGGTTCCTTGAATCCTGCACAATACCTGAGAATAGTCTTGTGACTGAGAAAGTTAGCACTGCATTAGCTGCAATACATCTCACCTTTTTTCATATGACAAATAGACAGATTTCTCTTGCTTGTACATTTCTACTTCTTCCTGCAGCTTGTTAATTTCTGTTGTGAGTTCATTTGTTTTGCTTCTGAAAAAAAATAAACAAAAAAGAATCATATGACATTTGAACATACAACTAAAACACAGAATTTTACTATAGGAGACGTGCAATCAGTATTTCTTTCTCACACTGCACTGTGTTTCAAAACAGTATTTGGAAGAAGAGCTGGATAAGTGGGGAAAAAACAGAGTGGTTCTATCAGACAAAATCGTATGTAGTTGTTCAAAGACCTGTATATGAAATAAAATGTTTTAATTAGCTTTTGGTCCCTGCTGCTGAATCAGATGTGAATTATTCTCAAACAGACAGGGCAAAAATCATAGCATCATTTCAAAGAATGTGGATATCAGCCATATTTAAAATGACATCTTTTAGGGCTGATTACTCAATACTGCAATACGATCAACTGACAAAGCAGTGTATGCAATACAGTTTCCACAAGGCCTTGCCTTTGTCAGTGTTAGCTTAATACATAATCCAAATAAACCACCTAAAATGTACATTAAAAAGTGCTTAGTTTGTGATGCTATTTCTTACAATAGGAGCTATCAGACCTATCAGGCCTTACAGGTGGGAGCTCAGAATCACTGACCCTCCTTTTACTAACACTGTGGGGGAGTGCATTTAACTTAGCAAGTCTAATAACAAAATGTCAAAGGAATCTACCTGTACTTGGACATAAGCACAAAATTCCTTTCCTCCTACAAACTATATGCAAAATGACCTTAACTCTTATAACAGAACGGATTTCGTTGTAAGTGAACATCACTTATCCCACACTATTGTTAAGCACAATAAACTTCAAGTCAGAAAGGGAACAGAGCATTAAACCATCTGCAGTTTGAATGTGTTAAGACATACCTCAGCAGTCCAAGGTAATATGTTTTATCCATTATCTGTCTCTGAGGACCTGGCAAAGGAAAGTGAAATGACATTTTGTTAGAAGACAACTAATTCTGATGAACTGTAAATTATGAAAACAATCTGCAGAATTTGCAGGCAGAGAAGTGCCATCTTCTCAGTATTCTTAGATTTTACCTCATTAAAAGAAATGAAGGCAGAAATTCATTTTAGGCTGTTGTGGAGATAAACATTACTTTCTCAGCTATATGAAGAGTTACTATATAACATAGTATTTTAATTATTCTGCAGTGACAGAAGAAGACACAATTTATTTCATTATTTTGAATGACTTTTAAAGACAGCTCAGGCACAGAAAAGCCTTTGTCTTCTCTGACTGCCAAAAGCAAAGAAAATAAGAGGGATGCTTTAATCTTCCTTTCTTTTCTCCTACTAATGACAGCTATTCACTCTGCAATTTATACAGCGATGAAACATTTTCCTTTAAAAAACCTACATATTCTTTTAAAATGTTTGCAGACACCCTGACAGCTAATTTCACTAAAAAATACCTTTCATTGCAGTTTTCATTCCACTTAATCCCTGTTGAGTAACCGGACGGTCTGCAACTTTAATCTGAGATGACAGGACTCCTCCAGTAGTTGAAGAACCAAGAGAACCAGGTCTTGATGTACTAGGAGGCATCTATTAAAAAAATCCAAAACACAAAGCTCCCAACTGTAAATTATGACTCTATTATACACATGCAATTGCCAAGCCAATAAAAAACTTAAGCTAGCCTCTATACCATTCCTGTAAGAATCTCTTAGCATTTACATCTCTCTGGGGAAACAAAGCTTCGTTCAAACGCCTACTGCAGAAGGGTAAGAGATTGCCTTTGAGCAGCTGCTCGTTGTTCCCTCTGTCTGCAACATTAATGCTGTTAAGGTCTCCCAGGTGAACTTGACACAAGACCTCCTTGACCCCCCTCAGTCAAAATTAGAAAATAAAACTCTACAAAATTAAAATCTTAAAATTCTTCCTAAGAAACTTATCACTCAAGTCAAGGTACTAAAAAAATTACAAAACAGAATAGATATAACCTTAAATATATGAAAGGTAATGCTAATTTTTTTTTAACATACCCCTGTTCCTATTCTGGTTGCTGACGGAGTCCTTGATGAAGAGGCAGGCCTTGCAGTCAGCCCTATTCCTGCTCTTGAAGAAGGACGAGCTATTGGAGGTCTGTGACTGCTGGCCATATTTGTCCCTTTTTGAACTTCTTTCTGGAATAACAGAAATTGTCCTTCAATTTGCACAAGATCTTTAAAACCACCAGAGGTTAGCTCTTTACAGCTTAGTTCTTCCCCCTATTGAAAGGAGTTTAGTTTTATTTAGAAGTTTGCAAAGCACTTCCTTTCTGGAAAAGCATGTCATGAGACAGAGGCAGTTCTCAGAAAGGATCAAAGGAGGCTCATGAGGAAGGCAAGACAGCAGTCCCTTTCAAGTGCTTAGCCAGCCCTCAGTTTATCTTGTTAAAACAGGTAACTCCTGCTAATTCTTGTGGCATTTATTGTTTCAGCGTCTGCCCACAGAACTCAAGCCTCTCATGAGACAAACTGGAAGTGGACAGCTTCCAGTAAATACCCGTTGTAAATATCCATCTGGGTTATGTGGAGACAGACTTCAGGCATCGCCGGGCACCAGTGCAAACCCAGACTGCGGCTACCCCTGATAAACCCTGGTAGTTTTCACCAGCCCCGTGAGGAGCTCCCGCCCAGCCGCAGCACACAGGCACAGCTTTTCCACTGCCAGGCGGTTGCCCGGAGGGCCCTGTAAGGCGGTGGTACCGTAGGCCGCGACCCAAACAGGCAGGGGTACCCCTGCTCCCCCGGGGCCGTTAAAAACCCACCCCAGAAAAGCTGAGAGCGCCCGCAGCCGGGAGGTCGCAGCGCCAGAGGTTCCCTGCTACAGAACTGGGCAGCCCCGCGGAGCCGCAGACAGCTGCGGACCCCGCTTTTGTCGGGCGGCAGCCGCCGCCTCTCACCGGACTCCCGACTAGCCGTTAGGCCTCCGCAGGCAACGGAGCCGGTAACGCAGCAACCGCGCCGCCACACAGCCCCGGCGCCCGGCTATCGCGACATTCAGAAATCTCGTCCCGGCCGCCGAGGGGCAGCGGCTTGCAGCGGCCGGCAGCGGCCTGCCGAAACTACACCTCCCAGAGCGCCTTGCGACGGAAGTGCGGCGGCTCTGCCCGGCTCTGGGGCGCGGTGCCTGCCGGGACATGGAGCCTCACCCCCTCCAGCCGGAGCGCGCCGTGACACTCCTTCCGGCGCGGCAGTTGAAAGTTTCCGGTAGCGGCCGTGGCGGTGGGGATAGTTGCTGTGTCAGGGCAGCTCGGTGGCCTCCCGCCATGGTGGGCGAGGGCAGTGCCTACCGGCTCCGCTGCTCCCTCGTGGGGCATGGGCAGGATGTACGCGGCTTGACCCGCGGCCTCTTCCCCCAGGGCAGTTTCGTGTCCGTCTCCCGCGACCGAACCGCGCGGGTCTGGGCCCCTGACGGGTGAGTGCCTGGCCGCGGCCCGCGTCGGCATGGGCGCCGGCGCCGTGCAGGCCCGGACGGCCGCTGCGGATTGCGCTCTGCGGGAGGGAAGGCGCGGAGGTGCGGCCGTGGGGGCCCGCCCGTGTCCCGGCGGGCCGGTCCCCGCGGCCGCGTCGCCGTCTCTCGGGACTGCTGGCGGGGGCTGGGGAGGCTGCGGGATTGAGCCTGTTCGCAGGGGGCTAAGGCATTGCCGCTTGCGTGCCTGCTTCTGGGGAAGGGTGTGTTTGCCCAGACAGTTAGCTGTGCGTCCATAGTTTTAGCTGACGCTAGTAATGACGATAAATCCGGGCGTCTTTTCTTCTGGTGGTATTAACGTCGTTTCCTTCTCTCGTGTTCAGTACCAAAGTAGTCCTGCTAAGTATCAGTGCTGCATTTATGACAGTAATGCGGTATGCTTTGAATATTTAAAAAAACCTCTTTTTTCACCCTTGCTGACTAGCCTTCTTTGAACGTAAACGGAATTTGAACCAAAAGCTATGCAGAAAATTTAAATGTGAAGGACGTTAGAAAAGGAAAAAAAAACCCCGACATTATTTTCTCTGATATTCATGTTGTACAGGGTGTTCTCCTACTGGATTTGTCTTGTTGAATTCACTCTGAATTTTTCAGCGCACCGCTATGACCAGAAGAGGTATTGCTGAGCACAGTGAGAATAGAAGACAGTGGAGGTTTAGGATATTGCAGGAAGCCACAGGATGTATCTCCTCACTTGTCAATAGTTTCAAATTGTGAACTGTATTCTGAAGTTGTTAGGCATGGGTATTCTTTCCACTGCCTTCCAGTGAAACAGAAAATTGGCATATTTGCCTGAATGCTCACGTGTGTCTTTCAATTGATCTCTGTAGCTCTGCAATTGAGGGGGAGGAAGACTAACCTCATTAAGTGTGTCTTCTTAAATCTGTCATCGCAAGGGGAAGAACTTGTTAAATTGCATAGAAGTTTATTGCAGGAAAGGAAGTAATTTTCAAAACCATGATTTTTGAGGCTTCTGAGGAAGACACAAGTAACTTAAGCAGAATCATAGCATCGGTAGTGATTATCTCTCTCTGTTTTGAAGATTCTGGGATTACAGTAGGCAGGGTTCAGCGGGTAAGCAAACTACTGTATGTTATTTTTGTTATTTAAATTTTACAGGAAGATATGTTACTTCCATTTGTTCTCAGTACCTTCAGCAGAGAAGATGTTTTAGAATTTAGAAGAGTATCATGATTTCCTTACATATTCCAAGCTTTCCAAGCATTAAAACTATGAAGGAGGCCAGTGTGATATAATACATTATTAGTTGTTTGGTTGGGTTTTTTTTGGGGG
>JANZLQ010000079.1:12972085-13003610 GCA_026212715.1 Elanus axillaris | reverse complement strand
AAAGTTGAAGCATTCACCATACTCCTATGGAGACTGTGTCTGTATTCCGGGCTCCCCTACCTGGATCCCTGCTACACATAAGCATTCAATTTTTTTTAAGATACTTTTCTAAGTAATGTCCAGCAGGAGAGACTTACTTGTAGGATATTGTTCTATGTCAAACTTTGGTACACTGTTGAACTTTTCATATTTCCTTTATGTAGGAATGGTTGCCTACCAATCAGCTGCAGCTAAAGTTGAAAATATTTATTTTCCAAAGAAGGATGCTGTCACCTTTGACCAGGCCAATCCTATGCAGATACTGGGTCAGTTTTTTAATTTCAAAGATGGCTTTATTTTTCATCTGTTTGAAGTAACTTTGCTTTTGATCTTTTCAGAAAGCTAAGTGATTTCCCATAGCTTTCCTGCTGTTTCTTGGTTTTAACCTTTTAAAATTCCATTTGTCGTTTTAACGGTGCATTTATTTGAAGGCTTAGGAGTATGATTAAATTTCACAAGAACTTTAATACAGGGTGTCAATTTTTTCCCCCCCTCAGCTTCTATCTGCTGTTGTTTGGCATCTTTTTTTATCAAGCTGGTACATTTGAATACTGTACTTTTTTTTGGCATAGCTGCTGGGTATGCCGGTCATGTGCAATCCCTTTTTGATTTTGCTCATGAAAGTTTTAGTTCACCAGATAGCCATACAGTGTAATCTATGAAGTTTTAAAGTAAGGCACTGTGGTGGGTCGACCCTGGTTGGATGCCAGGTGCCCACTAAAGCTGCTGTATCACTCCCCTCATCAACTGCACAGGGGAGAGAAAATATAGCAAAAGGCTTGTGGGTTGAGATACAGATGGGGAGAGATCACTCAACCAATTACTGTCATGGGCAAAACAGACTAGACTTAGGGAAAATAATCTTAATTTATTGCCAATGAAATCAGAGTATGGTAATGAGAAATAAAACCACATCTTAAAACACCTTCCCTCCACGCCTTCCTTCTTCCTGGGCACAGCTTCGCTCCCAAATTCTCTACCTAACCCCCCCACCCCCAGCAGCACAGGGGGGATGGGGAGTGGGGGTTGTGGTCAGTTCATCACACATTGTTTCTGCTGTTCCTTCCTCCTCAGGGGCAGGACTCCTCACACTCTTCCCCTGCTCCACCATGGGGTCCCTCCCATGAGAGACAGTCCTCCTCAAACTTCTCCAAAGTGGGTCGGCCCTTCACATGGGCTGCAGTCCATCAGGCACAGACTGCTCTGGCATGGGTCCCCCATGGGGTCACAAGTCCTGCCAACAAACCTGCTCTAACATGGTCTCCTCTCTCCATGGGTCCACAGGTTCTGCCAGGAGCCTGCTCCAGCACGTTTTTTTCCTGTAGGGTCCCAGCCTTCTTTGGGCATCCACCTGCTCTAGTGTGGGATCCTCCATGGTCTGTAGGGGGACAGCCTGCCTCACCATGGTCTTCAGCAGAGGCTGCAGGGGAATCTGCTCCAGCTCCTGGAGCAACTCCTGCTCCTCCTTTGTTGACCTTGGTGTCTGCAGGATTGTTTCTCTTACATGTCCTTCAAACAGGGTTAATTTACCTGGTGTGCAAGCCAGTAACACACAGAGTGGAGATATTTTCAAATTAATTTCATTGATGCACATGAAGGGGTGTCTGTCTCAAGACAGCACACCTTTGTCTCAAAGATTCCCGCATTTATATACTTAAGTAATACATATTCATTATTATTTCCCTTAATGATTTCTTCTTTCTTTTTCACCTCTCATGTAAATTAGTGTGCAGACTCTGTCTTCTTCCTTCATTGTCATCTTTTGAGTAGGTGGTCTCATTTTAGTAGGTGGTCAATGAGTCGCTGGTCATGATCTCCCCCTGTAGGAATTACCTTTTACCTACTTCTTCCCTAATCTTGGCAGTTCCAAGTGGTTCTTCGAGGTGTATTGACCAGACCACAATCCATTACCTGTTCTGACAGAAACATAAAGCTTGATTTTCTAGTAGTTAGTTCGTAAACCCTAAATTATGTCTAGTTATTGTTTCCCTATTTAAAAAACTAACTGATGGGGGTTATATACAGGACTTCAGCAGTTCCCTGGTTATTTCAATCATATTGTACATATTAATTGGTAACAGAATCATAAAATGGCCTGGGTTGGAAGAGACTGCCAAAGGTCACCTAGCCCAGCCTCCCTGCCATGGGCAATGACCTCCTTCACTAGGTGAGCTGCTGAAAGCCTTATCCAACCTGACCTCAAACACTTCAGGGAGGGGGCATCCACAACTTCTCTGGGCAACCTGTTCCTGTGTCTCTCTTGGTTTAAAACCATTACTTCTTGTCCTGTCACTACAGGCCCTGGTAAAAAGTTACCCTCCATCTTTGTTGTGAGCTCCCTTTAAATGTTGAAAGGCTGCAATAAGGTCTCCCTGAAGTCTTCTCTGGGCTGAATAACCCCAACTCACTCAGCTGTTCCTCAAAGGAGAGATGTTCCAGTTCTCTGATCAGTTTTGTGGCCCTCCTCTCGACTCACTCCAACAGGTCCATGTCTGTATTGTGCTGGGAACCCCAGAACTGGATGTGGTATTCCACGTGGGGTCTTGCAAGAGCAGAGAATCACCTCTCTCAACCTGCTGGCCACACTTCTTTTTATGCAGCCCAGGATACAGTTGGCTTTCTGGGCTGCAAGCACACATTGCTGGCTCAAGCCAAATTTTTAACCCACCAGTGTCACATCCCAATTTCTCAGGATGATGACTCAGGTTTGATGATTCCCAGGTCTGGATTAAAGTGAAACGACACCAGGGATCCTTTAACTCAAAAACCTCAACTTTTATTTGCTCACAGCAAGAATTGGCATGCTTAGCACCAAAATTGGTATGCTCACATAAACTGGCATGAAACCATGTCAGTGAACTGTGTAATGTGTGCTAACCATACATCACCAAACGTATACTACAGGCCTTGCTGTGGGGATCAGTTCAGGGAAGACACGGAGATCCCTACCATTGAGTCACGAGGTTCAGAGTAGATCCCCTTGCTTTCTAGACTGCCTCTCAGAGAGGAGCCCAGGGGTGGGTGGATCCACTCCTAGTCCTAGACTTGGTGAAAGGTTTTATGTCTAAAGGGATACAGTATAGGGATTACAGAGAAAAAGAGGGAGAGAGAGAGAAGAGAAAGATTTCACGGGTCCTGGGTCCAGCCTTGGTTCTGTCAGCTGAGGGGTCCAGTTCCACTGTGTGCATGCATATGGGGCTTCAGTCTCTGCCCTTTTATCATCCTTGCCCCTCCTTCCGGGCAGGCACTCGGAACTCATTCAGCTAATTAGGTGTCATGAGCACTTTTGGTAAATTGATCCATGGGCTTGGGGGTTGTTTGGGGAGTAACTTCTTCCCTGCAGGAATGTGACCATTTGTTGATCTTTGGACATGCACGGTGAGCTGCCCTGCTCAGCTTATCAGAACTGGGAGCTATGCACCCTCCAGCACACCCTCCCCATCCTGTGCATCTGTGCTGCTTCCTTTCTTTTCACATGTGGTTCCTTGCTATGCAGCGTTCATTGTTATGCAGAGTTCATCGTTATGCAGAACTTGCCCCACCATAATGTTTGAGACTTTCAGTCTCTCACAACCAGTCTCCCCAAGTCCTTCTCTTCAGGGCTGCTCTCAATCCATTCATTGTCCAGCCAGTAATGATACTGGGTGTTGCCCAAACCCAGGTGCAGGATCCTTGCCCTTGGCCTTGTTGAAGTCTACTTCTCAAGCCTGTTAGGGTCTCTCTGGGACCCTCTGGGGCCTTCTGTCTGCAGTATTGCACTTCTAAGTATTGTACAGGTTTCATTTTTTGTTAAAAAATACCAGTCTTCAGTCAGCCTCATCCTGTTTCCCTGGGATTCACAAACTAGATTTTTTTTTCAGGAGCTTGTTGCTAGTAAATATTTTTAGTCTCCTCTTAGTTTTGCAGTATTTTACTGTAAAATTTTGTCCAGAACTTCCTAGGAGGGAGAATGGCAAGAGTGGCTTGCTTTCTGCTATGTTATAGCAAAGCAGAGACTTTTAGTCTTAAAAACATACTGCATTGGTTTGTATTTGTCCAGTATTCTTGAAGAATGACTCTGTTAGCCACAGGCTTAGTGGGTTGTTTGGTTTTTTGAAGCTTACAATCTGAAAACTAGGTTTACCGAGTTTTCTGCAGTTTTGTAACAGTATATAGTTAAATACACTTGTAAATATTATGGCTGGACTCGGATTTAATAGCTGTTTGGGTTTTTGTTTTGTTATTTCATAACATGCCCACAGCTGATTTTTGAGCATACTATAAAACTCATAAGGGCGTACTAATGTAATGCTGCCTGCTTGTGTGTTAATTGCTATGGCCCTCATCAATTCTGGAAGAACCATGATTGGCAGGTGCTTAATGCTAGCTCCATTTTAAACAAATTCTGCAAATTAAAATAATTTTTCCAATACTTTGATTTTTTAAATTACATTGAAATTTGAATATAGGACATGGTGCTATCATATTTTGCTTATGGCACTTAAATAAGTAAAAATACAACACCTGTGATCACACCAAGAACATACAGTTTCTTTACTGTTTTTATTACCTAATAATAGAAAAGAGCAAAAAAGGAATATTTCAATTATGAAAAGTAACGGTCTTGCGATTATTATCTGCATTTTTGCCTGTATGTAGGCTAACGCGATGTGAATTCTGAATCTTTGTGTTGCAGTATTAGATGGGGCTTAATTGTAGCAGTCATTACGATGATTAAAAAACCCAGAAAATTATGAAACTGGGAAAAGTCATCTTTAAAAATCTACCCCCCATCAAAGAATTACAGTAGTTGTAACTTGTGTGTAAAGTGCTTTTGTAGTATTTCATTCAAGATACAGATTTGTGAAGCTCTAATGTGAGAAAGCCATGCCTCTTCTATTGGTTTTACAGGCAAATTAAAGGAACTTAATGGCAGTGCAACTGAAGAACATAAGCTTACAGAAGATGACTTGATAACCCTAGAAAAGTTATTGTCTGCAACATGTAACACCTCTGCAGAAACACCTACAGCACAGCAACTTCAGACTTTATGGAGAGCGGTTAACTGGCCAGAAGGTAGACTCTTGCAATTATATTTCATACCATCATCACCAAGACGTCCCAGTATATCAAAAGTCTTGTTTTGCTGGCTGTTACACAGTGTCTGTCCCAAAGAGTTTATAACCCAAGTAGAAACCAGAAGATGATAAACTGATGCTAACAGCACTGATCAGTAGCAGGGGCAGCGGCATGAATTGCCAAACTGGTAATTGGTTGTCAGGTTTTGTTGTTGGCACAACAGCAAATGTAAAAGAGAAACTTGATATAAACATTAGTCATGGTTATTTCATTAGCGGGAGCATCCTCAAGAAAGAAGTGTGAGGCTTGTTTGGAAATAGAGCAAACTAGTGTGCGTTTGGAGTCTTAAACTGTTACTAAATCAGAGATGAAATTATGGAGATAAATTGTTAAAAAATTCTCAAAAGTAGCTCCTGTTTAATGTGGTAGAAGAGAAGTTGTTACTCAAGCTACGTTATATGCTCAGAACTGCATCAGTGAAATGACATTCTGAAGGAATGCAAGTGGAGGTGATATAATTTCATCTGATAACATACCATTGTCAGCCCTGATGGATTGGAAAGGATATTTTGGTTGTTACTGCACGTGCTGGAAAAAAAGGCATTGCATATACAAATATCTAAACATGCAGTTAAAATTAACTGCTTTCTTGAAATTGCAGTTGAAGATTTATTAATGGGAAGAATATTGTTGTATTAAAAATTCATCTTCATTATATAACATCACTTAAACTATGTTTTGCACAGCTGGGAGCTGGTGATGGCTAATGTCTTCATACCTTCGAGGCTCTTTGTACTGGACAAAGCATTAATTCTCGAATTAATATCTACAGGAAAAACTGCTCAATAAGTAGCTAAGCGGTTTCAGCTTTGATTTGGTTATAAGCATGGGATACTGATAGTAGACCCAAGGAGTCAGATATATTTGAAATTTGGGAAAGTGGAGGGGAACTAATGAACGAACTCTCAGTTAAGTTTCCTTACAGTGATTTCCAGCTGTTCAGTTGAGGACATCTCTCTTTTTTTTAAACTTGCAAATCATGTCTGAGAGTTGAAGGTACTCTAAAATTTTTTTTCCTCATTTTTCTTTCTGTAAGCAATTTTGTAGCTATGCTAAACTGTAAGATATGGAATTCAGACAAAAGGAGATGCTGCCTGTGTAGGGGTGTTCAGTCACTGAGGAGCTTCCAGAGACCTTTTTTGGATTAGTTACCATGGTTTGTTGCCTTCAGTGTTATTAATTAGAGCTTTTAGGAAAGATTGTAGGGGTTTTTTTTTGCAAACCACTGCGTTTATCCTAAATTCAGGAGCATGTTTTTTGTGACTAACTGAAGTGTTACTAGAACAGGTTTGTCAATACTTGTCTTTAGGAATTTCGAACATCTTGTGCTTTACCTGTTCCCAAAGCTAAGGGTTTAAAAAGGTCTGTATCTGAAAGAAACTCACCAGCGCATTTGCACATAATGCAATTTTAATACTAATATATTTTTTGTTTTGTTTCTTAGATATTGTCTTTCCAGCCCTAGACATTCTTAGACTGTCTATCAGGCATCCCACTGTGAATGAGAACTTCTGCAGTGAAAAGGATCATGTACAATTTATCATCCTTCTCCTTAAATTTCTGAACCCCAAAGGAAAGCAAGCAAACCAGCTGTTGGCACTTAGAGCTCTTTGCAATTGTTTTGTCAGCCCGGCAGGCCAGAAGCTTATGATGGAACAGAGAGATGAAATAATGACACAAGCAATAGAAATGAAATCAGGCAATAATAAGAACATCCACATTGCGCTTGCCACCCTGACATTGAACTATGCTGTATGTTTACTTAAAGTCAACAACATTGAGGGCAAAGCTCAATGTTTGTCAGTAATCAGCACAATTATGGAAGTTGTTCAGGATCTTGAAGCCATTTTTAGACTGCTTGTGGCTCTTGGGACGCTAATCAGTGATGATACAAATGCTGTGCAATTAGCTAAGTCTCTTGGAGTTGACTCTCAAATAAAAAAGTATGCCTCTGTATCAGAACCAGCTAAAGTAAAAGAATGCTGTAGGTTTGTTCTTAATCTGTTGTAATTGTTTCTTTAGCACTTGGGAGACCGTGTATGCAGAAAAAAAAGATGCTTTCATTCATATTTTGTGACAGACTATAATTGAGAAGATACTGTGGATTAATTACACTTGATTTATTGCAAGATACAGATCAAATAAAACTTTTTACATTGTTTGTCATTTGACTGCTTTTCTGAAGTCTGTAGTTCGCAGGATCTTTGCAAGAAGTCCCTCTGAAATAGCTCAGTTCAAAATAGATCACCAAGAAGTCAAACCATCTCAGTACTTAAAAGCACATCTAGGTGGAAATGTAGGAAGCGGTTGATTCAGTGACTGTCAACTCCGACACCCCCACCAACCACATTTCTATGTTTCAGCAAAATGAGTCTGTTTTGACCGTGCTTTTTGTCAGTAGAGAAGGGGCCCTGAGTTCTGTTAAGTTCAATGGTGCTTTTCACGAGATTCTTAGTTAACATTGCTTAATATTAACTCTTGCCAAATATCCTGGTAGGGAAACAGCATTTACTTAATTTTCCATCAGCTTTTTCCCCACTTCCTTTTCAATTTGAAACCTAGCTGTTTTATGGCTCTTACTGTTTTTAACCTAGAACTTAGGTAACTTTTTGAGGGGTAGAATCTTTAACTGCCATATAGATGTTGTGCTTCACTGATAAGTGAGTATCTTGTAGCTTGTAAAATGGCTTCAATTTCTACAAAAGCTTTTATGTGACTTTCAACTTTTGATGACAGAAACACTCCACGAGTTGATAGGAAGTGTCTTACTCTGAAGTATGTTGTAAAATATTAGATGATTTTAAAAACAAGTAATTTTGAAAACTGGGAGAGAAATTTACATGCAGATGCAGAGAGCAGACTGAGCAGCTGAAACTGGAAGAGGCTTCCTAGGGAGATGGTCAATGCCCCCTGCCTGTTAGTGTTTAAAAGGCATTTGGACAGTGCCCTTAATAGCACGCTTTAACTTTTGGTCAACCCTGAAGTGGTCAGGCAGTTGGACTAGATGATCACTATAGGTCCCATACGACTGAAATATTCTATTCTACACTGTACAAATGTAAAGTCAAGTTTTATGAAGTAGCTTTAACATAACTGTGGTGACTGCGAAAAGGGAAAAAAATATTTTACAGCTGATCCAGTAGATCCAAGATGTTGAGCTCAAAAGGGGAATATTATTTCCTGTGACTCCTGCAGTTGTTACACTTTGGTTTAGACTTAAGATGAAGTCAAGATGGTCAATGTTCAAGTTACATTTTTCATTAGACTAACAGAATGGAAAACATGAAAAATAAGGGCAAGCTTTTGTGGCATGTGAGTTCGTCATCACATAATACCTGTCTGCCTCATCTGTGCTAGATGAGAAGGATTTTGTGACCAAGAGCTCTTAACTTTTTTTGCTCCACCTAACTAAACTGAATTACTACATTACTTCCAGCAATCCCTCTTTCTCAGATCCTTAGTGGTACGCTTGTAGTGTTACACTTCAGATGAACTTCGAGATACATATCCTCACAGTCTCAATTATGGCCTTAGTCACAGGTTTTCTCATTTGATCCATTGCAGGTTCATGTATAAGACAGTCCAACAGATTATTCAGGATTTACAGCACTTAACAATAGATCAACCCCTTCCTGAGAAAACATCTAAGAAGTTACCATTAGGAAACATGTCTGTGAAATAATATGCCTGTCTGGTGAAGTTTGGTTGCCTACTATACAATTGTTCTTGAAGCTTTAGCTTTTTAATATTGTGCTCTTTAACTGTGTTTGTACATGTGCTATTTTAAGACATTTATACTCTCCTAACATTTTGATTTTGTTATTGTGGGATTGCTTTGTTACAGATTACCTCTTTACGTGAAAATTGTCATGAATTTCCCAAACCAAAAATTAATGTTTATGTTAATAAACATACTCTGGTAACTCCAAGAAATGGTATATTAAGAGATATTACAAAATATACTTACATTTGCAGGGAAATTATGGGGCACAGCAAAAAATCTTTCATCTGGGAACTGCAGCACTACATGTTAGGCAAGATACACAAAGCAGGTCAGGAATATTTGGGTAGAAAGACAGCTGCTGCTACAGGGTACTGTGATACCTGACCATTCCATAATGTAGCATTGTCTGAGGGAACAGAGTGCATGGGGGACATTGGATTTCATCCCCACAGGAATTGTCCTTGGAGGGTCTGTCCCCATAGAGACATGAGTGGTGGCATAGGCAGTGGAGGTAATGGGTAAAGGAGGAAAACAAAAAAAAAGTACAACACACAGCAAGATGTTACAACAAGGTTTTGAGGGTTTTTTTTCTTATTTGACACAAGCATGTTTGCATTCTTAAGCCGTCATGCATTTGTGCAGTAGCTTTCAGTAAGGATTTTCCCAAGCTAGCAAAACTGGGTATGTTGCTAACACAGGTTGAGTGTGAAAAAGGGGGAAACATATTTTACAATGTAGTGGACATTTTTTTTCTGTCTTCTGACATAAAGCAACTAAATATCCTCCTTTTGTCAATATTATCTTGAAAATTAGTAATTGCTATTGTTCTTGTTACAAATGACACTGTTCTAAAACTGTTGTGGTACACGCAAGCATGTGTGTACATAAACACACAGATGTATTTGTGTCCTACAAAATCTCCTGCTGAGATCACCAACAACTAGAAAAGCTTAAGGATATCACCAGGATGAAGTTTCTGTTTCAGTGAAAGGATGTTAAATCTATGCCTTGGAAACATGCCAGACAGGTCCATGAGGTACATCTTTTGAGACCAGAGGACACTGAAAACAAGTATGTGCTTAGCACAGAACTCAGAACTGGCTTTCTATCTACAGCAATAAACCTCAAATACATTGATCTGAGTGCTAAGTGTTCCTAATTCATCAGGGAAATAGTAAAAGCATGTTAGAGATTTCAAGAGTCCCTTAAAGAGAAATTGTGTCTTCTGCTGAGAATTCAAAGCTGCTCAGTAGATGATACAATTCTTCTTTTGGCATCTTTTCTAAGCTAGAATGGAAGCCCTTAGAACAGCAAACAGCACGTAGTAGCACGTCACGTTACACCTTTGTTGTTAAGCCTGCCTTGGGTTTTATGAAGTGCAAGCACGTGGGATCTACTTACATCAGACTCAGCATACAATATAAAATGCCTTATTAGGGAACAGAATGAGGAATCAAAACTGACTTGTCAGCACCAACTGCTGTACTTGCCAAGACAAATGGAGACTATAGTCACATAACCTGGACACACGAATCACAAGATTTCTGTAATGTTTATTATTATGATGTACCTTGCTCTCATCAAGGCCTGACCTTAAGCAGACTTTAAAAACTACTCAGTCACACTCAGGTTGCAGACAAAGACTAACTTCAGTCTGCAAACCTATTTCATTAAAAGCACTGTACATTGAGCTATACATCCATGAATTGTTGGATGCAGTCGCTTCTCTGTAATGTACTATGCTAAAGTAATCTACTATGGAAGGGTAGTCACACAGATCAGTACTAAAGAGGTAACTGCAAATGCTTTAGGAAATGTTATAGCCTGCTGGTTCCAAGGGTGAAGTTTTTTTGTTTAAAGAACAGATGATACGTAGAAGTGATACTTCTTACCCTTTTGAAAACACGTCAGCCACTGTTACCTATCTGTCCACTGTGCTTTTGATCACCGCTAGCTTTCTACAACTTGCATTTGGTGGACCTCTACCTAAATGGGGCAGTACCACCAATGCTGTTTGAAGATCCAGAATAATGTGCAATATATCAAACTGGAAGGAAATATGTTTGAATCTGAGGAAAAAATACACCCAGACCCAGAAGAAAGACAAATGGACACTGTAATGCATTAAGAAGAAAATTGTTGCATATCTCTGCACAGAAAAGGAGGTTCTTCATACAAATTCTTTCTGTGTAATGAAGGGCATTTGTCTATCCTGGTCTTTATTTTTGGCTAACCCTTCTCTTTAATTGGCATTTCCCTCTGTAGCTAATTTTGTTGTTGCTGGCTGAAGGCTGATTAGTGTCTTACTGAATTGTACAGTGCCTCTAAAGGGCTTCTCTGCTGTGATTCCCACTTGTTTGCATGGCATGTCGCAATTCTGCAATACTCATGAAATAACACAGGAAAGCTGTAATTTCCTGTTGATATTTGCATTCACTGGCATACGGATGTTTGGTTTTTAATTATGGGTATTTCTACGCTTGAACCATTCCTAATGGAGCATGTCTCAGTACAAGTTACAAATGCATCAACCAAATCATTAAGGACAGATTTCTGGGGCAAAATGTTACCCGAGAACCAAATTATGGTGTTTACTGTGATGTGTAAGCTGTTGCTTAAAACTTCATACCAGGGGCTCAGAACAGCAGCTCTTAAAAAGTTTTAAGCACGTCTGAGAAGAGACTCTCTGGGACAAGAGAGAATGAAGTTGTATGTCTCTCTGCTGGGCAGACTATATGGACTATAGGAAAGACTAGAACCAGACTTGTCAAATCAGCATTAAAGATTCCCCACCCCCACCCCGCCAGAACACCTTACAAATCTATTCAGATGTTTTGCAGGTGCTGCTGAGCACAAAGACAGTGTTTCCTGGATAACGTAGTTTGCTGGGATTTTACGTCATCTACTTCGGACAGGATCTTTGGTTCCAAAGAGCTGCCAAGGGAAGAGAATGGAGGCCCTCGCGTTGTTGCAACTGGCTGAAAGCCAGGGAAAACCGGTCAGGATCAAGTTGGAATTATGGAGGATCAAAGACACTTGTATAAACGGTTGGACTGCCTGAGTCTGGATAGAGTTTTACTCCTACCTCGCTACCCGAAAGAAACCACGCAGCAGAATTAAGGAAGCATCCCGAGACCACCCAAACGCAGCAGGCGGGACGCCCAGCTGCGGAGCCGCTGCCGCCGACAGCAGCGGCAGCCGGAGCCCGAGGCGGGGGAGGGTGGCTCGCAAATATCCCGGGCGGGGGGGTGGAATTCGGAGGCTGGCAGACCACCCGGCGGCTGCGGCGGCGGCGGCGGCGGCGAGAACCGCCGGCCCGGGCCAGGCCGCCTCACCGCTCACTGACAGCCTCCCTCCCGCCCCTCCCCGGCGGAAGGGGTGGAGCACCGCCGCCAGGCGGCCTATGAGAGCTCATCCGGAAGCACGGCTCGCCCTAGGCGCGGGCCTGGCGGGCGGCGGTGGCGGCGGGGCGATGCCGGGCAGGAGGTCCTCGAAGGAGAAGAAGCGGCGTCGTTCGCGTTCCTGCTGCCCGGAGGGAGCCTCGGGGCCGGGTGGCAGCGAGAGGAAGCGGCGGAGCACGGAGTCCAGCCACGGCGCCCTGGAGGTAGCGCGGGAAGGAAGGAGGGGCCGTCATAGCTTGTCAGCGTGCGGCTGTGCAGGGCAGACAACCCGGAGGGGCAGCGTGGGGAGGTGGGCGGCAGAGGGAGCCCCGGCGAGCACGGGCGGTACCCCGGCGTCCCGTAGGTGGCAGAGGTGTGGGGCGCAAGCTGAGGGGTGAGGCCGGTGGCGGTGCTGGTGCGTGCAGGCCCGTGGGGCTGTTCGAGGAGGTGCAGGTGCGCGGGGACAGAATTCCTCCTGAGGCGGGCTCCGGGGTGAACTGTGGGCCTGTCAACGTGTATTTCTAGCTGGGGGTTTTCAGCTGCAGGGGTCTTCCACTGGTGTGTGGAAGATGCGTCTTCTGATACGAAGCCTGCTTTTATTCTTGGAAGAGCGTGCCACACAGGGAGGACGTGTACGCCCATTCCCGTCTTAGGAGAGGAGCGGTGGACTGGGAGACTAGTGATTTAATTGCACAGCAAATCAGAGGGCTGGGTTTCTTCTGCCTTAAAGCATGCTTTCATGTATAGGTAGCAGCTAGGTATTTGCTGATAACGTTTTCCGGTTGATACTTAAAAGTACTTCTTTGCCTCTGGAGGCTTTTAGAATTTCCTCTAGCATAAGAATGGTTTCAGTATCCAGAAAAGTAGCTTCTGTAATGCAGCTACCTTGCAAACTAATACACTCTTTGGAAGCTCAGAAGTCCGCCTTACGATGTACTGTGTGATTAAGAAGGGACACTATTTCAGGTGCAGAAGAAGCTGTAAGTTTCCTTCTTCTCTAGTTCACTAGAAAATGTGAAAATTGTACTTGCCTTCCTTGATTTTAGGAAGCAAAATGCAATGTACTATCTGGAGAAAAAGTGGAAGAAGCTGAACAACCCAGTGATATAGAAGAAGGAGGATTAGATCTCAGTGTGTCACTCAAACCTGTCAGTTTCTACATTGCGGACAAAAAAGAAATGCTTCAGCAGTGTTTCTGTGTCATAGGGGAGAAAAAACTACAGAAGATGCTGCCTGATATTTTAAAGGTACTGAAATACATTTACCACTTATATACTTTTTGCAAGCTTGAATGCTTATGTAACAAAGCACATTTATCTGTAAAGTGTAGTGGACTTCCAGCTTAAAAGCTGCCTGTTATTAAAGAAAGATTGTATCAGGTCTCTGAAAGTGAGACTTTTTTGAGATTTGATATAGTTGTTCTAGTTTAGTCCTTTTTTCACTCCTCGGCCATTGCTGAACTGCAGGCTGCTTATTTTTACACTGTCTGTACTGGTTAGTTAAATGCAAAAGAACTTTCATAATTGCGTGGAGTAAATTCAGTAGTGTTGTTCAGTAATAAATATGCTGATTTGTTAATAAAAGTATGGTTTATGTTTGTGTCAGCTGAATTTCTTTGTGTGGTATTAAATTAATATCTGTGGTAAGGCAGTAAACCTCCTTCTTAATAAACAGCTTCTGAAGCTGTAAGTTCTGTGGACTAGTGGTAGTATTGCTAGAGCTTTACTGGCTTAGAACATATGCTTTTTGGGTCTTGTGAACTGCAGGATTTGGTAAAAATAAATCAGGCTAGGAGCCTGTACAGAAGAAGAAATGCCATCTGTGTGATGTTTGTTAATAGTCTTAAAATCTTTGTCTTTAATTTTTGTCTTTGAGTCATACTATTAATGTGAGGCAGGAGTTCTTAATTTTAAACATGTAGTGAATGGCATACAGTCTCATCCATTTCTCACCTCTGGGAGAAGAAAAGAGGTCTGGAGTAGCTGGAGGCATTACTAAGTTTGAAAGGAAGCTGCCTGGTCATGTAGAACCAAACCTACAGTAGGGTCGTGAATGTTACAGTAAGTTCAGCACTTCCTAATTTTGGTACTTGTATATGGTATCATTGTTCATTTGAAAGTGTGAAATTACTACTTTATTTCACCAAGAGGATACCAAGTAGTATGAAAGATGTGAAGGTGACTGGAATACCCATAAAATCTGTGGCAGTGTGTGGTATGTATCAAGCATGAGAGATGGATCACAATTTACTTTTTTTTTAATGTTTTCTTTATTATGATATACAACTGTTGGTGTGTTGTCAATAGCAGTGTTTGCTTCAGTTAGTGAACTTGGATTCAACAGTTGGCTCTGGTCTTTGCAGGCTTAATTATGTAATCCACCTGCTCCCAAGTGATGGAGAATTAGGAGTAATCAGGGCTACAGTTGTTTGCTGTTCCATGCTTCACATGTGCGGTTGAGTATTTCTACTGCTCGGTGTTGCAGCTGTGGTGAAAACTCCAAGCTATAGGTTAAGTAACTGATAGTGTGTATTGCTTAATTTTTCAGAAAAAAAACACACACACACTGTTTCTGGTAGTTGTCAAAACTGAAACACCTACTTGCTGTTCTTCAGCAGTTGCATCACTGCAGGTCAGAATAGGGAAGGGACTTGCAGTCTGAATTAACACTTCATTCAGTACAGTTGGAGTACTACTTACTGTTCAAAATTACTCTGTCCTCAGAAATTTTTAGTAGCTGTCTTATTTGTCTTCTTAGAACTGTTCCATGGACGAAATCAAAAGGCTTTGCTTGGAGCAGTTGGAGCTGTTGTCTGAAAAAAAACTGTTGAAGATACTTGAAGGTACGAATGAAACTTAAGCACCACTGTATATCAGGGAATAGTCTGCCTCTAAACTGGATTTTCACTCCGTTTCTAGCTGCTAATACATATATGTACACACTAGTAAGTATATATTAGTGTGTGTATATATATTAGCATACATATGTATTAGTATTACATATATACACATGCTGACAATATATACAGTGTGTGTATATATATGTATATATACACACACATGCTGTTTTTGATCTTTTAAGCTTGGATGAAAACATCCATTGCTTTAGAAGCTGTTAAGGATACGTTCAGAAAACGGTAGTATAAGCTCCTTTTCCTTAGTATCCAAACTAAGAACAGAGCTTTTGACTTGGTGGAAAAAACAAAGCTAGAAGTAGAGGTATTATTTGAAATCCATTATTTTAGGTAAACTGACATTAAGTTGCCTCCTGGTTCTCTGCAAGGGAAGTTTGACATACTGCAATACCAGCTCAATTGTATGAGCGATTACACTGGAGTATTTAGTGTAGTTGAAGGATTCTTGGTGGATTGCTATGCTCTGCTGTGGCACATAGTTCATGAACTTTGATTAAGGATGTGACATTCTAGCTTTTAAGTATCTTATTGAACTTCCACTTGATATTTAAGGGCTGTAGAATTTATTTGTAAACGTATTGATATCTTCTCAATTAAGTGTAACTCTTCAAATCTTGAATGCTGTGGAGTACCCTCTATTTAGTTGTCTCCTGTGCTTTATTTTAGTGCCTATAGTATTGTACTAGTAATAGTTATTCTGTGTTTTTTGTAGTAGAGTGAAACTGAAAAATGCCAACTATGTGGCTAGTAGGAAGCTCAAAAATTAAGGTTTTGGCTTTTGACTAAGTCTACTGTTTAGAACATCTGCTTTAACTGGGGGGGGAAAACCCCTCTCCTGCTGGTTGCAATAGAGTTAATCATTAAGATTAAGCCTAACTGTATAACATTAATTATATAAGCTGCCTAAATTTTCATGCTTGAAACTGTGTATATCTAGGCAAGATTGGAGCTGATTCTGATACTGACGAGGAGGCAGATGAAGGAGACAAGACTGGAGGTGAATCAGTCAGTCAGTGAGTAAAAGACAAAACATTTAAAACCTAAGAATACTGAACAATACAGGGATTTTTAAATGAGAAATTATCAAATGTTATGTTGACAGACCTAATTGCTATATTCTTAAGTGCTTACTTTATTGCAATGACAATAAGCTGTGACTGCTAGCAAGCACTGAACTTATAAACATGACTTTGTCACTTTATAACATTAAATGTGTCTTGAGCACATAACTGGGTTTCATAATGGTGTTGCCACCCATCAGTTGAGTTGTGGTAATTGAACATGTGCACACCTCTAGCCTGCAGCAGAAGTGAAGTAATATAATTTACATTAACCGTTTTTGAGTGAGCTAAAGCAGATTGAGTAACCCCTTCCCTCTTGGGTCAGTGAATTGTGTAAGTGTATTTTCAATTCAGCTGAGATGTATCTCTGCTCTTCCTCTCTTCTTTCTGGTCTTTTATTCCTGCCGCAGTTGAAGCAGCACTGACACTTGCCTGTTCCCATGTTCTCAGTTAGGGATGCTGTAGAATGTCTGGAGTTCCAAGAACAGAGAATTCTGGTTTCTTATTTTTAGGTTGGCATCTGTCAGTTTTGTAAAAGCCAACACTTTTTAACCTTTTCTTAAAATACTTGTCTGTTTTTTAAAGACAAATCTTGTGTAGTATATTACTAAATCACTTATATTGAATGGGTGAACTCTTTCTGACAGTTTCCATGGAAGTAGTGAAGGGGAACAGAAAGTTGCTAGTTATCACCCACAATGTACATAATTTTATGAGTAACTTGCTTGTACAAGACGAAATAAAAAGCTTTCCTCTTTTCATTGCTAATCTGATACAGTGGGTCTCCAGATTCAGTATACAAACTTAATAAACCTCTGAGACAATGCAAGACAATACACCAGTGTTGAGCAGATAAAAGTACCTCTTAGTTGCTGGTTTGATTAGTTCATCTAGACCTACTAAATGGGAACAAATGGATGGGAAAAGTAGTGGTAGTCAGCAAAATTTCAAATTTGTGTCAGTATATTTGAATTCAGAGACCTGGTTTCTGATCCTGTCTTTGATTCAGAGCAAGTTATGAAGTTACCAAATGAAGTAATTTTCTTTGATCACATCTCATCATACAAATATACTAGAAAATGGAGTGATACTAAGTTAAGTGATGTTTCAGTTGTTCTCATGTGATACAGTTTTAATATCCTCTGGCACTGTTTCTTCTAGAGTTCCATTTAGAGCTGGTCTGTGACTATACGCTCCACTTTGCTATTTGTTGCCTACATGGTCTGTGAATGGTGTCAGTGCACCCATTTATGTGGACTAATTCTCTTATTTTGGACATTGCCTTCTGATGGCTATTTAAAAAAGCAAAATAAAAAATTCAAAACCTACAAAGTAGACTAAATACCAGGCCTTTTTACAAAAAGGAATCTGTTAAGTGATTGATGTTTTACCAGTGAACTTCTAAGTAGAATGAGAAGACAAACCTGTTGGCTAAGGAAACCATGAAAAATGCCCCAGGATTTTGATGTCAGGAGAAATTATGTGATTTTTTTAAAGACCTAACTCACAAACTTTTTACTGTTGCAAAATACATAAAATGTTCTTCATTGAAAAGAGGTATAGCAGAATTAGTCCTGCTGGATTTCAGGAAGGTAGTTCTGTGGCTGCAAGGTGTTTCAAAGCTACTATTGAGACGTATTTATGACTGTCAGCTACAGTAGATTGAGTAAAGTCTAGCTTGTATGCAAATAAAGTAATGATTTTAGCTGGTAAAAACCTAAGCAGGGGAAACTGTTATTGTCAGTTAATGAATAAAACAACAAAATAAGGAAAGCAAGCAGGATATACCTTTTTTTAACTAGTGGGTGTCTGAAGACACTTAACTTATTTGTCCATGGCAAGCAGGAAAGTTTCAGGAAAACAACATCTCTAGGATCTAAATTGCAGCTTGGAAATCTACTGTTTTTACACTGTACATATAATATTCTAGGTATAAGCAGTGAGTAAACCAAAGTGAGTTGATGTTGTCTACCCTTTCTCATAGCTGTGTTGGAGTACGGCAGAATTAAAACTGACCAAGTTCCTTAACCATTGCTGCAGGTACCAAAAGCTGACAAAGCTAGGTCGCCTTAGGTTGCTGATGAGAAAGATGTGAGCAGTAAGTGACAGCAAAATCAAGAAGAAACTGTATTTTTAAAAAAGTAGAAGAAACTGAGAGATGTTGATCAGAGTTATATGGCAGATTGCTTCCTTTGATGAACAGAATGGTTGAAGTGCCTCTGGTTCCTGTAGCTCTATCGCCATCCTGATAGTTTAATATTTCAGACTCCTCCAGACTGGCCAGGTAAGACATGTTGATGTAGGAATTGTGGCTTTTCTTCTCCTTTTAATGCAGTGGGTTAACAAATGGTATGCTACACACAGGGGTGCTGTCTTTGAACCTTGGCTCATAGGTTCAGCTGTGTGCTAGCATTAACAAAAACCAAAAATCGAAAGCTGTTTGAATGATAGAGAAATAAAGGGTTAGGAAGATGTGAATTGAGGAAAATTAGGGGTTTATCTTTATCATTAAGCCCTGTGCTTAGGAAGTAGAGCAATATTATACATTTTAAAACTGTAAAATGTCACAAGTCCCTTTTTACTAAATAATTCTAATCTTTGGGCATTTAGGTTAATGTTTTTGCAACTTGTGTGTAAATAAATATAAAAGCAAGTTTGCAAAACCTAAGAAAGCTTGTGTTTCAGCCAGAACAGGAACAAGTCAGTAGGCAGGGAGGCTAAAGATGCAACAGTGAGGAAACAGTGAAAACTGCATTTCTAAGCTAATTGTTGGTTGTTTATAATCTTTAATATGTTTTTAATTATCGTCTGAGTTTAAATAGGTGAATTTTCCTGTGAAAAGTCTTCTTAGAATGAAAAAAACAATTTGTTAATATTCTCACTGTTGGTTCTTCCTAGTTTGTCTTCATTACTTGTTGTTTTCTTATAAATGACTACTTTTTTCTGCATTCTGTTAGTGATGCAACATTAAAGCGTCTTTGGTTTAGATCCAACTTGTCTTAGTTGTTTTCACAGACACATACACATTGGAAGGGAAAATGTGAATAGCAAGTCTTACTCTAGCCAAAAGTTTACTGATTGGAAACATGTTTTTTTTTCATCCTTGTTCTTTTAAAAGAAATTGACAACTTATACCTTCAGCAATATCCATATATCAATAGAAAAGAAAGCTTAAATCAAAACATATGAGGAAATTACAAGTGTATCAAAATATACAGGCTTTCTTAGAAGCGTATAGTTTGTACTGTCTTTTTTTTCCCCAAAATAGGCAAATACTTAGATGTGTCCAAAGACCTGTTTCCTGTCTGTACTGTCTAAAAGTATCAGGGATTTAGAGAAGTTTTTCCAGGTACAGGGAAGATTGCAAAATTCAGATCTTTATCTGAAGCTTTTGGATAGTATCATACCTTTAATTTTAAACTGAACCTTCCTTTTTCTGATGTACATATCCTCATTCTGCCACCAGAACAGGAAGTCCTCAGGCTTTTCTTAAATTTCAGCTCTAAAAGCTTCACATGCTTCCATTAGCATGTCAAACACTTGCTCTTATTTTGTCACCAGCCTCTTCTGATTTAAACACTAGAAATCCTAGAATAAGCATGCAGAAGAACTGAAGAGCAGGGCCTGTGTTTGCCAATAACTGGAAATCGCTGTTAAAATAGATACACTTCATTACTTGTGAGCTCTGTGTAGATTTTTCACTATGCAGTTCTCAGATTTTTGTTACTGTTTCTGTGTTACTGTCTGCAATGGAATAATGTTAAATGGAGAGAATTGCTGTATACCAAGCTTCCAACTAAATGACATATATTTAAATGAAAGGAGTTAGTCAATTAATGTCCTGCAAAACCAAGTAGGCTTTCTTTCCCTCTCATTCAAAAAATATTAGCATGTTCTTGAGCTATTTCTTTCCTGTTCCCTGAATTGGATCTTTAAATACCGTCCAACAGAAGGACTGAAAGTAAATTATTTGCTGTAGTAATAAAGCATGTATTAAAAGAACAAGCATGTTAATATCATAGAGATCATATGTTTATAGTGTGAATAAATGATCTTTGCTTTGAAAATCAAATGTGCTTATTTTTTCACTGTGTGAAAATTTGTGGTTTAGTATTTGCTCTTTCAAGAGTTTATAGGCTTTTTACTGCTTTGCAGTCATGAGTGCAGTTTTTGCTAGTTCTGTTTTAGGAAGGTTAGCAGTTTAAAGGCTTGCCTTGTTTTCATGTTTTGCTCCTGGGTACTGGGCTGTTCACAAGCTGCCATCTGATATTTACCTCTAGGACAATTTGGTTACCTTCACCATTTGGAATCACTGGTAGAATAGGCTGTGTGAGTCACTGAACAGATAAATTAGCATTTTGCATCTTTTTACTGTCTTCTGTCCTTGTGGTATCCTCAGACTTCACCTGTAATCCTACTGATGGACCTTTCGTAGTTCATTAAACTATTTGATTAGCATCTGTCATTTGGGATACCTTTCCTGAGGAGTGCTACTTCATAAGGACTTTTTTCTTTTTTTTAATTGCTTGCTGTTAATTATTTTAGTTCTTATTTATCATGGAAAACTACCCTTGGAACAGAAATTTAATGTTAGTTTACAAGGACTTGGGACTTCTAGAAATATTTTTTTAGGCTTGGAAATGCAAAGGCAAACTTTAATTTAGGAAGGTACATCATCTTTATGTCAAGAATAGCAGAGGAATTGATCTCAAGCCTCACTCCAGAGATACAGGTGAATGTTTCTTAACAACAATTAAAAGCTTTATAAGGAAAGTATCAGCATGAATATATCTCATGTTGTCAGACTGTCTTCTAGACTGGTACATGAAGATTTTTTTTTCTGTCACAAAACTTTTCCTCCTGGTGTCCAACCCCAGTTACTACTGAAGCTTGGAATCCTAGCCACCAGTATCGCAGTGCTGTTGTCTTAATCCTTAACCATCCACTCCTCTAAGCAGTAACCCTTTTCCTAACCTGTACTGGTGTTTTACCTCACTCTTCATAATCTGCTGGAGTTGTGGTACCAAACCACCCTCAAAACCCAGATTTCTTTGACAGCTGTGCAGATTCCTGAAAATAATAGGTTCTGTACAGAATCCATGTGCATAAGCCCAAGTAAGCATTGCACTAGCCTGGAGCATGCCAACATGAAAAGCTAGCATAGGGCAAATTTAAATTCATGGCATTTGTCACCTACAAAATGCAATGGTTAGCTTCTTCCTGCTGAAAAGAACATACTGTGCAAATGTTGTTCTATTAAAAAGTGCTGAGTTTATCTCTTGGAAGACTGACTTTGAACTTAACTGTCATCCTGAAGGAGAAGTGTCTTTAATGACTGATAAAAAGAGGGAGCTCCAAATTACTGTGGTCACTTACTAGCATAGCCGGAAAGAAGAGGGTATTAAATTTGTACACTGTGCCTTAATTTTAGATTAGCATATCTCTGCTGCCGTTGTTTGGAGACCTGATGATGTGCTACCCTTTCTTAAATCTATACTGCAGTATAGGTAATTATGAGAAAAGTATTTCTTGTTAACCTTGCTTAATTTGCTTGTTAATAAGTTGAGAGCGAAACTGAACTGTGAACTGAAATGCTTCTAGTTGGCCACAAGATGGTGCAAAGTGCCTGCCTATGAAATGAAGTAGTGGTGGTTCACCAGCAATACAGTCCAGTCCAATTTTGAAAGAGTAGAATATGCTGTATAAGTACTTTTGGGTTCTAAACATTTTTTTGCTGGAAGTAGGTAGTCTTTAAAGGACCGTGGGTTTGCTGTAATCAGTGATAGTATCAAGGCAACAAGAGGAAACTTTAAAAGTTTTGATGTGTGATTTTTTTTTTTCCAGTCAATAGGTTTTTGGGGTTTTTTTTGGTTTGGGTTTTTTTTTTTAGGTTGGAAAAGACCTTCAAGATCATCCAGTCCAACCATCATCCATGCCCACTAGTCCATGTCTTGGAGCACCTTGTCTACATGCTTTTTGAATACCTCCAGGTGTGGTGACTTAAACACTTCCCTGGGCAGCCTGTTCCAGTGCTTGACAACCCTCTCAGTAAATTTCTTCCTAATATCCAACCTAAACCTCCCTTGCCACAACTAGAGGCCATTTCCTCTCGACCTGTCTCAGCCATCAGACAGAAGAGACCTCATTACAACCCCCTTTCAGGTAGCTGTAGAGGGCGATAAGTTCCCCCCTCGGCCTCCTTTTCTCCAGGCTAAACAGCCCCAGTTCCCTCAGATGCTCCTCAGAAGACTTGTGCTCCAGGCCCCTCACCAACTTGGTTGCCCTTCTCTGGACACGCTCCAGCAACGCGGTGTCTTTCCTGTAGTGAGGGGCCCAAAACTGAACTCAGTACTTGAGGTGCGCCTCACCAGTGCCAAGTACAGGGCAACAATCCCCTCCCTGTTCTTACTGCCCACAGAATTTCTGATGCAGGCCAGGGTGGCGTTGGCCGGGGCACACTGATGGTTCATACTCAGCTGGCTGTTGACCAGCACCCCCAGGACTTTCTCTGCCGGGCAGCTTTCCAACCACTCTTCCCTAAGCCTGTAGTGCTGCATGGGGTTGCTGTGACTGAAGTGCAGGACCCGGCACTTGGCCTTGTTGAACTTCATACAATTGGCCTTGGCCCATTGATCTAACCTGTCCAGATCTCTCTGTAGAGCCTTCCTAACCTCAAGCAGGTTGACCCTCCCTCCCAACTTGGTGTCATCTGCAGACTTGCTGAGGGTGCACTCAATCCCCCTGTCTAGATCATTGATAAAAATATTAAACAGAACCGGCCCCAACACCGAGCCCTGGGGAACACCACTTGTGGCTGGCTGCCAACTGGATTTAACTCCATTAACCACAACCCTCTGGGCTTGTCCATCCAGCCATTTTTTTCACCCAGCATAGAGTACATTTGTCCATTTGTTTCTTTTTATGTAGCTGTTAAAATGGGCATAGGTAATTTCACAGCTAGTGTTTGAACCATACAGGTCACTGAGTTTTCTGTCAATGGAGTGATTATACCTCCTTAGTGAAATTTGGCATTGGAGCTCAGAGTGATACCAGAGAGAAAGTTTCTTGCCTGGATAGTATTTGTGCAAGATCTGGCTTTCTCAACTGACACATTGCTGTCCAGTGCAGGGATGACTACTCAGTTCAAAATGATGAAGTGCCTATGTGAGGGGCTACTGAATAGGGGCAGCCTAAGCAAAGCTTGCATGTCCACTGCAGTTGCTGCTCAGACCTTGCATGCACAGGCCTCTGATAGCTGATGCAGACCTGTAGTCATCCCCAGTAGCTGATACTCAAGGCTTGATCTCTTGGGTATCTAGCAGAGCTATGGTTCCTCAATTTGCCTACTTGCAGACCCTGGTCTCTTTCAGGAATTTGGTCTCTGACCTCTCTTTGGTATCTGACTCCCAGACCTCTCATCCTCCTTGCTGGCTAGGCTAGCCTGAGGTTTGCTGGTAAGTCACCAGCATCTGCATACACACTGATGCATGACATTCAAGTTCTCTGAGGAAGTGTGCATGCTTTTTATTCTGTCAAGTTTCTGGCAGCACAGTTCTGCAGGCATCTATGACCTGTGGTCCCCTCTGCAGTTGCTGGCATGTAGACATACACACACGTGTGCACGTGCATATACAGAGATTAGAGTTCTCTCATGTGGGAAGACAGTATAGCAAAAGAGTTCAATAAGAAGGCAGGACAGACTGTGGTGATCAGGTCCAAGGCTTGGCCAGGTAAGTGTAATGACCGGCAACCTGCTTATGCTCTGCTGCCCTTTATTGTATTTTTTTTTTTTCCCCCCATGCTTGTTCTTTCTCAATCAGCCTCAGTCTCTCTCTTCCCACCTTTGGGTTTAGACATCCCATGCTGCTTTACATGATTGTACACTCCCCTTAAAAACATCTGCCAGTAGGTTTTATGCAATCCTGAAATGCTCTCCCCAGCATTCTATACAGACCCCCTTGCTCCTGTAGATAGTAACACCCTTCAGCCTCTAAGGTGACTTCTCTAGCTGACTGCTCTTACTAGGTCTCACTCCCAGAAAATGGGCAGGTTGCTCTCTTTTCACAACCGTAGGAGCAACTCAGGCAGGTTGATCTCTGCACTGATGAAGTTACTAGGGTTTCTCTGCTTGCCTTCTTCCTCTGTTCCTTACTGGTTCTTTGTGCTTATGGTGACTCACCATTAAACGCGTAACCTAGTGGACAGGACAATACAAAGGAGACCTGAGTGTGATAAGCCTTGGCAAGTGGCAGGAGAGCAAAACCTGAAATTTCTGAGGTTTGCTGTGCCAGCATCATGGACAGATTTAGCTGGTGGTCCGTGCTGACATCTAGCCTAACCCCACTCAGTAATAGAGGTGGGTGGTGAAATGTTGCTTGCTACCCAGGAATCTGGCACTGTCTCAAAGCAGAGGACCAGTTAGGCTTTGGTCGTAAGTGGCGGCCTGGAGCCTGGCACTGGGAGGCTGTTTCCCCTGGGCTAGCCTGTGCAGGCTTGCTGGGGTGGCATTTGGGGTGAGTTTCAGTTAACTCTGATCGTATGGGTGTGTGTATGAGTGCAAAACTTTTCCTCACAGCCTGTCCTCTCTTTGATCCACTTAAATTAAACATGGTAGTGTCATGTTGTCTGGTGTTCCTTTTCTCTCATGACGGCAGGAAGTTTGAGACTGTGATTAACATGTCTAAACCATCACATAAAGCAGACCTAATTTTATTTGTTGAATTCCTGGGTTTATTTTACATCTAACAGGTGAGGGCTGTAATCCGTCTTGCAATGCCTCTGGCCAACAGCAGCCACAAGACTGATGACTGGAATAGAAAATAAATGAGCAAACTCTGCGAAGAGGCACAGTTTAAATAATTTTCTGAAGGGGTTAGCCATGTATAAAGAACTTGCCATTCAGCATAGCTATTTGAACATCTAGTTTGTATCCATTCCTTCTCTGTCAGCCCTGCCTGGGAGTGGAAAGTCCAACAGGAATTAAAAGGTTGGGAGAATACTTCTTGAGTTCACCAAGCAGGAAAGCAAACTGAAAGGATACATACCACTGAGTTCTGAGAAAAATGCATCAAAGTAAATAGTGTATTCCCATTTTATTATAATGGCATCGGACAGTACATTTCTCTTTCCTTACTTAAGGGGCAGAACACTTAAATCTTTTTTTCAGGTGCTGTGTGCGTATGAAAACAGCTACACGTTCTCTTTAATCAATTATTGCATGCTACCATACACATTTATGTTGCAATGAGTATAAAAAGTGGGAGAAACAGAAGATTCTATTGATCTATAACTATTGCTAGTACAGAAAAGGAAATAGCAGTCAAAATAACTGTCTCAGACCAAGGTAGCTAAAAGTATAACAGTATTCTCCTTCCTGAAATAGCCATTGGACACCTGAAACAAACCCCATATCTTTGAGAGCATGGGGAAAATAGATCTGTATTCAATTTTAGGAAAGGCCATTACTGAAAAACAAGTTGTTAAAGTCATTACAGTTACATCTGTGATATCATAATACTGCTATCCTTTTTATAGTGCTGTTTAGCTCCCACAGGCAGGATAGTTACACTGATTCCATATTAATATGTATGAAACCAATGGCACACTGACATTCAGGGTAGGAAATTGGCAATTCTACTGTCAAAATGCTCACTAAATGTCAAATTGCTCACTAAACATGACAGTTGAACTCTTTCTGTGATTCTGGGTCCTGCTGCCTTCCTTCTTCCTGTATATTGCACAGTATTTTTACAGTTTGCGTAACTAGTAATGTGGGAAATGTGTGAAGGACATAAATGTTACACAAAAATATCTCTTCCTTCTATAAAGCAGTTGAAGCCTTACAGGTCAATGGTAGAAATCTTTAAATGGAAGAAATAAAGAAATGCAGATACTGAACACAATTTAACAGATGAGTTGCATTTCATTTTAAAAAATGTCTCTTTATGAAACTGAGATCATGATGTAGGAGAGGTCGATGGTGGTGAGGTGATGGTAACTTCATAAAAATACCTGTTAATTTCAAAAGAAAACAGTAAACAGTATTTCAATGCAACTGAAACTGTATTTTTTTTACAAGTCATCTAACTGTGTGACAATTCATTCTGAGTTTTAGATAAAAGCTCCCAATATTAGGGAGGGGCTACCAGTAAGGATTGTTATGCTGAAAGGTGTAGTGGAAATACTTTATCCTTGTGTATTGCTAGGCAAAGCAAAAAAAATAAAAGCTCATTCTCAAGTGCTTAGATTAGCACTCTGTATGTTCCTTTTGCCTTTGTTCATACTGTAGCTGGCCTATTGGCCTACCACCACATAATTTCTTTAGTTAAAGTAAATATTTCTTAGAAAAGTTCTCTTGAATCGTGAAAGACATAGATTAATATGTTGTCATCTTTGTTTCCAGACAGGACAACAGTATAGACTCTACTTCTTCTCTCAGAGAAGACAGCAAGCTGGAAGGTCAGGAATCAAAACAAGGTATGTAGTGAAGGAAGCTGAAATTTTGTTTTCTTGATGTTGGGCAGTAATTAATTTTAGATAACTGATAACTCTATTTTGAACATTAGCTGCAATCACAGAGAAGCATCCTCTTAGAAATCAGCTGATGTAGAGTTATAACCACTCCCTTGAGCCCCATTCCAGAAGAGGAGAGGGGAGCATTGAAGAGGACATTATAGGAACTTTGGCCTCTTAATTCAGTGAGATTGGAGGGTTGGGTTTTTCTGTGGCTAGAAGAAAACTGTAGCTCTTCAGAATTTACTAGTTTAGGTTCTGGAACATGACTGAAGCTGTTGCAAGGCTCATTTGGGTCTCATCTAGTTTTTCAGCTGAAGAGGAACTTCAGTCATTTCAATTTCTTGGTATATAAGTGATTGCTAATACTGCTATTATTACCACGTGCTGAATTTGAGAGCCAGTTTTACTTTCTGTTGAGATGATCAGAAGAGACTACAGTACTCTGTTTTGACATTCATAGAAATCCATTGTGATGATTGTTTACCAAAGGGCTGTTTGCAATTTAATCATTTTGTTCAGTCTTTGCTTTGTTTGATTGTGCAGAGCTGGGGTCCAATGGAATGGTGCTTAACACCCACCACTCCTGATAACTAGCATATTTTACTTGAATTCAGTGCCAGTGGAAGCGCACACTCAAATCTTTGAATCTCTGAGGATGAATGTTTGGTCTTGTATATTTTCTCTTTTTAAATGCAAAAAATATAGTGGGTGAGGCATTTAGGAACCAGAGTGATTGGCAGAATAGAAAATGCAAAAACAGGTAAGTTAGTGGTACACATTTGAGTACCTTCTGTATAAAGAAACAGTTTTCTTAACCTGCAGCAGTATTCAGTTTATTCCAATCATTAAATCAGCACCATATAACAACTGCCAGTATTTTGTGCATGAAGTACTAGAATTGTAGGTGTTTCCGTCTCAGTCTGTTTATTTTCAGTTGGACTAGCTGTATGCAGTAACATCGGAAATAGCTTTTCCAATCAGTGTTGTAAATTCTTAGAAACTGTATTTCGTTTCTGCAAAGATCTAACATTGTTCTCTTCCTGCAATTCTTATTTCCCAATTCAGAATGTTGTCTAAAAGATGTCTCTTGGAATAACTTTGAAATGTGTGTTTTTCTGAAGTTACTAGTGAGGGGAATTAAATGGAGAAGGAAGGACTCATAATAGAAGCATCAAAACTTTTAGGAGCAGGTTGCTATGGCTTTGTGAGGATGCTTTAAATGTTGCTTGTTATACTATATGAAGTGACCTTAGAACAGATAGGTTTCCTGCAGATATCTCTCACTTTCATATCAAAGGGAATTGATGACTGTTGCAGGTGATTGCTTCATTGTTGTTTTTTATGACTTAACCAGAATATCATGATGGCTTTGGGCTATAACAGTGGCTCTACTGAAGATGGTAGTTTAAAGCTTTTGAGAATATCAATATAAACTTAAAAATATAACTCTAATCAGTCTGCTGGGCTGAAGCCTGTGATGCTATGGGAAGAAAAAAGAGAATGAGAGGATAAGCAGAAGTGGATAAAATAAAATTAAAAAACAGAATTAAGTATGCTAAAATGAATTTCACAACTGTAGCTGAAGGAAAAAGTAGAAGTTAACAAAATGAAAAAGATAATGAGAAATGCCAACCATGGTCTTTACTACTGGGTAAAATTGCAATTGCAAAAGAGGGAAGTAAAGCCATCAGTTAATTAAACATCTGTAGGCCAATGAGCTTGTATGAACACTGTACTATACAGTTTTAGAGGCTCCAAATTCTGAATGGGAACCCAAGGTGGCTTTGCCCCACTTCCTGGTCCATACTAATGCTGGGACACGAATAACTTCTAATATTTTTTTTCTGCTTAATATGTGACCAATACCAAAAGGAATCCTGTGGTGGGTTGAAACCAGCCAGCAATAGCACCCACCAGCCACTCAGTTACTCCTCCCACAGTGGGGTGGGGGAGAAGATCAGAAGAGCAAAAGTGAGAAAAACGTATGGGTCAAGATAAAGACAGTTTGAACTATGATCCATTGATGCACCTACGTTTTTCATCCATGGAATGCTGCATGGTTGGGCAGAATGTTAAGTAAATACTGACTGATGCCATGCAGCAAGGCAGAAGAATTTCTACTTAATCCTGTTGATTCCCGTTTCTTTTGATCTTTCACATAATTTGTGTCTTGTAAGGCAAAGTTAAAAAGACAGTGTTCAAAGTTGATTTGATAGTATGGGAAGTAGGTAAAATTGCACCTGGAACTGAAACACTATAATCTTGAAGTTACTATCACAGTAGAAACAGGCCAAAACTACTTAGGATTGAAGAAGGCCCTGGTATGTTCTTCTCTTATGAATGCTATTTATACATGCTGCTGTGAGGATGATTTTTTTATAGCTTCAGAATAATTTATGTTTTAGGCTTTCGGTTTTTATTGTTTTCAAATTGTGATTTATCTTACAAAAAAACAAAGACCAAAAGTTCTCTGTAGAATTCATCTATATGGCTTATCATACACTTACGAGAGTTGAATTTGCTTTCTTGTAAGCTTTGATTACAACATTGGAGGTGCTGCCTTCTTTCTAGCCCCTCCTTCTTCTTTCAAGCCCCTTCTTCTTTCCAGCCCCTTCTTTCCTTTGTGTTTTTTTGTTTTGTTTTGTTTTTTAAGCACAGAAAGTGCATTTGTAGCTTTCTTAGTAGTCAGTATTGATTTTTTTTCTTTTTCACACCCTCAGGATAGCAGAATGTCATAAACCCCAAGAAAAATAGATCTTTCCCAAGGTTCTTCTTCTCTGCTCATGAATTCAAACCAAACATATGCATGTACCAAAAGGCATTTTAAAACGTTTTAGAAGAGAGTAATATTTTTCTAAAACCTTGTTTGTTTTTCCTTTAAAAGGAAAACTGGTTTCTTTTAAGGTTTGTTGATTAAACTGATTTTGAGCAAGGAACAATTTAATTTTTCTAATCCATACTCTACTGCTAAGCTTTGTACAGAACTTCCACCTCGCGTGAGGGGGTTGCACAAAAACTCAAGAAGAAAATACAAATCACTATGTGGATGGGGAGTTTTTTACACTTCACACTTGTGTTTTCAAGAAAAGTCTCACATTCTTTTTGTTGCATTTTTAAACCTTTCCTGTATAATAAGAGACATTGAAACATTAATAGTGTTAAACAAACTTCTAAAAATGTCATTTCAAAGATGCTTTATTCTTTTCTGAAAGGGAGATAATTGTTTGTATTGGATCTGAAACCCATGTCAAAGGAACATTCTGATTGAGAAAAATTATTAAAAAAAGTATTTCCAGAAGTTTTCCAACAGTAAAACATTAAATGTGAGCATCTAGAGCAAAACCGCCAATGATAGGAAGATGTTGTGGTTTAACCCCAGCTGTCAAATAGGTACCATGCAGCTGGTCACTCACTCCGCTCCTGCTCCAGTGGGATGGGGAGAGAATCAGTGTAAAAAAAAAAAAAAAGTAAAACCTGTGGGTTGAGATAAGAACAGTTTAATGGAACAGAAAGGAGGAAGCTAATATTTATAATGATAATAAAATGACAATAAAAGGATTGGAATATACAAAACAAGGGATGCACAATGCAATTGCTTACCACTTGCCAACCGGTGCCCAGTCAGTTCCTGAGCAGCGATCCACACCCCCAGGCCAACTTTCCCAGTTTATATACTGGGCATGACATGACATGGTATGGAATACCTCTTTGGCCAGTTTGGGTCAGCTGTCCCGGCTGTGCCTCCTCCCAAATTCTTGTGCCCCTCCAGCCTTCTCGCTGTCTGGGCATGAGAAGCTGAAAAACCCTTGACTTAGTATAAATGCTACTTAGCAACAACTTAAAACATCAGTGAATCCAAAACACAACACCATACCAGCTACTAGAAAGAAAATTAACTCTATCCTGGCTGAAACCAGGACAGAGGTTAATTAGTTGAGGGTATTAAAATCATAGGTCCCTGCTGTGTTAGACTCCATTATCAATGGTTGCTTGGGTTTTTTTTTGTAGTTTAAATGTCAGTAAGATGTTGATTGCCTGATATTAAAAAAGAGCAATTCAGAGAGGAAGTACTTGCTTGGGTTTCCAGTATATTGGTTATTTTGTTGTTGATGAGCAATCCTTGCAAATCAGTACTTTTAGCCCTGCAGATTTGAGGTTCAGGAACCAAAATTATAGATGCATGAAACTAGCAATTAAAAAAACAAACAAACCAGTTTGAAAGGGAGCCTTTTAAAGCCAGATGTCAACATACTAATTTTAAGAGTCAGAGATCACAGAATTGTTTAGGTTAGAAGTACTGTTTTCAGATCATCAAACACGATGCCTCTGCTCAAGCAGGGCAGCTAGAGCAGGTTGCTCGTGACCACATGCTGTTGAGTTTGAATATGTGCAAGGATGGAGACTCCACAACGTTTCTGGGAAACCTACTCTGGTGTTTGATGACCCTCACAGTAAAGAAGTTTTTACATGTGTTCAGGTGGAATTTCCTGTGTTTTAATTTCTGGCCATTGCCAGTAGTCCTGTCAGTGTGCAGTACTGAGGAGAGTTTGGCTCCCTTGTCTTCATGCTTGCCCATATTTTTAAAGTAGAATTAAAGAATATAAAAAAAACCCCAGGTTTGCAATACTGTCTGAATATATATTAAATAAAGAATATTTTTGATATATAGAAGGTCATTATAGACTAAAGTAGCTTACATATTGTCCTGGTTTCAGCTGGAATAGAGTTAAGTGTCTTCCTAGTAGCTGGTACAGTGCTGTGTTTTGAGTTCAGT
>JANZLQ010000079.1:12924165-12971985 GCA_026212715.1 Elanus axillaris | reverse complement strand
CCAGCGAGAAGGCTGGAGGGGCACAAGAAGTTGGGAGGGAACACAGCCAGGGCAGCTGACCCAAACTGGCCAACGAGATATTCCATACCATGGGATGTCACATTCAGGAAATACCTGGGGGGGGGAGAGTTGGGATCACTGCTCAGGTACTTACTGGGTGTCAGTTGGCGGGTGGTGAGCAGTTATTCTATGCACCATTTGTACATTCCAATCCTTTTACTATTACTGTTGTCATTTTATTAGTGTTATTATAATTACTTCTTTTCTGTTCTATTAAACCATTCTTATCTCAACCCACGAGTTTTACTTTTTTTTTCCCCGATTTTCTCCCGCATCCCACTTGGGGGAGAAGGGGTGAGTGGCTCTGTGGTGTTAGTTGCTTGCTGGTGTTAAACCATGACACATATGAATGTAAACTTTCTTTGCATCTTCATGGTAAGAAATTACATATATTTCAAACCCACAGATCTTGAACACAGCCATACCTTCGGATAGTGCTACTACCAAAAGCAATTATAAAGGCTTTAGAATCAGTAACTTTACCATATCTGACTACAAATTGTTTGTTTTAAGCAGCAACCAGTCCTGCTGTAAGTTTCCACAGGTACAAAGGTTGGAGAAGGACTAATGATTTCTGAGACAAATGTGTCAAAAGTAATAGTCTCTCTGTAGACAAATTGTGAGAACAGTTACTTGGGTTCTGTTAGAGTTTGCTTTTATTTTGTTGCACTGCCTGTTCTAATTTATTTTTTAAAAATAAACTCTAACTTTTAGCCAGCAGTAGAAGCCACTGCCGTAACTTTCTCCATGTTTTTACTGAGTTAAATATATCTGAAATACTTGTAATAGATTCTGAATAGTTGCACTAGCAAGTGGAGTTTCTATTAGTTTTTAGTACTGTGCCTCGCCATAGCATCCCAGTACTTTTAAAATGCATAAAATAGTTTTAAAGTGTCATTTTTAAAACTGTATTTTGAAAACTAAGTTTAAAGATAATAAAAAATAATCAATTTTGCACTGCAGAGGCTTCCTTGTGATATAAAACCTTATGACATTTTAATTAGGAAAATAGATCATGTAACTCCATAGGATGGAACAAATTTTCCTGGTAGTGCTGCTTTGCTATACTGCATGTTCTTCTAAATTGGCATAAAAATGCATTAACACTTGTCTAAATTAGATCAGCCTTAAAAATTGGAGGAGAAAAAGAACAGGAATTAGTTGTCTTAAATTCACAGATCTTTTTGTCACTCTTAATCTACAGAGAAACACTTTAAGAAGAAGCAATTTTGTAAGTTGAAAGAAAAATGGTTCTCTTAGGCAACTATATGATTGTTACATTTGTGTTACAGGCAAGGGAGAAGATAGTGATGTCCTCAGCATAAATGCAGATGCATATGATAGTGACATAGAAGGCCCATGCAATGAAGAAGATGGCCCAGATGGGCAAGAAAACACTGTCAGAAGTGGAGCCAGTCAGATAGATGACCTTGAGAAGGATATTGAGAAAAGCGTGAATGAGATTCTGGGGTTGGCAGAGTCCAGCCCAAAGGAGTCCAAAGCAGCAACTTTAGCCATTCCTCCATCAGAAGATGTTCAGCCATCAGCACAGCAGCTGGAGCTTCTGGAGCTTGAGATGAGGGCCAGAGCTATTAAGGCTCTGATGAAAGCTGGTGATATAAAAAAACAGCTCTGAGATTGTTTAGATTGAATTTTCAGTATTTGTTTTGAAGGATGTGATGTCTGTTCTTTTCAGTGCTAAAGTATATTTGGGTTGGGTATGACATTCCTCATTCAAACCCTATTGTGAATTCTGGCCTGTGGCTTAAGCAATTTATAGTTGGTTTCATTGCCTTTAGTGTGCTGCTTCCATAACATGCACAAACAGTGGTTTGATGCTTCACTGAGATCAGGTCTCTTTGTGTTATCTCCTCAAGGAGTCACACAACATACAGAGCTATGCCAGGAACCTGGTGCCTTCCAGAAGGGTTAGAATAATCAAGTTTTTGTAATCCCATGGTTAGAAATTACCAGCTGTTTTATTTATTAGGAACCTGTTAAACTACTTGAGAAACTTGATTTGTATGTACTTCATTAAAAATACCATTTTGAAGAGGTCTTCCGTCATGTGACTGCCTTAAGCAGTCTGTGATGGCATTTGAGATTGCTTATTTCTCCTTGGGGCTCTCATAATGTAGCTATTCTAGTTAAAATGAATGATGATTCACTTAAAAGCATACTTAATTTTTAGAAAGTTGAATTCCTGAAGGGAGGGATTTTTTTCTTTCAAATAAACAGTTGAATGATGTTATTTTCAGTGTTATGAAAGTGCCTGAAAGTGACAAATACCAGAGTTTTTATACTGTTGGTCATGTGTTTTTGTCACTCTTCTCCACTGATAATCTTCTGTGTCATAATTGAAATAAAGAAAGCAGAGTTTTTTTCTTGACTGTAAAGCTTTTTTGTTGAATATTTGGCATAGTATTTAGGGCAATGCAGCTCATCAGGCTATTTAGAAGTCCTTGAGTTTTTAACATTTAACTGATCTAGTAATTTCATGTTCCCTATAAACAGGAAAATCCACCTAATTTCAGTATAAATGTTTTTTCATAAAAGGCATTTAATTTATGTAAGATTTAAAAATAATAATTCTACATTAATCCATTTAAAGGGTATTTCCTTGTAACTAAATTGTATTATAGGTTTAGTTTTCCTGCTACAATTTCTTACAACAGTTAAAATAATTCTGATTTTGTTTAGAAATAGTGCTGGGTTTATAGATGGCTCCTAATCAAATGCATATTAAAATATTTGTGTGCGTGTTTACATACACTCACAAAAATTGAGTTTTTTTAAGGTATGGTGATTATGATTGTTGTCCTTGTTAAGCAAAATGATGTATTATATATTGTTACTCCTGGTTTTCCCTTGATTGTTACTTAGAAAGCAAATTAGATATTTTGCAACAGTAGCATACAAACTTTCAACATGCTATTTTGCAATACTGCTGCAGACCTTTTTCTATTAAAATACTATGTCTTGAATTCTCTTGCAAGGCTTAATTTTCTTTTTCTCCTTCCTTTTTATTCCCTTTCCTTTTTTCCCTCTATTATCTTTTTCCCCTTTCTTTCCCCCCCTTTCCTTTTAACCCCTTTTCTACCCTTTTACTTTTCTTTATTGTTAGTCAAGTGCATTGTCTTTAGTAGAAAGCTTTTTATATACTTCTTAAAGTATGATTGATTTCCTCTAGAACCAACAGTATTATGAGCAAATTGGTGGCAAAATAGTGCAGTGTCAACTTGATTATAAACTAAGACCTTCATTAAATACAGCTGAGAAAATTGCAGTGCGAGTTTGCTAAATGATGTCAGTGATCTGAGTAAATTTTACCTGACTGTAATCAATTATCCATGGCAACAACATTTTTCTATTATGTTTTTGCAAATGGAGGATGTAAGTTAGAATATATATAACCACTTCAAAAGGTAACAACTGTCTCAGAATATGTGTGTTGTTTCAGTTAATTTCATTTGGCTGTTTGGTGAACTTGTGATTTATTTGAAAAACAAAAAGCAGGTAATGAAAGACAGTTGGCAAAACCTAGCTGTCTTGTTATTTGTAAAGTCATAGTTCTACTAGCCTATGTTAGACTGTAAAAATAAGTTTTACTGCTGCTATACTTAGATCCTTAAGGCACTGAATATCTACTTTGCCTGCTGTGGAAAGAGAAATGCTGGCCTGCAAAGACATTTGCTTCCTAGTCCTACTGTGCAATCCTGTATATCTCAAACAATAGGAAAACTTGTTCCTTATTGTTTGCCTCTCTTCTTTCGTGTCGAGGTTCATTTGCCAGTTCTACAATCTGCCATAGCATTGATAAGGCTTGCAAGATCTCAAGCGATGGAATAAACAAAAATCAGTCCTTAATATTGAAGAAAGATGTACAATACACTAATAGCTGATTGATAGGAAAACATTTTATAGACCTGTATCTTTCCTTTTTTTTACTGATACTCCCAACACCTGTGGTTTTATCACCTGTGGAGGTGATTCCTTGCAGACTGCATACTCCTGTGTGGCTCCCATTTATTTCTACCAATGACTGAACAGCAGCAGGTTACTTCATGCAGAAGCCATGCCTTGGTAAGGCATAATTTAGCATGTCTTAGGAAAGCTGAATGTAAATCAGATTTTATTAGAGATATGTTTCCTGTGCCACAGGAAGAACTGATATGGTCAAATGTACAAAGTCGATTCAGTGATGTCGCATAATGATACATTTGCAGTTGTTTGGCAACAAGGAAATACTGCTAGAAGTAATGATAAACTAGAACATAATTCTCTTCTACTGCCTACTTGCTGGAGGTATAAGGCATTTATTTCTGAAGTGACCTTCATTCTCCTATTGGTTTTCCAGGTCACCTTTAAAAGTTAATTTTGTAGTGCGTTGAACTGTCAAAGGTTGTTATTTCAAGGTCCATATCAAGAATTTGCATATGCTAACTTTAATATGTAGTGTGATGAAGATGAAAGAGGTTTACTATGCATATGACAGAAGATTTGTAATTATAGCCTAATTAAATTTGAAATTAAAAGAGGAGAAGGATTCCAAGAAAATTAATCTGTTTACAAAAATAAAGTAATATATATATCATAAGAGAGACTTCATGTGATTGATTATACAAGTGCTAATTCATTTTTAGGATACTGTATTATTGCTGCTTAGGTTAAAAACAGATCAGCTAAGTTATATGGGTTCCTGCATTGATTTATATCACTGCACAGTTAAAAAAAAAAGTGTATTTAAAATATTTATTATACAAATATTTTGTTGTTCACTTTTAAATATCTCTTTGATTTTTTCCTTGAAAACTAGATTTAATATTTCACTTGGAGGAAGAGGCAATTTTTATGTAAAATGCAGTCATGAATTATTTATGAAACCTTCAAATAATTTTAGTGATTTTTGATCAACCACTTTGTTGGGAAAAAAATATACACTGGGTGTTGGTCAGCATGAGGAAAAAGATCCTGATCAAATTCTGAACTGCAACAGGAATGTTTTCTGATGAATTTTGACTGTCCTTATAGGTGAAGCACAGTGCTCCTTTGAGGAGGAGGGTTGATTGTGTTTGTATTAGTGAGATAAAAGGTGTGACTCCCCAGAGAGCCAGAAGTATCTATTATTTCTCTTTAGAGCCTTTAATGTTATTTTTAAGGGGATTTCATAGAGAGTAATAATTAGACTTCAAGATGCAACTTTTGAGAGACAAATCACAGACATTTCCTAAAAAACTAGTTTGTTTGTAAGACTCTATTCACTGCAGTATTTGCTCTCAGAAATATTTTGGCTAAGACACTTAGTGCCTTGCATAACTTTTTTTTTTAGCTATGTTATAAAATGTGTTCTTTTTGTTTAAAATTACTGTAATTATTAATCACAGTGGATGAAAACTTTGATCACTGACTTCAGGTCGCTGTAGCACCTAGGGAATCAAATCATCCATGTAGATGATTTAAGATGCTGCTGTTGTAACTGGATACTGTTGAAGTACCACATTAAACATGAGTGGTGTGGCATCGCATTGTGAATCTCACCAGACAAGGCAGCTGGGTAGCCCTCTCCTGCAGTGTTGTCTGCATTTGAGGGAGCATGGTTTGACAAACAGCAGCCGCCATGTGGGAACTCTATAATGGGACAAAACATCTCTTCACCAGCTGCTTCCTTACATGGTCAGAGCTTTAAGGATTGTAAATGGTTCCTTGGTGATTACTATTATTTTTTAAATATTAGTCTACAAAAGCAGTGGTCTTAACAAATGTTACCTCATTTCCATCTGTGGATAAAGCATGTCAAGGGTTTTCTAAAAAACAGCAACTGAAAAGGGGTTTTGTGCACATGAATGCACAGTAGGTTGTTATATGGCATTTTACACGCACATCTTAAAATTATAAGCACTAATCTAGCTTTATGAGATCACTGATGCTGGTAAATGTGCCCTTTTCACAGAAGATAATTGAAGATTAATTGTGAAATAAGCCCTTTAGTCAGGAAAGGAGATGAGGGGGTTAATTGTTGCAGAAGCATAAAGAAGAAAGGCATAATTTTAGGAGCATAGACACCAAATTAAAAACTGATTATGAAGTCCTGCAGTTTAGTCCCAGTAATATAAACTTGCATGTTTATTGCTAAGTCAATCGGCAATATATGGAGAGAAAAATGTTTACCTTATTTATGGCTAAATTTAAATGTTAAAATACTGAGGGTTTTTTTGTCACATCTCATGTTTCAGGGGTCTTTCTTGACATTAATATTAAAATACATAAACAGAATACATAAAAGATGAAGAAAAATCTGAAGCTTGTAAAAAGGTTTAGCCACATACCAGTTAGTCAAACTGACTCTGTAGTCGGACAGGGAAAGACCCCAAAAGCATACATGTAAATATTGCATGGTTATTAAATTGTAGAGGACAAGTAATCATCTCAGTTAAAAAAAGAAAAACACATGTTTATTCAGTGCATCATCACTTTCTTAAGCATATGTGAAAATGTCATCTTTTTTCATGTGATCTGTCTTGATTATTGTCAAACTCAAAACTGAATTTTTTTCTTTTGTATCTAATTCTTCTCTGCAAAGTTATTCTAGATGAGTATCTTACACCGTGAATTGTCAAATCTATGATCTTGCATCCCATCTTCCATTTTCAGACTCCAGTCAATCTTACTTTACTTACAAAATCTCAGCTTTACTTCCCTGGAATACTGTGTGCAGTTCTGCATGTCTGTATTGAAGATGATCTGTTGGGAGTGGAACAAATGCAGACAGTGACTCCTAAGGTCACCAGAGGAACAGAGGACATGAAACATGGCTAGAAAAGCTCGTTTGCTTTAAACATGTTGAAACTTGCCTATAAAGACAGGCAGAAATAGAGTACTGGGAAAGACTTTTAAGCTGAATATGAATACTGGTGAGGAACTATGAATATATTTTGGTTAGGTTTCCAGGCTGTTCCCAGGCTGTCCCCTTGTCTCCTCCCTCCCATACCGCTGTTGTGCAGCTAGTGTTTATGTGAGTATGTAGAGAACCACATCAGGAAGCTCATCTGAGCAGGGAATCCTGTCCACTCCTCCCAACCTGGATAAGCATCCTGATTGAATTTGTTGTGTTGGCACAACAAATTTAGTAGTGAAAATCCAACTGCTGAAAATGGCACTGGATAGTCTTACACAAGTGATACCACAAGTTCTTTCAGTCCTTGAGATATGAGGCACCAGAATTAAGGTCTGTGATTTGATTCCATCTTGTTGAAGTGGTGCAGGCCTTCACTAAAAAATAGTAGCTGTACTGCTCCAAACGTAAACTATTTTAGCTATTAAATTTGCCAATCTACATACTTATGATTATTGGGGTTTCCTTTAAGCAAAGTCACTGTAATTTTTACCGTGTGTAGCCTGGTTAAAGTTAGTGTCTCATAACTGTATGGAAATTAAACTTTGAATTGCATCCACACTAGAGGGCTGTGTTGCTTTAACAATGTCTGTTTCAAAGAGCTATATACTAAGAGCAGAACACAGTCTGTATAAATAAGACCTAAGCACTACGTTTCCCTACGTAAGAAAGAGGATTGGAGCAGAATAGTAAAGGGGAATGACTTGCAATTTAGAAAAATGCAAGGTAGGAGAAAGGAAATTTTGTTACATATATACTTAGATGAAATGTTGAAGGTTGAAGTGATGCTCTCATTGTCTTGAGATGAGTGGAAAGGCTGAGACCAGCTCCCTGGTTACTTCAGTCTTAATGTGGCACTTCAGACCTAGGATGCATAACAGTTTGCTGGAATTGGGGACTGGTAGGTTGCTCTTCATTAAGATTTAGCAACCGTATTATCTTCTTGTCCATAAAGGGGAATTTCTATACACTGCATATCCCAGTGCTTCTGCTTTACTGTCCTATTTCTTTGGCTGCAGCAGTTTCTGTATCACTACAGGCTGTAGGACTGCTTTGTTAACAAATCAGTTTTTAGGAAGCTTTCTGCTCTATATCCCAAGCAAAATTAAGATTAATTGTTTGGTATTTTCTCACTTGGTTTCCAGGCCTCATCAGGACACTGACATAGAGGTATATTGAAACTCGAGTGGATACAGTATTGGAAAATTAACTGAAGGGACCTCCTGCTGTTGTGAAGGCAGGTAATGTCTTTTCTATCTTCGATTTCTACTAACCCTTTTAAATACTTAGTGGATCTAAGCAACTCTGTTAATGGATTGCCTTCTTGTTGAACTGTGTAAAAAAGGGTATTTTAAAGAAATGGGTTTCTTATGGAATTTATCTTTCTACTAAAATGCCATAGAGATATTAATATTGTTCCCAGGAGGTTAAAATAGGTAGCATCAACCATAGTAGGGCACTATTTAGATGTTCCCTTTAAATTCCTGACCCTATTCTTTTTTATTGTGTGGGCACCTCTGAAGAGCTAGCACCTACTAATAAGAGTTATGTATCACGATTTAGGTAGAATTTAGGTCATTCAAATATGTCCCTTCTTGCCAAATATTGGTGTCATGTCACATAATATTAGAGCTTCATCAGTTGTTTCACTACCTAATCTGCATGTTCTTTTCAAAAATGCAATAGTTCTATCTGCTTTGCAGGAGAGCCCATTGTGACAGTTTCTGTTCTTTCATTTTTTTAAGAGTATGCCTCTATATATGTCTTGGCATGATTATGTGTATCATCAGTAAATTACTCATTTGGTGAAATAAACTGCTACAGGAATTGGCAGACCAAGATTTTACTAAATTTCCAGTTGGTAGATCTTGGTCCTGCAATTTCAAGAATAATGAGGCTATGCAAGCATCTATGTCTGTTTGCAGGCTATGGTCTTTCCAGTCTGGTGAATCCTGTTCCTTGCACTTTCGCTATGTTGGGAAGTTTTAATAAAAACACTGCCTGCCTGAGAACTGAAGTTTACTAAGAATTTTATTGTCTTATGAAAAGTATGACATGTCAAAGCTGTAAGTGACTGAAATGCTTTTAGTGGACCAGTTTTTGAAAATACATGACATCATTGCCACAGCTGTAATTTAACACTGCAATTTGTGTTAGGAAGCCAAGCCATGAACAACAGAGGGGGAAAACAGGAAGCCACTGAGACCCTAGTTACACCTCTACTTGCAGAAAAAGGTAATGTTGCCCATATTGTTCACTAAATATCAACAGGCCAAAGGGAATGAACTTAACTAACAGAATTGAGAGCTGTAGTCAGTGAAGAATGGCAGCTCCTGTATCTGTTGGGGTATAATACATGCTTATAATTGGAAACTGGACTCAGGGTCAGGAATCAGCAGGCAGTGTTTGACACAGCTGGCATGTAAACCTAGTTAGAATTGCAACTCAGACTATCCCTTTAATGCTGGAAAAGGGTCTTGGGTAGAGCAACTTTAATTTATTGCAACTTTAGCAATTATATGTATTCAGCAAATCTCCAAATGCTAAATTTTCTATGGACAAGTAGATTTTATATTTATATTATTTATTTTATTATTTATAGTTATAATTGTTTACATTTATATGGAAGGCTTTCCATGTTAATTGTCCATTAAGCATAGAACAGTGAATCTTCTCATGAGGGGCAAAAATTCTGTTATCTACCCTCATCATGTTTTAAACAAAGAACATGGATGCAGGAGGAAAGGCAGTACTGAAATGTGTGTAAGGTTTTTTTGTACATCTGTGATTATATTGTAAGATAGCATGTACATTTACTACTAATATTATAAATTACATACTTGCCTATATATAAAAATTGGGAGTTTTCATTCCTTATTCCTTTGCATGCAAAAGGCAGAAAATGTTTGCTTTTTGCAGCTTCCTGTATTTTCATTGATAAAAAGTTGTAATCAACACTTTGTCTCACTAAATTTCATTTGTTTATGTGTATCTCAGTGGGGAACTCTAAACTGTACTTTTATAATGTCCTCTCTCTCTGCTAACTTTTATCTTCAGCTGCTGAAGAAGATTAATAATCCCCATACCTTAGCTGCAGAAGTTTAATAAAGCTTAATTAAAACAAGAGAAGCACAATAAACCCAAAGGGTTCTGCTTTAGCACTGAAGATTCATGTCATTTTTCTTGTTTGTTGTGTGTTTTTAAAAATTGGGGTGGAGAGGAGGGCTGCAAGAGAACTTCAGGTTTTTATATTTAATTGAACTAGCAGCATGTGCTGATAAGTAATAAATAACAGTGACAGAGACTGACTAAATAAATTGGTTTCCTCAAGCAGTGATTCATTTGCTGTCTTTCATTGCCATCAGGTTAAGAGACAGCTCCTTTTGTCAGCCTACAGGAGAAATATTTGATAGTGTAACAACCTCCTTTCCATTCCAGCCGCAGCAGCCTTTTAAATGCATTCAATTAATATAAATAAAAATGCAGCAATTAAACAAATCTTGTGCTGCTCATTGACTTACAAAAAAAATCCCTGCAGAATCAGTTTTCAAGAAAGCATCTTGCAGTGATTCAGTGCACTTTGCAGGACGGAAACACTGCTGATGGGCAAGGTACTTTACTTTTGCAGGAAAAGGATTGTTGGTATTGAACCATGGATAAAGTCCCTGATCTTAGTAGGCTTCTGCTAAGAACTCATAATTCAAGAATAGGATAAAGACAGACCATGTTCTTGCAAAAATTCTTTGCTGTTAGACCTATACCCACTTATGAAACAGATTGGTCAGTTCTCTTAAGTGTCCACTGTTTGGAATATTTTTTAGTAGCTTAATGTATCATGTGGTTTTATTAACCTTACAGGGGGTCATTGCTACGGAGACTGGAAAACAAGAAACTAAACAGAAAAACTAAAAATCAGCTTTTCTGACCTTCCCATCACATAGTCCAACAGCAGGATAATAGAGTAGCCTTGGAGGGATTCTGCCAGAGTGAAATTTATGGGCCTACTGTAACTTGCACATATAATGCAAACTGAAGAAGTCACGGCATTTGTTGTACTGATACTCTGCACATTTCTTTAACTGGATTCCTTTCAGGATTTACAGGTCTGAAGAGCCTAGCTTGTCAAAAGACCATTTTCCATCGAAGATAATTGGGGCAGCTGGGAGAACATGCTTATAGTGGAGATGGTGGCAGTTCCAAGAGTTGCTCATACGGCAGGCTCCTTGTTGCATGGCTTTGTGAGGAACCTTACCCTGACCATCTGCATGGCATGGTATGTGACTGACATGGAACTGCATGGCATCTGCAACAGCTCCGCCTGTGGCCCACTGGGTATCCATGCAGCACTTGGGAAACGTTGATGAAGAGGAGGGAATTAAAATGTACCAGGCTTTTAATACATAATGAATCTTGCCACTTGGTTGCTTAAGTGTTATGAAAGGCATTTTCAATCTCTGGAAGGCATCCTCAAACTTTTTCATGCCAGAATCTATGCCTGCTAAGAATTAATTTTTTTGGATCAGCTCTACAGTTTCCTTTGTCAGAGCTCTTTTCTCCACTCACCATACTAACACACCGTAATGTAACTAAAGCAATGTCCAACATAGACTGTAATACAAAGAGAAACATTTGCTGGTTATTTCCTATGTCTTTTAAAAGAGTGAATCTGATTTGATCAGGAAGTACACTCCTGGTCACACCGAAAACTCACTGTTTATAATATATTCTTAATGCCATAATGCCACTATGGTATTAAGACAGGTGTTGACTGTAGCTTCTGCATCTAGCTCAGCACTAGACCTGAATGCAGTATTGAAATTCCTCATTAATTATGCCATTTCTCCCAAATGCCTGTGCTTTATACCTACATGTATTGTTACTGCATTTACAGCTAATTATTGCTCTCTTCTGTTGTGTTTGTACTACTTAGAAATAAATATTAACCATGTACAGGCTGTTATCTGTGTCTATCATTTATCTAACCTTCTGATTCACCTTTCCATCTAGTTGTCATGGAACTGTAAAGCATGGTTCTGCCCTGCACAGTATTGGTTTAAGTCCAGGACACAGTAAAGGACTGCTCTGCTTATGCATCCAGAGTTGGGCGTGCTGCTGTTACACCTTCACAAAAAATGTAAATCGTACTCCTCTATTGCTGCTGGCCAGTGGCAATACAAGTGGCATAACATCTTCTCAACACAGAAAGATGGCTCCTGCCCCACATGATTTTCCTTAGTGTTATTTGCTGCAAAGTTACACACCCAAGGCCTGATTTGCTGATGATCTGTGGTTTTGTTAACCCTGAGAGCTATCACAAGAAAGCCATAATGAATGAGGTAGTGCAAGTCTCTTTTTTCAGCCTTGCGTATAATGTCAACTTAGAGTTGTCACCTGTGCAACTCCATACTTTTGTTTCCTTTGGGCTTAGGTTTCTTTCCCTCCATAGGCTCTCATCCTACACTTAATTTTTTCATCTTCTCAGTCAACAGCTAATATGCATATTTCATTTTTTTGGTCAGAAAAACCTCTTACCCTGTGCTGATCTTTTTTGAAAAAGCGATGTTATTCAGTGCTCAAGTGCTCAGAACAAAAGGCCCAAATGGCAACTATAATTGAGCCTACTTACATTCTGTTGAGACTAGTGGATTTCCACAAATTAAATACTTAAGTATGTTCATTTTAAAAAATGTCCATGTTTTTTCATTCTGAGACTTCCTTGGGCTCAGACACTGAATCCTGCTGGCAGACTGAAGAGCCCTCTGTTACCAAGTTTGTGCTTCCTAAGTGGTACTTAAGGACAGTGATCAACACATCTGCTAACCTGCTTCTAATGAGGTAAAAAGATTGAGATCCTTAGAATATTCCTCTGCACTGCACCTTTTCCAGTTACTCAGTTCATCCTTAATTAGGTCTTCCAGGAATCCTCTTCAGAATTCTGATGTCCTCCTTGAGCTGAGAACATTGGATCATCATAAGAGGTACTTCAGGCCATCAGGGACCTTATGTAGTCTCCATTCCAACACCCTGCCCAGAGCAGGCTCAGCCATGGGGTCAGACCAGGGCTCAGGGTTTTATCCCGTGAGGGCTGGAAACCCTCCGAGGTGGGAGATGGCACCACCTCCCTGGGCCTGGCCCCACTGACTTGCCATTCCCAGAGGGAAGAGCTTTCCCTTATCTCCAGCCTCTCTGGCTCTGCCTAGCTGGCTGCCCACCAGGCCCCAGGACCTTCTCCCCAGAGCTGCCCCAGGCCCCACCGGCATGGCTGCCAGGGCTGGGCCTGCCCGGGGCAGGGCTGCGCAGTGCTCCTGCCCCAAGCGCATCGGGGTCCTCTCGGCCCCTTCCTCCTGCTGGTCCTGGTCCTTCTGGGAGGGACATCAGGATTAGAAAGATTATTTTATTATCATTAGCACTCGTGTCAGCTAAAGAGTACATCTCCTTTTTCCACTCCAGTTTGTTGGTTTTACTACTCAGGTACCTCCTCCTGTAGCAGTGGCCAACATTCTGAATTACAGCTGTGCTGGATCCCCAGTATTTTTTAGTCAGCTTTTTAATCTTACTTTTGGGTGCCCATGGTGCTCACTCTACCTAATTTCAGCCTCTTCATTTAGAATGAATGAGAATCTTAATGAACAGGGCAATCCTATGATCTTTACTGAGGTGGGCAACTGAGGCATAGTGATTTGAAGTTGAAGCCACAAAGCTACTTGGGTATTGTCATGCCATTAGAATGATTACCTTTTTTAGCTGCTGATCTGAGATAGGCTTAAGGTTCCTATCTTACTCTTTATTTTCCCAACAAAATGGGCATCAGGCATCCTCTTCACTGTTTCTTGTGTGATCTGTTGCTCTGCTCTCTAGTTTATGGTAGTGGCGGAGGTACCTTTTTCATACCTATGGGAGAAAAATTACACTCTTCTTATGGGCAATCTCTGATAATTTATAAAACTTCTTGATTCAGCTCATTAATTTTTGTCCTGCAGACTTGCCTCTAAGGCTAGAGGTATTGTGCTGTTGTAGTAAATACTAAAGAGGTTTTCATAAAGACAAAATTTGTGCACCTTCACAAGGTGTTTGTCTCTGCACTCACTTTCAAATTAGTTTTTACTTTTCCTGCACCTGTTTATCATCCATCCTTGCCTCTCTCTCTCTGGTTTTATGTTGTGTCTCAGTCTCCCTGGGAAGGTTTCTGTTGACAGTATTTTGCTTTCTTGGACCACCCTATATCCCTTCCCAGATAACTAAAAACTTCTCTTTTGTCTTTAAAAATACAGCCAGCTCTTGGGGTGATCCTGAGGCTTATATGGAGGAAAACAACTACAAATAACATCCTTACCTGCCAGACACTTTTCCTGACCCTGTCCCTTTCATATCTTTTCTCTCTTCCTTCTCTGCTTGTGAAGCACAGCCTGGTTTTAATGAGCCCAGTCTTTCCTTCAGTTAATGAGAACAGAAAGTATTTGTGTTGTTCACAGCCAACAAGTGTTTTATTGGCAGCAACTAGAGGTTGTTAACATACTTTTTGGTCTGTGGGGAAAAAAGTATTGAACAAGTGCCTTACATATTATGAAAAGAAAGAGGGAGTATATATTATTTTTTACAGACAATTGGTTGGTTTTGTGACCTAGGTTATTAAATCCAATTAAGTTGGTAGTCTGATTTCTTGGTGTTTTAATATAACATTGTCCTTAAAACAAAACTAAAAAAATCCAATATGCATTTATCTTTGGAAAAATATGCTTTCATAAGTTCTTAGGGCAATAGAGCTTTTCTTAAAATAGAGTATAGAAAGTATTTCTGCAGTAGGTATCTGACTTGACAGTGTTCAAAACATGTTTCAGTACCTAGGTGGTGTAAAGTTCCAATCTAAGAGAAAAGCTGATCAGGAAGTGCATAAGTAATGAATAACATTAAAAATCTCTTCATTATTGAATGGTCTACATCACTATTAGTAAAGAATGGAAAAGTGAGGGAGAATGTTTACAGCAGCTCGGCACCCTTCTTTTTGAAGAACTGCATGCTCCACATTAGAGTCTTTGTATTGTCACCCCACTGTAGCATGTCCTCTTATTCCACAGAAGACTAAATATTTCCAAATGACTAGGCTATCATTCCCATCCTCTCTATATAACATAACATTACAGATTATTAAATAAAAATAAAAGAATTGCCTGAACAACATTGTGCCTGTTTATACCATATGATACTCTGATTCAATATTTCCTTTTAATTTGTTTTATTTTTGTTATTGAAAATATTTATTTTGCTAACACTGCTAATGAATGCACTGCTGTCAGATACAATTTGCAGGGGCCATCTGCAAAGAGTGAGGAATAGCTTTCTAAATAGTTTATTAGACTGCCTAAATTTGTATGCTAGTCATACTGCAAAATTTAATTGAGGAGTGATTTCTTTTGTCAAGTTTTAGGCCTGCTGTTATTGCAGGACTGCAAGTTTTTCTGACTCAGAAATGCAGCAAAACTGTTGGCTTGTGAAGGTTTTGCCATGTAAAATTAGCTGTTTCCATGTGAATAACAAGAAGTAAAAGCACCCTGCTACTATTTCCTGTGTGTGCATATGTGCGCAGCATGTATATACATAAATAAGAAGCCTCTCTTTCTTTTTTGCCAGCAGATGGAGGCAACAAAGGCCATCCTTGGGAAAGGAATAACTGGAAAACAATGTGGGAGACTGGATGAATGAGGTCTCTGCACAGAAATTCTTGGAAGAAAAATCAGAGATAAATCATGGCAAGTATTGATGAAATCAGTGGCTGTCAACGTTTTCCTCAACTAAATGTTTTCCTTCCACGAAAGACCTCTGGCAGTGTACATAAAGGCTGAATGGACTAATTCAGCAAGTGTGCCTGAACTAAAGGCTTTTTAGGAGACAGGGTTCTCTTCTGAATCCTTGCCTTTTGGTCAGGGAGTAGGTGGGCGTTGTAGATTCTATTCCAAATTCTGTTTTTTCATAGCTGCTTAATATGAGTCTCTCTATAGCTGTAGTGCTGGGGTGAGAGGACAGTATAGACAAAACATTACAAGGGACTTGTGGACTTTTTAATATCTCCCTTTGTAAGTGGAAAAATTCTAAGGGCAGGAATGAAGTTTGCTTATGTATTTTCGATGGGAGCACATGGGCAAAGCAGGATGTATTTCTTTAGTAATAAAGTAATTTTATGTCACACAAATGCATGCCTAACTTTTTAAGGCTAATGAAAGATTAAAACAGTGCTGAAGCCTTTCTGGCAAGATGAATTTTTCCCCTGAAGTAGAGACCTAGGTTAGCATAATCCTGCAGCAGAGCTCCAGGTAGCATCTCCCTGGGCACAGCAGTGGCTGAGGCCCTTCTGCTGCACTAAAGCATCCCCCTACCTCAAAAGCCAGGCTCAGCAAATTACAGCAGGCAACTGGTCAGTGAGCTAAGGGGGTTTTGAGGTACCCAAGACTTTCCTTTTTGGCAGGGTTGCTTTTAACCCAGGCACTGCTCACTGTACAGCCTTACTGAACAGTTATATCAGTGTAACAGAGGGGCAACATAAGTGAAGAATAAGACACAACATCTGGGGCAGGAACTCCTTAAACTGTCATTTCCTCTGGGATAAAAGCCCATGACACTGTGTCCTAATATCTGTGAAGCTCTGTTAATACATGTGTACTTCATGGAACATGTATATGCATCTATCTTACCCGATGCCAGCTTTTAAATGGAGGAATTGTTAGTCCGTTTCTTGCATGTATCGTTTCTCTAACATACCAAGTTGCTAAATTATGGGTACAGTTCCTGAGGTAACAGCTTGCTAGCGTAACCTGAGTGATAAAAGCCACAAAGTCACTTTTGTGAAAACTCTTAAGGTCATTGAGGTCTTTGGAAAATGATACTCCTGGCCATGCATTAGCCAGGTCAAGTCTTGATAAAATTTGCATAGCAGTCTGTTGGTGTCTGGTCTGGAACTGACGGAGCTTTCTCATTAACCACAAAATGGCAGCAGTGGAAAAGGAAGTAACAACAGGAAGAGAAAAACAGGGAGAAGAGCAGGCAAGTGGCCAGGACCCACAGATGTTGAACTGCGTACAGAGGTGTTATAGCCACGCTGGCCAGTCCTGCTGTAGGGATGGGGAGTGTCCATCCCTGGCAGTAGTGGATGGCCAGTGCAGGCTGGTAGCTCTGAGCCACTCATGGCGATGGCAGCAGAATGCAGGATTTAGGCAATTCACAGTGTGTAGCTGGAAAACATGTGGGTGCCTTGACTGGGAGTCTGTCAGGGCCTTGGAATACTATGCCTGAGGGGCTTTACTGTACTGTTGCAGGATGCACTGAAAGACTTTGCAGGTTCTATTTGTAGTGGTGCTCCTTAAGCATTAAGAATCAAAACAAAGTTGTAATTTCAGCAGAAGTATTACGGTAATTAGCATATGAACAAATACAGGAGAAAGACAAAAACTCTGCAAGCTTGTTTGCTTCTGATACCATTTTCTCAAATTAATTGACTTCAGACTCCAATCCTGGGGCTGTTTACAGGCCTGGGTCCCCTCACGAGGCCTGATCCTGCCCCCTACCCCCAGGCTGATGTTGCAGCCCAGCCTCTCCTAACCCTGTCCCCAGGGAGGTGCCTGCTGCTTGGGGCTGGGTCTGCCCCTGGTGTCACCCTGGCTGCGGTTCTTCCTGGATGGGGCACTGGGATGGTCCTGGCTGCCAGGTCCTGCCCTGCCAGCCCCGTGGGAGCCCCCGATGCTCCCTTTGCCAGCAGACCCCGGCCCCTGTGGCACCCTGGCAAAGGTGGCTTTTTGACTTTGCTTTATTTTCCTTCTTCAGTGACTTCTGATTGGACTGTATGATTACGTGGCATTTATTCATGCCCATGCTTAAGAAACATATTGGTTCTAGGGGAAAGCAAATAATTACATATTGACACGAATAAGAATCAACAAACTATTCTGTGCCCATCACCACCGTTTGAGACATGTCCAGCTTCCTCTTCCCATCTCCTTATACACCAAGAGAAATAATTGTTGAAGGTGGGGTCTGAAACCCACAGAAGTCAAATGTCTTCTTCCCACCAGTAAGTCTGATATCAGTCCACCCATGACTAGATTGACTAGGTGGCTTCTCAGGTCTTTGCAGTGGCACATTTGCAGTACAAGAAAGCCTGTGACCCTGGGTGCACTGCCCTGTGGAAATACTGCATATAAGGAGCTTTGTACTAAACGGATCTCTTGGGAAAATGGCTTTGTTCTGTTATTTTTATCAATATGTCTTTCTAATTTTTGAAGAAACTTGACTATTTTGCTTTAAACTTGTGTTTGCAGCTCGTCTACATTTAGTGTTATTTGCAGCTTTCACAAACATAATATTTATCCCCACTCAAAAACTATACAAGGGAGGTTTTAAATAAACCCGAGACTGACACAGTTCCTTTTCCCTGAATATCTGTGTGCCGTGCCTTTCAAAATTTACACCACTGTCTTTCAGTTTTGACTCTTGCCATTCAGTCCCTGCAAAAGTTTGTCTTTTATCCAAACAAATTTGAGTGAATATGAGGGAAGTTTTCATAAAAATGCTGAAAGCTGTACCAGCATCCAAATACAATTCATCTAGTCCTATGTTCCCTTTATTCCCTAATCTTAGAAGTCAAATAACAGAAAAAACAGTTCAGTTTGATCACATTTGATGTTTAAATCCTCTGTCTGGTGCTACAGTCAAGGAGATATGGGTATGAATCTCTGTGCCACTGCAACCAGTTGCTTTCTGAAAGCAAAGCAAAACCAGTGTCTCCTCTGAAGAACTGCTAATACAAGGAAATAAAAAGTTGTAGAAGTCTCCTAGTTCGGTGCTACTGATGAGTGTTTTGCGCACAGAAGCCTCTATACTGTGAACTGAGACCTTACTTTTTAACCATCAGTTCTTGAAGTTTTGGAGCTTTCTGCATAATTTTTTTCTTCATTTTTTTCCATTGATCAGATTTATACATATGAGACGGTGATTGGCAAGACAGCTTTTTATCCTGGAAAAGCAGGATGGCACTTGTTAGCTTTTGTGTCCAGGCGATTTGAAAAAGGAATGAAACTGACCTCAACCATGATGAATCAAGATTTCCAAAATCTTGAATGTGACATTCCTTAAAATAATTAAAAGTATGTTTTTTAAACATAAAGTTCTTTTTATTTGCTTTCTGCTCTTTTAACCTTGATGTCTTCATCTGGTGTCTTCAATCTTTTCTCCACAGATGGGAAGGTGAAAAGCTTACTTTTGAAATATGAATACAAACCAAGAATTTCCCTCTGTCACTTGGCTCTGGGAGCAGAGGCTTTATGAACAACACATTTTGTGATATTCATGATAAAATCACACATGTTCCAGCAAGCTTAGTGCCCAGACTTGCATATCAATGTCATTAGGCTGCAACCCTGTGCTGAAAATCATCTGGTCAGCTAAAATCAGTGAAGATTCAGGAGAAAGGTATTGAAGACAATGGTTTGGCCATCTGGCTCTTACCACTACTTTGAGGCCTATGTCTATCTTTTTTTCCTTCTCACAGTTTTCTTTGTTTCTGCTTGCTGAAGGTGTATGTTACAGAAAGAAGAGCATTTCTGCTGATTTTACCTCTGGATTAATTGGACTGCCTATGCACTTGTACAATAGACACACTTGGGAGCTTGACACTGTACACTGTGGTCCAGGGACAATAATGTACCCTTTCCTCAGTTCAGATTTCAAGCCACCTTTTTATTCTTAATTCTGACAGCTCACACTATTCCTTGCTTTTATTTTGTTGCCTTTACACTTTCTGCTGCAAGCTTAAACTAACCTTCAATAGTTATAGCTCTTTCTCCCATGTTTGTTTTTTTTGTTCACTTGTTTTTCTTCTTAACTTCTTGTCTCTGAGCAGTTCATCCATGGCTCTTGTGTTGACTACCCCTTCGCCTCCTTGTTTTTCTTTTCTTTTTGCATTCTTCTTTTGCAGAGAAGTTGGTGTCTTCTGTGTTTTAATTATAGAGGTTTCCCCCAGCTGCATTCTGCACACCCTTCTCCCCACCACATCCTATGAGTGTCCTACGTAAGGTTATCTTGCTTTACTTAGAGTTATTGTCTTGACCAACACCATCTCCCTCTGGATGTTTGGTCATGGTCTCTGAAATCATGTCTGTAAATGGAGGTGTGGTAGGGTTGGTTTGTGCTATAGCCTGTTTGGGGGACTTGACATCCCTGGTGTCATTCTGACTGTTGCAAGCAGAACTGATGGGGGCAGGGATGGGGAGGCATTAGCTATTTTATACTCTTACTTGATTGTTGAGCATTTACCTGCATCTGTCAAGTCAGGGCTGTTGGAGGTTGAGCAGGATCACAAGAGGTTACACTAAAATCACCAAGGGAGAGGAATAACATCTAGGGGAGACCACATCTGGAGTGCTGTGCCCAGTCCTGGGCCCCCCAGCAAAAGAGAGGCATGGACATACTGGAGCAAGTCCAGAGCACAGCCACAAAGATGCTGAAGGGACTGGAGCACCTCTCCTATGAGGAAAGGCTGAGAGAGCTGGGACTGTTCAGCCTAGAGAAGGCTCAGGGGGTGACCTTAATGATGTATATAAATACCTCATGTGTACAATAAAGAAGATAGAGCCAGACTGTCCTCAGCAGTGTCCAGTGACAGGACAGTTGTGCAGCGTCAGTCACAAACTAAAAGACAGGAAAGTCCATTTAAACATAAGAAAACATTTTTTTACTGTGTGGGTTTTTGAGCACAGAAACAGGTTTTCCAGGAGGTTGTGGAGTTTCCATCCCTGGAGATACCCAAAACCCAACTGCAGAATGTCCTGAGCAACCTGGTCTAGCTCAGCAAAGGAGTTGGACTAGTTGATCTTCAGAGGTGCCTTCAGTCTGAGGCTTTCTGTGGTTTAGTAAAATTTCTAAGCATTCCCACAGTGGGATTTATCATGCTCTCAATTTATCACAGTGAAATCATCAAGGAATTTTGCTTGCAAGCAAAAGGGGTTTCCCAGCTTAACTTATTATATCTGCATGTTGATCTTGGATGAAGTCCCTTTGCCCTGCTACCCTGATCTGCTGTTCAGATATGCTGTAAGTGTTCCCTGCACATTTCTCCAGGGAATTCTGAAGTCCTGTACTCACATTAAGCCTTCTGGTGAGGAGAAAAAGAGTCCACAGAGCTTTTGCAGAAATGTAAGGGTCTCTTCTTTATCCTTTTGCAAGCAGCTAAAATGCTTGGTTGGTTGGTGATTTTTATTCAGTCCCATTATTGGTAATGTTCCATGTGGCAGTAACTTCACCAACAGATACTTAATGAACTTAAAAAAAGTTTTGAATATAAAGGTTATATTATCAACAAACGGTGGTTTGAAAGAACTAAATAGGATTATGAAGATTATCTTTCTTTAACAATGCCTTAAATTTTTATCTCCTTATCCCTTCCTCATTGCTTTCTCTCTCAAGACATTATGGTTTATTGTGTCTCCACTAGGTACCTTGCATATGATTTACACACTGAATGACTCTGCTTTCAGAGCAAGGTAATGATATAATATCCCCATTTATATTCAGAGCAGTCAACACTTTCTAGCTCTCTGAATAATAAAACCACCTGCATTTAATATACATGGAAAAATGGGAAGGCAAATAGCAGATATGGCACAATCAGATAAGTGTAATCAGATAAAATATCACAATATTATAGCAGATCAGCATCTGTTAATGACTTGAATTTTAAAAGACTGACAAACAGCATGGCCTAAAGCAATCAGGCATACCTCATTCAGAGCTACTTATCCCAGATTTGATTGCTCTTCTCATATGTTTCTCACAGATTAAACATTCAGGCTTTCTTATTTTAACTATTCCCGTGCTGTGTCTCTTTAAGTGGAAAAAATCTAGCTTTTTACCTTTTTCTCCCAGAGTGAGAAAGCAACACAAATCACATAAGGAAGAAAGAGCCAGCGCCACTCAATGGCTGCAGTAAGCTGAGCCAAGCAGCCCTTCTGCAGCATGCATGCAGTTGCACATTAGTCTATGTCTTCTGCCTCTGCAGCTGCTGCCAGGGCTTTGGAATCTGTCCTGGCTACTGGACAATTAGTGGAAGCTGAAAGGTTTTTTTTTTTTTATCTGGCAACCCCTGGATTAGTGGCCTGTGGAAGACTATTCTTCCATCCCTCTGCACTAAGTGGGACCCTTGGCCCTTTGGGTTATCCTGCAGTTATTGTAATGCAAACAATACAAATAAAGCAATATCACAGTAGACCTGTTGCTCTATGGAGGTGGGACATTGCCCGTCCTCTTGTTATTTCTATGACTCTGTCAATAGCAAGTCTTAGTTGTTAATGCAGATGCCTGAATAGCACCCAAAAATAATGTCAGGAGTATGTTCCTCTTGCCTCCCCTCTCCCTTGCCTCCTCCCTGACCTTTTTATGGTGTATTCTCCTCTCATTTGAACAAACAATTCTGGTCCTGTCAGGACTGCTGATTATCTGCAATAAGATATAACTGCAAGGTCTTGTACAGCTTGGTTTAATGCAAGCATTGGTGGTGAGGAGCTGCTCTAATTTCTTCTTTCTGATTTGGTGTCCCAGGTGATGCTTCTTCTAGAAAGTATATCCCTTGCCTCACATCTTGGTTATGGGGGTGTTCATTTGCTCCTGATTACTGAGCTTGTGATTGGACTTTGCCTGCTGCAAATTGAAACATTGCATCTCCAGTGTATATTGGGAGCTACATGCTTGCACTTGAACTAAATAGTATGCAAGTCTTTTTTTTTTCTCTTTTTTTCTTTCCTTTTACATCACAGGACTCTGTGCTTAGTGTGGCACTAGAAAACTTTTCACTATAGCTAAAAGCATGCAACAACAGAGCATCTGAGAAATAAAGGGAACATCCTACAGCCATTTTTTCCCTATTTGATCACACCTGAGATTAAATCATATCTCATATATTTTGCATGTAACTATGAGAAAGATTCAATGGTCAGAGGATATCAGCATGCTTTACAAACGTAAAATTTAAAAGCTAAATGGTGCCATTGGGCCCCATGTACATGGTTAATAGTAAGCTGCACCAGCCCTGGAAGAAATCACGTTCAAAGAGGGGTGTGGACCTTGGAGAGAGACCTATGGAAGATATTATCCTAGTAGAGACAAGACACTTTTAACATCAGCACAGTTAAGTGCTCATTTTAACTTGCTAGTCCTCAGTAACAAGTGTTACTATTACATTGAGCTTTCTTTTCATGAGGAACTGTCTGGGCATCATTTTGGCTCCTATGCACTGAATGAACACAGGATCCTCACCAGTAACTCTGAAACTAGAAAATTATGCTGTCCTACCTTTGTTTCCTCTCCTGCTGTCTGGGTGTTAAGGGTGGAAAAAGCAGATTTTAGGATGGCACATACAGCTTAGACCCAATGTGCCTCTTCCTGTAAAATCCTGCCCCATGGTTCCCTCACCTCTTTGAGAGGCTGCCTTGTGTTCTTCTGGAGAGTGAACAAAGCGTGAGTGGGGATGAGGTGCTACCCTCTCCCTCTACTGCTGGTGTACACATACAGTATCAGCTAGAGACGAAGGAATAAAAAAACTAAACATATGGTCCAGACAGTTCAAGAAATCGGTACTGAAAAAGCTTGGTGTATCCTATGCAAGCTTACCTCATATGTGGTTAAAAAAATGCATGGAAGGCATAACCAAAATGTCACTGCAAATGAGGAGCAGAGCAAGAAAAAAACTTTAAAATGTAAGTGTTGCTTCCTGTCATATGTTTAAACTTTGTGAAACACAAATATAGTTATTTTTTTCTTTATTTGTCAAATAACACATTTTTTTTCAGTCTGGAGAAGGACACAGTGTTTCTGCCATTATATTCACTGTTACGAGTGTATATTCTTGTACTGCTTCATTACTGCAGGGGATCAGTGACCAAATATGTTAAGCATCCATTGTGTATAAGGAAAATAAATGAGGGATAATTTGTCACGAGTTCTTTCTTTGTCTTAATAACATGTGTGGTACAGAGATGAGATACGATCTGTGTTTTCTTTTGTCATCTAACCCTTAATGCTTCTGATTCCCGTTTCATTGTCTTCACAGCTTTATTGGGCTCCTTTGGTTTGCAGTGTTCTGTTATAATGACTTTGTCTTTCATAGGTCAGTGCTGTTGATTGCATTACAGCTGGCCTGGACTGCAGCTGAATCAGTTTTGTGGGACCCAATATAAAGCTACTGCTGTTACTGGTCACAGCTTGTTCTTTGGTACAAGTATATGTTACTGCTGCTTAAAAATTGACTAAAGCATGTACCAATCAGAATACTAGATGTGCTTGCCAGAGGCTACTGAAATTAAGAGTGTGAAGCCCTGGTCCCAATGAATTATTTTTATAGGCAAAACTTTCACTTTTTCACTGGACACAAGACTTTATGCAAAATGTGTGTCTGTCAGTGTAATGTGGCTTTAGAAAGGTGGTCCAATGAGTATCCCAGGGATCTCATCCCCAGGGGATTAGGGGAGAAACATTTTGATCTCTAACAAGTGAGAAGTTCTGATTTTCACTATATTTTTTTGTCTAAAGGATGGAAAGTGAGTCAAACTCAGTCAAACTCCAGCAGCATTTTTTCTGTTTCTAAGGCATACATGGGGAATTTCTCCCCTTTCACAAGAGTTTCTCTTTTGCATTTCCTTTATCGGTTGAGAAAGCGAAGTATGTGTTTAGTTTTATACACAGCTCGGGGCTAGCTTTAGGTCTTGAATTAGGGTTGATTCTGAGGTCCAGCAGGACCACTCATGGAGGAAAGTCTCCCAGGGGGGCAGGAATCTGGGCATAGGCTTTCCAAAGGCATGGGACATGAAAGACCTTCTTTGCAGCATCTGATTCAAGCCTTATCCTTCACCCAGTGTTGGATGCTCACTGTCACTGCGCAGTCAGGCAGAAATGCTGTTGAACTCCACATGGAGTATGGATGGTTCAGCCCTTCTCAGCAGGAACCAACAAGCAATTGGAACTCAATTTCAGATCAGCTTTATAAGAACCTCTAAGATACTTTGTTGCCAAAGCTAAGGCATAACAACTAGTAATCAACAGAAAGATGCTACAGCTTTTCAGATATAAGTCACCAGCACTGTCTGGTTGGGCTTGGAAGGTACCCTTGACCACACTGCTGCCCGCAGCTGTAAATTCATTAGCTGTAACTGTCATGGCCTCAGATTGAACTGTCTCAGTCTGCTGGGATTGCTGCTAGTCTAAGGCCACAGGTAAAATTGCCGACTCCCTCTTTTTCTGCTTTTTAGGAATTTCTTCTTCCTTCAGAGCAGTACCATATAATGCTATGAATATGCATACTTCTGTGTGGTCTATAGTATTTATACATGTGGATTTTCTGCCTCTGTTTTCTGCTAAAAATAATGTTGAGCTCTAGGCTTATTTTTACGCACATGCAGAGCATCCCTTGTCTGTCACAACAGGGAGAGTTGTTGAGAACCTATTCACTATTTTGTATGCGACTTGGTAGGATTTGAGTGCCAGATCACTCAAAGGTTTCTTTGAAAATCTGAGCCTAAATGCTTAAGTCGCAGAGAATTTCTAGGTTATGGATACCTATTTCCTTTGAGAACAACTTGCTGGAGCAAAATTCCCCCTCTTGAAATTCTGAACCCATATCCGCCTCTTCCATCTCTTCCTCAATGATTTTTTTTCTTAGTCTTTGTCTTTTTCTTGTGATCTGGACTATTATGTACATGAATATGTGCAACATGAGTGTGATTTGGTGTGCTAAGAAGTGAGATTTATCTGCACCTTTTGGATAAATCATTTCCTCCAGTGTCAGAGAAGGATGAAGTACAGAAACTTGGCAAGGAGTAGAGGCAAAAGAGTTATAGCCCATAAGATGGTTGTCACTCATTTTAAGGAGCATACAAGTGGCAAAAATGATCAACTTTTGCACCCGCAGGCACCTGTCACCACCACCTCCTTTGCCCTTCTCTTGCTCACATTCACTATCAGGTAGACATTTCCTGATGTATTACTTGAAAGACTGCCATCTCTCTTCACCACTTGAAAGGGAACTTTTTTTTTAAATGTGTGTAGATAAAATCTCAGGCAGTCCAAAAGATATTGCAGCCCATGAATGAAATATCAGAGTAGGTAACTTGACATCTAAATGTCAAAAGAGAGATTACTCCATACACATCCAAAAAAACCCAGAGTGTCCTCCCAAAAGCTAAAATGGAGTAGGACCCTACAGTATTTCAGGTTTCCACAGAGAAACTGGAAAATTATGCATTAAATCACAGTTAATATTCATTATGTTTCCTTACACATACTGATATGCTGTAAGACTGTCAATCTGCAGTCTGAGGGGAATATAGAGTCATTATGGCACAGGCATGCCTACATTAGCATTAGTAGGAATCACTCAGGCTTGCTGGGGAAAAAAATATACTCCCTTGCTTACTTCCCATATTACATCTACAGCAGACATTTTGCAACAAAAGTGTGTCTAAACTGTTTGCAGCTGTTCTGAACCCAGGCTGAGAACTGCTGGTACCGAAAGGTAGTTAGCACTTCTGCTGAGTTCAGATACCTATTTTTCCTTATTAATTGAGGTTGAAAAGCAGTCAATAGTGTGTACCAAATGTACATTAACTTCTATCTCTGATTGGTGATTTCTCTACAAAAATCCTCATGAAACCTATTTTTCAATTAGTAGGAAAACTGGCATTTCAAAGGAGCTCAGATATGGTTTTCAAAATGTTAAAATATCTCTCCTGACTTATATTTAGGAAAGTAGTATTGTAAAGTAGCTAAGTATGCTGAATAATGAGAAGGACAATTAACATATTTTCAAATGCATCAATATTATGGCTTGGCATGTCCTTGTTCCTGTTTAAAATTAGCAATGACAGATACTGAGACCCTATTAATTTCTTAATAGGCTGATAGGCACAACCGAGCATGCAGCAAAGAATAATATAAATTAGTACTTGGGTTTATAAACCTGCAAACCCTATTGGGGATGATGTAGCATAGAGCAAGATGCAAAAAGAGAGAAGTACGTTGAAGTTAAAGGCCTATATCTTAACTTTCTGTTCTCTTTCTTCCAAACCCTAGGGACATTGGAATCAAATTCCAGAGTAATTCCCTAGTTTTTCCCTAAAAAATAATGCTAAGCCAAATCCAAACCTCATGTTGCAGGACTATAAACCTAAGTTGCTTTAATTTTCGGTTGTGAATTGAGCCTCAGGAGATGTTCAAACTTTAGAAGTTCCTGAGTATTTCTGTATCCCTAATTCAAGATACGCATTTTGATGTCACACTAGGAAAGTATGTGCTCATGGGAAAAAAACATTCACATACTTTATTGTGAATGTATTTTTGCTTTCATACTGCCTGTGTGTATCTGCCTTCTCCAAGCTGCTCCTCTCAACATTTAGCTAGAACATTTAGAGAAGTGAAGGTATTTCAGTTGTTAATCTTGTCAACCTACAGTAACAGGTGAAGAATATTAAGTCTAAAGTCTTGTTCATGGAGACAGTGAAGGGACTAATTGCATCAGCCTACATTCATAAACTCCCCTTTACTTCAAAATAATTATTCCTTTTAGAACTCCTAACTTTTTTGCTTTCAGTATATTTTTTTGAAGTACAATAGGGAGGGGGGAAAATGATTTTAACAGAGAGGAGTGGAGGAATAAAATTATGAACAGTGCATCAAATATTCACGGGTCCTGGTGGGGTCATGATGGACACCAAGTTAACCATGAGCCAGCAATGTGCCCTTGTGACAAAGGTGGCCAGTAACATCCATGGCTGCACTGGGAGGACTAATGCCAGCAGGTCAAGGAAGATGATCCTTCCTCTCTGCTCTGAAGTGCTGGGTCCAGTTCTGGGCTCCACAGTGCGAGAAAGACCAGGCATAGTGGAGTAACACCAGAGGAGGGCCACAAAGATAATGAAGGGACAGGAGCACCTCTAAAACAAGAGACTGAGAGAACTGGGACTGTTCAGAAGCAAAGGCTAAGGGGGATCTTTTCCTTTGTATAAATATCTGATGGAGGAGCAAAGAAGATGGAGCCAAACTCTTCTCAGTGATGCCCAAAGACAGGACAAGAGCAATGGACAGAGACTGAAATATAGGAAAGTCCATCTAAATGAAAGACAAAACTTTTTTACTATGAGTGTGGTCAAAGACCAGAGCAGGTTTCCCAGATATGGGGTGGAGTCTCTGTCCCTGGAGATATTAAAAACCTGACTGGACAGAATCCTGGATAACGTGCTGTAGCTGACCCTGCTCTGAGCTGGGAGAGTTGGATCTCCAGAATTATCTTCAACCTCAGACACTCTGTGATTCTTCACAGTATCACCCCTTACTTGCCTATAAAAAGAAGTACATGATTGAATCTTAACAATTTTTTGAATTAAAAGAAATAATGTGTGGCAAATCCTAGCAGTCTAAAAAAACTCCAAAAATCCTAATAGTAAAATTTCTTTTGGATCTGAGGGTACTTTTTAACAGAAAGGAAAGTTCTAAAAAGGGATATATATATATATTTATTTCTGAAATTTCCACAATAAAGAAAGATCAAGCACATATGCAAATAAGTAGCTTTAATGAACAGGTTCAAACCAGCATCTATTTCTAACTAGATGCAAGAGGCTTGTATTTATTTTTACTGGAAATTTCAGGGAGATTCTGAAGTTAAAGCTCATTTTACCTTTCACTCTGAGTAGCATAAGCCAATATTAATGACACAGTGTAGCTGTCATTTCATTCAGTTATTTAAGAAGAATTCTTAAAAGTTCATTTTTTAGCATCTATGTCCTGTTTTTTTGTTGTAGGACTGGTGGATATGTTTTGTCCTTTTGAAAGCACGTTCAAGCCTGAGGTCTGTTTTCAACACATTTTTGTTGCAGGGACACAATGAGCATCTCTATAATTTTCTTATATTTTGATTTCAGTTATTCCAATTTCCTGTAGTACTGGACTTAAAATCAGATCAGCTAGACAGAATGTGTATTTGAAAATTGATTTTGGGTTTATCTTCTTACTCCTTAATATGTCAGAAGATGCTTCTAGCAGGCACAAGACATCCCCCACGCTTCATCCACAGTGGTATTGCCTGTTTTCAAACAACCAGTGTAACACCTTTTTCTCTGCAGCAAGATCTTCCCTTTTTTTTTTTTCTCAGAACAAAAGTAGCCAGGTGCATTACGCAAAATGTGAAATACACCTACTGAACAAGCAATAAATTAACCTTACCATCAATGTGAATTAGCTGGAAAACAAGGTAATTCTGCTCATGTTTGATTTGGGTACCTCTCCAAAAGCCTTCTCCCTTCTTTCAGTGCTTCCTTTCATGCCTTTAATGCTACCACATGGGAAAAGCATCTGATCCTTGATGAATATCACATGTTACAATATTTTACTACATATTTATCTTAACTTCTTATTCACTTTGTACTGACCTTTTTTCTTTTTTTCTTGGCAGTGTTAGAGCCAAATAAGCTGGAGGCCACATTCCTACCCCTCATATTGACAAGTGACTAATTCCAAGGAGAAGATCACTGCTGGTCTGAAGTGCCACAGGAGAAGGTGTGGCCCAAGAATAATCTCCATAACAGACTTGTGATACAGCCTTAGGTAGTAACATGATATCGTTTGTACTTCTATGCCTTTTCTGACCCCTGTAAGAGATTTGGATTCATAGTGATTCATGGATTTCTGTCAAGAGCTATACCCTGTATAGTTCAGCAAGGTGTAGACCCCTTGTTTCATGAAGCTTTTCTGAGTTAAAGATATTACTAATTAAGGAGGATCAGCAGTCATGTGTGAGTCAGTGCTTTATTTCAGCTGTGGTGAAACATGAGGGTATTTGTGATGCTTACCATAAAGCTTCTTAGGAGTTTAGTCATTAAATGCAGTCATTCTGATCCTGTTTTGTCCATTATTTGTATCTTCTCATTCCAGGTGACAGAATCATTTTTTAAAAGTACATGCCATGTGAGCTGGTTGAGTAGAGAGCTGTGAAAGACTTTAATAAATTATAGGTGGATTTATTAATTCTGCTCAGGGACATGCTAACAGGGCTGAATTGAAGAGAAATTGAACTTGTCCTTTTAGATGGGAGAGCACCACTGGTTTAAAAAAAAAGAAAGAATGTGAAAGTCAGGTCCATTTCGGTTGCATCCCAATTTCAAGGTTAGAAAAGCTCATTTTCTCATCTAGTGAACAACTATAGTTACCCTCCCCCTCAATAGTGGCAGCCTTTCAACAAACTAAAACAGCAGAGAAAGGAAAGATGTGAATGCCCTGACTGAAAGCTAATAGTAAATGATATCTTGAATATTGTAAAGTATCATGCAGTTTCTTAAAACACTTTCTTCTGAAACCCTCTAAGGTAATGATGTTCTACTTATAAAATAGTCAGAGGATACCAGTTGTAAGGGACGAAAATGAAAAGCTCATATCCCCTCACTAAAGTGTCTGTCAGGTTTGAACACTGATGTTGCACTTTGCTTGGAGTACTGAATTAGATGAGATGTATAATCCGAGGTGTTTTTCCTACTGGGTATAATAAGCAATTTATTTTCATTTACATTAATTTCTCTACATGAGTAACTACAAGGTGCATTAAACTGTTAAATACAGACAATTCCCAGCTGATTTGTTGCAAAATAGAAATGCTGAGTGAATATATATATTATTATAATAATATATAAAATATATATTATATAAAACATATTGTATGTAAATATAAATATAAATATAATATATATATAATACATATAGATCCACCTATCTATAAATCTATATACCTACCTATGTACCTCCCTTCTTACCTTTCTGCATATATATAAAATAATCCACTTAACACAGATGATATTGGTTTGTCAAATAGTGGAATTATGTTAATGTGCCCTGCTATTGGATTTTTTTTGCGGCAATCAGCAAATGTTTGAAGAGGTTTTTTTCAAGTGATGATGTGTTAGTGACACAATGACTGAAATATTAGGAAACAAAAACTTACACCAGGGTAATCCCATTGCAGGACTGGGAAGGCAGTCAGAAATGTCCTTTTCGTTTGGTTCTGAAACATATTTTACCAAAGCCAGTAGAAGGTAACGCTCCATTTAATTTATGCATCTCATTGCAGTATTAATTATATCTGTTTATACTTAAGCTGAATATTACTGGAGGAGGCAGCTAGGGAGCAGTGTGCTGTTGTAACATAAAGTAAGTAGGTGGTGAGCAGATTTAGTAATGAACCCATCAACCATGGGAAAATGAGACAGTTACAAAGTCTGTGTTTAAAATGACAGATAAGGTTAAGCCACAGAGATCAAACCAAAATTACAAAACTTCTCAAGGATTCAGGGTGCAGAATTTATGTTGTGGAGGTGGGCTTTCCTCTGTTAAGATACATAGCTTATTTAATTGGGTTAGAAGATACAGTCAATGAGATTTCTGATCTGGTTTTATATTTGTACTTAGTCTTGCTTAAAGAGTAGCAGTAAAACTCGTTGAGCCACACATTGATTCCATGGATGCTGCTATAAATTTTAAAAATGCCATTAGTTTCATTGCGTTACTCTGAATTGACATCGACATGAGTGGAATCTGACATGCCAATTCTACCAAATGCATTTCTTACCTACATAGAAACTAACTAAACATGAAATTGGCTTTGAATTTGTCTGTGAGTATTATTTATCTATAGACCAATAAAGATATTTAAGTCAGGATCTCTGTGGGACAAAATGTATGCTGATATAGTTTAAAATGAGTCTGAAAACATGTTTATGTTACTAATATTTATTGAACGAAACTAGGGGCAAAATTAAAAACCCCTATCTCTCACAGAATTGAAAGTCTAAATTCTTGTTCAAATCTGCAAATTGGTCCCTGCCTTTAAAAAAAATAGTCTAGGGGAAGTCTTTTCCAACATCACAAGTTGAAAATTAGTTATGTTTTATACTAAAAAAATACTACTTTAGTTTTTCAATGCAGCAAGTAGAAACTCTGGTCATACAAGGCTATTGTATGTTTTGGTGCATATTTTTCTTAGAAATAGTTATACTCTGTTGGATACCAGTGGAGCTATTCTGATTTATGCATCTATAAGAACATGGTATGTACATTTTTTCTTCTTTTAGTAGAATAGGCAAGAAATACCTTTTTCTTATTAAAGAAATGACATGGATTATTCAGCTAACACCTGAAGTGAATAAAACCAGATCTCATCTTTAATTAAGGAGTTCTGCCTTAATATGATCATTATAGGTGGATGTCATTCACCTGGAAGCCATCTTCTAACTTAATAACACCAGGAAGAATGAATTGGCATGACATTCTTTGGAGACTATGATATACCAATAGGGTAATGTCTGTCTTTCTTTTTTTCTTTTTAAAATGTAATAGAATGTTACATTTTAGAATAAGAAAAGCACACACCTCTTTTGCAATTAAATTATTACCCTCAACTAGGTAGAAAGTATTACTTTCTGAAGCTGCATGTAATGATTTAAAAAATGATGTTCCTACTTATTGTCACACCCACTCTAATATTAGCAACTGTCTATCTCTAAAAGGCAAACATTTTGTTGAAATCCTCTGGACAGTGTGGAAACAAGCTGTGTTACCTGGCTTATCTTTTGACCCACATTATCCCCATATGTTTCAGTTGTTACAGTCCTTTGATTTAATTCACTTATTTAGGGTTTTTTTTCACTAGATTGCAAACTTTTTTGTTTTTTAAAGTCAGTTACAGTTTGAGGTGGAGATGTGAAAGAAGTGATTTCCGGTTCTAGATGACCTCAGAGGGTTTTGGAGTTTGGTTCAGCTCCCCCACTGTATTTAATGACATAAAGTCTCGTTGACTCCTGCAGTAGGATTGAGCCTGTAGGGTCCAGTCCTTCTGTCCGTCAAGTACTTCAAATTAGTGCTAAGTGGCCTTACCCTCCATTACAGTCCATCAGTGTTAAAGATAAGTATTTGCTCAAGGTAGTAGTGACCTAATTAAGACCTATTGTGATGATTTAACAGATACATAGAGTTTTTTCCTGCTCCCCTGCATAATAGTGAATATCACGTCAGCTGCATTGTAGCATGAGAGGTAGAGCTGACAGACACATGTAATGGAGAAAAAAAGTGTTTCAGATGTAACCACAACAGAGATATGGGAATAAAAATATTACACAAAATGCTGAACCACCAAGCCAGGCAGCACTGGGAGAGGTACGAAGCATTGTCTTAAACCTCATTTCCTGAGGTGATATAAAAGGGTCTGGTGTTTTCAAGCTGACTGTAGCTTTATGCTGCCATAAATCAGTGGAGAACTGGAGTAACACATAGGGATGCACTTTGTTTTGAGGTTCAGCGTGTATTAGACCTAACAACAAATCATCATTTAGTGTTACAACAGATAGAGTCCTGCCAGCTTAGTAAACATCTGTACTTGTTGTATTAGTTGTTATGATGACTTGGAACAAAAAGAAAAAAAACTGTGGTGAAGGGTTTGCAAGCCAAGCATAAGATAAGGCAGCAGCAGAAAGGATGTAGTACAAAATGCTCACTGTATTACAAAAGTGAGGTCAGCAGAAATTGTAAGTGATATACTACATGCTTCTTCAAGTAGTTATTCCCACAAACAATTCTCCCAAGAACTGCTTTCTCCTGTTGTGCCAGATTTTGTATACTACTTCTGTAGCTTTTGTGGTTTTAGATTTTGAGTGCATCATAGTTTTGTACACAAAGTGTAAAAACCAGTCCCAGCTACCTGATTTGAAAGGAATAGGCTACGTATATTCCCATCACTGGACCTAGTGAATGGGCACATACCTGACTAGTAGACTAGTATTAGTGCACATGTGTGAAATCTCTTTAAGAGTCCAGTTGGTTGGTGAACCCAGAGCACCCTGGACCTTTTGTGGGTATATATACCATAATGCGTATGGAGCAGCAGTAGGCTAGGGCAGAATATCACATGTGCAGAAGAGCTCCTGTGTGTGCAGTGTCCATTTCTGGGCTCTCTGCCTGTCATATGGAAGCCTGGTAGGGTCCATCTCCTACCCCAAAATGGCAACATAGCAATGAGTAAACAGTCAAAAATTATATTCTGCTGCCAATGCTGTTGAGGTTGGTGAGTCTGGAGAATTACGCCTTCAGGCAAAATTGATGAGCAAGGACTTGACAGAGAGGTAAGCAAAGCACAGACCTCTCCTTGTTTTTGTTTTGAAGGGAACACGACCCATTTAGTGCCAACTCTCCTGCTCTGGAGGGATATGGTGCCACTGGAATGGCTGAAAGTTGTATTTTTACTGGAAGATTAGAATGAAGGACCTGATGACACAGGAATTGATCTGTTCAGGTGGAGGAATCACATTCTCCTCTTGCATGACTGGGGTATGTGAGTGCACAGGTGTGTGTCTCAGCCTGAGTGCATGTGAATTCTGAATCCTTGAGCCCTTCCTGCAGATCATGTGGGGCTGTGAAGTACTTCTCCAATATTCAGAGAAATTTATTCACATGTAAAGGGAGTAGAGGGAATTACAATGAAAAGGGTTCCAGTAACAGGGCCACTAATTTTAACTTCCCTCATCTTTAATCTATTGCCTGAGCCACACCTACAGAAAAACTACACTGAAAGCACAAAAAAAAAGGCCAGGCAGTATAAGATAGCACAGAATGTAGGTTGCTATCTAACTACCATTAATCTCCCTCTGAATCCTCTTTTCTGAGGTTCATTCATTTGTTTTGTCCCTTCTTGACATTATAATTCCCTTAAGAGAAGTGTGCAGGGTGCATATTGTGCTTGTCACTATCTGCTTGCTTCACACTGAAATAGGGGTAGAGGAACCTGAGGCCGTTCAGAAAAAAGCATGTTTAGCCAAATTGTCAGGTTGCCTCCTTTAATGTTCTGGAAGCTCAAAAGCTTTTAACTGGGAAGGGAGGATCTGAAGGCAAGGAAGAGACTCTCACTGGTGATCACAGGAGTGTATACAGTGTGGAAGACCAGCTTCTGCCCCATTGGATTGTTGAAGGCCTGTTTAAAAAATGAAGGTGTGCCCATTAGTCATGCTTGCTGTGAGCTTCCAGCAATCTCCCTCCTTGGAACCTGCAGTTTCTTTTGCTCTTTCTGTGGTTACATTCAAAGCCAACTAATAGGAACAAACACCAGTTTGAAAGCCGTGCCACTTCATTAGCTTGACATAGAGTTCTTGGTAGGATTTTCTGCATTACCTTAAATACAGTGTTACAAGGGCCTAACAATATTGGAGCATAATGAGTGCATATTTGCAAAAAAAAAAAGTGAGTGCAGGTTTGTCTGCAGAGGCTGTGCAAATACGTCAGATATACAATGTCAATGGGGAAGCCTGGTTGCTCACTATGCACTGATATTTTCAATTTTTCTACTTGAAATGGAGGGCAAAGTCAGAGTTGTAACCATTACACAAAGGCAGCTATAGTTAGATCAAATGCAATATTTACAGCTTTCTTTATTATTACTTGTTTTACAGTACCAGTTGTCAACCTATCAATGACCTGTTCAAGGCTCGCCACTGCCATACTGCCACTGAAAAATCCTGTCTCATCAACCATGGAGGAAAAGGTCTCTCTGAAAAGTGATCTCTACTTTGCTCAGCTGCACCAGAATGGCTGTGAATATGGGAAATTCCAGATTCAGACATAATCTTAAAATATCTGAACTCAGCTAAGAAATTCAGTGCTCACTGAAATCATCACAGTGTCATATTGTTTTACTAGGGCCAGCGTTCAGTGCATCTGGCCATGGTGCACTTACTGTGTTGCAGAGGCTTGCAGCTGGCTAGTTTGGTTCCAAGACTCTTGTCTAGCAGGACTGGAAATGTTCTCTGTCATATCTTAATGTTGACACTATGCTCAATTTTAACGTCAACAATCAGCCAAAAGTTCTCTCTAAGCAAATCTTGCCCACTTTTTCTCCAAGTGCTTAGCCACAAAACCTAGTTAGGTGTTCTAGAGCCTGCTCAGCTAAACTGAAAAGAAGGTACAATTGTTTGATTTGGTTAGTATGTACAGAAATGTTGGAATAGGAACCTGTATTCAACTTGTTTTTCCTGACTGAAGTTGGATAAATATTTCTTCAAATGAGCATGGAAAATGTTATTTGTTTTTTTAAGACTATGCAACCCAGCTTAAATACTTGTGGGGAGGCCATCTTTTAATTAGGGACCATAAAGATCAGGATGTTCAGATGCTGAGATATCAACGGATGCAGATTTTACTTTGAGCTTCTTATGAGGCATCTACTTGCTTATGATCTCTTTGCTACCCACATTTGCAGGCATCTGTTTGAATGGCATATTCCCCACTTCCAAGTAGGTCAAGTTCCTGCCATAAGGCATAGTCATGAAGGAAACATGGCTTATCTGTACAGTTTGTGTAATGCTGCAGGAAACTCATCTCCAGAGATAACATTTGTAGTGATGTTACGACCAGTTCCAACATGCTTTCTTGTATTCAAGTACATCTCTTGACACTTAAAGTAATGACTCTACAGCCAAAACGTGCCCATACAGAAGTTATGTCAAAAGTTCTTGCTAAAATTGAAAACTCTCTTGGAAAATGATATGGTGCACTGGAAGTATTAAAGCATATGTTAGAAGGTGGGTCTGTCTGTAGGCAACCAACAGTACATGCAAAAGTAGCTCCCCAGCCAGGTGAAACAGCAGAACTGCCTCCAGTGGATGTTGACTGCTCTAACTTTTAAAGGATGTACATGTATTTAATAAACACTATATGAGAATGCCACTGAAAATGCCAAGAATGAAGCAAAAAGACCTCAAAGAGGAGATCTGTATCAAAATAAAATGAGACTTGTAAGTTATTAACTTTGCTTGTAGTTATGCTGGAAGATGTTGAACAGAGAAGGGAAAGACAGTTGCTGCTTTACCCAGAGCCATGCCTATATTAGCATTTTTTTGGTATGGTTGTTGTGCATTGAAAGTGAATTAAATCCTAACTTTTACTAACATAAAAGGACTGCTAAATCCATTAGCTCTGACAACAGAATAATAGAAAGTCAACTTTAAAACTGCTTAGAGTTCAATAGAAGTCTGATCCAGGCATCTTTACCTCCCCTCCCCAGTCAAAACCTAAGACTTCAAAATCTTTCAAGTACATGGAATTTTACCAAAATGTCTGTTTTTCAGCACTCTAACCTGCAACTTCAAGGCTAAGACACTGCCTTGGAGACCTGGTTCAAATCTCTGTTCTGCCTACTTTGGGACTGAGATTTTTTCCCTTCCTTCTCTTTCCCTTCCCTTTCCCTTTTCAGTTTTCCCTGAGGAATCAGCAAGACCATGTTTAGAGTTGCAGACATGGAAGGCTGCACATTTTGTGACCACCTTGCTCATGCAAGTTCAAGAGGGATAGTCTTCAGCACTGGCTCAGGATTTTAATAAGCCTTATTATGCCTGTGCCTACCTGTATACAGACAAATGTGCAAATTCACATAAAACCTGAAAATCTGATGGGTGCTACACAATCCTCTTTTGTTCTGCTCAGATGTTATTTTCTACAACTAGTGTATTTCCAGCTATGGACAGTTCAAATATCTTACTAGATGTGATGACTTTTAAAAATCTTATTAATTTGGTATGACCTTTGTTGCCTTTGGTATTAATTTTACTACCTGCATGACAATTAAATTAAAATAATTTTATTTCTTAATATGATTTCCTCTGTAATGATGTATTTACTCTCTTTACTGTGGGGAAAAGGCTGTTACCTCTTTCATAATTAAGTTCAAGTAGTGCTATCAAAGCTACATTATAAAGTCCTAATTAACTGTTAAGAATTACGGTATTCTACTGAAACTACTTTGTAATTACCAGGCTACCAGCAGAGAACTGGTTGCCTGCCAGTCTGTTGGCTTGATTTTCACATGTACTGGAGCCCCTCTGTGTTGTTTGTATGGCAAAAATTTCAGCTGCAATTGGGCCTGAAAACATTGTGGTTGTATGAGTGGGTTTTTTCCTATATATTGCTGCTATCTGGTACTGTTTTTTCAGAAAGATTGGCCTACGATGTTTTTACTTAGTAATTTATGGTGTGGAAATTTAGGGAAGTTTATTATAAATGAATATTAGTTCTAAATGCCTCAATAATGTCTTAAACTGGCCTTGTTTGTTTAAAGTATACATTAAGGTACCTGGACTTCCTTAAGGTATACATTTAAAGGATACATTTTTTAAAGTGTACACCATTATGTGAACTGATAAAATGCAGTTTACCTCATGAGAGGAGAACCTGAAATTAGAGCATTTATCAGAGATATAAACCCTCTCCAGTTTTCTTGGACTGAATGCTGACCCTTAAATCTAAATACTATATTTTAAATATTAAGATTGTTAAGTCATTCTTGGGGTTGATCATATGAAGATCCATCTAAGTTGATATATTTCTGCCACAACATCACACAATTTCTGCCACCTTTTGTGTGCCTGTCATCTACTCTGCAGCTGCCAAAACCTTTGGCTAGTATACCATATCTTCGAAGATGTATGCAATGAAAGCTTCTTCAGGCTTACATTGTTGCTGCCATTAAATGTAGGGGCAGTGTAACACCTTTGCCAGCTCTGGCTTACTGTTTCCCCTTGCTTCTTACTGCAAAATCAACTTTTAAATGAATGGTATCTTTCTCTTCTTTGATTACTCCCTGGTCAGGGCAATTTTTTTGGCTTTCAGAAAGGCCAGTTAGACTGACACTTGTTTAGTATCCTCTACAGCCAGCACAACATGGTGGCTGGCTTTAACCAGTTCCTTGGAAGCACGGTGACCTTAGGTCTCCAAATTTAACTGAGCAAACACATTGATGTCACTCAAAATAAATACATAAGAGTAAGAACTTTGGAATAGAAACATCTTTTCTGAGGGAGGCGGTGAAGAAGATAGTGCAGTGCTTAGGTCTAGGAGTGGGACATCTCCCAGCTCCATGCTCTCCCATTGTACTTCTATGCTTTGGTTTCCCCTGCTGTAAACCAAGCAGAGTTTCAATGAATTTCTGCAGAAATCATGTCACATGTAACATTTTCATTGCATGGAGTAAGGCAGTAGTTAAGTGATAACTTTCTAGAACAAAGTGGCCATATGATTGGTTGTTATTTTCCCATGTAGCAGAGTTTTAAGGAGGCAAAAAGTCAATCCATAGAAGTGTGTGACAAAGTACCAGCTTTCAGTCTAGAGGCCATGCAAAGAATATGGTTATTTCATAGGATGAGTTCACTCTTTAATGGAAAGTAATCCATTTCAGAGAAACTATCACATATAATTTGGTGCAATTGAACTACATCTTTAACCTTTTACTATGATTTATGTGATTAGGTCACTAGAGGAAGTGGTTTTGGAAAGCATGATTAAACACTTTAAGGAAATAATTTCTACCTTCAAGCACCTTGTGTAACTGCACTTTTCAAGTGTTTGTCCTTCCTCATCAGCCTGGCTGCATCAAAATGCAGAAACATGTCCTTCAAAATGCCATTCTATTTTTTTAATATAAAAACAGGTGAGAACAACTGAAGCTCCAAATGAATTGTTATTGTACTGAATTCTTCAGTTTTTACTCCATAACTTGAGTTGCAATATCTGTTTAGCATGTTGCTACTCATTGTAAGCATAGCATAATAAATATAATTTCTGCGCAATTTATCTGCTGCAACTGACCATTTTAAAACTAGTATCTGAAATTATAGCCAGTAAATAATGCTGAAGAAATAGACACCAAGGCACAGTTCAGAAAGAAGTAATTTTTTAATCAGCTCAAATTCTCTGCTTAATACCTTTACCTCTGTAATGAACCTAATTTCTGAAGAGGTTTCTGTGCTGTCCAAACATGTACTACCCTGTTTGGCTTCTGGCATCAATGCCAACAGGTAGTGAGAGCTACAAGCTACTCCAGTGTTGAACAGGTTCTGACCCATCAGAGTTCACCAGCTCACTGAACAGTGATTAACATTTGAAATGTATGCAAACTAGTCTCCTAGTTAAAGTTCAATAATGCAAGGCTTCGAACCTTTTCATTGCCTTTGGAAATAATAAGAGAAGAGTAGCAGGGTGCTTATCAGCATAAGTCATTATCATAAAAGGCCAAATTCAGCACATCTCCATTCCATATCTTCATTTTGTTGGCCAGTCATGAATAGAGACAGACACAGGTCACAAAATATGGATGTGAACCAGGAATATACAAATTCCCCTGGGTCACTGAAGCTTGTTTCCATCTCATATTTGGAATTTGTTCCTTACAGCTGAGGGATCTGGTTGCAGCTCTGGTTTTAGGTTCATGTTTAAACATCAAAACAAAGTTAATTTTCCTCTACAATTTTCATAGCCTGTCACTGTTGAACTTCATTGAATGTAGCTAATAATTTTAATACTAGGTTTGTAAAGGGAGCTTGAGGGGATTGAAGATATGGACTCCTGTGTGCTGAACAGAAGACCCTTTATTCTGCTTACAAGCTTTCTTATATATTATTAATGGTTATACACATGCTTCTAGCTTTACTATGATTGGTTTTCATAACATGTTCATGCACACAAGCTAACTATACAGTTGGCTACTAGCTCCTGTCCACGCTCCCTATCACAGGTTCTTAGATCATCCTCTTGTCATGTACTCTGCTTCTCCTGCCAACAAACATCTGGTTTCAAGAGATTCTTATCTCTTCTGTGAAGCCTGTTTCAGTGTTCAAGGTCCTTCAAAGGCATTACTAATTCTTCCATACTGTCTATCTGAAATACACTCCCTACAGGAGCTTAGCAACTCAGGTCAACTCTCTGAGGCCCCAGCTCTAATCTAGGATATCTTGGCTGCTTAGATGTGCTTCTTTACATGACTCCTATCCAGCTATACTTTTCCTCTCTTTCAGTCTCTCTCTACATGCAGCCAACATCACATAAGCTTTCCCCTGCTGCTAACATTGAGGAAGCAGTATTAGTCTGGTGGACAGTATTTGCAGGAAATGGAGGAAGGTGGGTAAAGCAATTTTTAGAGTACCTGTTCTGTAGTGCAAAATTCATATAATTGGTTTCCCTTAATTTTCTTTATCTCTGGGAGATTGCCAAGAACGTTATTTTCTTTTGTGTCTGTGCATGTATACAAAGATAAAGATTAGCTCCAAAATCACAGCTAAAAGTTGAATTCTTCACATCACCATACAGCATGGCAGAAATTGAGGCATAATGTTCTGTAAAGGGTCATGCTTTGTCTGATTCATCATTTGGTTTGGAAGAATTTTAATCTTGTTTCTATGTCATACTGCATCACTGTGAAACTTACAAAGAACACATTTGTGCATGGCACCGAGAATGACTGCTACCCAATTAACTGAATAGCATTTGAGGATATTTAACAGTTGAGAAAAATTAATGTTCATTGCATCTTGTGACATTTCAATTCCCTTATCTTACTATCCCTTTGCAAGATATCTACTGTATGGGACTTTCATTCTCATCTTCTCAGGAAACAATGGAATACCTGAGAGGAAGAAGCATAATGTTATGTGGAGATGTTTAATCTCCTTGCTTCTTTCTTATTGATGTGTTCATGTAAAGGATTTGAAAGGTCCCATGAGATGACTCAACAAAGGAAAAGAGCATGGGCTTGGTGCCCTAACTAATACACCTTCACTCAGTAAATCAGTGCAGTTTAAATGCCAGTAGTATAAGAATTCACGATAGCCTTGCTCTTTTCACAATAGGGCTGGCACGTATACTTGCAAGTCACTGCATTTCAACAACATTATGCATTGCTCGATAAACTGCTTTGTGATAACATGTTTGTGGGATATTAAACATTATATATCAGGAACCCTCATAAAATGTTCTCTGTTTATTATGATTGTTGCATTAAAAGAGAAGTGATGGAAAGGGCAAGGAGCAAATGTTTATTCTGCAACCCACACAACACTATACAGAATACAAAGACAATGAGCATCTTCTCAGACATCCTTTTGTAAGAACAGTGTTTAAAAGCCCAATTTCCTTCACTATGACAATGAGATTGGATTTAGTCCCTATCTTTGCTTTTTGAGTGCTCACCTGGAGAAAGATGAAAAGGTTGGAGTTGGGAAACAACCCTCGGACAGTAAGACCTCTTGAAAGTGTCACCAGTTTAGGAATCTAGAAATTACAGAACTTGTTTTCAAAAAGATGTTTTAATCAGTTTCCTCACAAACAGTTATACTGTTTAAATTTTCCACTTGAACAATCACTGTTTAAAGCAGCAAGTCCAGCTTCATCACTCATTCATACTTTGCAAACAAGATTGTCCATCAAAAATTCCTTCTGAGTGCATGCTTCTCAAGGTTAATAATTAATTGGTTGTAGTGTAGGAGCACCAGTCAGTCAATGAAGTACAGAACACCAGAAACAATCACAGCAGGGTGGTGTTTTAACTTGTTTTGTTTAAGAACAACAAACCTGAAAGTTTATCTTTCAATTCTGCTTGTGCAGGTCTCGAGCAAGAGACCCCCCAGGAAAATGAAGTGATCTGTGTGCTCTGCCACCAAGAGAGGCAGGATGGAAACTGTCCTCTTCAGCTTCTGCTTGGGATCTTGCCTCTTGGGCTTTGCTGACTAACAGATAGTAGGCTTTCAACTTCTTGAAATCAAGCATAATAAAGCCCCCTGCTCAGCAACACATACTGCTGCTATTAGGGACACAAACCTCTTCAGCTTGTCCAGCCAGATTGAGAGCAAGTGCGAAACACAGGACATCTTTCTAATGAGACTGGCCACCAACTAATTTTTACAATTTCATTTCTATACAACCCATCCCCATGGCAACTGACTATTGTGCTGAGGATTACATGTGTCTACTGCTAGCTAAATTCTGATTGTCTCTTAACCAAGCTTGATGTGAAAGGGAAGTGATCTTCTATTCGGTGCTTGTTTACAGCAAATGGCACAGTAATTCTTCCTTCCTAATGCACAAAATAGACATAGTATCTGCTAAACTGTGTCAGTTCATTGCTCCATTACAGATTTTCCCTGGCTCCAATTTGGTATCTAAATTGCAACCTTTGCAAGCAATTGCTAATTATGGTGTGTTTCCCCTGTAACAGTTGTTTTTCTCATATTTTCAGCAAATGTTAACAGTGTACTTGGGGACTAAGCCAGATGTGTCACTGAGTCTGACACTGTAATAATGTTCTCTTAAAGAATGAGACCACTTAATCATAAAGAGTCAAGTGCTTGGTCTTCTATTTGCTTTCTTTGAACTCTTTGCCATCATTGGCGAGTTGGCTCCTGCAATAACAGCAATGGTCGCTGCTGGAGACAGAACAATGTCCTGCTGTCATTAATGTTAGCAACTGTTTTCAGGTGTTTGACAGTTTCTCTACTGCAGCCTGCTCCTCTGGGGATCATTTGCCTGCATGGCAGCTCGTCTGAACAGGACTTCTGCTCTGCAAGGCATATGTGCTTTCTTTACCCAGGCTCCAGAGCACAGCATTTGGTAGTCATTAGATGTAGTTGCAGTTGTGGAAGAGTTGTGTTCCAATTGGGGTCCAATTATTCATTGTTACCACAGATTATTACTGACTGTATATTGAGATAATTCAGAAGTGTGGTGAAAAGGGGGAATCTGGTTCCTTCAGCATTGCTTTGTCAGGCTTGGAAGAAAATCTGGTATTTTAGAATTCATAACTTACATGACTCAATTTAGCTAGTGTAACATTGCAACCTTTTATCATTTGGTTTGGCAACTAATGCTTATGTGCTTACCTATGTAAGTTTCACCATCAGATCTTTTGTTTTTCTTTCAGGAGGAGGGTTCATACAGTACACATCTATTGCTTGGAAAGGACATAGGATAGCTATAGTAGGGCCAAGAGCCTTGGTGTGATGTAGCTTGCTCACCTCCCACATTTCTCCTCTAACAATACTCCTACAGTCTACCTGTCCATCCTGGTTGCCATGGTATCTGAGCAATTGACAAGGGGGCTTCATGTGTTATAAAGACTGCAAAGTCCTAGTTGGCAGTAACAGGTGAAAAGGACTGCACACGTCCAAAAGAACCAGAGGCTTTCAAATGAATCACAGACCTCCAAATTACCTGCTGCTCCCACTGGCCCCAGGAGCATCTGAGCAGTCCTCATGGCAGAAAGCTCTCCTATTAGCCTGCCCAGGCTACTGCTACCAGTGAGTTAAAAACAAATTCAGTCAGACAGTCATGCAACAAGAAAGTGATGTAGAGATTAGAAAAAACTTTGTAGCTCTCTGATCTGAGACTCTAGGTTTAGGAGGTAGTGCCATGTACCACAAAAAATGTTTGCATCACTAAAAATTATATTTCATAAGTATGATTACTTGAACATAGGCCATGACAGTGTATTGGCCTGCTGATGAACTACTGTGTGTTAGAGAACAATTCAATAAGCAATGCTGCAATATTTTTACTATTTAGACCAAATTTAATGGGAGAAAGAAATTACATTGCTTCAAACATTTTTAGTTAGTTGCTGGCCTAGGGAAAAGAAACAAATAGTTTAATAAATTTTTGTAAATTTTCACAGGTATCACAGTCCTGAGATACTCAAAGGAGGCAAGTATGCATAGTATGAAAAGCATCTGTGTATTATTAAATTTGAATGGTGTTTTCAGCACAGCATAAGAACCAAATGGAAAGACCATTGCTGCTCAGTTATAAAAGTTGTTTTGTTTGGTTTTTTTTTCCCCAAGACAGCATGTGCATCACAGCTTAGAACTAAGAGTCATAAAATATCTAAATTCGTACAATGCCAACAGTTCCCATTTCCTGCTGTCAGTTATTAACATCAAAATAAAGCAAGATGCATTGCTTTCCACTCATGCGTGTATTTAAACAATGCCCCACAGACCCAGCTTAGTACCAGCTTCCTCCCTCATACTTGAGCCCTTGAACTTGGAATGTCTATCCCAAGAGGAAATAACTGATGGTGGGTGCCTATAGTGGGTTGCTATTCAGGTGATGTGTGCTGACCTTTTTTACTGGAGTTTGCCTTTTCAAAGAGGGAAATACAAAACAGAAGAAAGGAGAAAGAAAGCTCCTGAAATGACAATTACTTGTTAACTATAAAAAATGGAGAAAATAATTGAGACAGATGACCAGATTTAGTAAAAATAAACCTCAGCATTAAAATCTAATTAAGCATTTGCATTTCAGAGGTAAGTTTCTGTGCAAAAGTTTGGGGAACAGCAGGTTGACAGTGAAGATTATTGATTGTAATTTGCTGAAGGTTTCCAAGTAAGTTATATGCAATATATGGAGGATTTACTAAGCTCTGCATAGCTGCTTTATTATTCTTTTAAAGTGAATAATTTATAACTGTTCTCAGAGATCTTTTATCAGCCACTTATCTCCTTCAGCTGGACTTGTGATGTGGAGGGATGAAATGAATTGCTGTTTAATATAAGAATTAATCAGATCAGAACAGCAGGAGAATAATGACTGCTTTAATGGTTAAATATTTTACATTTGGCAACAGAACTACAACTCAAAATATATGGAATTTAACTTTTATCCCATACATGAACACTGAAAAATATTGGTGACACAGTGAACTACAATATATTTGCTACATATTGTAATTGTAGTTGTTGGTAAATAAACAGAACTATTTATTTTAGTGGAAAAAGTTCCTTTTCTAACTGGTTCTCTCAGATGTCCTGTGGTATTGGCAAAACTTTCTTCCATGTGATGGGCTATATTCTTTACAGCTTTGGTCATTATTACAACTTTGAGACAAATTAAAGTGTCCTTTTATGGATTTTACCTGCAAAATGATAACTCTGTGTTTGCCATCACTACTTTAATGACAGCAGCAACAGAAAAACTGAAAATACTACTTGTGTGTTGTTGGAATTAGTTTTGGTAATACACCCATTCTCTATATTTTCCTGCAACATAGTCAGTCTTCATACCTCCGTAACCCTGTAAAATTAAAGAAGTTGAACTAAAGAATGCTGGTAGGAGGAAAAAAAAAGTATTTATGAACAACAAAACATAATCCACAAATGCACAAATTTATTACTAATTCTCCATCATCACTGTATTCTTCAGGGTGAGAAATTATATATGAAAAGTATCATAGACAGAGCAGCAAGTATACCTTCATGCATGTATTCCTGCAAGAAAAACTTCATGAAGATTTTGCAGCTTTTTTCATCCCCAAATGATTTTGATGGTAAGGCATGTGTTATGCATATGAATAACACCCAGCACAGCACACTTTTCCTGTATTTACAATATTTACACAACTGACAAGAAAGTATTTCCTCCAGATTTTATTATTCTGCTATACTACAAAAGTACACAGGTCTGTGACTCTGATTCACAATAAATACACTTAGGCTCTGCTTAGTGAAACTTACTTTTAAGTTTGTTTCTGGATGAGGAATCTCCCTTTGCTTTACAGTTTTGGATCTCTTCACTAGCTGCTATTCTGTACCTTCCAGGAGCCTGTATCTTTAAGTGATTTTTGTTGCAGAGCACAATTTAAGTCCAGCCTGGCTGGAGACTGGCTTTTCTGCTGTAGATCGCTTGCCACCACGTTGTATATGCTGTATATTCCTGTGCTCGCTGTGTTTTTAGGTGGAATGCAGTAACCCACACTCTTCTGTATTACAAGTTTCAGAGGCAGTGTCTTCCACCCAGATTAACTCACAACTAACAAGACTATCAAGACCTTCAGAGACTTCAGTTCTGTTGTATTGTATTTCTTTCCAGTTTGCCTGAATGGTACTTATTCATTGACTTGTGAAAGTCCTGCTTATCTTATCCATTTTGTCTTCTGCATTCCCCAGGAGTTTCAGCTCTGGAGGACTTTTAGGTTTTTAGTTGTACTCTAAATTTGCCTTATGCCTGCTAGCATATGCTGCTCAATGATCATGCAGAGCAAATGTGTCCAGTATAAGGTGGCACATTATGTGATTTCTACTGAGTCTTTTAAGTTGAGCTTTTTAATAAAACAATTTACTTATTCCAGAACCTAACTGAAGGTATGGATTCCCAAGATGGAGGTCTTTGGACTTATGGACTTGGTCTTATGGATTCCTAAGACAAAGGTCTTTCTGCCTGAATCTGTGCAAGAATGGTGTTAAATATCTGGTTTCTGCTATTTTTTGAAGTTGATTGGTCATGACTACTTTTGAGCTTCCTTGAACATTTCCTCCAACTGTATGAAGCTGTAATTTGAACCCAGGGAGAGATTAAATATTTTCTAAAAATGTAGTGACAAGTAACCACTCATGACGATGCTTGAAAATTCCAGATCTTCTTTTCTCCATTTACCTGTTGAGAGAAAAGATGCATATAAGGCATTAAGCAGATGTTTGGTCATCACATCAGAATAAACTACCTCTTAGTCTCTTCTAGGTGAAAGGTGAATATTTTCTGTAACTGTAGATCTCCTCAGCTGTTTGAAATTTCCAGACTGTGACTCTTGCTCCTTCAATCCTGCCCAGTTGATGTGGGGCGAGCAGTGGACATTGTCTACCTGGATTTCTCCAAGGCTTTCGATATGGTTTCCCACAGCCTCCTCCTACAGAAACTGATGTGCTGGAGTCTAGACGAGTGGTCTGTGCAGTGGGTGGGGAACTGGCTGACAGGCCACACCCCAAGGGTGGTGGTAAATAGCTCCTGTTCAAACTGGCAACCTGTCACAAGTGGGGTCCCCCGGGCATCGATATTGGGCCCAACACTGTTTAATGTCTTCATAAGTGATCTGGGTGATAGGATCAAGTGTACCCTGATGAACTTTGATGATGATAGGAGTGGAGAAGAGGACACTTCGGAAAGGAGAGCCACCCTGCAGAAAGACCTGGGTAGTCTGGAAGACTGGGTTAACGAGAACCTTATGA
>JANZLQ010000079.1:12903907-12914361 GCA_026212715.1 Elanus axillaris | reverse complement strand
TCTCCTCCCCATCCCACCGGAGGGGGGTGGGGGGAGTGAGTGAGTGGCTGCGTGGTCCTTTGTTACCGGCTGGGCTGAAACCATGACACAGTAGTACAATTTCAGATTTCTACTCCAGTATCTTGGTTTGGGTGCATTTTTACATTTGCTTTGTGCTAGCAGGAATGATTATTTGAGTGATTATTCAGGTGAGATCATAGTGAATAAAACTTTACATGACTTTAACATAGAAAATGACCCAGAAATAACCAGCAGAAATTGTCTGGTAAATTATGAAGGCTTTCTCAGGAGAAATGTTATGAAACTGAGATCATTGAGGTTTTTTGCAATTTTTTTCCTGGTTGCTCTGGCAGAAAAAAAAAGAAATAAGTAATCCTCTCCCATTCCCTTTCCCTTTATCTACTATTGATGACTCAAAGAAAGTGAGTTCTTGAAAAGGAAACATTTCTGAGCTGGCTGGTTTTCATTATGTGTTTTGTGGGTTTGTTTGTTTGTTTGTTTGTTTTGTTAAAAAGGAAGAAAACCCTAAAATGTTTTTTTTTAAATCCTAAAATGTTTTTTTTAAATTGAACTTTTCTAGAACAACCTTCTGGTTCACAAAAAACAATTACATGCCAGTAAAAGAAAAACTCAGCCTCCAATGTATTTTGTCCAGCTCCAGTGGCTCTATGGATCCAGGATTTTTCCACTAGGATGATACCAGGTTGAGTGCTTTGCTTCTAAGTAGATGCTGTGAATGTCCTCCATAGCTCAATCTACCTGACTTATCCCTAAAATGTTGGCTTTGTACTCCAAACATCAAAGCAGTGAAACCTACTCTTTCCCCTGTGTAAATGAATTTCTGCCAGTTTCAACAGAAAGTTGTGCATTGTTCTATCAAGACAAAGCCAAAGGTAGCTTAGAAGACATTTTTACCTTTTGAAGGATCAAGGCTTTGTAGGAAATCAGTGTTTGTGACACAGTCTAAAGCCTCAGGAGTTTTGTTTAGTTACTGGTTTTGCTACAAATACCTTTAAATGCCTCCAGATTGCAAGCGTTTTCAGGCTTTTTAGTATTCTGTCCCTGCACCACCGGAACAACTAGACCTAATCTAGTGTGCCATATGGAGCACAGGCTGTCTCATCAGAGGGAAGATGGCTTTAGGTTGAAGAGAGTGTGAAGGAAACTTATAGATGTGCTTCTAGGTTGTGAGAGCCTTTGCTCTGAAGAGAGGTTATAAAAAGAAATTTTTTTTCTGACTTGACAGCACTCTCCAGTGGCCTCAGCAGTGCTTGCATATTGCTGGGGACTGGAAAAGGTTGATAGAAGGAGGGTGCAAAATAGCAAGTGACATAGTTTAAGAAGCTGGAAATAAGATACAGATTCAGCAGGATATGATTCACATATTGTAGCCATCGGATGGCAAGTGAGCCATCCAAACAACTCAGGTTAGGTGAAGACTTGACAGTCTTCACATCCACCTACAGCAGTGAGCTCTACATGGAGTTGCATATTGGATCTGTTCAGTAGCTGCAACTGGTACAGAATTTATTTGCCACTTGATTAATAAACAGGACTTCTTTCCTGAGCACCATAAGCTGTGCTCTACAAAAGGCCTGGGTCCCCCCTACTTCAGAGAACACCTTTTCCTGATGGTGTTTGGCTGTGGTTGCCATCAGTGTGGGCAGCTGCCTGTTCATGGGGTTAGGAAAGAGGAGTGTGCAGATTCACAAGGCCTTAGGCATGCGATTACTTATCAGATCTTTTGTTTCCTGGAAGTCAGTCCTGCAGAATGGCATTAAAGCCACTATCCTCCTCTTTTCCCCAGTTCAGGCTGCGGCTCCAACTTAGCCCATGGAAAGGGCCAGGGAGCCTCTTCCTGGGGAGAGCCTCAGGGGAAACTGGTGCAGGGCTGTGCTGACTGCATGGAAAGAATTAATTTCTTGCCTTCTGTTTTAACCGTTTTAACAGACAGGGGTTGCAGTCTGGAGAAACTGATGAGCTGTCTGTCCTAGTTTAGCCAGGATGCAAAAGCACTGGCCATCTTTACTTTAAGATGCACAAATAAGTATAGAAATTGCTTCAAGAACTTCAAGAGTTCTTTGATGAAGCAAAAGACAGAACAAAATAAACAGAGAGAAACTCACTTCCTCTGCCTGAAGTCCACTTTCCCCTTCTAATCATCTTTCTTTCCTTTTGCTTCTTCAGTCTATGCATATCTTATCTTTCTCTGTAACTAATTCTACATATTGAAAAATGTGTTTATTTTCAGAAAGTGTTTATTTTCAGAACAACCTATGCTACCCATTTATTGTCATTGTCAAAGCACAGAAAGTAAAATGCATTGAACAAACTTGATTTCAGAAAGGACTTCTTGACCCATAAAATACTTTTGCTCACGTTGTTTGAAAATAGGCTATACTTATCCTCTTGTCAGTTTGTTGGTTTGAGCTGATGTGCAGGTAATAAACTTTAACTCCCATCCCTGTGGCTAGCTGTATGCCTGAAAGGATATGTTTAAAGATCAAAGTTTCTTGCCTCTAAAATGAGCACTGCATATAATTGTATGGTGTTTTAATAAGATGTATTTCTAATTTTACCGTACATGGACAGTTCTCTTGACCACATTGCAATTAAAACAACAGAATAAATTTTAATTTTTAGTAAAAGCATCAAGAATTTCATTAACCAAAAAAGAGGAGGAAAATAAAAATGAGGAAATAGGTCAAACATTGCCATAGCACAGTTGTGATATTTTATAAGCTTTTATAAAAGAAATAACCTGAGGACCTAAGGGTTGCTATCAGATTAGGACACTTATTTGATCTTTTTTTAAAAATTCTAAGTATAAATGCTTATAAAGAAGGCTATATATGGCTGTCAAATAATGTTGGGCTGAGTCACAAAATAGATAGAATATAATCATAGGATCATAGAATCATTTAGGCTGGAAAAGACCCATAAGATCATTGAGTCCAACTGTAAACCTGACACTGCCAAGTCCACCATTAAACCATGTCCCAAGTGCCAGATTTACATGTCTTTTAAATACGTCCAGGGATGGTGACTCAACCACTTCCCTGAGCAGTCTGTTCGAGTGCTTGAGAACCCTTTCTGTGAATATATTTTTCCTAATATCCAATCTAAACCTCCCCTGGTGCAACTTGAGGCCATTTTCTCTTGTCCTATCACTTGCTTCCTGGAAGAAAACAACCCCCACCTTGCTACAACCTCCTTTCAGGTAGTTGTAGAGAGTAGTAAGATCTCAGAATGTTAGAAGATAAGGAAATTTGGTGTAATGGTATAATTCCTATGCACTTGATGTTTGCTCAGTACAAAATAAGAGGCCATTTTCCAAGAACAGTGTAATTTCAGAAGGAACACAGTCTACTCCTTGTGGAAAGTGAGATATAAATGTTCAGTACTGCATGCTGCTTTCTGACTGTACTTCAGCAACCTTTCTCCACTGGGGACTATAACACTCAGTTTGCAATCCAAAAAGATATGAAGACCTAGCTAACTATAACACCCTTTTACTCACATGTTATTCCACATGTGCACGTGTTACCCACGTATGGGTTTAATGGGAAGTTTATGAGTCCTGTGACCTTCTTGTCTTCCTGCCCCTAAATTAGGACTGTCTTATTGGAACGCATATCCTCCGGCACCTATCCAGTTCGCATCACTCAGACTACATCTGGCCCTCATGTAACTTATGCTTGCTTTTTATCAGATTTGGCTTTGAGATTTTCTTGCAAGGCCTGTTAGGAGATTCACAGCTGGTTTATGCAGCAGACCTCAGCAGAAGTTATCTGTGCTGTGTAGAGTAACTGAGATCCAGAAGGGTTGCATTGAAAAGAACAGAGTCCAAACAACATCTCTGGTTCCTTCATCACATTCTTTAGTGATTATATTTTTGTATTTCTTTGGACTAGAAAACTATATATCTATGTGTCTTGTGGAGAATTAACTCCAGTTAGACATGGTGTCCTTCTATTGAAATCTTAACACAGGTTCTCTTTTCTGCAGTAAACTTCTTGAAGGAATTTGGGGAAACCTTTTTGTTAGGGCTGACATTTTTTTCTTAGGATGAATCCTGCTTTCAAAACAGTATAGAAGTTGTCATGAATACGGAGGGGCTGGTATGTATTACGTTTGTTTGCATTAATACAATGTTCCAATCTTTGAAAATATTTTGAGCGTCTCTGAATATGAAAGGTGTTTTATCAGCCCAGCTACTACCCTGTTGTTTTTTTTTAATCTCTCCCTCCCAGACAGTTAAATTCTCAGCTCTTTCTCTGACCTTTTCTTACTGAATTATATGGTACCAGTTGCAGTCTAGTGACAAAATAAATTTCAGGGTTGCAGCTGACCTAAGACCATGTCCTTTCCTCCTGTCCTCTTTCTTTTTGATAGGATGTTTTATCTTCAGTGACCTGAATTATTTTCTCCTTTATAAGCAATGTTAATTTTATATTCTGTAGATAACTTTTCTGTGTGCATGCCAGCATTTGTACATTCACAGGCATGCTGAATTCAAAAGTTACCTCTCCTTTGCTTATGATTCTTTTCCAGTCAAACTTGGGAAGGCAATAGAAAAGATTTCTAGATTAAAATACAGTTATTACCTTTTGATGTAATGACACAGATTAAAAACACTGGAATATAGCTGAGCTGCAATAGATACAATTGGAAAATCTTCATCACTCTTGTGCTGTCTTTAAGGGTAATGATTAATGTACCATTGCAGGATGATATATATGCCCATAGATTACTGTTTGAATTACTGTGCTTGCTTTATGACTTATTGTTTGCCAGAGATATCTGAACATTTCATTCAAAGATCAGAGAAGAATTAAAGCATTTTCTTTTTCTTCCCAGCAAGGCTTAAAAATAAAAAATAAAAGGTATAGGATGTGGGGAGACAGATGACTCCTTCTGGCCTGAAATTAAGCAGCTTGAATCAAATCAATCACTTGTCACTGAAGCTTAGAAAGACGTGAACACGGTTTCCAGGTTACTAGAAAACAGATTCAAGGAAGAGATACAAGATGGAAAGTTCTTATGTTTATGGGATGTGGTGCTATGTCTGCGCATAGGGCTATATGTTGCCAGGTTTCCTGGCATGATTTAAAATGTATCTTCTAATACAACAGAGGTCTATAGGGACACAGAAGGAATAAAATATGTATGCTGTAGGGTTTTTTAATACTAATTTTCTAGTTTCTATTAATCTGACGCTGAAGTAGAGATATACAGAAACAGTCCATGGTGACTGCAGCTTGCTTCCTTGTGGGATGTAGGTCTCTTTTTCAGGATCTGCTGTAGAAAAAACCAGCGGGGCTAACACAGCACTCCTGAGGAGGAGGGAATTTTAGGAATTTTGAACTTTGGGATTTGTAGTCTGCTTTGGTAAAACTGGTTATTAATCCTGTCCTGCCAGAGAAGATTCAGAGATGTGTACTCTTACTTTGTCCTGTTGTGTTTTCCTCTGGCTGAGTTTTCTTCTTTTATTGCAGGATACCGAATGGAAGAATAGGAGCAACCAGAGATGCTGGTGACTCTAATAAAAAAAGTTGCAAATCCTGTAGAGAAACTGGCTTGCAAATTATGTCTCTTTTTTTATGGATATTTTACTGGAAGTATTTCTAATATTTGCTGGGAGAAGTAAACAGTAAGCCACTGGCACTGTATGTCCCAGAGGAATCTGTTTTCACAACTTCAGAAAGTTTCAAATCACTGTGTGGCTGCTTATTAATGCTCAAATTACAGCAAGTATTACTGCTATATTTTCTAGACGGTGACATGTTCCAGCCTGGCCAGGACAAACATTCAGGTTCTCACGATAATCTTCCCTCAGGACACTGGACTAAGATTTGTTCTTGTAACTTGTTCCCTGAATCACATCAGGAAAGTAAGGGTTCAGAGCACAGAACTCTGAGTTCTGTGTTGGACTATCTTGGGTCAGATGACTTGATCCAGCTGTGTGTAATTTATATTAAACTCACAAGGAGATTGCTGATTAGAATAAATCACTGTGGCTACACTCATTTCAAATGGGCTAGGAGAGCTGACACAGGTGGCTTCCATTCCTAGAGGGTTTAGAGGCCACATGAAGAATCACCGCCCCCCAATCCCCTACCCACCAATTATTTAAAATTTGTTTTGGAGTAGGACAGAAAAAAATATAGGAGAGTTATGTACTTAGTTTTAAAAAGTTGCTTCCCAGGAAGCAAAATACCTTTTTAATTTTATGTTCTAACTAAGCATTTTTATTAAGATAACTGAATAAAAGGAATTATAATAAACTCAACATTGACACAAATATGAGGAAAACCTATGAAAAATTCTGTAATATTTCTGAAAAAAAGTTCTTCATGTTTTTATTAGAGGAATATTTTGTTATGGATATTAATTTAAGAAATAAAAGGTAGGATTTACAACAAAAATAATGAAGAAATTTTAGGACCTACTTAAAGGGGTGTAATTTTCATTCTGTGGACATAATTGTAAGATGTATATCCATTATAATCAGGGAGGAAAAAGCCCACTATGTAATATTTCTAGCCAATGAAAATGAAGTCATCTTGACTTTTGAATTCTGAGCAGAAACCCTTGTGGACAATATTAATTATTAAAGAATAATTATAGAGGTATTGAGTGAATCAATTTTCAAAAGTATTTCCTCACTAAAACTGTCATTGAAATGGAGTTTCAGCCCTGCAGAAATTCTAGCATTTAAAAAATGATTATTATTATTATTATTATTATCATCTGGATCTAAAAGCCAAGAAGAATGAGGGAACAGAACAGAAATTACAAAAAAGAGTGGAATAGGTGTGATTTCAATGAAATATCTAATTTTATACATTTTTGTTTTCTCCGTATTGTCACTTTAATATTAAACATTGGTGATGCTGTTTAATGAGATAAATTAAACTAGAACACTAGAATAAAATGGAAAATGTAAATTTCAAAAGAAATAAGCTGTAACATGCTCTGTCTTGAATTAATTTGAACGTTTTCCTTTGATCTTGATGCAATTAACGTATTTCAATGACAAAATAACAGCTATATAGTATACTGTTTTCTGCTGGGAAAATGTTGCTTTGAAAATTATCCAGTGAATTTAACCTTTTTTCCTGACAAACTAGGTAATCAGCTAACAGATTCAGTGTTTTGTCTTCTTGTTCACAGTTGCTCAGCAGTACATGCGGCTCTACAGCAGTATCTGTTACCTGTTGTTCATTAGTCAGCCTTTTCTCAGGTCCAGTCATTTGTAGAACAGTTGTGTGTGATTTGATTAGTTGTGTGATGTGACAGCTTCCATAAAGAAGCAACCAAGAACCACTCCAAAAGTTTTTCCTCAATTACTTGTTTAGTGGACTAAAAACATCTGCAAGGCTGTTACCATGAAAAAGAAAATTGTCCAGACTTAACTCCTCTACTTTTCTTTTGGCTGCAACGTTTGCTATCAATCTTTTTCTTCTTTCCTTGCAAGCTAGCAGAAGAAGCCCAAATATTCCTCTCCTGAGAGCTGACAACTGGAAAGTTTCTGAAGTAACTTCTCCCAAATAATACCATGAATTATTGTGCCATCCATTCCCAGGACTCTCCTTTTGCTTTTTTCCTACTTGTTGCTCCCTTCCAGATCCTTGCAGTTCTCTGCCACAGTTTGTAATATAGTAATGTAAGTATAATTTGGAGAACAATTTTTGTCAGTTAAGATTGTTGTGAAATTCACAATTTAGGAGACAAAATCATCCAGCTTTTCTGTTTTCACATGTGGAAAAGCTCTGGGGCTGCTTCTTATCAGATCACGTGGCTCCCAACCACTGTTTTTATTTACTCTGGTACATTAATGAATACATGATAAATGGAAATATATATTGTCATGCAACAGGATTTGCCTTGTGCAGTGGAGGTGAAGTTACATATCCACAATAATTTGTTTACTATAGTCCCTCAGTGGTAAGGTATGACAGCTTATGTATGACTCTTGTGATACCAGTGCTGAGTCTCTGAAAAGGGACAATGTATTTCTGCTATAAACTGTATGCTTATGCTGAAACCGTACTGGATGGGAAATTTTTCACTGAGAAGGAGCAGTAATTTTCATTTCTAAACCCAGGTACTTGTTCTAATTAGAATTTGAAAGCTATGTGGGACATGTGAAGAATATTATGAGTAAGTGTCAATTTTCATTTTTGTCTAAAAGCTTATGTTTTGGTGTCCTTTTACTTTTCCTCCTTGAATCATTTTGTTGTAAGTTTCCAGTGTGACTGATACAAAAAAAAGAAACGAATGTACCAACAGCTTTTTCTTTTGCTTTCCCTTTCCTATTAGACCTTAATTTTCAACTTTTTCTGAAATTTCAAGTGGCTGTTCAAGCATGAGAGCAGACACATGCCATGGGCATACGTATGCACGCACACACACAAACAGGCTTTCCAAAATGGGAGGGGAAAACAGGCTTAACTTTGCTGAGGTAAATGTGCATATCATTGGAGATGCAGATCACAGAAGAAAGCCATTCTGCTTAGCTCTAATTCCATCAGGACCATTTACGTTTTGAAGGACAAGAAAGGATGAATTTAAGATCAAAATCATCAGCTTTATTTGGCTTCATCCAAGATTTATGGTGGCTGCTTTCAAGGGCAAGAAAAACCAGCCACAGAATTCATATCCATATCACTTCCTTTCTTCTCTTTCAATATTTTATAAATGTTACAGGCAAAGTCAACCTTTGGAGACATTAAAATTAAACATTCTTTTCCCTACTGATACCCTGAAACTTCAGTGAGATCTTCAGTGCTTAGCAGATTTCTTGACATCATCTGTCTATGCTTCTTTTTTTTCTTAAAGTTTTACATGTACTTTCTTGTCTGTTTACCAAAGAAGATTATGATGCTTGGGTTTTCCATTGTTTCATATTGGAAAACATTATGTTTTGGTTTAGATTGTTAATGATACAGTATCCATTCCTATTGGCTTTTAACTCAAATTCATTTTTTTTAAACAAACATTTCAGATCTATTAAGATAGACAAAGAGACATAGCCAGTTTAAACACAGACATGTAACACTGAAATACCCCAATTATTCTGTGGATGCATAAGAAAGAAAATGCTCTTTCTGTGGTGTCTTTCTAAGTAAATAAGGTTCTTTGTTTTCTTTTAGATTCTTTGATTAAATTTGACAGCAAGAAATATGTTTCCCTTTCACATGATAAAGGAGGACAATACACATGAGGCTGATACAGTGACTCCCAAATTATTCTGAAGATCAGGAACAGAGGGTAAGAATTGATAAAGCAAATTAGTTTTCTGCTTATAAGTTGCTCCAAACTTTTTTGTTTATTTGTGGCAGTTTGTCTGAACATCCAAGGTTAGGCAACTTTATGGAATAAGATTTTTTAAATGGTTTGGCACCACACTCAGAATGGCAAGAGTTTTATGTACTTAGTAATAATTGGGAGACCTTGGAATTAGTTGAGTGAAAAATGCATGATCAGAACCCCTAGTCATTCCATCAACATCCTTGATCTGCATGAGCAAAATATGTTATGTTCAATTAAAGAGTTAAAGTATGGGGTAACTCAGCCTTCAATCTCCCATTCATTATCTTAGATCCTGATGCCCATCTGTTATAATCCAAGTTTAGAAATGTTTTTCACTGCCTTGCTCAATGCCAGAAAGCTTTCCCAGCTGGCATAGGCCAATAGGAGCGGCTCCTTTCTCTCAGGTCTTTGTGTCCCCACGTTTCAAGGAGGCCATAAGACTTCTGGTGATAAATAACTAGTTACCTTTGAATCACTGGAAGGTTTTGGAACTATTGTTATGTTGACAATGCATTGACTGTTGTACCAGTATAGTCATCACCATTCCTGTAAGAATGGGAAGTCTTTGGTTTTTCTGAGTTAGCTGTGTCTAAAGACAAGATATTAAGATTAAAAGTTAATTAAGTTCAAGATAAAACAAAAAGATAAAATAAAAATGCAATATGTAGCTCATATTTAGCTAAGGAAAATCTGTGTTAATGAGCTGTTAGGGCAGCCAAATAAATTATTTAATAGTATATACAATTTATTCCTACTAGGTATTGCAATAATAACTGTACTTTTAACATTGCCTGTTATACCTTTTGCCTTATTGGGAGTAAGCATTCTTCAAGATGCATACCTTGCCAACCCCACTGAAGCAGGTCTTTTCAGAACTATCAGGGCTTCGTGTGCTCCCAACAGATTCACTGGATCTCAGAACAGTAACGGATGGTATGAGAGACCGAAAGACTTAAAGTCTCAAACACTGTGGTGGGGCGTGCTCTGCTTGAAGACAAACCCTGCCTGGCAAGGAACCACAGTGAAAAGCCCATCAGCCCAGCCATCAGCAGCAGGAGTGGGAGGGCCTGCTGGAGAGTGGGCAGCTCCCTGCTCTGATAAGCTGTTCTGATACAAAGATCAAACAGTGGCCACCT
>JANZLQ010000079.1:12869111-12884254 GCA_026212715.1 Elanus axillaris | reverse complement strand
TTGTGTATTCTCTTATTTGTATCCTCATTGTTCTAACTTCTTTTTTTTGTGTTGCCCCAGTAAATTGTCCTTATCTCTTATGTCTTATCCCTCGGGGTTTCGGGTTTCTTCCTTTTTTTTTTTTTTTTTTCTTCCTGGTTCTCCTCCCCATCCCACCGGAGGGGGTCGGGGGGAGTGAGCGAACGGCTGCATGGTCCTTTGTTACCGGCTGGGCTGAAACCACGACACTGGGCTACCATCAAAAACCCTCAAAGAAGGGGTGCATAGGGGATTACCATGATCATGATTTAGGGGTGTGCTAGACAAGTGTCTGTACAAAAGTCAGGTGGGGATTGTGGCCTAGGGAGTCATACTGGCGTATTCTTACTGAAAGCCTGGCTGGATGCACCTCATTGCCCTATGTCGCAGATGGAGTGATGCACTTTACTCATAAGACAGAAGTAGCAATGTGTTTGTTTATTGATATAAACAACGATTTAACAAAGTTTGATAGTATAATATGACAGTGGTTTAACAAGATTCAATGGCAAGGTACACTTGATTATTCACTGCATAGAGGACAGGGTCAGACAAACTGTCATGGAGATCCTGGCGTTGAATCATGAGGTTCAGAAAGGATGCCCTTGTGTTCTAAACTCCTTCTCAGAGGGGCGTTTAGGTGCAGCTGGATCCAGACTTAGTCTCAGACTTGGTCAACGGTTTATGCCTAAAAAATTTTATGTGCACAATCAATCCTTTATATCATTTAGTTAGGATTTCAATGTTTAGTATGCTATTAATCACTTACCGAGAATCTGTTGCAGCCAGGGCCCTCTCAGCCTCGAGGAGTAACCTTGAGAGACGTCCCTACTCAAGGGGAGATCCTGGTGTGCAGCCTGCTGCTGTGCAGGAGAGCTCATCGGGCTTGAGTAAAACATTGACCAGCACTGTGGTTAGGTGGACACATTGTTCAAATTAACCCTTGGTTATTGTGCTATCTGTCTGCCCTGAGTGCACTTTGAACTGGATGCAGCTATCAGGACCAGATCCATCTGTTACGGCCACCACTGGTGGTTATTAGTTGAGCAGGGTTATGGGAAATAAGTTCAGGTGGGGTGGGGGGCAGCACACCATACACCCTGTGATCTAGAGATGTCTCTGAGCTCTCCAGATGAAGCATGTTTCAGCCTGGTAGTTCTGCTCTAAGACAACATATACCTGCTACACCTGAGTGTGTTCACATTCAGGATGAGCTTTTACCATACGAAAAAAGGAAAGATATAAAGCTTTCAATGCCCTTGGGTTCAGCTGTGTGCTGCCCTTGCAAGGGAAGTGAGGACTGATGTCACTTCTGTTATGTCAGGGTGCAGGCTATTCACATTGTAGAGAGCAGTGCGGATAGAGAAAGGAGTGACACCTTTTTAATGGTTTTTTCATTGTCATTGGCTTCCAACACCCCAACAAAGATACCCACAGAAAAAGGCTATAAGAAGTGAGCTGTGGAGTTAGACTGCACTATTGCTCCCACAGGAGCCCAAAATCATGTGGTGCCAGAAGTAATTCTGTGATGCTTATGTGTGAAATGAGCTTAGTGGGAGGGGTAGCATACTACCGAGTTCAGATAGCAAATGGTAGCCTAACTGTGGAGGAGGAACAATTCACCCATTTCAAAGTCCAGGCTACTGCTGCCTGGGTGCCCGCTATAGCTTAGGTACTTTAAAGGCAGCTCTGATGTCTTGACACAAGGGAGAAGTCTCAAAACATACAGGTACCTAATCGTGGTTGAACATTTCTTCCTTGTCTGCTTTGGTGGCAGTGTATGGAGATAATGGCAAAGTGCAGAAATAGAGCTATTGATTTTCTGTTTTATTGGGAAACAAGTTAATATACAATGGATCAGCTGAAGAAACAAAACTTACTATTGTTACAGTTTCATATGTCACATTGGAGAAGAGGGTGCAGGTTTAATGGGGAATAAAACCAATATGAAAATAACTTAAACTGTAATCATTAAAGAAAAAGGAGGAAGAATCAAGGGAAAAGCTTAAAATTGTTTAAATAAAAATTTAATTTTGATTAACTTAGCCAGTTACTTGAATGTTATTTAAACATCAGTTGCTGAAAGGCTTAACAATTAAGTAATAAGTATATATCTGTTAAATTTAGAATTCTGTGCATCCATCTGTATGTTGTAAAGCTGTAATTCAGTTGGGATGTTTTAGTGACATGAGAAACAGGCAGACAGCCCAAATAATTGGATAATGTCACCGGTACCCAGGGGTGGAACCGGCAGGGAACATCACTCCTGACAAACTGGATCTCTTCATTTTCCCATGAGTTTGCTGTCCTGTCTCCAGCAATGGATGACATCTGAGGCTTAAAGAGGGATAAAATCATCTGCAGGTTGAACCCTACCTGTTCTACTGTACTATCTTATCTTTTAATTACTTTTTTTCCCTTTTTTAATATTAAGAACTATGATTTTTGGTCAAGTTGTGCCTATTCCTAGCAACCCTGGTGGGAGGTAGCATAGGGTTTTATAAGGTCTTATGCCTGTAAGTGGTTTGGTACAAGCATGAAGCTAGCGAGCATGATAGTAGTTCTTAATGCAGGGCACTTGAGGAGGCAGGGAAGGATGCTGAAATAAGGGTAACAATAGGGAAGTTATTCTTTTGAAATTATAATTGCTTCTTAACAATGGTGATGGCGCAGTCTTACACAACTGGTTTCAGGGAGTTCCTGTGTTACTGTGACTGCCCATTGTTCCAGGCAGTCTCAGTTATGGTGTAGGGGTATCAGCTTGTTCTGATGAAGGGTACACGACACCTTTTGCAGCCTCTGGATCTTTCTTCTTGCCCTATACTAAGAAGTGCTTTAAGCTAAGCAGTGTTATCTGTTCTCAGAGTTTGAATATTGTGCTCCTGAAAGATTCTAGAATATTTTTAGTTTCCTGCTAATGTAATTATGAAGTTTTTCTTCTACACAGTAAAATTACATAATACTATGAATATCTAATTGTCTATTGTCTATAGCTTATCCCCCTCCCTCATTGTAATTTTATTTTATTTTATTTTATTTTATTTTGTCATTTAGTTTGATCTCGGAAATGGATATTGTCAGAAAATTTTGGTGCAAAAGGATTTGACAGAAATTCTGATAATGACTTAATCAAGCAATGTAACATGGCTAAATGCCATACTAGAGCATCTTTAAATTATCATTTCAGAAACTGTATTCATTTCTTTAGCAGTGCTTGTATTTCCATCTTGCAGAGAAGGGTGGTTCTGGTTTCAGGGGATATGAAGAAACAAGGTGAAGATAATTGTGTGATGGGAGGTGGAAGAGAACATTGCTGTTGACTAAAAATAAATTAGATACTCATATTGTATCAGAAGTAATTTCATAATATTATATTTCTGTAAAAAAAAAAAAGAAAAAAGGAAACCAAATCATTAATCTTAGCCTAATTTGCTGTTAATATTGGCCAGGAATTTCCCACAGATTTCTTGCTCTTTTCAGTGTAAATTGTGGGCTTGAAAGAAAAATTTGATGATGTCAATACTTGACATTTTTTGGACAATCAGGACAAAATATTATTACATTTCAGTTAACTTTTAATTTCAAACCAGCTCATTAAGAAGTTGCAGCTGTCTAAGGTTCTTGCAGTGTCTGATGTGAGTTATAACTTGGTTATACTGTGTTCCACCACTTTCCTAAAAACTGATGCCTGTGACTAGACTACACTTTCTGTGGTGTACTGTCATCCATTTGCTGATTAAACTAACCTTTCTCTATCCATTAAATCAACAGTTAACTCTCCAGAAGTTTAGCATATGTAGACAGAGGTGATTAACGAAACAATCTGGCTAAGTCGCAGAAAATTCTGAAATAAATATACCTAAAAGTAGCTTTTATTGTATTTGGAGTTTTACTGAAGTCCATAGCTTCTCTATTCATGCAATTGCATGGACACCTTAGCCATAGCTTTATAAAGCAAATGTCTAGTCATAATGGCTGTGAACAAGAAAAGTATGAAGATATGATCTAGGGGCATCTTAACAGATTGGTATAAAGAAAAAAACTTAGTTATAATGAAATTATTCTTAACAATATTATGTTTCTCATTCCTCAGTTTTCATGTATGGTGGATTCCAGCTTAGACACAAAATTACTGGCATGCTTTTGGTGAATCCTTGTATTTTACTTAATGAAGATTGATTTTGGAACCACTTATGAACCTTTTTTTTTCTGAATTCCACAGCATAGTTCAGTGTTGCTGTAATCCACTCTTTGAAGCAGTTGTGTATACCTGGTGAGTGAAGACTCCATATGCTCCGGAGTCACACTGATTAAAACAGACCTTGTAAATTTAAAGTAGATGTGGTTTTATATTTTGAGAGTCACAACTGATGTTTACAACTTCCAAACAGAAAGAGGTTTATCAAACACCTGTATCCAATTTGGATAATACTCTAGCTAATTTATATGTGATGGATCTGTGCAACTTGTATCAGCTCATCAGGGAAACAAGGAAACAACCACCCCCACCCCAAACAAGGGAAAATAAGTTTGTCTAGTATCTCCTAGGAATCATGAAAATATTTTCTGTTTTGCACCATATAAACAGGTTGTGATGTGTAATCCACGCTATATCTTTATGGATAAAACATATGGGCATTTTGCATATGATAGGGAACTTTGTCTTCTCCAGCCTGAAGAAAGTGATGCCTATATTATCTTTTCAAATGACCCACCTTTCTTATATAATAAAGCATTTCTTTTCCTCATCAAAATAACCTGGCAAGTTCCAGTGAAGCAATCATACTGCAAAAAGAGGTTGCAGTGGAAATGATGCCAATCATGGCTAGATAAAAATGAACTGGAAAGCATACTGTATGCTAATGCTTGGCAGCTGAAACCCCTGTTGTGACCCTATTTTTGTTCATAGGCTGTGCACCTCTGATGAAAAAATATATTAAGGAAATGCTAAGGTTGGCTGGTTGTGCATTCAGAAGTTCAGAAATGTAGAAAGCTCATTCTACAACCTTGGTTCTTTCCTTTTATACTTGTTCATTGTAGCACATTTTTGGGATTATAAAGTATTTCTTAAAAGTGTCAGCAGACCTTCCACCTTTCTAAAACTTCAGGTACACATCATACTTGTTATTTTTGGTAAGGTTTTCTTCAGTCTGGATTATTCATCCAATTAGGTTTTGTCTCTACAGTGTAGTATACCTTTATTCTTGCATTGTCTTCTTGTTTGCTGTAGCCAAGTTTAGAAGGAAGTCTGAAATATTCTTCTCCCATCTTGTGGGCTGCTCTGATTTACTACAAACTAGTATAAAGAGTTTTGCAGCTACAATTTAATTTACTGCTAACACTAAGAACATACTGGCTCTAACATGCAAATCTATCTCAGGTCCTGCAAGGAAGGATCTGCTTGTGTTGACCTTTTACATCAAAGGAAATATTTCTGGACTCGTTGCAGTGTTCTTTATAGTCCACACACATTGCTAGGTGCTATCTGAAGTTTCAACCTTATATGCTCAACTAAAGAACAGACATTTTTTGAATATATGTGTTTATTAGTGATCTCAGATGTGATTAGGTGTGCAATACATTAATACAACTTAATAATAATACTTGAAGTTACTAATAAGAATGACATTGAAGGAGAAGAGTAAATAACTGTGTCCAGAATAGCTGAAGAGGAAGAAGTAAGCAACTTCAGTGATTTACTAAGGCTGATGGTGCAAGGATTTGAATTTGTGGGTCCTTAGCTGAGACTGCTGTACATGCCCCTAGGTGGTGCCTAGTGCTTCATTTTCTCTTTAAATAAAACTAAACCCAAATATTCCATAATTAATTAATTATATATTAGTTGCATATTCAGTTGCATGTTCAGACTTTAAATCAGTCGATAGCCCAGACAAGCCATCACTAGCATTACAACTTTAAATCTTACTGGGTTTTCTGCCTACACTGAGAAGGGATTTGAAAAGTGGTTGATAGCTGATTCTATTGTACCGTAATTTGGCCTTTATCTTACATGTCAAGTGGGGTGTCCATAACTGTAGGTTAAACGTGATTTTCCCGAACTAGTATCTTGTGGTCTTCTTCCCTGAGTCATTCTGTTACATGTACACCCTCAGTCATAACGGTAGATAAGGACAAGGGCTTTGTCATCAGACTTCACACTCACACAATGATTTGTTTTCTAAAATATCCAAAAGAGCTGCTTCTCTTTTCTTCCTTCCCAAATAAGGTTTCTCCCTGAATCTTCTAACACCGTACAGGGGGTCCTATCAAGCATTGTTTGGAACGGATTGTAAGCAGCTGCTGGCAAGCAGCTTGGACACTTTGTTTTTTGTTTGTATGAATGAGTCCTTTATAGCTCCTGGCCTAAATTGTGAGGTTTGGTGAAGAGAAAGAAAATGGCTTCTTCTAATTTTAGGTTCATGTTTTTATCAACTTAAAGAAGTTAGGCTCTTTGTACTTGGCAGACCTGGAATCTGTAAAGACATTTCTTCACTAAAAGTTTTTTTTGCATAAGATTTCACATGTATGTCTGCTGTCTTCCTTTCAATGATTTTTGTGCAATCAAGGGAAATCAATTTCCACTATTCAAAAGTTCTTGCTACTGGCACAAGGGCTAAATTTATTCCTGGAGTTTGTGGCTTCTCTGACAGGAATCATATGGTTCTTTCCCTAACAAAAAGCATACTATCACCTTCAGTTTCAGACAATTTTGAGGTCTGAAAAAAGTCTATTTGCTGGTAGTCCCATTGTCTTTGTAGAGGTTGGTCATTTGTAGCTATTAGTGTTAATGTAGTTAGTTCTTTGCTACTCACTTCGTTCACTCCCCAAACTGTAGGTTTGATAAAAAGCAGCTTGGGGCTTGTGCCACTTGGCCCTATGACTGTTGCGTGATGTAACTTCTCCGTGCTGTGGAAGAGCTACTTTTCCTTCTGATACTGTGGCTATTGATGCTTAGCTGAAATTTTACTGAAACAGCAGAGGTCGTGATAGTATATCCCTCCTTCCCTGTGTAAAGATGATCTTTCCTGCATAGCAAAGCTTGAAATATGGCCACCTGCTCTAGGAGCAATGCCCTAAATGAGCTTTCATGGTGGAGTGAGCTCCCAGATCCCCGAGTGAATTGCCACTACCAAAGGCAGCACTACTTTCCTACGTGTGACATTGAATCAGGTGATGAATAGATGTCCTCCTTCTACAGCTGAAATATGTTTGTATTTACTTGCTGTTCCCTGTTTCATCTCCTACCTTTATTGTATGATTTCTGTACTTTGTCCATTTCTGAAACATGTAATTTTTTCTACCTATTCCATGGTAGATTTTCCATGTCTTTGTGTTGATCATGTTGGTGTGGAAGTTGTCAAGTTGCTGGAGGAGGTATCCTCTTGAGGAAGTAGCTCTGCATTCTGTAGCTGTATGCTAAAGCAGGTTTCCCCATTTACCACCTCAGCTTTCATCCACATCAGTGTACATGTATTACTGTCCTGTCAAAGCAAAGAGAAGTGAAAACTTGCCTAAATCCCAAGAAGCAACTATAAAATTTGTCACTATCAGTATAGGAGTGAACATGTTAGGAAGCTTCTAAAAATGCTCATGTGTGGAACTGGTTGTTTGTAGCAGTAAGGATTTATTGTTGCGTCCTAACAATGGTCTGTTCTAGTCTTCATTTTTAATATGGTTTATTTTCTTGTGTATCTCTGCACAGTAGTTACATTGGCACTGGTAATCATTGCCAATTTACAGTGGTCATCTTTGTTACATTATTGACTAGGAGCCATCCAAGAACAGGGTCTCAAGGTGTCAAATGCTGGGTAAACTGAGGGTGAATGTCCCTGTACTGCCAGTGCAATTGTGCCTGAGTCCTAGTGCTATCCTCTGGTTTGAATGAGCCTCATCTGAATATTGCACCAGCTGAAACAAACCAAAGTAAGTGGCAGGAGTCCTCTGCAGTTTAGAGATCTCTCTTGGTTTGAATTGCTGGTGGAGAGAAAAATCTCAGCAGCTCTGGAGAATTAATAAGCCTGAAGTGACAGCTCCAGGAGGAGCCTAGTAATTTGTGTGTAAGTAAGGCCATTAAGGAAACACAGCAATGGCCAGACTTGGACTATTAGCATGAAGCCAGAATATATAAACAAAAATAATTAAAAGATCCAGAGTGCTTAAGGCACTGTGAAAATACTGTAGCATGTTGCTCCAAGGTCTAATCTAGCTAGTAACATTTGTTGTGGACTATGGTCAGCATCAAACTTGTCAGCACTGTCCTTTCTCATCTCATCTTCCTTCTAGCTTCTTTAGTATTGCTCCGATAAAAGAAGTCAGCCCTCAGGCCCCACCTCTTGTAATGTAAATGATAGGTTTGGGGGATTTTTGGTTTTCACAGAAATGGTGTCAATTTTGTAATGTGAAGCTGGGGGAAAAAAATAGGAACAAATATGAACTGCCAAATTATTCTGTTTGTATGTCTGCCTGAATTAAAGACTGTGTGCTGTAAACAAATGTTATTTATCCATAAGTAGACAATAGATTTGTACTTTATTTATTCATACAATGTATTTCAGTCACTCCACAGGAGCCCAGAAAACCTCTGATTATGAAACACTTATTTTCCTACAGTATCCAGGTAACAAGCCACTGACAAGTGGGTAGCGTAATGAGTGCAGATTAAGGTAAAGCATGGAGATCCAGTGGTCTGAGCAGAACACCTTGTTGGTGGCCCTTAATACGATGGGGAGAGCTATTTGTTTTAATTTAAATTCTGCTTTTGGTCTGTATAATTTGGATAGATTTTTAGTTCACAATGGATTTTAGCCTGTTGTATACTGTTGGGGGTTTCACTAACTCTTGTAATAACCCACAATGTTCTCATGGCATTCCTACACCTCACCTGTGTTTACCAGTTTCTAGAACCAGCCACTGCTCAGGAACTACTTTGCTATGTACTTGAAGTGTACACCAGGTACCTTTGCTGTCATGAAGACCTGCAGAAAGACATGATACATTATTTATCAAAAGAACAACACTTGTTCCAACAGTAATGTGACAGAGGAGGAAGGATGCAATGACTGGAGCCTCTTGGGGTACAAATACACAGAAAAGTCTAGGCTGTGCCCTGAAAAGCTTTCAGTCTTAAGGCAGGCAACAGACAAATAGTGGCAGCAAAGAAGATTTGTGCATTTCACAGATGTAGAAAAGATGCTCAGAGCAAGATGAAAATTTGTCCAAGGAAGTCTTTAGGAAGCTGGAAAACTGACTTATGCAGAAGGTCTTTTCTTCTACTGTGGGTTCCATTTCTGCTTAAAGCAGCTGAGAGCCCATCTCTTCAGAAGCACAGATGTTTTTTCCTGAGTTTCTGTGCAGGTGTTCAAGTCATTAACATATTCTTCAAATGATCTGAAACATTATCAACTTTCCTCACCTTGACTATTAACCAGTAGGTAATGAGAGTTTGTTATGTGCCTGAAACTCTATTCTGTGCTTAAATAGGAACAGTTTCAGCAGCTACACCGAGACTTACTGTTGGTCATAATTTCCTTGGGCAGTTATGTTATGTTTGGGCCTGTTTTCAGAAGTGTTAAAAATCTGCAACTTCAGTTGAAGACTGTCAAGATGAAACATGTCTAAAACCCAATTTCTCTGAAGTGGACTTCTGGCCACCATGTTAGAATATGCCTTTATGCAGCAGTGGCTCCAAATGCTCCACTGTCAGAAAGTGACAGACTTCAAAACATACGTATTGGAAAGACAGTAGTCTTTTAAAGACTGTGGGAAGATGGCACCAGAGGAAAGGAGTACCACAAAGAACCAAAGGTTATTTTCTAGCTACTTCTTTACAGTTTATACTGCTAGACCATGGGTCAGAAGGGCAGTTCTGTAGCAGTACAAGGCTATGTGTCATGAGTCTTTGGCATGATAGTCTTTCTAAGTATTGGTAATACATTTGAAATGGCAAAAATTTCACCATGTATCAATAACTTCATTATAATTATATGCCTTGAAAAGGAGTAGAAAAGCTAAATCTATGGACTAGTGCTCCCTTTTCCAAATGCACCAGGTTTAATTGTTTCATATGCATAGATATTACATCCATTGCCTTCTACAGGATGTGACCTTGTGTCTTCATGTACATCAATGCATTGACCACATCTGTTCATGGACTCAGTAAGTGTAGTTCACACTGAAAATAACTTGCAGCTCTTCACTTCTGCTGCCAGTTATGAAAAGGGAGTATGAAGCTCCATCAACTGTATTACAGTACTTTAAAAAGACCATTGTTTATAAGCAAAAATCCCTCAGAGGAAGGGAGAACCTTTCTTTCCCCAGACTTGAAGATGAAACAGCATCTGAAGCAGTTTCATCTGACCACCGTTTTTGTTTTACTTATTTCATGACAGAACAGTATGGCTCCCTAAGGTACATCACAGCTTTAAGATTTACAATCCAGTCTCTGCAAGACTGAGCTGTGACATCTATACTAGATGGTGTCTGCTAAATTACTGTCAACACTAGCATATTTGTGAATTATCTGTTGCTTTTGGAGGCAGGCAGTAGAAGCTTTCCTATGTTCTAAGGTCCAGCTACTACACCAGCAGAGTTTTCTTTAGTTTATTTGTTTATTTTTAGTGAAAGAAAGCTCACCACCTGACAGTTCAATTCCATAATGCAGCCAGCAAATATTTTACTCTTTTCTTCTTTCTGTCTCCTCCTTCTCTCACTCTTTCTCATTCTTTTTAATGCAAGCCTGATCTGGCTAGCAATGCCACTCACACACCCAAAAAATTATTCTGTTCAGAGCCTAGCTGAAGGGGTAACACCAATCAATCACTATGACTAAAAAGTAATTTCCGTGTACTTTGAAGTTAGCAAAAAAGTAGGCACATATTTGTGAGAACAAATAATGCCCATTTTAGTGTGCTCATTCTAGACACTGTTCCTGGGGCTTCTTGGGCAATGTGCAGGCCAGCTGACACAGATGGCTTGTTTGTGCTGTGGTTACACCACACAAAGTGATAGCCCTGCACAGATTCAAATTTCTTCGTGGTATTTAAAGTGTAGACAATGGAAGTACTAATCATCTTACTAACTAAAGAATAAACTGTGAAAAGATTTAATGGCTGAAAGTTCACTCAGAAAGCCTGTCATGAAACTGGGATTTGATGTCAAGTCTCCTAAACCCTGTGGAGTATTCCTGGAAGAAAATCATGTTCTTCTCCTAAGTCACAATGGATAGAAATAAAGTGAGAAACAAAGCTGCACTGAGTTACAGTTTCATCTTGTTGCCCTTCCTTGACAACTTCTTAAAAACCTGATGAAAATCCATGAAACAAGTTTTTGTTGCCATGCCTACTTTCTTTATAGTGTTGCTGAGTGAAGGTAATTTCTTAATAACTTTTTCTTGTTTCAGTGCAGACTCACCTTGCCTTATGTGCAAAATATTCAAGCTGTTTGAACTGACTTTGTCTACAGTAACAAAAGTTTTCAAAAAATGCACTGTGCTCAAGTGTGCTGCACAGAGCTGTTACATCATTCATCTCCTGGGTACCTCTCTCCCTTTTCTCTGTCCATCTAATTTACCTTCATCATGGTTTACAGGATCATGTATACTTATGCAATATGATGGTAACTAACAGGGTGTAGCAAGTAAATATACCTTTTTCAGGGAGTTTATTAAATAGGAAAAAGTTGTGTAGTTTCAGATATCAAATATACTGCAAGTGATAGTAATTTTTTATGTTTGAAGCAGATTCAGTTCAAGGTAAACAACTTGATTATTTTCCTTTCCTTCACACCCACAACCTTCATCTATAGGCTGACTGAGAAGCAGAGGGTCTGATCCTGTACTGTGCTGCATTCATACCTCTCTCCCTGGCTGGAGCGTGTGCAGCACCAAGGAGGATTAATCCTTTAATTCCTTAGTGTTTCAGGAAATCACAGAGCAGGCTCACTTCTCAGGTAAATTAGTATAATTTTGATAGCTGAATGGCTAAGAACTTTACTCTCCAATATACAAGTCATCTCAATTTACCTCTTTCCTTAACATTTAAATGCAGGTGGCTGTCCATAACTTTGGCAATTGTTTTTTTTAGCTAGTAAATAAGAATGAGCCACATTATGGGTAGTTTCAGTGTTTGGCTTGACAGAAATGTTTTGTTTGACAGCAAAGAAGATACATATATTGTGTTTCTAAATGTGCAAAAAGGTACCTAGTATGAGGAAGAACATGTGCACAGGGGAAATCTAAAACTCTGCTTCAAAAACTTGGGTAAGCATTATGGAAACAACAATCACATTGCAATTTTTTCCTGCATGTCAAAATGTAACTATGAGTATTTATCTGCTTGACAAAATTACCATTTATAAGTAATTCTTCATCAAAACCATATGAATGATAGCTGATCACTGCAAATGACTTTGCCATTAGGACCATAGCTTTGGTATTTTGGTATTTTTCTTTCCTTTTCAGTATTAAAACTGCTTTGGAAGGCACTGTAGAGAAACCTGAATGAATCAATAAGTGATTAAACACAACTTTACATAGATACATGCCTTTGCAAAAGATCCATACATTGGTTTCTTTGTTAACTTGAATTATTTTTAACAATGAAGGAACATTTGTCAGAGTCAGAGCAAAATACCATAAAATATTCTAAAATGTGAGCCAAAATGCCTTTGGAAATAAATGCAAAAGAACCTTGGTTTCCAAGGAGTCCCTCAGGGGAATTTTACATTTGTTTGGGGTAAGAACTTGGTGTTAAAGGGTTACACACACACAAATTTTATGCATAACTATATTTTATCCCATCATTATTGGCATTGTAGAAGTATCTAGATGCCTACAAAACTGAAATTGTGCCATACGCAACACCTGACAACTGTCCTTTTGTGTGGCCCAAAATTTTGTGAGGTAGTTAGACTAGTCTTTCGCATTACACTATGCCACAAAAATGGCAACACTTAGCATTGGTGGAAAGACTATTCCAAGACTGATATAATCAACAGTAGTAGTCCACATCCAGCTATTCTGATCTGAAACCAAAAGAAGTAGATTCTTTCCTTCTAGAAGGCCAAAGAACAGAAATCAAAGTCTGATAAGCTCATGTTGAATTTCCGCAAATTGAGTTTCTATCAGGCTTTCTTAAAAGGGACCGTACTTGTCTGGTATATACACTATATACAGTGCTACTTTTCTAGTCATATTACTCTGCTTGTAAATTTGTGTTAAAAAGGAAGCACCTGGGTTGCCTTCTGTAGATCGATAGAAATGAAGGGTAGATGGATCCTTTTGAGTGGTGTATCTGGGTCAACTCATCTCAATATCACATTACAATTTTAATTTAATTTGTAATTTTTAAACTGTGTTTCATGAAATTTCCACTGTAACTTGAGGAAATAAGCAATTCTGTTGGGCAAAATATTTAAGCAAGTTTTTAAGTGGAATTTTTGATGCTTGATTGATTTTCACATGATTCTTATGCACAGATTAACAATAGCAAATATAAAATATTATATCTATTCAAATGTAATCACATATTTACTATATATATTTTATGAGAGTTATTAATATTTTTTCCTTTGACTGGGATACTGTAAAGTTCAAGGACTGTGTCTCAGCCTGTGTTGGCTGGTTACTAATGGGGATGATTTATGGAATATTACTGAACTCGAATCTGGAGGTTTAGGTGGTACATGTTTGGTCTTTCATGAGACTGACGTCCATGAAATACACAGGAATCTCTAAAACCAAGGAAGAAACAGATATGGAAACCACCATTGTCACAGAAATAGAGCAACAGGTATTTCCTGCCTGCTGGTGTGGACATCAGGTCATGTACATGGCAGGTCAAATGGGGCAAAAGAGGCTGCAGGACCTGACACCATCCCATACTCCCATAGCACAAAAACTGCCAGTCATGCTAAGATCTGGGAAATGTTCAGAACATGTTTCTTTACCAGGCAGGTGCACCCAACCATCATGCTGCCATGCTGCTCAGTGACTCTTCTGGGCTCAAGTGGGCACCTGGGCAAGCACTAGCTGACCCTGTAATGCTGTTGTGCAGGAGCAAGAGGGAAAGAAGTCACCAAGGCTGGGGTGAAATGCAAAACCTACTGTGCAACTCTAACCAATGCTGCACAGCAGATTCGGAGGGAGAATCAATTATTAACAGGAGAAACTGAATTAAATTGGGAACACAGGTCCTTATTATCCCTGCTGAAATTTAGGCAGAACACCATTATTCAGAAAAGTTAATGGGGCTGTGAAACATTAAAAGAGCTACCCGTTCTTATATGTGACCCAGAAGTCTGTTAACTCAGTCAATTTCATCAGGAACTATTACTAATCACATTACTAATCAGGAACTAATTACTAATCAGTAATTATCCTGATCAACACAATATTTATATTGTAAAAAACAATACAAATATAGTGACATGTAAACTAAAAAGCAGCCAGTTGTGGGGGTGTTTTCAGTCTCAATTAAAAGGTATGAAATCAGTGACACCCATTTTTAGTATAGCTGCTGCTTTCTTAGGCATTTTGTAGGTTCTGTTGTAAATACAGTTCATGTTTCTAACTGTGATGGCTATCTCCACTGAAAAAGGGAAAGGAGAAAGATTTTTAAAAAAATAAAATTTATCCTTTGCTAATTGTGTTTTGTTTCATACAAGGTGCCACAGTATCTCACTGTATGTACTGCTGGGCACTGTCATTGTCAGTATTCCAGTGACAGCACAGCCCATAGAGTTCTGCTGCATCACATAATCTCATCATACATAATGATTGCATCTCATGATTGGAAATTGATTTGGAACAATAAATATTGAAATATAAAGGTCCTTATTGTGCTACTAAGTGATGCCAAATACCTAACTGAAACTCCAAACTGAAATCAGCAATGAAATCTGCATAAAAATTAATTACACAACATGGCATGAAGAAGTCGGTCCTCATTCCTGCTGACTCCTATTTACCCTTTGGCATCTTGCTGGCTGTTACTGTGATGAGCGAAAAAAACGTGCTATAGGCTAGGATTGCAAAAAAAGAAAAATAAGATGAGTGTGATGGGTTGACCCTGGCTGGATGCCAGGTGCCCACCAAAGCCGCTCTATCACTCCCCCTCCTCAGTTGGACA
>JANZLQ010000079.1:12843975-12859729 GCA_026212715.1 Elanus axillaris | reverse complement strand
AGTGATGGTGTTTGTCTTCCCAAGTAACCGTTAGGCGTGATGGAGCCCGGCTGTCCTGGAGGGGGCTGAACACCTGCTTGCCCATAGGAAGTTGGGAACGAATTCCTGGTTTTGCTTTGCTTGTGGGTGCAGCTTTTGCTTTGCCTGTTAAACTGTCTTTATCCCAACCCATGAGTTTTCTTACTTTTACCCATCTGATTCTCTTCTCCATGCCACCAGGGAGGAGTGAGTGAGTGGCTGTGGGGGTCTTTAGTTGCTGGCTGGGGTCAAACTGTGACACTCTTACTGCATCCTTAACCCTGAAAACCTCAGGCACAAATGGAGGTGTGATTGCTGAATGTGCTACTAACAGAGACTGGCAGAATGGCTTATATCCTCTGTACATGAATTTGAAGATTTCTTTTCTCTGATTTGAGCGTGAAATAGAGCTCCCGAAGACAAACGGCATCTCTTGCTGTGGTGTGACTCCAGCTGTCAGTGAGACATCTGCTTTTTCTCATCAGACTAACTTCCTCGCAGGTGAGTGAATAACCTGACAGCTAATTATGCTGTGTTAAGTCTCACATTTTCATTAGCCGTAGATGAACTTGAACACTTCTTCATACTAGACCCATATGGTCCAGTGCATAGGTTGTCAGTCCATACCTACTATAGTTTCTTTTCTTATTTTCACAGGTAAACTGGGAAAATAAGAACATCTAGGCCCTGATCTTCCTGCTGTTTTACCTAGGCATAAGTTTATTGATGCCAATGGGATTTTACTCTGAGTGAATTTGACTCAGTATGTGTTCTAATTTGTATTCCAGAGCTGGTGCAGCATTTGATTTCATACCAACATATATAGCAAGCTTTTCACTTCTCTCTAATGCCCTTCAGGCCACAACAATAAAACAATGTTGCTGGTTTACTCCAACATTAAAAAGTTGTGGTTGTAGAATAGCATAAATTTCTGGCTGGTTGCTGAATCCAGCTAATGATCAGATTTGTGGTGGGAAGCTGAGAGATGGGTTATTAAAGATTATGAATATTAGAAAGGTCAGTGGTAAATCTGGAGATGGATCCACAAAGAAGATATAGCAAACAGTGTGATGCTACACAACTCATTTGAACTTGTCTTTAAGGCTTTCAAGTATCCCTCCAAAATTCTCCATAGATGAGGAATTCTTAAGTTCTACTCATTCTTTCTAGAAAAAGCAATGGGTGAGTAAAGTTATGTTCATGCTTCAAGCTAAAGACTGACATCCATTCCACCTCCAGGTGTACATATATCAGGTAGATTATGTCATCATTCGATGGGCTTTACTTCAGCTTTGTAAATGATCTTGCAATACCTCTGTGAAATGCTGAACTGACAGGTTTAGAGATGAAAGTCTTAAAGCTTGCAAAATACATCTGTAAATACTTCATATGTACTAAGCTTCTTGTTATATTGTGAGATTAACTGATGTTTTACATAATACTTTGAAGGCTCTTAAAGCTCTCTTTGGCCCCACCTGAACAATGCTATACAGCACATGAATTAATTCAGCAGAAACTGATCCTGTATTTAAACACTGTACAGAATAGTGATGTCTTCCAGATCAGTGCAGTCAGTACTTAATACACTTTTAAGGCCTCCTTAACCTCAGAAAACCAAAGCTGATCGTTAACGCACACGGACTTTACAAACTAACATTTTAGGCATGGGTGAGGGCTGACCTTAGAGCATGAATGACATTCAGAGTGTCTTGGAAATGCCTTAGCTTTTCTTTAGTGAAACCACTGTACTAGCATTGGAATGCAGTTTGGGTTTATCTGTTGTCTTGAATATGCATAGTTTGAATATACTGAAAGGTTGTCAACTGCTGCTGAGAAAAACTTTTCTAATAAAATGAAGTTATTTTTTCACAGACCTCCCAATATATCAGTTCCTGGCCAGTATAAGCCTGGTTAGATTTGTTTGTAGCCTTAAAATAAAAGGTTTTTTTATTTCATTACTACTTGCCTGAGTCGTTTTGTGGCATTTTTGGATGAGAGCCCAGTCTCATCCCTGTCACTGAAGAGGAGTATATCCAGGGGCAGAAATCAAACCAGAGAGATTGCCATATAGAATGAAATAGAATCGTTTTTTTCCTCCCTTCACAATCTTCCACATGAAGTATAACAATTGCTGAGATGAAGCGTGTTTTACAAGAGGCTGAGGTCTCGTCCTAAGGAAATTACATAATGAATGAAAAGGAAGCTTACTTCACAAAGCAGAATAAGAATGCTAGTAATTATGTCTCAGATAGCATAAATAATATATTTAACTTTCAAAAGCTCTGTTAAACCATGATGGGGGAAAAATTAAATCTTCAACTTTTGTTTCAGGACAGCAAGTCTCATGACAGAAATGAAGTGAGTATATGTTACATAACTAATTTATTTGTGCATCTTTGGCACTGCAGCACTAATAGTCTTGCTGCCAGGTATTCCAGGCTGCAGTCTGTCACATCTGACTCCTTGCTCTTTTCAGGCAATTGAAGAAATTACCTTCTGCAGGCTGTCAGTGTCAGATACCATCTCACTCACATAGATAAACCTCAAGTAGCTCTCCAAGAAAGCATCTTTTAAAAATGCAATGAGCTGCACCATGAAAGATAGGTAGACACGTGTCACACAAAACCAAAATGTTAACATGGACAAGCAAGAAAACCACAGTAGCCATGATAGGCTCTTTCTTTATTCTGTGTTTTTTAATTATTTAGTGCTATCGTGATCTAAGGATCATTTATTCATCTGTTGAAAAAAAGTCTTGTTGTATTGGCCCGAGTTAACTGTTCTGATAACTGCTCTCTCATCATCTTGTAAGCAACTACCTCCTGATTTAAGATATCAGCACACACATTTGCAAGCATATCCTGGATAAAACCTAGGACTGGAGCCCATCAGGGAAAGCATACACAGGTATTTGCCATGAGGCTCCACAGCCTTTGAGATATTTAATACACGTTCATTGAAAGGGCCATTATCAATAGCATTTAGGAATCAGTGTTTACAGTTTATTCATGAAGAATCACGAATAACTGACAACAGTATCTTAATCATAACAGAGGTAGTGGAAGTAAGTTCAAAAGTAAAGAGAAATGCAGGAGTAAGAAAAGTAGTTTGGAACTGTTTGTGAATAAAAAGAGAAACAGCTTCCATAAAGGTGGCTGGCAACCTTGTTCCCATTGATTTTTAAGACTTTTCAAGGAGGTGACTTCCAGCAGAGTTTAGAACTGAAATGCCTTTAAAAATATGGCTCTGTGTTGCTATATGCTATGCTAACACTCTATGTCTGCAGTGTTGCTATAATTAACAAACCAGCAGTCTGCTTTCAGAAATGTAGTTTATTTTTGCATACTTCACCAATTTTCTCTCCCTCAAAAGAAGCTGAAAAGAGCAACACGCAAAAGCCAGCAAGTGACAGGCCTGGCAAAGCTCTGGGGTTGTCTAGGTGAGTATCAGACTTGGCTGGTCAGAGATAGCCGATCCATACTTCTGACTCTGGAAGCTATATCAAGCCCTGTCATTATTTTTCCTACTGGCCGCCTTCAGACTTTGCACTTGATTGTGTCCTGTTTCATATTTGGTGTGATCTATTATTCTGTGGCTGTGATATACTGATAATACTCTCAGTTTTTCTTGTTGGTGCTTGTGTTAGGAAGCAGACAACTTGTTATTATGAAATTATGTGAAAACAGATCTGTCTTTAATATGTTGATGAAGGTAACCATAAATAACTAGTGACGAATTACTTACTTTCTTCCTCTTCAAATTACCTGCCAGTACAATTTGGCAGGGCTTTTATGATTCAGGAATTGAAGAAGGCTTAATTTTTCAAAGAAAACAGTCACTCCTGCAAGACTAATTCAGGAATTCTGTAAGCTTCAGTCTCACTTTATTCATGTGATTTAGTTCCCTTGGTTTCAAACAGGTGACATCCCTAAAATTATTTTCAAAGCATGTACAAATTATTTTCAAAGCATGTACTTTATTTTTTAAAATATCAATTTATAGTCTTAAAAAATCATATATTGTTCCTCTTCCCATTGTCTTTAATTATTTAAACTTTTTCCATGACCTGGCACTATCCCCTTGCAAAATAAATAAGAGCTATTAACAGTTCAAGAGCTTAATCCCACTGATAAGCAGGTCCTAAGATTGATTTCAAAGGGAGTTATATGCTTAAGTAGCTTTTAAGGATCTGTACCTCTGGGACTTGCTCAAGGTACACTGAATGTCTGTTGGAAAGCACAAGGTGTGGCAGCCCCCTGAATCATTCTCTAAATTAATTTTAATTTTGTGCTCATTGAAGCAAATGATAAAATTTGCACCAGCTTCCACGGAAGAAGTTCGGGCTTAGAAGGAAATGCATTCTTAGCACCCTGAAGAAATAACAGTGCATGGATGTTCAGGAAAAAAAACCCAAGATAGTACAAATAAGTCATATAGGTAGGGAGGATACATATTTGTGATATAGTAAGGTTATAAAATAAATTGTGTGCTATTATAATACTGAATTCTGGCTTCTGTAAATCTGGTGCAGATTGCAAGAACAACAAAATTCCTGTTTGAACATAGTTGCCTGAAGTAATACACAAAATTGACTAAAAATATTAATGCCGTGTTTTGATGAAGAATTGCCTGTGGATATTCTATTTTCTGAGTTTTTCAGGGGCTTTCACTTTTGTTTGTCCTGTATTTTCTCTGTTAACCTTGCTCGACTCACTCATTTCTTGTCCATGCAGCACTCCAAGGTAGAGGTGTGGTGTACATTGTGCAGAAGTGGGTCTAACTGGCAAAGATAATGGTACTAGCCAACAGAGCTAAACTTCAGAGGTATTTCTGTTTGTAGACATGTGTTAAGATTTAACCTTTGAACTCTCTTTTGTCTCCCATTGCAAAGCCCTCCTAACCCGACTTCCAACTTTCCCTCTCCCCTTACTTCTCTCTCTTCTTAAAATCCCATACTGGCAGAAAAGCCTTTATATGATGGTGGTCAGCAGAGCAATCTTGAATAAGTCCTTGGATGTGCACATGAAGATCTTCAGGCAATGATATGTGATGGTGTGATTGTAACTGGGCATCAGTTACAATCTGAAGATCCACAGACTAGTTAATGATAGAAGTCCCCTTCTTTTGGAAAACACAGTGAAGCACCTTTTCTAAATAAAAGATGTAGAATATTGTTTTTCATGTGCACCGTGCAAAGCAGAAAAAATACTGCTTATTTGGAGTAATCTTTAGGTTTTATTCCAGGAAGACTGCATTATCTGTTGCTCTTAAATTGAATTTTTTAGGCCATTGTTTCCCTGAAAGTGTATTAAATGCCAATACAGTCTCTGCTTTTTACTAATTCTCACAGTGCCTGTCTCAGCTGAAGTTTAGATTTTCAACAACTGTCATCTTAAATATCAGTTCACTCATTATGTTTTCTCACATAAAGCAAATTCTTTCAATACCTCTCTATCTCCATTTTTCAGACTGATCTTTTGTGCTTGGTTTCTTTTTCAGATATTATTTATTGTGCATACCTCTGAATAACAGTGCAGAGCAACCTCTATTTTTTTTGCTTTTCATTGATTGACAGAGTGGTGCTGGACTCCTCAGACTGAGAAGCAGCAGAAAAAAAATTATTGGCCCTTTGTACTCTGCAGATTTTAGATGTTGTTCTTTAATTTGTTGGCTTCCTGTAGGTGAGCCCATGAATGTTTTATGGCACTGCCAAAGTCCATTTCTAGTGCAAAAAGTAGTTACCCACTAATGAATTAATAAAGCTCAGACAGGTTGTTTCCATACTACTCTTCATGAAACATTTTCATTCAGTCTGGGCTAAAATTGTTTCATTCTGCTTTTCATGAGATCAAAAAGTTTTTAACATTCACCATGTATTCAGATAAATTGAAATACACTTTAAGCATGAATTTTCATTTTTATCCTAGAATTATGCCTGCATATTTGCTGAAATTGTATGTGTTGTTTTACTTAAACCTTTAAAAAAATTTAAAATCCAAAGATGCATTCTTTGATCTTTCATATTTCCCTTTGGAAACTTGCAGCCTCGGGTGAAATCCAGGACTTTGCCACTGATTTCAGTCAATGTGGGCCTCAAACAGGTTTATTTGTTTGACATCTGGGACAGAGATGACACAGGATCAGACCACATTTTGTAGAGACAGAAAAACAATATGGGCATTAGAGAAGTTCTTTAAAGGTCTGTACTAAAGCCTGTGACAGCTTGAGATGTTTATAAATAAACATAATTAAAATAAATTGTAGGACTGGATTATATTTTTGTTTAGTTAATGGAACTGGTGTTTTTCTGTGAGGAAATTATGTTATTAGCTTGGAGCTTTAACATTTGTGTCTGATAATGCAAATAAAAATACATATGTCTAGACTTTTAAAGCAGGAAAATACACAGGAGCTCAAAACGTACATCTGATATTTGATTTACCATATAATGTTTGATCAGAAGCTGAGTGTTTTTTAAAACTGCAATATTAATCAGCTTTGAGATATAACTTGTTTCATATGGGTGGCACAATGATTGTACCTGTATAAGGATGGTCTCTACAATTTGTTTAGAAATGTTTAATAAGCTGTATACAGCTGTATTTACACACACATGAACATACACACACATGTTCTTTTTACCTTGTTCCTTTTCAATAAAAAATTAATCATGGCTGTCAAAACATGTATGTTTATTATATTAATAAAAGAGAAATAAACTCCTTTGAATAAATTAGAATTAGAATTGAATCCAAATGAGTACTGTTTAGGAAAAATGGTGCTAATTATAGAGTTGTTGCAAGTTAGTATAATGCACTTAGGAAGACTAGAGAGTGTATTTCTAACTCTTTTCTATGTCTTCCAGTTTTCTGAATAGTTTAAGCTCTCTATTTTTCTGGTCCTGTTGAAATAAATTGTTTATGCAATAATGATTATAAATGACTGTATCTACAAGCCATTAATGACTCTGCAGCTTACACCAGAACAGTGCCAACCAGCACAATTCACTTTCTTCTTTCTTTTGGAAAAAAATACAGAAAAGACTCTCCCTGTTGCAGCATTCCTCTACTTTAAGTTTAGAAATATGCTTCTGGGAAGTCAGTCCAGGGTGGAAAGATATCTAGCATACGAATAAAGCAAAATGTTCTTGAATATCAGCTAGACTGGATTTTTCATGACTAGCTAGCATAACTATATAGCCTCACATGCAAAAGTGATGTGTAGAATATTGAAAGTAATGTTCTCAACGAGCACATTTTTATGTTGGACTTCAGTCCAATTTGAATATTAATAACAGACTTATAAGTCCCTTAACTGAAAATATGAGCTTATCCTAGAAAAGCTGATTCAACTCAACAACAGCAATGCACATGTTACTATTCTAATAAAAGAGGCAAAGGAGATTTCAACCTGTTGTCTGGGAGCCCTAAGCACACACATGATGATTTATGGCCAAGCAGACTACCAAACTAAATGCCTTTTCTAGCAAATGTACATTTTTCAATACAACAGTTGCGCCCATAAATGATTCTGCATTCTGCCACTGTATCTGCTGGGAAAACGTAAGCCTTTTCTGATAGAGTAACACCAAAATCCAGGATTAAAATCTAGGCAACTTGTCAACAAAAAAGAATGACAATATGATGGAAAATAAAGCTATCAAATGAAAATACCTTGCAAGTAATTTTCGTAATGGTCAATTCCATGTAATTTTCTGTTTCTTTTTTTACCCTCCTAAGGGATCAGGGTGGTATGGAGGTCATTTTAATATTTTGGGTAAGTATAGCAGGCAAGTAAGTATTTGAAACTAAAATGAAAAGTAAGTCATTTAGCACAATTGTGACCAGACTTCGACCTCACACTCTTTTGCCCCTATGAGGCACTGGCCACTGTGAACATTTTCAGTTCAGTGTATAAGAACAAACTGCTTGAATTAAACTGGGAATATGATCTTTCTCATTGTATCGAACTTTTAAAACTATAAAAGCACAGCAAGAACATATAGATGCTTTCCTCCAGCTATTAACAATATTCAGGTCAGGGCATTACTGAGCCAGAAATGGTATCTTATACTTAGGAGCATGCTAGAGACTTCTTTCCATTAATTTTCCCAGTTATTTTTAACCAATAGAAGCTTTAGTCTTCAAAACATCTTACAGTGAGAGAATCCATTGCATGCCAGCTGCAGGGACATCTCCTTTTTCTTGTTTTGAATCTACCACCAGCAGAACTTGAATTAGTTACCTGTTTAGGAGAGACTATCAATGCCCCTAAAAGGAGGTATTATAGTACACCTGTCAAGGTGCCTTGTTCAAGTAGGTACCTAGAGACCATTCAGGTAATTCTTAAATTATATGGTCTTTAGATCATCCAAAATATTTTGGACCAGGTTAGAAAGAACAGCTAGGAAAAGACTCAGTTCCTTTGTGAAAAGTGAATCTGAAAGCTTAGGCACAAGTCCTGTCTTCAGCAGTGGGTTGTCTTCTTTTTTCCTTTCAAATTTTTTTTCTTTGTTTTTTTTTTCCCTTGGTAATTTTTTTTTTTTAATTTAGATTTAAGGCAGTTTTTCTTTTGGAATGGACATTTTAATTCAAGCAGATACTATATGTCAATAATTTTTCTCCCATTCTTCTTTTCTGCTTTGAAATACAATAGCATGATTAAATTTTTCTTGCCTGTTTCCTTTTCTTCTCTTCACATTTTCCATCTCTAGCTGTTTGGCCAGTCGGTAACGGAAGAAAGCATGTGTAAGTTTTGTCCTTTCTGAATTCTGAAAACTTCTGTAGTCAAAGATTATTATAACCATACCTAGTATAGTTTCTCTGCTGATGTTTTTACCTAATTTTCCATGATGCTCCACTACATTTGAAGGAGACTAAAATATGTTATTAGTTCCTTACAATACATAACCACCTACTGCACTGGACCCAGCTTACCCAGAAGGATAGCGATTTTGTTATTTTGTTGTCTTTTGTAATAACTTTTCTAGTAGTAAGAGTTTTAAAGTAAGGAGAAAAGGAAATTTTTGCAGCCTTCTCAGACAGATTTCCAGGGAAGGAGAGATGTTCACTTTGAGGTTTGATTTTCATGATCCAGTGTGTCTATCTTGGGAGCAAGCTACTAGCTAACAAATCACTTGTTCCGCTGTGCAATTTGTTCATATTTCTTCATTTCCTCCCCAGCATTATCCTGCCTATGTTGGATGAAATCACACTTTAAAAATATCTGGTTGGTTTTTGTTAGTCATTTGCCCTTGCCATGGTGGGTTTAAGAGAACGTTATCCAGCAGAATTTAGACAAATTGCAGGAATCATGTGAGTGATGGAGAAATACATGTTATAATTGGGCAGTGCCCTTCCACAGCCATGATGATGCTGATAAATTATTATCAATATGAGAAAATTAATGCTTTTTGTAGGACCCAGAAACCATGAAGAAGCTATTGACAATTCTTCCTACGTACCAACGCCAACAAGGTACTCCTAAGTTAAGACATTTGAATAGCTTATTTTTTAATACATTGAGGCAGCTCAGTCTCGTGGCAGTTTCTACCTGAAACTCCAGTACAGCATTTAAACTGCAAGGTGTTAACATGGTGCATACGTGGCTATGCCTATGTGCTGTCACAGACAGATATTAGTTTTGCATTATGAGATCCAGAATAATGCAGATCCATTAGGTGTCAAATAATCAGACATACAATTTACAGAAAAAATGAAGACAGAAAGAATAATTTTTTTTTTGAAGACCTAGGAATTGCAGAGAGGAAATGTGAGAAAGTTGTACTTTCTGCTCTGTATCTTATTATGTTTGCATACTGTTTTTGGTGTTGTGTGTTTTAGAGTCCCCCAAGATAGCTTGCAACCTCAAGGCTGTGACACCAGTGTATAAAGCTCATGCCTTTTGGTGGTATGATTCATAACATATTAATGTGCTCTCATTAGACCAGTATATTCAGGAACTGATGCTATCAGTTACTCAGAGTTAACAGGTGACTTTTAATGCCTTCAATTCCAGTTGTGCCATGCTGTAGTAAACGAAGGGGAATCCAAACTGAGACAAAAATGTTTGGTCTAGTGATGGTTCAATGCTGGATTTATATATGAATTTGTATATGAATGACCTTTCACAAAAATCTGAAAGATCACACACCAGGTTTGTGCTGATATTCTTGCAGTTATCTGGCAGATAAATAAAGCTGACACATACATAATGTATTATGGGTAAGTCCATAAATATGTTGTCATCCAAAGATTTTGGACCAGTTTATGGCATAAACATTCTGGTGCCCTTACAGTATCAATAAAGGTTCACTGATAAAGGACAGCTGTTTTACAGAAAATTAGATTGTTTCCCTAAGGCAGTACAGGAAATTAGTAGTAATAGGACTTCTGATGAAATTTTGGCTTTGTTGAATCTATTATCATAGTCTTTATTGCTGTCAACAAGGCTACAGTAACATTGTTGGACTGGCTGTCTTTGCTAACTGTTAAAACCTTACTGCAGTAATTGTCATTAAAAACTTAGTTCCTCAGCGCTAGACCTTAAGGTTTTATTAATATGTTTACAAATAAACAACATGTATTGTAACACATAATTTTTAACAACGCTTGAGCAAATCAGACACTGTTGCAAGTACATTGATTCTTTTGAAGGTTAGGGTTTTCATAATTAAGGTTTTCTTGAATGTATCTCAGCCATATATAGTTAAACATGCTGCTTTCAAAATAGGATACAATACATTTGCAAAGGTGGCTGTTACCTCTTAACTGTTCTGTGCTCTAAATACCTTGTAAATTATATAGGTACAGCATGTTTATAAATGTGTTTATTACTCCCTGGAAGACGTTGATAGGTAGTTCTTGTAAAAAATGGAAACATCTTGGGCTTTGGCTCTTGTTATGTCACCTTCTAATACAGCAACATGCTGAGATATACAAGGCAATAAAGCTTGTTATTTACAAGGCTGTGTCAAGCCTCACCTCTGATAAACACTCATAAAGTTTGTGGATATCATTTATTCATTCTATTATTAAAGCAGTGTCCTCTTCCTGACAGATGAATCAGCCTCTTATTTCTGGCCATCTTTGGTGTGTTCACTCGATTTGCAGCATCACCTAAAAAGGAATGCTTTCCAACTTAGTGCAAATCAGCAAGTCAGATATATAACAAACATCATATTGGAAGGTAAAACCAGGAAAATGTTAGTCCTCCATTAATGATACCTTTAAATACAATACATTTAATTATGTAGGAAATGTGGAATCGGTAGAACAAGCCTGTTTCCTGACTCTCTCTTGGTTCAATGTTGGGCAGAATTTTGCCTTTTTATTGTAAAATGCTATCAAAAGCAAACAACTGGATTGTCTTAAACAAATCCTGTAAAGATTAGAACTGTTGATATAAAATTACCTTTCAACAATTTGTGTGCTTTCTATTCTGTAAAGGATATCCCCAATTTGCATATTCAATTATAGAGCAAACAGAACCTTCAATGATATATTTTTCCTTAAAATTTTAAAATTGACTTAACTGGAACTTATCTTTTTGTGTTCAGCATCCACTGCATGAAATATTTAAACTTAAGCTGAGAAAGCATGGTGTGGCCATCTTTATTCTAGCTTCATGGGGACTGTGTGGTCAGAGTAAAACTTGATTGCAGCTGTTTTAGCATCAGACTCCACCCCACATACAATTTTTTTTCTTAGAAAAATGGTCTGAAGCTGAATTGGAGGGGATGTATACTTTAATAAACATAAAGAGTGAAAGAACCACTTGTAACTTACTAGGAGGTTGAAAACAACATCCAGAATAGACTTCTTTAGACTAATGGGGGAGCCACAAGACTTGCAGCTTGAAGTTTTTATGAAGTTTTCTCTATGCCTTTCTGTTCTGTGTAAAAACATGGGGAAAAAATCATTTGTAATGAGGCCTGTGGTGAGTACCTCCTACTGGCATAGTTAAGCAAAGGCTGATTGACCTTAAGACTGGGAGACAAGGCCCAAACTGAATCAAACTCAGATCCTCAAAACTTCATATACATATACATGTATATAAATATACTTCATCTAGTCAGACTTTTTAAACCTTAGGTTTTTGAAGAAGTCTTCAGGATTTCCCCTGCTGAGTTCTCCATTAGTTGCTGAGTTCAGTGAGTATTATACTGAGGCTATTTTCTTATCAGAAAAGAATATCGGTGTTTGGAAATCTGGATGTCAGTCTCCCAGTACAAGAACATTGCCTGCAGTCTATTATAGTTTGTGGCTCTCACCTTTATAAGATCAACATTTTAGCCTTGAAAAGTAATATTTCTTGTACTTTTTGTAGTGTTGAACTGCAAACCCAAAAGACTAGTTTGAGTGATAGCATGAATTCTTTATTGCAAGATACTACTTGATGCTGCAGATGGTTAAAATTTTCATTTTGTGCATTATTTTAACATAAGTTCTATTTTTGATATAGAGAAGTTGAGAGCTAATTTTTTAGAAGTCAATATTTAATAGTCAGCTATTCTAATTGTATCTCTTCAGATTACTTTAACTTGCTAGCAAGAAATATATGTATTTACTGTACATTTTGAAGCGGTGGAAACCCTGTACCCTTAAAACAAGACATGACTGACACGTATTTTGAATTTCTTCTCTCAGTCCATTAAAAACTCATGGGGATATCACATACTGCAGTGGTTCCATATCTGTTTTCCCCCAAAAGCAAAGCACAGCAGAGGTATAGTTTACCTGTAGCTTTGCATTTGTTTTCCAGTTGGAATTTCAAAAGATCTTGGAAGATTTATATGTGGGAACATAACTTAAGCTTCCTTCAAAATCTCAGTCTGTATCAAAAAGTTATACAGCTACATTTTCAACCTTCTGCCCCTGTAGTTAAAACTCAGCCATTGCAGAGGACTAAAAGACTGATTTTTTCAAGTTTTCATTAAAAATGCATCCACTCAGTTCTTTACCTAACTGGAAACTGAAGTCTTGCAACAATTCACCCTGTAATATATTTCTGACTCTAACTGCTGCATTCAGCATAGGTGTGTATTTCCCAAAGGGCTTCATTCATTCTCGACCATGAGTAAATTTGTATTTACATTAAAATAAGACTTAAGACTGGTTTTCTCCCTGTCACTTTAATATCATTATGTTCCACAACATGTTAGAAGCCCTGACTTGTCTCTTATTTCTAACACTTTGTAAATAAAATTTGATCAGTAGTAAACAGCAGCTTAATCATGTTTGTTTTTGTTGCTCAGAAGCAGGTCAAGTCAGATTTCTTTTTGCCTGACATTTCTAGATTGCAGAAATAACATCCCCAGCTTCATAATCCTTATCAGACCTATACCATAAATATTGCTGATTCACATCTACTTTATTGGCCGGTACAGGAAAGTAACATGTCCAAATAACGCCCCCCTTTTTTTTTTCTTTTTTCAGCGTACAGATAGAAGATTAATATTTGAAATGTCAAAGAATGCAAACTTCTAGGAAAAGGTACAGTGAAAGAATTTACTCAAGGATACAATTCACACTGTTAATTATTGTTTTCTTTGAGAAACATTGAAACAGAAATAGATAATAAACAGTTTGAATAGCAGGAGGAGAAAATATAAGACCCAATTCCTTAAATATTTGCCTATATCTGTTAAAGCTTTCTTTGAAGAAACTAATGTGGCTGCTGTCAAGGCAGGACACTAAACTGGGTAGGTGCACACCATTTGTGCAGCACGGTAATCCTCATGTCCTAGAGAATTTCCTGACATGAAACAACCACGCATTTCAAATGCATTTTGATTTCTATGTAGAATTAATGATTTTTTAATTTATTGTGCTGCACAAATTCCACATATTTGGTCTTGAAAGTGTCACATTATTTTGAATTAGTAATTCCAAAAAAGGTATCATTTTGGCAGACACATTATTTTGATATGTATAGTTAATTCAAAGTCAAAGGAAACAAAACTTAGGGAAAAAGAACTATTTTTGCATTAACCAGATGGAAAAGTATAATTTTAAAATGGAAATTAATATTTGCGATGAAATATAATAAATATTTTATATAAAATATATATTATAATATTTTTCTATCAAACATAACCATATGCTGTACAAAAACTGTTGCCTCATTTTACTATTTCAGTAGCTAATTCTCTTGGGTTTGTGTGTGGAGGGGTGAGATTGTCATCATCTAGGATATTTAGGCAACATGAGGAGCATCCTAGTTTCTCTGCAGGTCATAGGCAAAGTGGTTTAGCCTGTGTGACCCTTCACCAGAAAGCTCTGCTTATATATTAAAAAACATGTACTCGGTCCTGACCTTGTTTCTCTCCTGTTCAGTGTTGCCTCTTGAAATAATGTTTTAGTATGCCTCTAAAAATGGCACTTTGGTTCCTTGACACAGCCTATATTTTATTTTCAAATCTACACCAAAAATGGTTCTGTGAGCTTTCACAAGAGACCTATCAAGGCAAAACTCAGGCTTGCTGTTACATTAGAAAGAATACTCTGTTTACGAATATGAGAGTTAAAAAAAAGACCAGATCTGTTTTGTTAGAAGTATAAACCTGCTTGTGCTGCCATTTAAGAATAATCGTATTGTGGTGGTTACCTTGCTATAGTACGCGTGTAGGTATAGAGCAGCCTTGGGCATGTGCCTCTGAATCCATCTGTCCGTAGTGCAGGTTTCTGCAGTAAGCCGAGATGCAGTAAACCTCATGCAACTGGAAGTAACAGTTGGCTTCACTTTATTTCTCTGTATTTCCATCTTGAGTACATACCAGCAACATAACCAGTGATTAGAGAGACAGATGAAAACAAAACAAAACAACAAAGACCTTCTTTCTTTATTGCAAACAACTACTTGTGGGATCCTTGTTGGATTTGGATCTCCTTTGTGTTCTTGCATGCTGTACTTTTGCTCATACTGACTTTGCCTTGCTCTCCAAGTATGCCGATTCATTCCTTAAAAGAATGAGTAGTTATGTTATATATCCTAAATAAAAACCATTTTTATGTGTGATTATAGCTGTAAACTTGCAGTGTATAATTGAAAAGACTTACATTTTCCTATATATTTTTGAATTTTCCCTCTAACTTTGTCTACCTTTTCCTATTTTTAGCGGCATATATGATCTACATAGTATTGGACATAGTGCGGCGTTCATAACTCAGCTTGTCCAATCAATATGTGAGAAAGGGAATATATCACTTATTATTCCTACTTAATGAATGATGACATTAATTTTTTACAAAATGAGTGTTTAGATAATAACTGAAAAAATAACAGTCCCTAATATAACTGTGCAAAATTTAGCATATCTTTTGAATGGTGTGATCAGGTTAGACAGACCCCTGGGGACAATTCTTTTTGAAGGAAGATAAAAAATACATGCAGTGTCTTGATGCAACAAAAATGGAGGGAGAAAGCAAGTGACCTTGGTTATTGTATACTGAAGATTTCTAAGGAGCAACAGGAAACATTGTGACTTCAGTGTTGAAGTGAATGTGAAATATTGGAGGAAAGAACCCATAACATTTCTGTCCTGCCTCCTTTTCTTCTACTCCCTTGTCATCTCCTGTGCTTCCCAAATATACAATGAAATACGTGCAGTGTAGTTCAACATCTCGTGATTTGTTTCCTGGAATATATAATACCTGCTCAAGGGGACATTCAGATTGTAGCTGCACAGCACCAGTGATTTGTGACCCAGGAACGACGTGGCACAAAGGACAAGAAG
>JANZLQ010000079.1:12833599-12843751 GCA_026212715.1 Elanus axillaris | reverse complement strand
GCTGAGGGTCCCCGTGCTGGCGCAAGGGCACCTCGAGGAACCGGCTCGTCTCGCACCTTTGCAGACTCCCTGTGGAAGTGGACCTCTGTCCAGTCGCTGTGCATTAAAGCTTTTCTGTTTAAGCACAAGTGTATGCTAATTCTCCAATACTGGCATTCAAGTTCTGTCTTTTCTCCTTTTTCTATGCTTACCCAGCTACTATTTCGTTAAAGTGTAACACACAATGCCTGCAGAAAATAAACAGGTGGCATTTAAGGTAGCTACCGGCATGCATAAGATGTATTAAAGCAGAGATGTTATGAGACAGTCTAAATATTGACCTTCCACATTTAGTCCATAAAGTGTTGCAATATTGGTTAGGTTTTTTTGTTTGCCTTTTCCCAATTACTGATGACAAACCATGGTTATTAGATCTTGAAGGGAACTGACAGAAATTTAAAAACTGAGTATCTCCCTGTAGCTGGCCTGTTGGAAGCTATAGTTTCTTTTTAGTGGTCATAGGCACTGAAGGATTCTGCGAGGTAGATGTGAGAGGAAGGATTGACAAGCTGGTTTAATACACTTTTGGCTAACAACTTCACAAAACCAAGTAGCTGTCGTAAGAGGTTGGTGTAGGTTTAGGGACTGCGTTTTGTGTCTTTCTGAAATAACAAATAATTACTTCCTTTTTTTTTTTTTATCCAGCTGTTTTACAGATTTTGGAGCAGCTGGATAAAAAAACCTAATGAAGATACTTACATATGATGATGAGCCCAAACACGTTTTCTCTGCTAGTTCTTGGGTACACAGATTGACTTCACATAGGAACATGATAAGCAAATTTTAGTGACAGCTTATTGTCCTTCATTTTTTTAATGCTCAATATTGTCTTCTGTTGATGGTTTTCTTACCATATTTGCATTCTGCATGAGGTGACACGGGAAGATAATCAGCATTTTGGAGGCAATTAAAAGGTTTATGATGAAATCATTCTGCCTATTAAAAGGATCTGTTCTGCAGAGAAATGAATCAGCATTCTCACAAGGTGAAGAGTTTGGAAATAGGGTATTCATGGTGCTGGCTCACCTTGCAGGAGCTCCATGTATGGAAAGAACAGAAAGCTATATTCCCAAGATTTTGTGAGAGTAGAAATAATTTATTCTGTCCACAGAAATTCAAACTATTAATGACTATTAATATTAAATGTTGAAACTTTCATTTAGTGACAGTGAATGCATTACAAAAAATCAGTATGTAATCGAGGAAATAAATGTTTAAGTGAAAAGAAGGTGGTGTTCATGGTTTGTAACACCCTAATTAATAGTGATAATTGCATTGCACTTTTGCTGCATCTGTCATTTCCACATTTTATTGTGTTTTTTTCTAGAGTAGTTATGTATTATTATCTCCACTTTGCATGTGGAGAAACTGATCCTCAAAGAAATTGCCTTGTGAAATTGCCTGTTTGTATGCTTGAGATCTTCTGCACAGCTGTAAAGCATCTGACTTGTCATGCAGTAGAAAAAACATAACCATGGTGGGTGCTGCTAAAGGAAGGATGGCACCACATCCCTCTCTCTCTCTGTTCCTCTCTAAAGCACCTTTTGTTGAGCAACCACAGCTTGACAATGGCCTTGTCAGGCCAAGTTTCCCATGTTCTGGGATTCTCACCTTCGCTAGCTGCAGGCCCATCAGCATAACCCTTAAGGAAGGCCAAATCCAAATCTCCTTTAAAGGGGAGTTTGATTTCATGAACTGTGCTATAATATCATTATGCTTTATTTCTGAAGCTTTTAATTTGGATCTAAGTTACTGATTACTTAAAAAAGCTTAGAAGATACCATGTCAAAAACAAAAAAAAGATGATGAATAGCTGAATGGCGTGAGAAAAGGGGAAGAAACAATGAAGACAATCGGTATCAATCATATATCTGTTCTGCAGAATAAGAAATACAATATAAAGAGTCTTTCACTCATTCATTATTGATTCAAATACAAAGTTAATTCACTGCCCCTGTCTAGTTTTTACTGGGCAAAGTGCCAGTCTCAGAAAGGCAAGCATCAAATTGCATCAGCTCTTTTCTTAATCAGGTGTCTTAGCTATAATGATTCCAAAAATTGTCTGTAGGCATACAGTTTAGTAACTATCCTCCAGATATTCCATCATTTATTCCTTTGTAGATTGGTGAAAAGAAATTCTGACCTAATGCTGCTGTGAACAGTAACCTGCCATCTGTAAAATACACTAGGTTAAAAGCAAAAAATTAAGTGTCAACATGTATGTAGCAGTGTCCCATACTGACTGATTAGACAGTTGTTAAGGTTAAATTCAGATTGAGATTCATGTATTGGTGCAAAAAATATGGAAATGGCATAGATAGATGATCTGGTGGCTCAGACACTGTCTCAAAGTTAAAAAAAAATAATTGTGGGGATTCGCCACAGATCATCAGTACAACCTGGCACTTGTTACGTGATGTGCTTCCCCCAAATTTTCTGTTATTAGTTGGTCTCAGTTAAACACCTTCAGTAATGAAGCCCTACTTACTCATTACTATATTCCAAAATAATATTATTGCACAAATTTCAGATCTATTTATCAGAATAAAATTTTGATTTCACACAGGAAGGCAAGCATAGGCGTCCTTATCTTCCCTGGGTGTCAGAGAAGGTTGGGCTAACTCCTTTTGAAAGTGAATGGCTTCACTCACCTGGCTACTGTAGTCATTTAGGGGAAGGCATTATTGCATAGATTTACTGCAAGAAAGAACTTTTTGATGCAAGCTGAGAAGTCAGAATTGATTTTAGTGAAGAAAAAGAAAAAAGTTCCTTCAAGAATTCCAACGCTAGTAAAACGAAAGACAAGAAGTAAAAATAATGAGGAAATTTAACAGAGGGTTTTTTTCAGCATCTGTTTAACTGGACTTGGGATTGCATTCAATGAATTTACCATTTTTAATTTTATGAATACTACTCTAAAGGAGTCTGCATATCCCAAACACACATTTTCCTGCCTTGACATATTTACATTTATTTTATATTTCACATTAATACTTGTGCCTAATGTTATTTGAATGTGTTTAAAACAGCTCTATAATTGTTTTTACCCTGTATTTCTGATTAGTACTTAAATTTCATTTCTTAGTCTACTTTTTGTTCAGTGGTTACTGCATGTACAAAACTATGTGAAAAAAATTGGTAATAGGGAAGAATGAGTATGTTCCTACTACCTTAGCAATGATCTAGAGGGCTTTTTTTCTAACCAGCTGCATGCACAAAGAACTTGTGCAGCACTTCTGCTCGTCTGATTTTAATTAGCAAATATTCTGCATCTGTCAGTAGGCATCAGAAAAGCTGTACTAACTGAACAGTGGAAATTCTTAGTTTGAGGCCAATGTGAAAGGCACTGATGGATAAGATATAAAAGAGGAGGAAGAAAGCAAGAAACCAAAGGGAACCACAGTGGGACTGTGACTGGAAGGCAAGATCTCAATGAAGAACCACCATTTCAGGTTTAATTCAGACCTGTATTAGGTAGATAAAGATGAATGTGAATTTTAACTTATACTTAATCTTCATTAAAGTAATTATCTCTCTTAATTAAGTATTTGCTAGATGGTGGCTGTGCAATGGAGTATGAAACCCTAAGCGAATAAAATCAATTTCATTTTTTTCAGCCTAGCTTTTCTGTCCATTAATAAACAAAGCATAGAAAATATACTTTTTGGAGTAATGTGATGTGCTCATAACTCTTTTAAGATTGATATCTCCTGAAATAATGAATATAGACATTGTTCTGGGTCCCTCTCACCTGTTATTTTGATCCAAGCAGACTATTTCAAACTTGCTTCCCATATCTTTTTTTATTTAGTTAATTTTTTCCCCAGATGTCAAGTAAGCCACATTCCAGATATATTTCACACCTAAATGAGTGGACTAATGGAATGGTGTTTATAAGGGAGGGTATAATTTATCCAGACACTCTGGACTATTAATCACAAGAATATGAATTAAGCTCTGGCATGCTTATTTTTTGTAATATGTATGAAAATTGCTTATTTACTTCCATGCTGTTGCAATGAAAAGAAACAGACTGGTTCTAAATGGCAATGTACTGTAGTGTGAAGCAATTAACTGAGTTATATGTTCCCTTCAGTCAGGATAATTTTCTATTAACTGTACAAACTCATAAAGACAGGACAAAATAAACCTGGGTCGGTGAGCACCTCAGCCAGGAGTAGCAGAAAATAAACACCCTCATGCAATGAAAATCTGGATGGAGTGGGTGGATCAAGAGACTGGAAAACTGTCTGATGAATGTGTGACTGTAAGAGGGACTAAGACTGAAATTTGAAGTTTTTTATGTATTGGGTCAATGATTTCCTCTGTGGAAATTCCCAAGTTGCACAGTCTGATACTCTCAAAACTATTCAGATTTTACTCTAGTTATTGGGAAATTGTCCTGTTGCCTGTGATAGTGCAGGTACTAGACCTTCTTTTTATATTTTTTTCTGTTCCTGCCCCCAAATGAATACTGTTTATGCTCTAAGATAGCTGACTATCTCTTACCGCAATGCCTTATCAGCCTGCCTACAACTAAAATCTGACCTTGATTAGGATTTCTATACCCATAAAAAGATGGCACAGTTAGGTAAGCAGAAGTATCAAAAATAGTCATATAATTCCCAAATTTAGTGAGGCTTTTTTTATAATTGAGAACAATCAGGAAGATTTTAAGGCCTCAAAGTCAAAACAACCCTCCTGCCCCATTCATATCCCACTGACAGCATCCTGTGATACTTGTCATGCTGTGAATTAGGTCTGCACACTCAGATCAATGTTCTTCACAATTTTAAAGCCCAGCATATGTATTTGGTTTGCCTTTTATTTCCAGAAGTACTGAAAGTGATTTAACTACTGTGCAACAGACAGAAAAACTGATTCCCTAAATAAATGATATAGGAGCTACTGGGAAGTGTCTGTTATATTTACATCTATGGTTTCATTTATTTGTCTGTTATGTTAACATTTATGGTTTTACTTTGTATCTGTTTCTCAAATTGTTAATCTATGTACGGTATAAATTCAGTAAAAACAGCAACACTGTGCAGGAGTGTGATGTATTTAAATGCAAGTGTATTATGTATAATTACACTGCCTGTAATGGTGTCTGTGTGATTTCTTTCTTGAAAAGGTGAGGAGGAAGAAGGACAGGCTTGTATAAGGTCATCTTTTTGCCTGTTGATGCAGAGTTATTTCAACTGTAAAATAAAAAAGAACAAACTAAGTCCCTTATCTGATGACCTATGTCTTTTCTACCTGAATGCTAGAAAGATTTTCTTAGATCTTTGATTTTTCTTTTAATTCTTTCTGTAGTCCTATCAGGCTGAAAGGCTGTGCTCACCTGGGTTTATTTAATGAAACTGTAATGGCACAAAGTAAAATGCTGAGAATTTAAGTATTTGGGATCTTAAGATCTTGGTAGGAATGTAATTAACAAGGAACAAAAAATGGCAAGTAATGCTCCTAGCAAGGAAGCTCTGACACATATAAGAATTTTAAAAGCTTTAAGGCATTTTTTCAAGTGCTGCTTAGAATAACGTTTGGGGAAAAAAAAAACCTTAATTACTTTTCCTTAAGCTTAATCATCCTATTTTCTTGAAGACACTAACATTCCTGCCCTTAAAGTAAAAACCCAAGATGAGGGTGTTCTGGATAAACACTCTGGAGATATCAGTAATATTTTCTGGATGATTTTGGTATTGTCTAAGAATTCTTGACAGAGAATTTGATTGTAGGAGCTTGATTTTGAGGCCAATGAGTAGTGACAGAATTGTTTATGTAGAACTTAATCCTTCAGTTTTTCAGATTGTGTATAGTTTCTTTGAAGACATTCAACTTATTTTGAAATGAAGGTCTGACCTCATCCTTTTGGGCTTTTTGAAAATTCAGGGGGTTTTAATCTTTATCTTACTTCTGCAACTCATTAGAGGTGATTTTTAGGAGCTGCAAGGTGACTTGCGTCCCTGGGCTGGTAAGGATGTGTTTCCAGTTGGCATAAAACAGTCTCATGCTAGTGAATCTGAAGCCATATGGATAAATTAAGAGGTAGAACAATTAATGGCAACCACAATAGAGGTCACTATGTAAATTCTATTAAACACTTTTTTCCAGTGTTGTTTTTCCTTTATGTATCACCTGTGGTTTAAAGATCTTTGGATGCTGGAAGCTTTATATGCTACAGCTTCACAATGCCTAGTTAAATATAGTCCAATCCCAAGCTAAAATACAACAGTAAGAACTGCTTCTCCAAACCATGTGATTTCCAAGACAGCTGTCGAAATCAGACTATAAAAATATTAAAAGTACCTTCATTATCTGTCTGTCAAGAACAGATGCCTTATTCTGTCATAGCTGAAAAGGATCTTCTTCTTCACAGGCCTTTTGATCTCTTGGGATGGGAAAACTGAAGATACAAAAACTTCTTGAAACACTTCAGGAATTCCACTACTGCACTTAAGCCCTGGTCAGAAGGTCACCTGTGTTCACAGTTGTCTTCACATCTTTTGGGGAGAGGATAAACATGAATAGAGGGTGCTTGGAGTAGCAGCTAATGCTATCATATCTGCCATTGAACCAGGAACAAGATATGGGCTATGCCATCTCTCCCTTTCACCCATGCAGAGAAATCTTCAGAGTGGAAACCAAAAGTAGCTCAGTGCACCTTTGCTGTGTCCACAGCCATGAATGAGGTCACTGAGCTGCCCAGAGCTGTGGTGTGCTGCAGAGCACAACTCGCCTATCTCTTCCTTCGTGTCCTGGTTTCAGGGGGATAGTTAATTGTCTTCCTAGTAGCTGGTATGGTGCTGTGTTTTGAATTCAGTATGAGAAGAATGTTGATAACACTCTGATTTTTTCAGTTGTTGCTAAGTAGCATTCAAACTTAGTCAAGGATTTTTCAGCTTCTCATGCCCAGCCAGCGAGAAGGCTGGAGGGGCACAAGAAGTTGGGAGGGGACACAGCCAGGACAGCAGACCCAAACTGGCCAAAGGGGTATTCCAGACCATGGGACATCACATTCAGGGAATAACTGGGTGCTGTGGGGGTGGGGATCACCGCTCGGGGACTTACTGGGTGTCGATCAGTGGGTGGTGAGCAATTGCACTGCGCGTCATTTGTATGTTACAATCCTTTTTTTACTACTGTTGTCATTTTATTAGTGTTATCATTATAATTATTACTTTCTTCTTTTCTCTTCTGTTAATCCATTCTTATCTCAACTGTTTTGCTTCTTTTTCACAATTTTCTTCCCCATCCCCCTGGGTGGGGTGGGAGTGAGTGAGTGGCTGCGTGGTGCTTAGTTGCTGGCTGGGGTTAAACCACGACACTTCATAACTACTCGGACACTATGGCTGGGGTTGTACTACTTTGTAAAAGCTGTGACAGCACTCAAAATACTGAAAGCAATCATATTTGTGGACAATAAAGAGGGAGAAAAATATTGTGATAGTAATATGAGAAAAAGAAAAATTGAAGCTCTGGGAAGATACTTCTCTTTTTTCAAGCACATGGTCTTTAAAATAATCTATCATTTGTACAGCAGGAGGCACACAGCAGGGAGTACTTTTTGAGAAGATCCCATTAAACACATGAGAAGTAAAATTGCAAGAGCCATTGAGATGTTTCCCCTTCCTGTTCCTTGAAAGCGAACAGGGAATAAGGAAAAATAGATGAAACAAACAAAAAAATGTTGTCAGTTGTTCCAGTCATAGTCATGTGATTCTGAACATATCTGAGCATATCTTTATCCAATACATTTTGGTTTGTAGCGTGCCTACAGCAGGGAGACCCCTCAGACATTTTAAGGCTTTGCCACCATAGAAACATTTAATAATGACATAGTACTAGCCTATGCTTGGTTTGTTATGAAGAAGGGTGGGTTTGTCCTAGAGGTTGTTGTCAACTTGCCTAAGATTCTGAGTCCAAGATATTATTTACTGTAGCAAACCTGCAGTAATTTTCACTGAAGAAAACATGTTCTGTATTTTTAGCTGTGGTGCTAACTCATCAAAAATGTAGAAAGGAACATGGGTATACTGCCATTATTATTATTGCTAGTATTATTAATGTCACAAACTAGCAGAATGATGCTTGTGAGCATTTTAAAAAATGAATTTTCTTAAGACTAAATATTCATCTTTTCAGAATCAGTGGGATTTAAAACCTTTCAAGAAATCCTCAGCCATTTGTAGGGATCAGGGATATCCTGTGGTTTTTTATTATATGATGGTGAACATTGACGAACACTTAATGTGACTGCTGCATTTTTCTTCTTTGGGACCTCCACTTGGCTGGCCATATGTCAAGCTGCACCTTACCAGCACCAAAGCATGGGAGATTAAAAAAAACCTACCAGAACTGAAACTTGTGGGGAGAAAGTTAGGTATTTCAGAATTTGCATAGACTATTTTCGGCAATAATATGAAACTTTGGAGAGGTAAATACTAAACAAAAGTGGTTTGTTTTGTTGATACAATAGAGTTCAGCATCTGTGATATATCTGTATGATCTGTCTAAAGGAAGAATAAGTCAATTTATTTGGAACATAAGACTTTGACCTACAAATAAAGTACTGCCTATCGGTAGAGCAGCTATAATTGCCAATGTGCGCCCTTACCTTGTGGTAGTAAAAAAAAAAGATAGAACGGTCCTGAGAGAAGACTTAAAAAAACCTGGATGGCAAAAAATACAATGAATTTTATTTAGCTTATTGTCTTCAGTTGTTGTGATAGTGATACATCTTCTGCAAAGTATACAATTGTCCTAAGAACATGCCTTCTCCTGCAATGTCTCACCTGTTCCTGCTGTTTTCTTTTTATGAACTCCCATTTCTGCTTTTTCCCCAGTCAGAGAGGGAGCTGGGAGCCACATTTGCCAATGAGAGGGTGATTATTTTCCCATTCTCACCCCAAGGATTTAATCCAAAGCTGTCAATCAAGCAGTGTTCATAACAAGTGAGTAGCATCCTAAAAGAGGTTGCTGGTAGCGCCAGGAAGGATAAGGATCCTTTTGTGGGGTGTAGTTACAAAGAACTTTTAAATTGTCCTTGGCAGAGTGAAAAAGGAAGAGTTGTTAACAGAGTTTCCTCCTGCTATTGGAGGCACAGGTGAAACTTTGGGTTCTTGAAGGTCCTGGCATGGCCTGAATGTCCCCTGCAGAGGGGAGGGGACCGTAAAAGTCTTCTTGCACAGAGCCACTTCATGAGCTGTCACCAACATGTCAGAAGCCCGTCTGTGGGATCAATAGCATGAAGATGGCAGATGACTTCTGCTGTGCAACCCTCAGTCTGACATACTTGTCTTTTACACTTCTCTGGTGACAGGTTCATATTCAATCAAATTGCCATATCTGACTCTTGCTGGTTTCTGTAGATTTTTTTTTTTAATAGAAAGATCTATCCTGTTGTCTGAAATATCTTACACATGATTACGTGAATGGAGAGTCTAGGTCTTCAGTTACAGTCAGAAACAAAATATCTCTAAGAACTCTGAAAGTTTAATTATCACAAGTTTTAATTTTGATTAAGTTTAACTTTGCTGAAGACTTTTTTTCTACAATTAAAACCTGATGACTGCTAATTACTCTCCCTTTAAATTTGCCTTTGAATACAGTCTTGAAGTTCTCAAAGATGTTATTATAATGCAATACTATTTCTTCAGGCACAGAGAACTTATACTAAATCACATTACAAAACTTTACAAAAGGGACTGTATCTTGAGCAATTTTCAGCCCTTTTTAAGCTCTCTATTACTGTGATCTCTTAAGTCTTGAGTTCTTTAGTTAATAAACTTGAAGTGTAGTTGCAATGCATGTCAGAAAGGAGCTGTAGTAAATGCAGAAGTCAGCTATTTCTATTAATTATCTGCATCTTGCAAACGGTGGAGAGTATTCCACCTTCCTGATCTACTCATGGTCTCTGCAGCAATAGCAGTAAGGTGGGCTGAAGTCAAACAGCATAATGTGTGGCTGAGAAATCCTCCATTTCTTTTTCTTTCTTTCTTTCTTTCTTTCTTTTTTTCTTTCTTTCTTTCTTTCTTTTTCTTTCTTTTTCTTTCTTTCTTTCTTTCTTTCTTTCTTTCTTTCTTTCTTTCTTTCTTTCTTTCTTTCTTTCTT
>JANZLQ010000079.1:12791054-12808420 GCA_026212715.1 Elanus axillaris | reverse complement strand
TAGACCGTCTGCAAGGCCTCTTGTCCCTCAAGAGAGTCAACAGCACCTCCCAGTTTGGCAATGTCAGCACACTTGCTAATGGTGCATTCAACTCCTGCATCCAGATAATTGATAAAAATATTGAAGAAAGCTGCCCCTAGAATTGAACTGTACAAGAACTGAGAAGCATCACCATATGTTACTAATCCTTCATCCTAGCTCTGTGCATAGATAGTTCATCAGCACTGTCCCCTGGTCTTGTGCGGGCACATGCTTTAATTTTGTTCCGTTTAGCTGGAACACCCAATACAGAGTTTAGTCTGACTTATTGCTTATTGTAGGAGGGCAGGTTATCAGAATGAATTAGAGTGGCATACAAAGATAATGCTTCACTTATAAAGCCAGTTGCTGCATAGTTAAATAACCTGTATTTGAATTAATTTACAGGTGGTGTAAGTTTACAGAGGATTAGTGCATTGTGTCATGTAATGGTAATAGGAGCTGCAAATCCAAGTTTGCTCTATTGCAGAAACATGGTTTCAATATCCCTGCACTCAGAAATGTTTCCATCTGGGGAAAAAAACAAAACCCAACATTGCAGTCACCAGGAATCTTTGAGAGTTTTAGAAATATATTCACAGGGTGACAGTGACTAGACTTTTGGTTTGACCTACCAAGAAATTAGAACTGAGTTATGAATCTCCACATCTCTTCTTTCTTGTGACTTATTGTTCTGTGCGTATGTCATTTGGGAGTTAATTATTCGAACAAAATGTGAACTGTCTTTTTTCTTCACAGCACTCGGGACCAGGCTGCCCTGTTACTGTAAGGAAGCTGCCCAGTTCCTGTTTCTTTGAAGACACACATGATACAGAGGATGGCAGCTCTGATCTTTTTGAGATTGCTGGGACCGTTTCTCTTGTGGAAAATGCACAGAAGGGATCTGAAATTATTTCTAACTAGTGTTGAATTTTACTGTAGTGACTGGGCTTGCAATAGCAGGAAAGACAATCATATGTGGTGCAGGCTGAGCACTACTGTGTTTGCTGATGGTTCTGAATAGCTTAGATTCTCCAAAGTAAAGACTGACAAGTCCTTATGGATCCTTTCCAGCATCTCTGCTGCAGTTTAAGAAAAAAATAAGACATCTGCTATATTTGAAAAGCATAGTAGAAAATAGTATAATAGCATTTATATCAATGTCTTTTTTATTTATTCATTTATATTTTTAAAAAAGGTGATGTCTGTCTACAGTTCTTGGTGAATTGACAAGCAATATGATCAAGAAATCTGCAGGGTTGAAATTTTCAGCAGAAACACAGCTACCCTATTCCTCTTTTATCATGACAGGAACCATTACAGTCTGCTAAATTTACCAGATGTATAACAAATTGGGTAAGAATTTGTACTCAGGTAGTTGTGGCAGTTACCTGTGCTGTAATACTGGAGCTCTAAGCAGAAGCTTACATTTTCTCTTCTATGCTTTCAAAACCCTGGGATTTACTCCTTTATGAAAACAGATTTTGGAGATGTTTATTGTTAGGAATTTCACTGGGCATTGGAGACTTTAATTTCCTTTGCAACACTTCCATGATTGTTCATAACACTGAAACAGATAGAAAAATGAAAATACATTCAAAATAATATAACAGTGATGGTGTAGGTATGCTATTTTATGTTTCAAGAGTATGTCAAGAATGAGAATTTTCTCTGAAAAGGCAAAGAACCGAAGTAATACGCATTCATAATAAAATAACAATAATTCAGTAAGGTGATTTGAATAAAGCACTTACGTGCTTAGTAGTATATCTGCTTTTTTTTCAAGCCATTTCAGTTTGTTAAGTAATGGTCCATCTCCTCAGAAGCCTTGCCTTGCTGCCTTACTTCTGTCACTGTCTACCCAGACATCTCAACACACTTGTCAGGGGTGCAGAAGAATCACAATCTCTGTTTTAAAGATGGGGAAAATGAGATAAAGAGAAGGGGTAGATAGTACACTGTTGGTATAGCTCCACTCACTTCATAGAACCAGTCAGTCCTGAAACCTGAGGTATTCCAAATGTGCATACTTAAGCAAGTTAAAATTTAAATTTGGAGTTGTTTTTAGGTTTTGATTCTAAGGACTCTGAATGGATTATGAACTGTCACAGTTCAGAAGTCCTTGGTTTTAGCAGGGTTCAGGTTAAAGGTATGTATATAACCCCAAGGGATTGTTGCAATTGCTAAGAATGTAAAAAGCTTTTGCTAGGTGAATTAAACATCTGAATGCTAAAGATCTATTAAGCAAAGGCAGGGATAGAAAAATAGCCAAAACATTCAGAAAAGCTTCCTAACATGAAGTGGTGTAACCATGGCAACAGGAACTCAATATCTCCCCATGTGAAGTTGCCCCCTTTTTGCCTGTCTTACTTTGGAAAATAGTAAGACCAGGGTGCAGTCCTTGGAGCTGATAAGAACTGATAGCAAACTCAAAGAACCTCCTGAAACACTTTATAAACCTTCATGAACAGTTTTACATTGATGCTGGACACATAAAACAACTCTTTTACTGTTTTATTGAATCTTTGCAATTTGGCACCATTTGAAAGATGCAACACAAGTCTGAAGTAATTCTCCCCTCACATTAGAGGGGCATGATAAGGATTTATTAACCATGCAACTGTTAACAGAAGTGCAGGTAATACCCAAGTATGGTTTTAGTTATTATTCTGTAAATACACAGAGTAATTTAGTTTGGGAGCTCCTTACTAACTTCTGTATGAGAACAACTCTGGTGACAATGCAGAATTATACTCTTTGGGAAGGAAAAAAAAAGATAACCGTCATTACATCCAGGTCTGGATCATAAAGATCCAGAAAACATTTGAGTGAACATAATGTTAAAGTTTTGGCTAGCAGCACTGGGGTTTTTTTTACTGTGTTTATCCCATAAAAATCTATACCAGAGAAAGCAAAAATATGTGGTTTCTAGAGCAGAGGGAATTTTGTCTGGAGCCTTTTAACTTGTGGGTGTCTCAGGAAGTGAATACTGTCTGTTTATAGATCTACTCTACCGCATGCATTTCTTTGTGTTTGATGTATCTGGGACATCCTACCTGTGCTTTGTACAGATTCATGTTTATGTGCTGTATGGTTTGTTCACAGACTTCTGTCTGAGAAAGCCCAAGCTGATGCATGGGAACTGTAGCAATGTAGTGTGCTGTTTAACTTATTATTAACTTATTATTAACTTATTATTAACTTATTATTACCAATACTTACAATTTTGTAAGACAAAATTCATGCTTGGAGAGAAGTAAGATTTGGGGAAATATTTTTTTTTAATGTGGAAAACTTTTAAGTCCTTACTTTAAGGCTGCTTCAAGGCTACTTCTTATGGAAACACTCTTTTTGTAATAATAGCAGCAAACACATAAAAATAGTGTTATTTGGAAACTGTCTGAAACACTGGTTTGCATCTGAAGCGAGTTAGTCAAATCTGTTAAAAGACAACCATAACCATGTTCTGTAGGGTGCTGACAATGAATATTGTATTTCATGAATATAACTTCTTGGCTTGAGAATGGTAAAAGTATGTAAATAAAAAAAGGAATCCATTTTATTTAGCCTAGGAGATCAAGGAAGCTGTAGTTTATCAGGAATATCATCTTCCTGTGGAAATACCTATATGCTCTAAATGTGTTCTTTTTTAGGTGCACAGTTCCAATATGACCTTTTCTTACTTGGGGCGTTTTTCAGGAATATCAGTGGCAATTCACAGTCATGGACTGGTTTAGTCTGAAGGGAACCTCTGGGGTCATTATTCACTAAATCCTCTCCCTTCTTCTACCCCAGCTCAAACACAGGTCCAATATTTAAGTTACATTTGGTTGCTGAGCTCTTTGTTCATTCAATCTTTTAATGTCTCCAAGGATGGAGATCCCACAGCCCCTGTGGACAGCTCCATCCAGTCTTTGTCCACTGTCTTGGTGAAGAGTTAGTTCCTTCTATCTACTTGGACTTAATTTCTTGTACTATAGGTGGTGGCTGTTGCCCATTATCCTTCTGCTGTACAACTCCAGAGTGTGGCCCATCTTCTTTATAACCCACCACGCATTAAGTAGTTGAAGATAATATTTAAATCCCTCAACAGCTGCCTTACTCAGGCCAAATAAGCTTTTCAGTCCTTCCTTGTTTGTTGTGTGCTCCCAGGCCTGGCCGCCCCAGGGGCCCTCTGCCAGACTCATTCCAGTACAGCAATGTCTTTTTGCTTCCACAAAACTGGATGCAGGGCTGCCGATGTGGGCTTATAAGTGCTGTAACATGAGGTCTGAAGCATAGCTTCTAACATGTTAGTCTGGTCATGTCTGTCATCTTTGCAAACTTTCTTAGTTAACCCCTAGTACTGTTTCATAACCATCAAACCTGACATAAGATTCATGTAGGTGCACTCAGGAGGAACACGGGCAGGCATTGCTGACATTGCTAACAAGATCTGTATCAACTGAATGGCAGTGAAAGGTGATAGAAAAATATTTCTAAATATGCTGTCCGTGTCCTACTGATTGGCATTGCCTGATGAACAAGGCAAGGGTGCCATACAATGGTCATAAATGACCTTCTCTCTAGAGAGGTTTCAGGATCTGTGGATGCTCTTTTGACCTATTACCCATATTACTTCAGATGACTTGAAGGCAAGGATGCAGGAGACAGCAAGACCATGGCCTTGTCTTCTGCATACCAGTGTGCGTTACAGGCTGGTAGGAAATATTTTTCCTGGATTCAACTTGAGTCTGTAAGGATGTGTCTTGTCCCAACACATGTGTGGCAAAATTGTATAATCACATTCCTTCTATTTAAAAACAGTGCATAATGAAACTGGGTTTGAAGACGGGGAGATTGGTAATTTAGGGTTAAATTGGCATTATCTGAAGGTGCTAGATATAACCTATGTCCTCTAGAGAACGAATAGTTAGCTTGCTGGCTCTTGTTATCTCTTGCTGGCTTATGTTTTCTCTCTTCTGTTGTGTTTTTCTTGGTGAGAATAGTGCATTACAGCTGTTGTTGCCCCCAAAATATTGCAATATACACCCATATAGAATTTTTTTTATTTGGGGGGGTGAGCGGGGACAGACAAATCAGAAAATTAGCATCTGTCTGACAGGATGAAATGCTCAGTCTTGCAGGTTTTTTGCATTCAGAAAAAGTTAACATTCAGAAAGGTTCCTAAAGCATTCACTGTGGCTGGAAACAGGGTAGTTATGTTTCTGGAGCTGCAGTGTAATCTTCTGTCAGAATATACATTTTTAATTAAAGAAAATGCCATCTCATTTGTTTTTTTGGCCCTCTAATATTACACATGTGACAGTGATATTGTCTTAGGGACAAATTTGGAACAATGTACTAGATGATTCCGTAAGTTTTACACTTACAGACCATTATTCCTGTAAGCATACTGTGGCTAGTATTTCGCTAATACAGTCAGTATAGCAGCACTTCAAAAATCTTGCAGAAAGCTGTAGCGGAGGAGGGATCCTTTTTCCAACAGAGGGCAGTGTTTATTTGCTAAACAGTTTGTCGTGTTGTGCATCGCTGTAAAACGTTCACTTTCCGTAGGCAAAGAGCAGAAAACGACACTACAAACCAGTCCTCCCTCTGGTTCGTTCTCTTTTTCATTACTGTTGCTTGGAGCATAAATGCCTTTTTTTATAAAGATTAAAAAAAGGAAATAGGCGGTTTCCATATCACAGAATTGGAGACAATGGGAGAGGAGCATCTTCCTATGGTAAAAATGCAACTTGCTGTTGGAAGTGTGTAGATGTATTAAAAATAAATCTGTTTTACAGCCCTCTTTCCTTCCACACACATGCACATAGTCTCACCCCTTTCATCACCAAGGAATTTAGTAAATCTAACAGTGTCCTTTAATCAAATACATCAGGAGATAAAGCTCAGCTTGCCAAGCTTTGTAGCTAGGTTTAGGTGGTCATGGTTTAGGTAAGACAATCTTAGTCATTTGGGGCTCTTTACAAAAAATGAGGGTCTTAAGTTAGTTGCAGGTATGGAATTAAGGATTTGCAGGATTACTTGAATATAGCACAAAAACCCCCAGAAATGTAGTGAAGAAAAGAAATCAATCAAGCACAATATTTGCATGATGCATACATGGTTTTCAGAGGTCATATCTGATCTGGATAAGGTTTAGCGCTATCATGAGCTCTGAAAGCCTTTAATCCAGTGAAATTGCCTAAACCCCCCAAGAAAACTCCATGTATAGCTTATAACAGCAATAATGACATTTGTGCATGATAATTCTTTGGGGATCAGTTACCAGATGTTAGAATTTCGCTGTATCTTCAGATATCTGTTTTTCTCAGCTGGCCATTGATTACAGGCTATTCCCTGAAATTTATTTACCACTGCTCAAATTGAAAAATGGAAAAAATAAGTAACTGCCATGCAGAAAACTGAAAGATAGAAATTGTTTTGCAGTGTTTGAAGTAAAACAGCTTTTAAAGTTTGAGGGTTTATAAAAAAAATTACAAAAGTAATTTTGAACTTTAATTCTCTTCTTTTATCCCTTTGCTTTTATTTATTACTATTACTAAATATTTTGCAGTCAGGTGACATAAAACATATGATACATAGAGATGTTCTGTGAATTGTGAAATGTTCGCTGCTATTTTCAGTACAAATTTGGAAAAACTTGACCCTGGAAAAAAATATATATGAAGCTTGGGAACTCTCAATTCTAAAAGAATGTATCTTAATTCTTGGCAGCATGTTGTGTAAAAGATTATGTATTTCATTTTTGCCTTTTTTTGACAAAACAATCATAAAATTAGTCTTTTTCTTTGTCCTCAAGCTCTTCCACACTGAAGATGTTTTAAAGGTCTGCTGAGTGGGAAGCAGGAAAAGAAGTAAGTTGGCAGATGGGTGGAAAATCCAGAACCTAGGGGTTTTTTTAAAAACAACTTTAACTCAGATATAGGCTAAGGTGGCATTGTAGCTGGAAATTCCCTCTCAAAAATCAGGAATTATATAAAAAATAGTTTTACAAAACCAATAAAAAATATGTTTGTCACTGTAAGTCCATATTTGGGAGAAAAAGGAATGATTTTCATTAAAGTAATTGAAGACATTGAAATTATCTTCAGCTAACGACTGTTTATCTGTGCAGTTTTGTTGGCTTTAAAACTGGATTTTCATGCTAGCATTCGCTGAAGAGAGAGGTCTTCATGTCGATGAAATACCTGCCTTGATAATATGCCCTTTCTGGAAGCTTATTTTCAGCATAGATCACTTCTGTGATCTGATTTACAATTCAGTACCAGAAACTGTTTCTCTGGCTCAACTGCAGAGTTGCAGGGGAGTGCAAATTCACAGCCAGAAGAAGGAAACTTCTTATTCTTAATCAACCTTGTGCAAGAAGCCAAGGTATTACCAGACAGTTACTACCCTAAGCGTCTTTGCTACCTAACAGAGAGTGTTCTCAAAGACAGTTTCTGTGCTGGTCTAGTATTTGGAGAGCCTCACTCCCAGGGGATACTCTAGTGAGCTTTTATTAAGTGCCATTCAGAGTCCTGGGTCCTCTGGAAGAAAAAAACCCAACAACTTCTGTCATTTGAGTTTGTTTATTCTGACAAAAGGGAAGGTGCCGATATTTGCAGTTACATTGTTTTGTAACTTGTCTTGGTATAGTATAATATAGGATGAGACTGCTGATGAGCAAGTTTTAAACTTACCATGACAAATGTTTCCTGAAAGTGAAAGTGTTTCCTGTGGCAGTCCGTTAGTCATCTAGCTAAATCTTGGCCTACTTGCTTTCCTTTCTTAAAACATGCTCTTGAAATGAAGAAGTCATTAATATTCTTTGCATCATTCAAGGATTGCAAGCTTGTGGGGCTTTGTAGTCACAGATCCCATGTTGTGTTTTGGGGCAGTATTTCTCCTATTTCAGCAGCAAAAATCACTTCTCATCGTCTTTCCTATATTCCCCTTTTTTTCCAAAGGTACTTTTGGATTATATATTAGAGAATGTGCCCCTGCAAATCCTAGTTGTTTTGAACAAGGCATCTAAACTTGCCTGCTTGAGTGACAAACCCAAATACCTCATAGTAAACAACACTAGAGTTACTTAATAGCTATGGCTGATTCTAATGGATATTCTAGAACTAATGTTCTTTTTCTTATGTCTTGAGATAATAAAAAAGAAAATAGATGGCCTTCTTAATTTGTCAGAAGTTGAAAAAGCACTTGAATTTAGATGACTCATTAGATACAAAGCTCTTACAGTAAATAATCCCTAACAATTTTATATTTTGTTTTTATTATCTATGTGTTGCTAAATTCAGAAGTCCTGTTGGCAAAGAGCACAGCAAAAACCTCTTTCAACATTGAGAAGACCAAAGAGGAAACTATCCTGGTCAAATACCAGCACAGAAGCTGACGTTTCTATAATATACCCAGACCACTGCCTAAAGGTAACTGTGGCCCTTACATGGAGCAAAAACGGTGTTTGAACAATAAATGTGATGAAGAATGCCAGTTGTGATAATGAGTCCAGTATAAGAAGCTGCTCCAATAGAACAAATTCATGCTGGTGGTGACATTTTTGTGACATCTAATCATCAGTGCTATAAACCATACAAGAAACAAAGGAAACTTTGTCCAGGCTTCCAGCATTTCCACCAACATAATACCACCAATAAATTTTACTATCAGCCTCAACTGCCTCAGTGAAATGGCCAATAAAAATCTTTTTAAAGGTGTTATCAATACAAAAACTTTCCAGATACTGTGCCATCGAAAACTTCCCATGATAGCCATCTATAAAAAATGATTCTATAAACAGCAACAGAAAAAAAAAACAAACCACAAGCCAACCCCAAGATCAGTTCACCTCAGTTTATGGGAAGAGTTTATTTTCTTGAAGAATAGAAATGAATAAAATTGGTTTTGGCAAACAGTAAGAACTGCATCAAAAACACTTGTCCATTCTCAGTAGAGAAAGTAAAGACACTGTCTAAATAGGTGCAGTAGGTAGGGAATTTATTTCTAGGGAGCTTTAACCTACTTTGTAAGGACCTAGCCTATTGAATACCCCAGGGGGTTAGCCAGTGTTGGAAAGGCAGATATTAAACTAGCAAATACAAAACATAAAAGATAAAACAAAAAGTTTCATTTGTATATGTTAAAACCAACTGTCCCAGTAAAATAAATCTCATCTCTCTGCACTGTGGGTACAGATCTAATGCATGTTGTCCTGTAACAGAGGTAGTGTTTTTCCCTGTTCCTGGGGCTTTAAGTACCAGTTAGGTTTTAATGATCAGTTTAAGTCTACATGAGAGTACTTATATGATGCTTTGACGTTCTTCTTTGCAAAACCAGAACAGATGCAGTAGTGCACTGTAATTACCATTTCATAATCCTGAAACCTTTTAGAGTATTAGCCCTTATTTCAGCAACTAGTGAACATCAGTAAGTGGGTCTGTGCCACAAAAAACTCAAAACAGATCAAAGGTGGGATCTGGAGTGCAGTATGAATAGTGGAGTTTTTCTCCTCTGGTAACCAAACTGAAAAAAAACCACCAAACCTGTCAAATGTATATCTTGGATCAGAATTAAACAAAAGGTTGTCCTTGTCTTTTTTCTTTGGTCAAAAATCTCTTTTCACCAAAAATTCATTTCAAATCAATGGGGAACTTTTGATTTAGCCCAAAATGAAGTAAGCTGATGGGTTCCTAGGAACTGAATACCATCAATTTAAAAAAAAAAAAAAAAAAGGAATTAATTACAACAGACTTAAACCACCAAAAAGTAGAAATGTTGTGATAAAGTATGCCTGAACCCAAAGGTCTAGTTTAGTTTAGCTTTCTTTCTTTCTTTCTTTCTTTCTTTTTTTTTTAAGTACAACAATGTATGCTTCAGTATTTGTGGTGTTGGGGCTTTTTTCCCCCTAAAAATCCCACATTCTCTTTCTTTGGCCTAAATCATTTGCTGAATTTGATGTCATTGTTGAAAGTTTTTCATTCACTCCACTAACACACTTTCAAAATCTAAAACTAAAACTTTTGACTCCACCATGTTACTGAGTACTAATTTTTGGTACAGTTACAAAGAGGACAAACTCTTAACAACACAAGTTGAACTATGGCTAGCTAGTGTAGGTTGATGATGATTCTCCAGCATTTGTTCTCCTTATTGACAGCTGACAGAAAGGTTATTCCCTGCTTCAGATACTTCCTCCCCAGGTACATCCAACTGCATCTTCAGCTGGTAATTTACACTTTAATTCCTGATTTTTCAAATTTGTACTATGCTCACAAAGAATTGCAGAATGACTGAATTGCTAGTTCCCTGTCATCTTCAGTTAAAGAGCTTTTGTTTTGGAAATAATTATTCTGGCACATCACAAGTGCCTTGCTGGGCTCAATCTGCTTTTTTTCTATGATCTTGAATACTATATGTCTGAGGTGTCTGAGTTTTTGATGCAACTGCAAGTGAAAGACAGCAAGCCCTGAAGTTCCAGATCGCTGTATCTGGCTTCTAGTATATCTTCCGTTTCATAACCCTGTTGCTCTCTTTCTTCTCCCTCTGCTGCCCTGTCACTCTATCCAGTCACATTTACAAAGAATTACCTAAAGAAGAGAGATTTTTTCTGCCAGCTGCTTCTTATCTGGTTCACATTTTTAAATCAAGAAAGGAGGTTAGTGTTCATAGTCACAGCAATTCAATAATCTCAGTTAAGTACAGTCTCATCTTACTACAATGCCCTTAGTTTGCTACAGCTGGTCTTTTTTCTTATAAATTTGTGTGTATCTTGTCTGCCACCAGATATAGCTGGAAGAGTGTTGTGAAACCCTGGGAACTTGTGAGTGAGATGTTCCCAATCCACTCCTGTCCTCAGTCTGAATTGTAAGCACGGGAAAGACCAGTGCACTCTGCTGGCTTGCTTTAAGGAAAGACTAGCTTTGCTGGCTCATCTTACCATAAGTTATCCGAGCATGGTAAAATTACCAGTGTGAGAAAAAAATTCAGTATATGATGTTCCGGCTATAAAGAACTCTATAAGCAGACAGATAAATTGTTTTATGCCTTAATTGTCAGATTGATTTTGTATTCTGAACTGCTCTCCTGGGCCAGATCCAAGTAAAAATATTTTAGTCTAGAACCAGTAAACTACCCATATACTCATGACTCCCTCTGTTCCAGGCACTGATGTAACATAAGTAGGAGAAAGTTTACTCAGAATGTACCCAAACATTGTATTGATATCTCCTCTGTGGAGATCTGAACTCCAGGTTTTCATCAAGTTCTTCTTGAGTTAGGGCTGATGGTGAGTGACATGTATAGAAAGAACCAATAATACATTAGTCATGTGAAGTGAGAGTGCCAAGTGCCTTTGCTTCTTTTGGCTGAGATTTTAAAGGTAAGAAATGAAAAACTAAGAAAAACTAAGAAATGGGTAAGAAAGGAAAGAAATTATTGGAGTCAGGGCTTTAGTGGAAGAGTGAAACTACATGTTAATGTTAGCCTCATAAAATCCTTGATTCCAGAATTTCTTGTTACCAAAAAAGCTGGTCAAAGAAACTCTCTAAGACTCAATTTTGAAGTTTTAGAACCAGAGGTTCTGCTGGGAGATAGGTTCTTCCAGTCCCTATCAGTCCTCTCCCACTGCTTACTTCAAATGCTTCTCTCAGCTCAGCTACAAACACACTTGATTCCTTTTTCTTTTAAGATTCCTCTTCCTTAACCCTTTTTCTAGGTCTTAGTTCAGACCCTGTACCTGATCATCTTTCTTCCTAATCCTTATCTTACTTGAAAATTCCTTACAAAATTGGCTGCCAGTAAATCAGCCTCTTGTTGCTTTGCCCCTGCCCCCCCGCTTTTTTTTCTTTCTTTGCTCGGTTTTCTGCTTTTCTTTGTGCTCATCGTATACAAACACAGCAACACTCGAATTATTTCTCTAAATCAGGGGCTGTTTGACCTACAGGGACACTAATTGTGAGTGCATCATTAAAATTTGTTAGCAGATCTTGTCTCAGTCCCCAAAAATCACTGGGATGCTCATCAGGTCTCTGCTTTTTAGTCCAGTTTACCAATTTATCCCTACTTCTCCACATGCCCTAATGACTTCTATTAGATTTCGGAGCGCTGTCTCACAAACCGCTCAGTCTCCTACACTGTTATAGTCCCAGTTTTGATTTATTTGTTTTTCCTAGCCTGTTGTGCTAGTTCTGCTTAGGGAAATTTAACACTCATCCTTCTCCTTTTCCAAAGGTAAAACTAAGTGCAAGATTTATACCACATTTCTTTTGCCACTCTAGATGTCTCCTCAAAGTAAAGAACATATCTGCATGCAACACTTCATCCTACTTTCCTTCTCTCCTCAAGAATAACATTAATTGGAATAAGGTGTTATAATTTAACATAGCATTCATAGGCCACTTTCCCCATCATCCACTTTATACAGTGGCCACCACTTACTGCAATACTTAGTCAAATTTTCCCTTGTCAGGACCCCATCCAGGGGTCCAGAAGTCTGCTTCCAATGTCCCAAAATACATTCCAAAGTTGACTTTTTAAAAATACCTCCCTTAGATGATTCCACACCCATATTAAATATTAGTAACAGAACAATTAAATGATCCAAGTAAACAAAACAAATCAGTATTTCCAATAACCAAATTCCAATAACCAGGCACAATTATATCATTCACAACCACAGCACTATTACCAGTCCTACTGGCCGGGGACTCTAACCCCATAGGCTTGAGTCAAGGACTCTAACCCCAAGCAAGCTTATTACTGGTCCAGCTGACCAGGGACTCTAACCCCGTAGATACTCTAGAGCCAGGGACTCTAACCCCATAGTCAGGGGACTTGAACCCTGCAGGCGTCTAGTCCAACGTCTGTGGGCTTTACCCGCTGAATGATGAGGCAGACAGTCTGGGCACTCTAACCCCAGACAGCCAGGAGATTTTAACCGCTGACATATGGAGACTCTAACCCCAAGAGAAAAGAAAGAATGCTTTCTCAGCTTTCCAGGGGACTTGCCTTGAAATTTGGATCTGGGGATCAGAGGTTCTCACCAAAAAATTCTCGGTGCCAGCTGGAGGTGTAGAAATCCCATGGAGCTTTTGATGTTTGAAGGCAGGGTCCCATTTGAGTTGCCAAATTGCTACTGAAAAAGCTGGTCAAAGAAACTCTCTAAGACTTAATTTTGGAGTTTTAGGAAGCAGGTATTCTTTATTGCAGTGCTAGGTGCATGGGGGATTGCTCCACCCATCACGCACACCATTACCTACAGCAAGCAAAAATTTATATTATTCCAGTCATACATATTATCATTTACATAACGTCTTCCCTTTGGTCATGCGCAGTATGGGTCATCTCTTTATCCTAGTTAGCTGGCCTTGGCAAGTTTTTAATTACAAAAACTCGGCAGAACTCAAAGCTTATCATCAGGGCCAAAGGCACATCAGGCTGGAGGCCTTCTGTCTCTTGGCACCTTTATTACATACCATTGACAAAGCTCCAGGTTTTTCTTATCTAATTAGTACATACCAAAATTTCAAAGTTATACAAGTAAGCTAAAGTTCATTAGTACAGCGATACAGTAAAATTTTCCTTCTGCCTTTTTTCAAGGAATCATTCTAGATGCAAATATTTTAAGCCTTCAGAATGGAGGTGTGAGCAAGGTTTGTGTGAATCTCTGGTATTTTAATATGAAAACCAAAAACTTTTCTCTGTCTTTCTTTGCTGTTTCTAAGCACTTAATGAATGAAAACATTGTATTTTAGTAAGTAATTTGTCTCATATTTGATTTATAAAAACTGTGTGTCACACCCACTGCTGCTGAACTTGCATTCTTTAATAATAATGCACATATATCCTCTGAACACTTTGACTGAATTGTATCAAAAGCAGTGGTGCACAAACCACTGTGATGACAGCTGAAATGATGTCTCATATAGCAACATCCTTTTATAATCAGGATGACCTGGACCAAAACCTCCTATACTCTGGCATGAACTTTTGGAAATATTTCCTTACTTTTCACTGACATTTTATGATGTGCGAATTTTATTAATGGAGTTTTATTTAGAGCTGGAACCTGTGGCTGTTTGTTGTTTGCTAGTGGTTATTGTCAATTTTATGGAGCCATGTCTGCAGTGATTAAAATCTAGACAGGGTCACTGCCTTGTCAACTTGATGGGCAAGCCATCTACCTTCTTCCATGTACATGTGCCATACAAAAAAATAAAGCCCCTGCTTGCAAGGAAGTTACAAGAAGCAAATGACAGGAGCAAATTATGAGCTGGTATGAAGCATACTTCAGTCTACAAAGAGAGATTTTTCTCCTCCAGGATGGTAGCATCATAATTTTCCTTTTGCAACTAGGTAAACTGAACTTCATCAGAGACAGAGGTTGAGACAGCATGCAGATCTTCAGAGTCACAGTCTCCTACACCATACTACCTTCTTCAAAGTACCCTGAGGCATTCCTTGCCATTATGGATACCAAATGTTTCCCTTCACTTGCACAGCACAGACTCGCTGAGGGATCCTAAGACAGGGGTAGAGAAAAATCATGTTCTGTTCCCCTGTGGCATTTGCAATGAAAGCTGGCTGCTGACAGAGAGGTCTGTTAATTACACTGTACCATTGGTAATACAGCAAATGTGCTTTTCTTTTCCTTCTGGAAACTGCCAGGCTTGCTGAAAATACCTACTTCTAAATAAGTAACTGAGAGTCCATTAGAGCTCTCCTTATGAAGAGAGTACCTGTTTCCGAGTCATACTCCCTGCTAGTGTATGGCCCTCTACCCAGTGCCATTGGGTAACTCATCCCCAGTCCAACCCCCTGCCCTGAGCAGGCTCAGCCTTGGGTTCAGATCAGGTTGCTCAGGGCTTTATCCTGTGATGGCTGGAAACCTTCCGGTGAAGGAGACAGCAACACCTCCTGGGTCCTGTCCCCACTGTCCTCATGCAGAAAAACCTTCCCCCTATTTCCAACCTCTCTGACTGTGCTCAGCCTTCTCCCCAGAGCTGTCGCCAGCCCCACTGGCATCACTGCCAGTGCTCTTGCCCCAGTTGTGTCGGGGTCCTTTTGGTCCCTTCCTCTCTCTGGTCCTGGCTTATCTCAATGGACATCAGGTCTAAATGGGGTATTATCATATTGTTAGCAGTGACAGGGCTGTTTAGAACATGCTGGAGTTTGCTAAAAGCAAAAGCCTGAAGAACTCATGCTATACTTCTGTTTTTCTACATGTTCAAGTAGGTAAGGGTATGAATGAGAAGTACTTCTTTTTGCTCACAGTTGCCCTTCTAATTTACCTCTCCTCTCCTTCAAAGTATTTCTGGACTCCCCCTACTGTCACAGGTTTCTGTGCAAAATTCCCTCAGTACTCCTCTTTTCTCTAGTGTTTGATTTCACCTCCTGACTTGCTTTCTACTAGATCTTTAGTGACAATAGTTTGTTTTCATAATATGACTATTAAAACCAGTTTCCCCAGAGTCTGCAGTATGATTTGTTTTCTCATCTCTAAATTTCTCTTTCTTGATTCATGGTGCTTGAGAGCTATACAATTTCATTTGCAGTGCTACCTCTGAATGCCTGAAGTCAGAGAGCTGAAACATTTTCTTCATGTGTAAGACATAGTCTTGTATATCCTGTATTTGAATGTCAATGAGAAATCAGATGCTGTGAAATGATACAAAATGTTGAAAAGAAAATGGCACACCTAATTAAGCCCCTAATTCCTTTTCCATTCTAGGGAATTTATCACCTACTTCTTTTACAGGCTTTGAATTCTTAGGGAGAAGTTTGTTGAGTTACAGTGTAAAATCTGGAGGACGGCTTAGAAAAAAGTACAATACTTCAGTCTTGTAAAGAGTCCCCAGAAAGACAAGGAAAAAACATGAAAAAGTGCATTTCTTGGGTCATGCAGAACACCCTATGAAACATTGTCTGTATTTGCTATCAGTTAAGGTCTATCTATTCAGACAAATGCTGTTCATAAGTTTCTTTGGCAGAACTCTGATTCTTAGGAGCTGCAGTTGCAATACCTGGATAGATTTCAAGCTGCAACAGTAAATACCTGTTCTCAGAAATAACAGGGTGGAGCAATTAAGCATTGCTTATGCATAACGTTTTCCTCTAATTTAAAGAAAATTATCTGGTTTGTCATTCTTAAATAAGTTCACACACAATAAAATGATATGTTTATTGTAATTTTTTCCCACCATTGTGATGTTCTGCCAGCTTTATGTGATTTCCTGAGAGACATCATAGCTAAAGAAAAATAGAATGGGATGTCAAGTGACTCAGGATTTCTTGTATTCTGAACGAATACAGAGTTGTACTAGATATTTGGGGCAGTAGAGGGAGACATTCATCGCTCCTGAAGGAAACAGCAAAGAAATAAGCCAAATTTCTTAAGCCTTTTTATGTAGCAACATGGAAGGCAGTTTTATTCTTAGGTTTGCTACTTCAGTCTCTGGATGTACCTCAAACTTTTCAATTGAATGGTCCCTAAAAGTAAGGAATCTGCTTCTCAAGATAAATCTCGATATTATTCCTTCCATCATGGGACTATATGTGAACACTGCAAATAACTAAACATGCCGTATGTTCTACTTGCAAGAGTGGGTTGTAATTCCTATGCCATAGACATGTTTGAAGCACAATTAGCTGATGTTTCTAGAGTAATCTGGTATGTACCACAGTTTTTATTGTTGTTTTGGAACGGATGCTACAGTCAGCAGCACAGAAGAGCAGTAGAATTTAAACAGTGCTGGTATTCTTGGCTTTTGATAATGAAGTGAAACCCTCAGCATCATCCCAGTGGGAGCATGAAAGTGAGGGCTATATTTATAAGCATTGTAGGGAAAAGTCTGCAGAACAAAAAGATCCATCACACACAAGTGCTTGAGAAAAGAATCTTATTTTATCTTTCCAGTTGTTCCTCCTACACAGTACCAACAGCTGGTATCAGTCTGGGTTTTGCAATACTGTATAACAGAGAAGCTATTCTTCAGTGTGTAATTAACTATACCTTTAATCAGTATACCTACGTATCACTGAGCAAGCCTTCGATCCTGAGGACCTCTATCTTCTGAAGGACTTGAAAGAGCTTTGAAAATACTTTGATCCCTGCATATAATACTTTTTCTCTCTTTTTCTTTGGTCTTATCTCTTACAAAAATGATTATTCTTTTTTCTGGCTGTTTTCCTCCCCCAACTCTTACATTATAGTTTATTCCTTTCTAATTATGTTTTCACTCTCTTTCTTCCCTTCTGTGGGCATTTTGTTGTTTGGGGAGGGTTGGGTAGGGTATTTTTAAATCTTTTTAAGCCTTCTTTGACATTTTCTGTTCTTGACTGATATAAATATTAGATCT
>JANZLQ010000079.1:12723422-12763270 GCA_026212715.1 Elanus axillaris | reverse complement strand
TCTGGGAATGGCAAGTCAGTGGGGCCAGGCCCAGGGAGGTGGTGCCATCTCCCACCTCGGAGGGTTTCCAGCCCTCATGGGATAAAACCCTGAGCCCTGGTCTGACCCCATGGCTGAGCCTGCTCTGGGCAGGGTGTTGGAATGGAGACCTCCTGAGGTCCCTGTGGGCTTGAATTGTCCTGTGTTCCTAAGTGGGTTGGCAGGTCTATCCTGAAAAAAAACATTTCACAATCTTCTAATAGTTGATGTTGCTAATATGATCTTAAGAGCAGAATAATTTGCTTAAAGTCTGTGTGTTAAATTTAGGCAATAGAAAAGCTAGTGAATGTTAGAGTTATGGAATAATATATGAAAAGTAAGGAGAGGGAAAAGGGTGTGCGATAAAATTTTTTATTCCCATTTGATAGGGCAGTTGTTACTTTATTTATCACATCTGTGTAGATCCCTTTCCCCAAGGCATTTGTGGTGTGAGATAAGAGAATACTATGAAAAAATAATGACAGTAATTGGACTACAGTAATGAAAACAATGAGTTAAAAAGAGAGGAAAGAGCAAGGATTCTGGCACAGTAAAAAAATCCAGTAGCAATTCTCCACAGGCAGCAAATAATTTGTTTGAGTGCATAATTAATAGATCTGTCAGAAAGTACTTAGATTGTGAAATATTGCAAGTAAACCTCTTTCCAGACGGATTAAGATGAATGGGTTCTTCAGCAAAGTACAAAACCTTATTGCTCAGTGGTTGCAGAATTTGCTGCATGTAGTTTTGTCTGAGTTTCTGCTTCTTTACTCTCTTCCTTCTCTTGCTCCTCTGGCTGCAGGGGAGAAGATGGGGGGGGGGGGGGGAGAGAAGACAAAAGAGAGTGCTGCAAATTCCAGTATTGAATGGTGTTCTTTATCTAAAAGGCATCCAAGAAGACAAAACTAAATCAGATGGTCAATGGGAGACTATTCACTGCACAGGAATGTAAAATGGGAAGAAGGTGCTATTATGCCCAAAACAATTAAGTTATATACTAGTGCAGTTCAGAGAGAATAGCATACCCAGCATAGGATATTTTATAATCAATTAATACCTTTTAGCTGCAGCTCCAGTACTGGGGTAGGGGAACAGATATAATTTGTGATGCCAAAGTGGTCTGTAGAAATAGGGATTAACACCTTATTCTAACTTTAGTATGACATGTGTCTTCACTGAAAATACAGAAAGGCTTTGGAAAATGCTTAGGATTCAAGTCAAGAGAGAAATAACTAAAATGTAGTAGTGACTACTACTGAGGTGGAAGTGCACCCTTTTAGGACTAAACAAACATCAGGAATGGCAGTGATCTAGCCTCTTAATTTTGGATTCCGGTTCTGGCAGAGCAGTGGCAATGTGCCAAGGTTATCTGATGTTCCTCTGGCTAAAAAAAAGAGAGCAAATTAGAACTGCTAATGGCAGGTGAAACATGGTGATTTTGAAATCCTCTTTCAATAAAGAAAAAGCAGTTGCATCTCTGTCATTAGTTTTGGAATTTTAAACAACATGTGGTCCTCCTACTTTCTTAGTGAAGACAATGTCATGATAGTGAGAAGAAAAGGACTATAGATGCAAGGTTGCCCAGCTTGAACAGATGTTCCCATTTTCCTGAGAAGGTTATAGCAGAGCTGCATGCTTTTGCCGTATGTAGAAGCACTCATAGTTTTTATTCAAATTGTTTTGCACATGCTTGCTGAACATTATTTTCCCCTCCACCTTCTCCTTTGTCCTTTCCCTCCCATTTTTTGGAAAAAGCTTGAATTGAGTGGAAGTCAAAGTTCCAGACCCCTTAAAATCAGAAGTTTCCCTTCAGACTGAAAGTACAGTTTAAGCCTCTTTCTAATGGAGGTCTACATGAACAACTCATCTCAAAGGCATACATGTGATATGAAAATTACATTTTTTGCCCCAATCCATGTTTAAGCTTTGCAGTTAGGGCCAGCCTCTAATTTTTGATCATTACCTTTGCTTGGCTTAGCTTGTCTCCATATCTCTTTGAATGGAAACAACATTTTAAAATAACATCGTCATTTGGTAAAAATTCTGAAACAGAAATTAAAAAATCATTTATCAATATGCTGTAGTTTTGAGTTCTGTCTGGCCTTCATTAGGTAGAATAACTTGGTTACACATTTAGATGAATCCCAAACTTCATTCCTTGGCCTTCCCAGGCATCCCTGTATATCAAATCATGGCTAAAATCTGGAGGAAATGCTGCAGGCAGAGCATTCAGAACTAGGAACAACTGGATTCACTTTAGGTTACATTTGTCATAAACGAGGTTTGCACAGAATGAGTTCTAGGATCTCAATGCAGTCAGGGGAATTAACCAGCAACTATTCTAATGACAGCTTCATTAATGAGGTTTTTATACCTTTGGGAAAGTAAAAATTATCCTTGAGTTATTCTAAAGAAATAAAATCAGTAACCTGATTTTAGAGTAGTCAGGAGATGTGGATTACAAGGAAATGAAATAAATTCAAGTTACTTTTATGTTGCTTGGATTATGTTTTTATCAGATTCAGATGCTGTTTAGGACACCATGAAAGTGACCTTCACTGATGTGAGCTGGTCCCAGGGCTCCAGGGAGGAGGAGAGCCTTCGCTCTACTGCTTGATTCAGGAGCGATCATTATAAATGTCTTTTGGGATCTTCTGCAGAACAAAGTTTGTGAAATTTTATGCAGTATTTGCTTTGAACCAGGTAATTTGGGTTTGAAGTAGAACATATATGGATATCCTGGTTTCAGCTTGGAAAGAGTTAATTTTCTTTCTAGTACCTGGTACAGTGCTGTGTTTTGGATTCAGTATGAGACTAATATTGGTAACACTAATGTTGGCAGTTGTTGCTAAGTAATGTTTGGACTATGTTAAGGATTTTTTAGCTTCTGATGCCCAGCCAGGAAGAAGGCTGGAGGGGCACAAGCAGTTGGCACAGGACACAGCCACGGCAGCTGACCCAAACTGGCCAAAGGGGTATTCTATACCAGGCGATGTCATGCCCAGCATATAAACTGGGGGGAGTTGGCTGGGGAGGGGTGGATCGCTGCTTGGGAACTGAATAGGCATCGTTTGGCAAGTGGTGAGCAATTGCACTGTACATTTTGCATATTCCAATCCTTTTATTATTGTAATTTTGTTACTGTTATTGTTATCATTATTATTTTCTTCCTTTCTGTCCTATTAAACTGCCTTTATCTCAGTCCAGGAGTTTTACTTTTTTTCCCCAATTCTGTCCCCCATCCAAGTGAGTGGAGGGGAAGTGAGTGAGCAGCTGCATGGTGCTTAGGTGCCAGCTGAGGTTAAACCACGACACTGGATTAGCCAGAGAACTGCAGGAGGCTGGAACTCCAGGACATTACATTTTTACCAGGTTTCACTGACAACTGGGAAGAAAAATTTTTATATCAGTTATTATTGCTGAAGTTGAATATTACAAATATCAGTCTGAAGATGACAAGACCTGTCATACTGTAATCTTTGATGAAAATGAAGTATTATGATATTCCCAATGAAATTCTGAATTAAGTAAAAATTAACAGAATTAAAATAAAAACTACCTTTTAATTTTCAGAAACTAAACTGAAACAGATTAACCTACATTCCTCCAGGGGCATAATTATCCATAAATGTATTTGGTTTATGAACATAAGAGGGAAATACAGCAGGTATGTCAGTGCCACAGATCAGAGCTATGTATCTCTTTCAACATCCTGTACCTTTGAGAGAAGATAATCCCTGTTGCCTTTTCTCCTGTGGAGGTCTGGTATGTAGAAGAAACCAAAGAATTAAACAGCAGTTCAGCAAAGCCAATGAGATGGCTTGCAAGTTCAGTCTTTATTAAACTTACTTAACATAAATTGAGCAAGATGTCATAACTGGACCAAAAAAGCCATGAAAATACATGTTTTATTTTGTTTTTTCAGACCAAGTTAAAAATGTGTCACAAAAATCTTCTGTATTATTTTTTTCTGGGAGGGCATTTCAGAGGCAAACTCCTGGCCTTTAGTTTTGTTGCATCACTTCCCCACAGCCAAAGCTCTGCCTGTGTTGTAGGATATTACCAAGCCTGGTGTCTCAGAAGAGAATGAGAATTATGGGATTTATTTTTTCCAGAGGAACAGACTAGTAATGAAAAACGGGAGCATCTGGTTATTGGAGTGTTTACTGGAAATGGAACAATACAGTTACTAGAAAAGGAGCATCTGGTTAGTGGAGTGCATATTACAGTATGAGTTGTAATAATGAGCATGTAGTTTGAAAAAGGACTGGAATGGCTCTGTCTGACAGGGACCAAAAGGAAATACTCAGTTACGGCTGGCTCAGCGTATTCCACCTCCTAGAAAATATGCAGAGTCTAGTTTTCAAAGGGCCCTAAATACATTTGAGAATCTTATTTAGATACTTCAGTGTATACTCAGGTTTTCAAATGTGAATTGAAATAGTAAACACTGGGCATGAAATTTTGAAAGCAACTTCAAATTTCTGGGCTAAAAAATCATGCATTTACTTACCTATGTGTATATACACAAACATGGAGAGATGATTTATTCTTCTGATTTTTATCTGTGACTATGAAAATAAGGCATGTATTCATTATAGCTGCCACATAGGTAGGTACGTGTTGGGCTATGTAAATGCATGAACACTTGATGTCTAGACATAAAATAATTTTGCTTATAAAATGGACATATTCTAACTCACCCAAAACTATAATTTTATTTTTACAGTCATTGTTGGAGCAGTGTTTTTATGATATCATGCATATTGTATTAACCTGTCCATATTTCTACTCTTTCTACAAGGATATTTAATGGGATATATTTTGGCCAATTACTTTTAATAAAAACACAGGCATTATGTCTACAAAAGCAGATAAACCAAGCATGATACGGCTTTGGAAAACTCCAAAGATATTACAAATCTCGGAAGAAAATCGTTGAATACCTAACCATACATTAAATCCCTGCAGAGAACACTAGGGATTTTTTTGTGTCTGACAACAGCAAAAATACAGTTTTATAGCTAATTTAGATGCAAATCATTTGTCCAAAATGTCTTTATTGCTTCTTCAGAAGCTAGTTGTGCAATTTATATATACACGTGTATACACTTTCTACTGTTGTCATGGTTTAACCCCAGCCAGCAACTAAGCACACCACAGCTGGTGTCTCACTCTCCCCCTCAGCAGAATGGAGGAAAGAGAACTGGAAGGGTAAAAGTGAGAAAACTTGTGTGTTGAGGTAAGAACAGTTTAATGATTGAAACATAATAATAATAACAACAATAATAACATCAAAAACAACAGTAATATTTGTAATGAAAAGGAAAATAACAAAGAGAGAGAAATAAAACTCAAGAAAGATAAATGATGCAAGTGAAAAGAATTGCTCCCCACCAACTGATGACCAGCCAGTCCCTGAGCAATGGGCCCCCGCCAAGCTCCCCCCTCATTTTATTGCTGAGCCTGACGTCCTGTGGTCTGGAATACCCCTTGGGTGAGTTGGGGTCAGCTGTCCCAGCTGTGTACCCTCCCAACTCCTTGTGCCCCCCCAGGCTGCTCACTGCTGGGGTGGGGGGAGAAGCAGAAAAGGCCTCGGCTCTGGGTGAGCACTGCTCAACACTAATGAAAACATCCCAGCCCCATACTAGCTACTAGGAAGAAAATTAACTCTACTCCAGCCAAAACCAGCACAACTCTTTATAAATCAATTTTTCCATCAGTGTGTTGGACCTGTTATACTAGCCAGAATGAAAATCCTGCCAAATCCTTTCCTAATCAAAGTCAATCAATTTAACAAGTGAGCCTCCTGACTCAAACCTATAAAATCACTCTAACTCCAGAAAAACAAATATCAGAACAGATACAACAAATTGATCCTGATTTTCTCCTTCCTTAAAAAAAATATATTTCTTTAGCATCAAATTGCAAAAAAATTTTAAGTGCCACCTGCAATCATGGCTTATAGGAGAGTCCCTGAAGTCAGCAGGCTTGTGGCATCTCCTTTCCTTCAATCTTTTGTAGACCTGTAATGTGAAAAAAACATTGAGTTCTGATTTTACGTATGTGATAAACTTAGGTATTTTTACAGATAGGAATGAGTCTGGTAATGTTGCTTTATTGTGCACTGGGTAAGTTGTATCACTGTGCCATGAAGACATGTGCAATGCAGATCCTGCTTTACTAGCTCAGCATTGCTCAGGTGTTCTGTGAAAGCCAGGGCAAACCGTGTCTACAAATAGCCACTGGGACCTGAATTCTGTGATCTGGATACCTCAGAATAGCCACAGATAAAGGAAGAACAAAACCTCATTTCTTAATAAACTTAATATTCTAGTTCTAGTCTCTGAGAAACTTCAGCAAACAGAGAAATACCAATCTTTCTCATGTAACTTAGCACACTGAATTCCTATTTGCATTATGTTAGCATTTAGAATTCTAATTTATATTAAATGCACCATCAATTAGCAATCTAAATACCTTTACAATTAGGCCTGTGTGTTTTGACTCTATTTTTAGTGTTCCAGGCAAACAACTATGGCTCAATTTTTTTGTGTGTGTTAGAGTAATCAGCATATAAGCATACCTTTGTTCTTTTATGATCACAGTGAAAGCTTTTGGTTTGGGTTGGGTTTTTTTTTTCCCATATCAAAAAAACCGTTAAAACCCTTACTGTCCAGGTTTTAATTTTTGATTAAATAATAGGAACTGGAAATTTCAGAAGCAGCTGAAAGAGATCTCCAGAGTGCTTCTTGTATCCAACTCTGCTGCCTAAATGACTCTATGGCAATTCTCCTGGAAATGGGATTAGTATGAAAAAACACTATAAAATCTGTTTTTATGGTCCAGCTTGCTTTATAGAAAATAGATCTTACTTTATGAATCTGTTGAAGTCACTAAAAAGCTGAACTGGCACCGGAAGTGGGGCTAAAGAAGTAAAATTAAAAATTAAGATGAAAATTATTTTTTTTTAACTTTTACATAGCTTTGCTATGACCAGATCTACTTTTTGCATAGTTGTATTAGGTTTGCCTGGCAAGTTTTTTGATACCAGGGGGCTGTCCTACAGGGGTGGTTTCTCTGAGAAGCTATTAGAAGTTTCCCCTGTGTCCGACAGAGCCAATGCCAGCCGGGTCCAGGACAGACCAGCTGCCAGCCAAGGCCAAGCCCATCAGCAATAGTGGTAGCGCCTCTGGGATAACAGATTTAAGGGGGAAGAAAGTTGCTTTGCAAAAGAAACTGCAGCTGGAGAGAGAACATGTGAGAGCAACAACCCTGCAGACCCCAGGTCAGTGCAGAAGGAGGGGAGGAGATGCTCCAGGCGCCGGAGCAGAGATTCCCCTGCAGCCCGTGGTGATGAAGACCACGGTGAGGCAGGCTGTCCCCCTGCAGCCCAGGGAGGTCCACGGTGGAGCAGATGCCCACCTGCAGCCCTTGGAGGACCCCACGCCGGAGCAGGTGGGTGCCCGAAGGAGGCTGTTACCCCGTGGGAAGTCCATGCTGGAGCAGGCTCCTGGCAGGACCTGCGAATCTGTGGGGGACTCAGGCTGGAGCAGTCTGTGAAGAAGGGGGAAGGACTCGGGCTGGAGCAGTTGGTGGAGGACTGTCTCCTGCAGGAGGGCCCCCCTGGCGGAGCAGGGGAGGAGTGTGATGAGTCCTGCCCCTGAGGAGGAAGGAGCGGCATAGACAACATGTGATAAACTGACCCCAACCCCCATTCCCTGTCCCCCTGTGCTGCTGTGGTGGGAGGAGGTAGAGAAAATTGGGAGTAAAGTGAGGTCAGGGAAGAAGGGAGGGGTGGGGGGAAGGTGTTTTAAGATTAAGTTTTTATTTGTCATTATCCTACTGTTATTTGATTGGCAATAAATTAAGTTAATTTCCCCAAGTTGAGTCTGTTTTCCCTGTGGTGGTAATTGTTGAGTGAGCTCTCCCTGTCCTTATCTTGACTCACAAGCCTTTTGTTAAATTTTCTCTCCCCTGCCCAGCTGAGGAGGGGATTGATAGAGTGGCTTTGGCAGACAGCAGGTATCCAGTCAGGGTCAACCCACCACAACAGTAATTTAGCATCAGCTCATCTTTGTATAGATAGATGATCAACACAGATGTCCATTCCTCCTACTCAAGCTGCAAAGGGAAATACACTAATTACGTAAGACTAAATTATCCACAGGACTGAGTAGCTTTTAGTCCATGAGCTATATAGAGCTATATAAAACCTACTGAAACAGTTCTTAAAATCTGCAAGCCCTTCCCTGCCTTCCTCAGAGGCATATGGTACTGGGGTGGGTTATATTTTATGTTGCCTGCATGTTTGATCTCTTGACTGAACTTGCACATAAACACAGACCCAATGTTACCAGGAAGATATACGATATGTTTGGGATACTTGCATGCTGGTGACAAAATGGGTTGCTGTCCATTATGTGACTGTGAGAATGACCTGTTTTTGAGGGCCTGGGGGTACCTCCACAACAATTATTTTACCTAGATTAGCAGAAAGTTGGCTTCCATTTTTCTCCCATATGAGGTTTTCTCCATGTTTTTCCATTTCTCCATGAACTGCTGAATTTTCAGATACTGAGTCCTGTCATTCCCAGGCACTTCAGCTGGCCCTGGATGCCCAGCAGCTCTGCAAAGCAGACCTTAAAGATCTATGGATATCATTGAAATTCCCGTGAAGTCAATAGGATCTGAAAGGGAGCTGCAGTCAGCCTTTGATTAGCTTGCCTTTCCATGGCAAAGGTTTTGCTGCTGTGCTGTTTTGCTCCTGCAAACAGATTAATGAAAACAATTCTTAATTTCAGCAGGGCTGCTGTTTGAAATGAGAATTGCTGAGGCATATAAAGCTTCTCAGGACTAAATCCTTGGTCATCATTAAATAAGTATCTTTGTATTTTGTTCTAAGGACCACAGGGGTTCAACGTTAGCAAAGAAGTCTCCCACAAAGGTACTTTCCCCTCATTTCTTCAAACAATTTAGGTTGACTTGTACTCCTTACCTGAAATAACAGTGATTGTTTACAGTTCAAATGGGATTTCTGGCAGTACGATTGCCCAGCAAGAAGAAAACACACTGAAAAGCATGTCAAGGAGGGTTTAACAACTGTACTTTGTAAAGGTTAAAAAAGAAAGCAGAAGAGTAGGATATTTTATGCATCTCCCATTCCTCCTGCACCTGCTGTCAGCAGTTTGTAATTTAGGCAGCTGAGTAGAGCTTCACCTCTTGCTCATTGCAGAATTAAGGATTTTGAAGAAGTTTGGTTGACTGCTTAGCTTCCTGTCTGTTGAGAAACATGAAACATGAGGCTGGCTTCTTTGCTCTGTTGAAAAACTTTAGATCGATTCTTTGAGATATCTAACTAACTACTCTATAGCTCTTCACTGTCTTTAAAATGAATATTCAAACACTTGCAGAAAGTGATCCATTTATCTCTAGCATCTGCAGAAGGAGTGTAGGAAAATTAGGATCTTATTTGAAGGTTTTTTTATTGAGGTGATTGCACTGATGTGGGCTGTATCTGTCTAGATCCATAGATGAACAGGGGCCTGGCTTCCAGGTACCTTGTTTCCAGAGTAGAAATGGCAGCCCTGAATTATTGACCTTATTTTCCTGTGCAGTACGAGGAAAGTTACGAGCCTCAAGATGTGTTCTGTGACTATGAAACCATTTTTGTGCTCCACTTTGGGCTTTGGGAAAGGAGTAACTAAGCCACCAGGTAGGAAATGTCAGAGAGAGTGAGCTACATGTGAATTTCCACCCCTTTCCAATTCTTCAGATTCACCAATAGCCTTGAATTAAGTACCTATGTAAGACAGGGATTTGCAGTTTAGAGCTGTCTCATCTCTAATTCTTTACCCTTTTCTCAGTGACAAACAACTTGTCGAAAGGAATTAATCTTCAAAATTCAGCTTAAATTGGTCACTGACTGAGCATATTACCTGCGTGAGGGCCTTAGAAAAAAGTTTACCATGTGAAAAGAGGTTAGGCTGTTCAGTCTAATAGGCAACCTGTAACAGATGAGGAGAAAACTCAGCTGACTGGCTTAGTTGGCAATCGATTTAGCTTGTAATTCACCCAAAGAGGAAGAAAACAAATCAGGAGTGGATTCTGAGTGCTATTAGCTTATTTGGAGAAATATATCATCAGTTTAAATATGTATTTTTATTTTATAATTTCTTGACAGGGAGTTTCTGCTTGTGTCTTTCCCAAAAGAAATGGTCAGAAAGGAGATTTCCTTCCAGGACAATTTTGATTTTTTTTCTTTTTATCTGAAGTATTAATTTACTGTATTAATTTGGGGGTTGGACTAGATGACCTTTAAAGGTCTCTTCCAACCCAAGCCATTCTATGATTCTGTGATTTGGGAAATTGATTTATTTTAAGCTGTGTAGAAATGAGTCTAAGTCATGCCAGTGTTATAAAATAGGTTTAATTTTATATCCATCAGTCTAGATTTTGCTTCCCTTAAGGAATCTTTCCTTATAAGCTTGATTCATGTTTCCCAGGCTTTAGGAACAGTAGGGAGGGAAAAACTCTTGGATGTTTCATAGTTCATTGGTTTTTTTTTACATTTTAGCCTTATTTTCATGACTTACATGTGACACAAGGCAAGTTTTACACCTGTTTGTGTATAGATGAGTACCTGTCTACTTATTCTCAAATTCTCATCACTGAAGCTTGTAGCTGATGAGACATGGAAATTTGAAAGATTTTGTATGGGGTTTTTAATAAGCTAAGTCATTAATTTAAAAGATTATGGGACACTAAGTTACTGGGGGGGGTAGGAGAATAGAAAACTGAGGCCTAAATCTTCAGATCAGATGGATTCTCTGCTCCCCTGGATAGTGTTGTTTTTCCTTTTTAAACCTAGTCATTATACTCAGTAACTGCAGGTACTAAAAAAAAAAAAAAAAAAAAAAGTCTGGAGTGTCACCCCTGCCCCCAAAGCAGGATCAGCTATGTCTCCTACCAGATTTTGATCCAACTGGTTCTTACAAACTTTTGATGATGAAGCTTCCATTACATCCCTGTGCAAATTAGGTACCTTATCTGTGGTGAAGAATACATGCCCTAAAGCTGAGACTGTAAGATGGAATTTTCCCAGGTAATATCATTGATATATCTTGTCTCTGAGAAATCATATTGGTTAAATAACCACTCAGTAAGGGCAATACTTTTACAGAAGTGTAACATTGAAGAAGACTTCTGTTTAAACTGCTGCCTTTCTGGAAGTATTGAGGTATCCTCTTTCACACAGAACAGAGAACAGGAGGAGCTTTTGTTTTTTAAGGTCCGTGCTGAAAACATCCTTTCTGAATATTAAATTGCATGGAATTCACCATAGTGCAGAAGGCTGAAAGGCCAAGTTCACCACACCAGGAGCTTCATTTATATTATATTCTCTTGCCTTCTTCCAGGGCAATTGAATTTATGGAAATCTGATGCCCTCAGAGGTGGAAGTATAACACCTCCCTTGCTCTATATTTAAGTTGGAAATACTGTGCTCTGGCTTTTACAGTTTTAATGAACCTTTTGATTAATAAGAAATAATAGGCAAAATAAATGTCTTTGTCCTATAGAATGGTCAGTATCCTAAACTTGCACTCAGAAGAATTTATTCTGACTGCCAAATTGGCCTGATGAGAGAAACCTGATTGACTTATGACGAAGTTTCCATCTTAACCCTCACAATTCTTCATGATGTCTTGTTAAATCCAAGGTAGCACACCACCCATATATTTAGCTCAAAATTGGCATGTAAAAGAGAAGCATAAATCATTACAAGAGCACTTTTGTTTTCATTTGTTTGTGAGGTTTTTTTTCCCAAGTGATCATAGCAGTCTTTGCTTGACTAGCATGATTTCTTTGTTTTTGTGTGCATGTTAACTGTTGACCTCTTGAATGGAGCGTTCCAGCTCTGGAGTCCCAAGGCCACACAGAAAAATGGACCCTCCAACAGTTACGTTTTCTATCTCACTCTTTCTGGAATATCTCTCAGCTCCAAGGACGGGCAGTCTAACATTTGGTTCAGTTCTGGTCCTGGCACTGCAATGGGATCAAAGAGATTGTCTTCCCCATGGCCACCAGTGCTGAAGCTGGGACCAAATCTGATGCTGAATCCATACTATTGACTTCCTAAAGCTTTTTAACCCAATTAAAATTCTCCATCCTTCCTTCTGCTGGGTGAAACATGACACTGTTAAGTATCTTTACTTACATTCAAATTCAAAATACTGAGTTAGGCAATGAAATTCGTAATTCTAGTGTTTAACTGGAAGATACCTTGTCAAAATATGTTCAAACAAATTACAAGGTACATGTGACAAATGTTAATATGTTCATTTAATACATCCAGATGAGTAAATTTAGGTGTTGAGAAATTAAGATCAACTTTGACTGTAACAGCTAATACCTTGCCATATTTTCCTTTCAGGATGACTTAATGTCTTCATGATGAGTACTTTAGGATGGCCATTTCGTGAGGGTGAGCAACTCCAATTTTAGTTGGAGTGTGGGTGCCTTATTTCCAAAATGTTGTTTAGCCAGAAATAATGGAGTTCATCAGAACTGATGTAGTGAGGCTGGAAGACCATTTTATATGACATGAGTTGTCATGGGCTGCTCAAAGAACTGTTGTCTGACTGGATAGCAAAATTCATTTGTAAAGTTATTGGAGAGTAGGAAAACACAGATGTATGTTTCTTAGTGAAATCTGAATTTCATGTCAAGATTTACACTATCATTTGTTTTTTTCTTTGATGTTCCATGAAAAAATAAGCAATCAGATTTCTATTAACTCAGAGATTTGAGCATCAGCTGTTAGTCATATTTTGCCTACCTAATAGCTCACCTTTTGCCTGCCCTTCTGCAACACTATCTTTCTAGTCAAAGCAATGGGAACAAGGTTTACTTTTTTGAAAGGATCTTTTTGTAAGGCATCACACAGAAGACAAACTTTGATCCACAGAACTTATTTGAGGCAGGACTGAGCTTAAATCTTTCAATTTTTTGGTCTAATAGTCATTCCTACTTGCAATTAAGTTAGATGTCAGAAATGAAACATTACTTTGAAGATGAGGAGATAGATTACTGATAGTTGGCTTGCTGTGCTTACCCTGTTCCTAAGCACTGACATTTAAGCTGGTTTTATTTCTTGACTTGCTCTAGCATTTTTCAAAATCAGAAAAAACAATGTAATAGATTGTCCTTCTACCTGGCTGTTCAGCTATAGCTACATTGCTGGCTGCTGTAAAGAGTCAACAGGGTTCCAATCCATGACAGATTCAGGGGAATGTTCTTAACATTTATTAGTTTTCTTGGCCACTATTTACCAAGGGAATATATATTTAAAGAAAGCATATGATTTTGGTTTATTTCAGTTCTTCTTTGTATCTGAATAATACTGTTGAATCTCCACTAAAGTAAAAGGAACTCAGCTCATCTAAACCATTGGAGGAGCTGACGTGAACACCAGTAATTGGTTATTTTTAACATACCCTTTAAATACATAATTGTATAAGGTGAAAGAGGGGGAACAAACTTTTTATTTCCTGTATGCTGAATTGATGCACAAAGGCAAAAAGCAGGAACTACCCTTCTGTAAGATGTCAGAGGAATATTATACACCCTATTAACTCTATCCCAGCTGAACCAGGACACCTATACAGTACAGCTGTAAAATATTAAAATTCTTTGGCTATTTTGTAAAAAAGTAGAATGTTTTCTGTCTTGTGTTTACAAAACAATGTGCATTTGCACTATGTGAGCGTAAAGTACTGTAAGCCAAGAGGTTGGGTTATAGCAATTTCCATGCTGTATTCCTGAAATTTGTGGACTTTCCCTCTTCTAAGGTTCTTGCTCTGCTGTATAAGTTGGGCCTCTCCTCTCATTGTGCATTTTTTCTGATTAAGCGTAACTTTATAAAGGTGCTTCTTCATGTGTAAATTACTACATAGGAGCACAACTGCTTTCTCTGTCTGGTGTTATACCACTGATGTCAGTGAAGCTTATGGTGATTCTTGCCAGGGGAAGCAAGCGGACAGTCAAAGTCACTAGCCACCATGTTTTACTTGCTGAAAAGAATATGGTATTTAAGTGGGCTGTACTATGTGCTATGAGTGTCTGGGTTTTGGGTAAGAGCAGAAACCTTTCATAGAAATGAAGTGTTAAGAAGAAAAATGAAGAAACTTGATGGGTAACATTGATACATCCTTTCCCAATCTGATGACACAGGCTGTAAATTTGTATGTATACATGCACACAGACAGAATGAAGTATATACTAAACTAGTAAAACTATCTTGACTTACCTGATAGTATCTTTATGCTCTCTTTCACAGGAAATTAAAGTTTTACTTTGGTACTGGATGTCTGTTCATCAGCAGGGTGGGTTGGAGGTCTGCCTTCCATCATTATATAATGGCTAATGGAGCATAAGTATTACTCTTCTGCTTAGGAGTGTTTGACATATATTTATCCTGACGGATGTATTACTTGGATGTGAGAATGCAGATACTTCTCCTCAGAATAGGCAAATGGATTCTCATAAAACTCAGATTAGACAACAGAGGCACTGATGTATCTACCTAGCACATCAGCCATCTTTTCCAGTAACATGACTATGCTGCAAACTTGAAATGTTCTTTAGGAAACTCTTTTTTTTTTCCGTCTTTGTCCCACATTTTATTATCATAGGACTGTAGGACAATTCAGGTTGGCAGGGACCTCAGGATGGCTCCAATCCAGCCCTCTGCAACAGCAGGTTCAGCTGAGGGGTAAGACCAGTTGCCCAGAGCTTTATTCCATAGGGGCTTGAAACTCCCCAAGGATGGAGATGAGGCCCTCTTGATAAACCTGCTTGTTTGCTTGAGTATGGGGATGGCTCACTCTTGCCTTTGGAGGATGCAGCCTGTAAAGCCCTGCCAGCTCCCCAGAGCTCTGTGGCCCTTCAGAGCTGCCTCCCTGGGATCCCACCTACCCACTCCCTGAGTAAGCCAAAATCTTTCCTGCAAACCTGGGTCTTAGTCTGCTACTTGCTTTTCTTTAGATTTCCTTACACAAAAATTCAACTTTGCTTCAACCCTTTCAGGGCTGTCATGATGAGCAAACAAACATATCATTCATCTGCAAAGTCCTGCTTTCCCTCCCAGTGTCAAGCTCAGCCTTCCCAGGTAACTGCCTAGAGCAGCCAGCTGGACCAGAGCCCCACACGGTGGGACAGTTAACTGACATTTTTGCTGTGGATAGTAGGAGCTACAAACTAAGCAAAGCAAATCCCTCTTGAGTGTGCTTTTTTTTTTTTAATTAATGAGTTCTTCAGTTGTAATCTTGAGCAATATCTTTCTTGAGATTTGTGAGAGGAGAGATGTGGAGCTTGCTTTCATGAGCAGAGTCCTCTTCCCAGTGCTTGAAAGTGATCTCTCTTGTTGCTGGCACTGCTGTCCTCCATTTCTCATGCAGCAGCTCACCGTAATAAGAGGATAGTGGCCTGTTTGCATATTGCAGTAGTGGGAAAAAATTCTGCATAATAAATTGCATAAATATATGATAAATGAAAAAAAATTCTCGAATAATATATACAGAAACGAAAACCCTGCTTACTGGGAATTTATCACTTAGGTAAATAATGCATGTTTTATACTTTTCAGTGAATGTTGGTTGTTTTTTTCCTGAGAAAACCATAGGGACTAAATACAAAATACTACCTTGGAATGGCATTCAGGCAATGGCACAAACTGAAAATGCCAAAAAGGTGGGGTTTTTTTGCTTGGAAACTGACATTATCTCTAACTTGCCTCACTGAAAATGTGAATTATTCTGAAATGTTACCCTAAAGTTAGGATAGCACCACAGACAATGCCATTTCTCAGTTTTGCTAACCTTAATGAAAGGTTAGCAAAGACTTTTTACTTAACTTGTATAGATTAACAAAAATACATAACCTGTTTAATAGTGTAGAAACTATCAGTGCTATTTACTAGAACAGGCAGTGAAACTTTTTCTTAAGTGAAAACTGATCCAGCTGGTTAATTTGATTATTCTGGTATTTAAGAACAGTGTTAAGAACAGTGGGTTAGGTGCTAGTTTTCTGCAGAAATTTGATCAAGACTTATATTTTCTTTGCCTGGGGCTTCACTTCTAAAGCTGGAATGACTGCAGCTTTATAGGCAGAGCTGAACATTAGTAGTGAAGAGGGAAGTTGTGCTCATGGTCTGACCCATGCTTTGGCATGGCTTGGTCCCAAAGCTGTTGGTGGTGGTGATGCTGAATTAGCTAGACCAATTCATGAGCAACTGTGGTAGGTGAAACCTTCTCTTCTTTTTCTCCATGTCCATTTAAAGGAAGCTGTAAGCCGGTGATTGATGCAGTTCTGGAGTAATTTGAGGGCTATATCTAATGTGATGTTGATATAAAGGGCTATAAATTAATGTATTTAGAAGGCTATTGGTAAGGTTTGTGTCAACACGCTTCTGACATTAAGGGCTATGGTCAGCTGTACAATCATAATGGTTGTTGACTGGGGTGAAAGCAGCATTGCCCAAAGTATCAGCTGAAGTGGAAGAAAATCTCTTTGTTCTAAGTGTCTCAGCAGCAGGCTGCAATATATGAAAACTTGATAATACTGGTCCACTAACATTAGAGGAAAATCACATGCTAAATGCAAGATTTTATATTCTCAGCGAGGATAAGATTTTACTCTGTGCTGTCAATTACTGTCTTGTGAATATAAAAGTAATGGATGAAACTTCTGCATTATTGTCCACAATTATCACATGTGGACTGTCAAGAGTTTGTGGGAAAGGGGTTTAGAGAGCTCCATCTTCCAGCAGGCAGGGTTAAAGGTGACCATGACTGTACAAGTTTTCTCTCCCACTTTTGGCCTCTAGAAAGAAAGTGTAAAATGCCCTTTCCCTTTTTTTAGTTTTTTTTTTTTCTTTGAAGGAGCATCAGATTGATTACTGTTTGCCCTACAACATGTTTCTTTCCCCTGCTGTCTGGCAATGCTTTAATATTTTAGTTTGTTTGGTGTCAACTTTTGTCAGGATGGGAATCTCACTCTGTAGCCTCTCACATTGATAGCAAATAGGAGCAGCTATGATCACACATTTCTTCAACTTTATTAAAATGCTATGAGATTTTTGTTATCTTTTTCCTGTTTATGTTCCTCTGAGATTTATTTACAGGCATAGCTCAAAAATGCTGTTTTTAAAATAGCAAAGACAGTTCTAGAAAGCTAAACAAACCAAAATGCCACCAAAATGTGGCCAAAAACTAAATAAACAATTTTCTGACTGGGCAGTGCATGTAAGCCCCCTTTCTTCCTAAAACATTTGTGTTTGCCATTTTGCCTTTAGCAGTGTTTATTACAGGTAACACCATGGCTGTAACAGCAAGAGAACCCCATTAATTTTGTGTACTCAGTGCCCTGTGTTTCAGAATAGTACAGAGAGACCACCTTGTACATCATTTCTGGAGCTGGAACAAGCTGCTTTTGGGGTGACAGGGTGTCCAGGAGAGGCCAGGGAAGTGTTGGAAGCAGCACTTTTAGGGGACTTGGGTCAGAAAAAAAAATCTTACTGTAACTTTTTGTAACTCTTTTGTAGCTGCTGAAACTCTTTAAGCACATTACAAAAGAAGTCAAAATTGTTGATGGCTCTGAAATAACCAAGGGTAAGGGATGGAACAGGAGTACATTTTTGGAGTTCAAATTATGAGGTTGTTTATCCTACTGCACTTCAGATCCAGGCCACAGTGATTGTTCTCCTGGGGTTTCATATCAAACAGCAGGCATTTGTGGCCTGCAGGTTGGAAATACACACATGTACCCTCAAGATGTGCATGGCTTTTTCAGGAACATGCAGGGAAATCACCTCTTGGTGAGGGCTGGAGGAGCTGTCCCATCCTGCAGTTCCCTGGGTGGTTCAGATGCAGTGCTCGGAGATGTGCAGCATCTGGCCCCACAGCTCAGCAGTGAATTTGCAGGGTGTTTTCTGTTGGGAAGGCAAATACTCTTCCCTCTCACAGGTGGGAACACATCCAGCAAGATAAGAGAGAGCCAGACCCCAGTGTCACAGCCACTTCTGCAGTGTAAAAGCACCCTCAGGTCCATCCATGTGCTCTTGGGGCCCAAAGGTTTAAGTGACAGAAACCATAAACTTGCCTAGACAAGAAGAAAACCAAATTTGTTTGATTTGAGAGAATACTTGTTTCTCAGTGCTCTTGGACAGAGGTGGGTGTTGAGCTGCACATAATAATTGAGGACTATGAGACAGAGAAATGTAAATAAAATCCTTTACTGTGACATCTGAATAGGTGTAAATCAGCATCTCAGATGATTTAATGCTATTTCCAATGAGATGTCACCATCCCAGCAAGGAGTTAAACTGTGCTTCAATTGGCAAAGCATGCCCACAGAAATGCTGTTTATTTTAGAGAAAAATGAAAAACTTTAGACATGCCAGGATCTCTCTCCAGCTTTTCATTTTTCCTCAGATGGTACCCATCCAAGAAAGTATCCTGGTGTCTTTTTCCTTTGAGGAAGAGTGAAGTTTCTATGGATCCACAAAACCCGTGTGGACCTAAAAGGAGCAAAAGAGAAATATGATTTCATGAAATGCTTCTCAAAACATCAGCCAAAAAATCACATTTAAAAGGAAAAAAGTCTAAATTCTGGGAAACTACTAAAAAGGAATAATGAGGAATGAGAAAGCAGTAAATTTTAGTGGCTTTGAAAGAAATAAATTGTTCCATGAAAATCTGTTCTAGCTTTACAATTTCTGAATCCTGGAGGGGTGACTTAGGGCAAAGATGGACATTAGCAGAAAAGCCAAAAACAGCTGGGAGGTTAGACCCACTCTTAAAAATGTTCTTATGGTTGGAATAATGATTCTCTACAAGCGGTATGGGGAACACCAGATTTATTTTCTCACACAGGCAGTCAGGAAAAATTTGCTTCTGTTTTACAAGTCAGAGACTGTTTTTCTAGCTTTGCAAATCCAATGGAAAATTGAGATGTTATCTCTCTGTTGCCTATTGCTAGAGTTGTATGTTCTCCTGTTAGTGTGTACCAGGCAAGTATGTTGATGATGTGTCAAAACTGAACCTATATTCCTGATCCCTATCTGTTGAATAGTTTGAGTAGTTGTAACATAAGAGTTTTTGTTAGAAATGTTACTATGACTGATGCGTACCACTTACATTCCTGATTTCCCAGGAAAGTGTTTATGTTTTTATACTTAACAAGCAAACTCCATGCTCTTACTTTGTGCTACAGACTATTCCTGCATGGAAAAAAACCCTTGAAGACAGGAGACAGCTGGAGGGAATTGCATGAGTTTTTATGTTACTTCAATTATAAATTTGAGTGCAAAATCTAGAGCGTTGGAAGGTATCCTGGAAGACTTAAATACTATGCATCATGAGAACACAGTCGCAAAAAAACAAAAAATCCCAAAAGTAAATTGTGCCAGGTGTACATTTACTAGCACTTGTTCCTATTAAGCAGCTCATGTTCTTTCACTCTTCTGTCCAACATTTCTTGGTGGGCCTGGCACTGCAGCTAAACTGTTTCATGGGTATCCATATGGCCTCATCCTCATGTGCCTTCACTTAAAAGATGGAGAAATGTAAATTATTTACTCCATTATGCAAGTTGCTAATAAGGAAGAATATAATACAAATATAAACAAATTTAGACCAATAAATTTCTATGAGTAAAACAAAACTTGGTGCTGGATTTATACTGTTGACTGCTGCAGAAGTGACTGCTGGTCATAATGAAGTCCTTAGGATAAGGTCAGTGCTATGTACTTGCCTTTGAAGAGTCTGTACAGCATGTATTCTTTTTCAAGAGTCTACAGTGCAGAGGAGCTTCAGGAAATTCAGATTTCCTATCCTAGCACATTTTTTGCCAGGTTTTAAATCACAATAGGTCTTGATTCAAAGAACTTTAACTGCCTGACTCTGGGTAACTGACCTTAAGACTTACTAAACTTAGAGGTGACCAACTAAAGCAGAGCAGAAACAGTGAACACTTTTAGAAAACATTTTTGCTAAATGTCTTTCTTCAAAGAAAATTCATCAAGGATTTCTGTGCAGCTTTTGTTTTGTGGTTTTTTTTTGGCAGGGGGAGGGCAGATAAGGTCTATTTCACTGTAAGAGTGAGTTGGCGGGGAGAGAGGGGGCTGTTACATTAAACATCTATGCCCAGTTTCAGATGTGGGAAAGCATTCAGCACCCATCAATTCACTTTAACACCAAATGCTGTCAAAATGACTTCTTTAGGAACTAATAGGTGCTGAACTCTCCTGAAGATCTCATCTTAGAGAGCATTTTGCTTGTCAGTGCTTGAACAGAACTTGTTGTTAACATGCATACTTTAAGTCTCCAGCTCCAAACACTCTGTCTTTTCAGAAGCATCACTTCGCGTGTGACTTTGCTGTAACCTCATTCACCATTCTTCAGTGCTTATTTGACATCATTCATATTTCATTGCGACAAGCTCTCTAAATTCTAATACAGAATACTTTTTAAAAATGTCCTTTTGTGTGATGGTTATTGAGTTTGGGAATCATCATTATCTTACTGTAACTTAATTCATTAAAATGAATAATACATACTTTTTTTTTGGTAAATGACAGTGAAATATGTAGTCTTTTTCCAGGCATTAGTATTTCTGTGGTGGCAATATATCTTTTGATACATACCACCTTTACATTCTTACTTATTTTCCTTGGAAATCAATCCTACTGAGCATGCAAGCTTTACACTGCACAGTGCTCATTCAGCTGGGTTGCACTGGCATCTCTTCCCTTAGATTTTTCCTTTTAAGTTTTTCCAGAATTAAATTGTAATTGGAAACAAAACTTTCAAAGGCACAAATAAGTTTCATTGGATGCTGCCCAACAGAGCCAAATGTAAACACAGAATAAACAGAGGCAGTGCTCGTATTGCAAAATATTTCCAAGGTTACAATGTGCGTTATGATATCTTTGTTTTGTTTTCTATATCATAACCTTCATGTTGCATGAAAGATTTGGAATATTTCCCTGGTCCTGTCCTAAACCAAGGAGCACTGACTGTAGCTCTCTTCTCAGTTTAGTTCTGAGCCCACACTACCATATTTTGCCCAGGGGATGAAGACAGAATACTTTTTCAGTCCACTTACTTGTGCATCAGCAGTACAGTGAGATACTCAAGTGCTCAACATCAAGTACATGAGCCAATTCCATTTTCTGCCTGCATTTTACCCTGGCTTCTCTTGTGTCTTGCTAAGATTTTGACATATCCTGTTGTTTGTGTTGTGCTAACTGTAGCCACAGTAGCTAATTTTCGTTAATAACAACATTAATTTAAGATTACTATGTCAGTAAGGCTGAATTCCCACTGGCAATCAACACCTGAGATATTAAAAATGTTGGCAAGGGAAATAAGAGCAGAAGGGATTCTGAGACGGGAAACTTTGTGTCATGTTTAGTTAGAAAGAAATTCAGCCAACAGTAATAACAAAAAAGTGTGGCACTGAGGACTTCATGCACCACAAGTAAAACTAAATGCATGCAGTCCCTGCTTGAATGGACAAGAGTCCCTGCTTGTATCTACCTCAGGAAGGGAAAAGGAAATAGAAGACTGAAGGCTTGAGCTGGGATGGTGAGATGGGGAGAAAGACAAGCTAGCAGCTCCTGCAGCACAGAGAGGAAGGATGGACACAGCCACTGTGGCTTCCTGCAGGAAAGGGGATGAGGACTTACCCTCTTCCCTAGCCATAACTGGCACCAGGCATGATTTGGATCCCCCTTTTGGCAGCTCCAAGCCTGTCCTTTGACACTAGAGGGCAAAATATGGAGCACGTCCCTAAGTGTCCTACTACCAGCAAAGGTACCACTGCCCTGTGCAGTTCCCTGCCTCTGACAAAGCCTATCTTGATGTGTATCACAGGAGCGATCAGTACACGGATGCTTGCACCCTGTCTGACACCTGCTGCTGGGACAATGGCTGGTGCACCAAGGAGGACCTGCCCAATGGTAAGAAATGCATCTCTGCCAGCTATTAAAAACTCTCCTCCACCCCCACCCCCATTTCAGCTACATTGAACTAATGCACAGCATCTTTGAAATACACTAACTGTGTAGCCAAAGCATGCTTGTGTAAGTGCACTGAGTTGCAACAGCTCTGAGCTCTTCACAGTGTGCTTCTGGGTCTCCAGAGCCGCTCTTAGGATTGCAGCTAAATCCAACAGGAGCTAGACTTTTAAGTATATTACATTTGTGGTTACTACATATATTTTTTATTCTAAGTCATGGACAATATCTTACATAAGCAAAAATGCAGGTTTTATTAAAAAATCTTGTTCCTTCTTCTCTGCCTTTAACAGCCTGTGTTTTTAATGAGTTCTTCCCTTCTACAGAAGGATTTCTTCTGCAAAATAAACCTTGGCCAATCTGTGGCTGATCTTGTGGTATAATGTTAGTTGTGAAAGATAACACAGAAAACCCCATGACTGATTCCTGTGCATTCATTCCCATATCATGCTAAAAGCAAAGCCATACAACCTGTAGCATTGTTGTGGGAGAAAGTGAAGAGAGAGGGGGCCTGGAGGCCTGAACACCTTATACATATCATGACAACAATACATAGTGTAAAAGGAGCAAACCAGAAAAATTTGCTGTCATGTTGCTGTCTGTCCACCTTCCACAGTCACACTGCCAGGCAACTGCTGTAAGGGATGTCACTGCTTTTCTGTTTCCTCTTGGCCTTGTTTCCCCACTGTCTATCACATCACATTTAGGGACCCTAGCTGTTGACTTCTGGGAGCAGCTCATGATGGGATAGAATTAGGTATAATGGAGAAATGTATTTTCAGAATATTGACTGGCAGATGACCTGAATAGAGTAGGTTCAGGTGTGATTTTACAGTACCTTCAAGCCCATCTAACTCTGGCTACTGCAAGACTGTCACACTACTCTTTCCACCTCCACTTTTGCTCTGCTGCTTTCCTTTGTTTAGGAAGCTAAGGTCACTAGGTGGCGTGAAATTGAAATAACACTGATGCCACGTAGCTCCTTGGGCCAGGTTACTCGTCTAGCACTAGTTAGTGTACTCCTGCTGTAGAGACTGCAAAACTGCATCCTCAGTGACTTACACTGACTTAATTCAAAGTCCCTGCTGCTGAGCAACTGCAAGCTTTGCAAAGTGATCATAAGATAACAGCATCTGACCTCTAATGGCTAGGACCAGTGAAATGATTGTGCAAAGTAGAAAGCAGGGGAGTTATCTGTCTTCTTGCTTCCAGGTTCACTTTCTGGTTGGACAACCTGTGTTTATTTTCTTTTTTTTCCCCCCTCTCCCCCTCCTTCATAGCTGCATGCACTGGCAACTGGAAAGAACCAAACTCAATAACCTTTGTTAGGGCTCAGGATGGCAAAAGATCTTGTCCTGCAGACAACCTTTTACAATGAGATTCAGTAAAAAGGCTGCAACATTAGCACTGCTGCGATGGAAACACAAGGAAACTGTCCTTGAAAATACCTGTTTCGGTGTGAGGGGTGTAAGTGCAGCAGTATTCTGAACTTACATGATAGGAGAAATCTACAAAGAAACTAATTAACCAGGAAAGAGTTTGGAGTTTGGGCAGGTACTCAAAGCAAGGTGAAGGACTGTGAAGGGCCACTGCTTACATGGTAAGGAAATTACTTCCATATTATAGGAAGAATATTGTGTGATTGTACCTGGTATACAATACCATAAATGTGTTTAAAAAGAGTGTGTACAGACAACTGTAATTCTGGTATTTAAAGCATAACCAGCATTATCAGCATGCAAGTTTAATAATCTTTTCCTAACAAATATGGGCTATGTTTGTGAGCTATAATGCTGCAAGAGCAGCTCCTTTACTATTTCCCTGGAAAGGCTGCTTGCAGCAGTGCTCTGGAATGTCCCACGCTTCATGGTGCTGTGGAGCATGGTGCTGAATCCAGCAGTATTACAAAGCTCCTCTCCTGTTGAGCTGTGACTCAGCCAGCAAACTGAACAGTACAGGGTCGTCCTCTGGGCCACACCTCTGCTGTCCAGGTGGCTTTCTGTCTAGATTGGTGTAGTTTCATGCAAAGTGGTTTTTGGGACTGCTCTCTGGCCTGTGCTAAAATACAGGCTGTGCTTGGGAGTTGCTTCATCCACAGATGAAACATCTCTAGGACCATACAATAGTTCCCACTACACTGTAGAACTATCCACTGACTGAAACTGATTATTACCCAAATAGTACAACATGGAAGACCAGCTGATACATACTTTTCCACAGTACCAGTACTATCAAATTGCCATGAGAGCTATAAAAGCCCGGAGTCATCATCAACCCTTAGTTTATATCTCAGTTGAAAAATGACCTCTTCAATACTTTGCACTAAGCTGAATAATTTAGTCGATAATGAAGAATGCCACCTATTGAATCAGTAATTCCTACAGGATCTCTCTCTCCCTTATGCACTGACCAGGATCTGTCTCAGCTTTGGAAGTTACCTAAATGTGTTTAAGACTTTCTCAAACTTAAGCACATGCTTAAGGATCCTTTCATGTGTAGAGATATCTTACAGACTGAAAATCAGAAAGACAAGTTCATATCCCTCAGTTGCATTGATCCTAGCAATAATTTCATACAATTACGTAGAAGTAGCTTATCAATAATTCAGTTGTTCCATTAGTTTTGTGTTAAGGTGTTAACAGAGTTAACTGAGTTAACTCATGCATAATTTATCAGTCTATAAGCTAAATAGTTTAAATGCAATAGTCTGATTTACTATGATAATAGCTTATAAAATGTGCTATCTGCATTGGCTCTAGAGAAGCTGGAACACTGAGGTGCTGTAAAGCAATGCAGAGGAGAAACTACTATCCCCAGGGTCCATACACAAGCAGGATGGGGAGGACTGTTGAGGTCAGGCTGAAGGATGCCACTGGAAGGGTGTGTGTTTGGAAAATGCAGATAGATTGTTAAATCCTAACTAACTTTACCATTGTGCTACACAGTCTTCAGTTTAATCTGAAGAGATACTCCTGTCCTCCACATTTTTCAGAAAGGAATCACAGTTATATAGTTGGGCTATGAACCCCTCCTAATCTGGGGGAAGCATTTGCCATGAATATATAAAATAACCTGAAGTTCTGCCTGCACTGTATACCTCCTATGCAGTGCTTTTGTACCTAGTAGGACCATGTCTAAAGACAAAATGGATGAGACATATGAATCACATTTGTGTCTCATTCTCAGCTAATTAGAGTTAGCAAGACATTCTGAAGATTCTTAATTCCAAAACCTGAGAGGTCATTAATTCCAAAACCTGAAGTAAGATTTTAAGCATATGTGTTTTCTTTTAAAAAAGCATAGTCCTGATGTTGAAATGAAACTTTGAATATGAAAGATGCTCACTAGACTTAACACTTGTTCTGTCAAATGCTCTGCAACATATTTCTTTATTCTATTTTTGCATTTCTGATTGTGATCCTAGTTACCAAAAACAAAAGGTGGGAATACAAAGCATTTCAGCATCTTAAAGAATTAAATTTAAATTTAGCTTAAAACTGCAGGCTGACCTGGTAAAGTCATGAAAGACATTATTCTGTAGTGGTAGGAACAAACATTTTATCTACCTTCAATTTTTTTCTGGTTTAGTTCTAATGAAATCTCCTGGTGCCTTGTTTGTTTGTTTGTTTGTTTGTTTGTTTGTTTGTTTGTTTGTTTGTTTGTTGGATTTCTGAATTAAACTTTTTCTAGCTTGCTAGTCAACAAGCGAGGGTGCATGTTTTTTGGTCTAACAAGATTAACTAGAAGTCACCGCGTAACACAGACAAACGAAACCTGCTTTCTCAGCTTTCTGATCACTTAAATACTTCCTTGTAGTTCAACTGGGGAAGCAATATATGAGACAAATGCCATAGTAGAAACACATGGTTACTGGAACTCACAATGGTGTCAGCTGTTGATGTGTTTTGCACTCAGAAAGAAGCATTACTGGGGAAGCTGACAATAAAACTATCTCTGGTTCAAATGTCTACCTCTTTCAGTTACAAATACCCATTTAATGAATGAGTACTAAAATGCCTTTCCCAGTTAGTTTTTTACTCGTTTGATTTTTGCAAAATTGGGTGGCAAGGAATAGTAGAACTAGCCACAGGGAGACTAGGGAGACTAGACTATAGCCACAGCTATATCACTGGTGACCATGGGAGACAGTCTGGAAATCTCAGCAGCTCTTACCAGTGTTGCTCATCACTAAGCAGTGTTGGCACAAGCCCCTCAATGTCTTAGTTTAAAACCATGTTTTAAGTTTTGCATCTATTAATTTTAAGACAAAGTGACTCTATGGAGTTAACTTAAAAATAATGAGGATAACTGTAAGTGCCTATTCCACTAGATCATGTACTTTCCTGCTAGGCAATTGTTTTTATTCCTGTTATTACTCAGGGCCAGTGGTGGCAGAACCTGGAGGAACTGCAGCTCTGGAATAGGCCAAATGCTGATTAAAGAGCTCCTGCTGCCTTATTTCTGCAGAATGAAAGGGAACACAGATTATTTATTTGTAGTGAAAGGAGGATGGTTCAAAAAGAAAGTTAGCCATCAACAACCTCTTATCATCACCTACACATAGTATATTTTTTCTTTGTGGACTGATACCTAAAAATACGCTCCATTTTTTGGTTATGTCTGAGAACAGAGTTTGGAAATGATTAGTTGACCAAATGTGAAAGAAACCTCTTACATATATGAAGCCACAAGGGGAGACTGGCCATACTTACAAGTAGCTATAATGTAATAGGTACATGCTGATTTTTCATTCATCTGCCCTGCTCTGTGCTGAGTAACAACAGATTGTTCTGTTTGCTTTATTTGGTGATGCTACCACAAACAAATATGTCCAGACAAGGTAATGTTGCAGGCAAGATAAGCTATCTGGAAGCCATACAAAGCCAATATTTGGTTTCCTTGAGCAGGTGATTCCCTTATAAAAGTAAAGGAAACTATGGCAATAGCAGGATGCAGATCCCATCAAGCTGTTTCTTCAATAAAAGCAAGGATTTTTATGCACTTTGAAAAGCAAAAGTCTCAGTACTGGAGATTTGTATTAACTGATGCATCTGTTCAAAGCTACAGTTTGCACTGCAGTCACCATAATCTGAGGCAAAAATATATTCTTCCCTTATTCTTGTCACTAAGAACAACTCATTTGCTGGCTAGTGAACTGGTAGCCGGTTAACCATGGTATACACCTGTTTGGGGAGATGTTTATGAGGGGAGTTCATTCAGTACCTCCTGGAAAGAGCAAGAGCAGTTTTAGAGTTTTACCTCAGACTCTGGATCTAGTGCTGGCTTCTTACCAGGAGGCTGGGGGAAACTGCAAGATTTGCAGATCCCTTTTCTTTTATTCAGCCATAAATTTAGCAATGTGAGCTCACAGTGTTTCAAACCACAGAGGGCTTGGTATTTATTCTTATGCTATTCAGTCAAACTATAGAGTCATGGAGTCAAATATTTTGGCCTTAGGGCTTCAAAAATCCTTCTGCCCTTCAAAAATCCTTCTGCTCTTCTAGTACCTTCTGGTCACCTGGAGTGGAATTCAGGCTTTGCACTGGCACTTTCTGATGCATCCCACAGGTAATTAAAATAGTGAGTAAAACAATAACTTTTAGATTAGAAAGAAGAAGTTAGAACAAGAGACTCCATGAGAATGGCATCACCAAGGTAGTGGCATCACCATGTCTTCCTTGTGGGCAAAGTGTGCTCTTGGTCTCTGATTTTCTTCTTGTTCTGTGAAGGCAGGTTCCTAGGAAAAAGGATTTACTATGTATTGTGTATGAACACATAATGCATAACTAAAGCAATAGACATTGTCTTCGGTAGAATGCCTAGAAGTGTGGGTAAACTCCAGAAATCTGTAGCACAGGTTCATTTGTAACAGAAAAACAGCAGGTTACATGCTACGCCTGTATTATTGATATATCTGCTGCTTAATATGTATACTAAATACTCTTATACTGAATTGTGAGTGAATCTGGAGTCTGCTACTGTCATCCTCTGAGTTTTGGCCAGTTAGCCAATATTTTTTAAATTTAAGCTTGTTCATAATAATTCTGTTAGTCTGTGATGTCCGAGTGAAGAATGTACTTAATGCTCCACATACACAAACTGAGGGTTACTCTCTCCTTCAGTTTGCCTGGATTAGAAGGGGCAACACTTCATGCTTTTTCTAATTAAGAAAAATTAAACCAACTGCTTTTTATGGAAAATTCATCTTTGATAGCATTTTAAAAAAAAATCATTACATTGATAAATGGACTTAAGAAAGTGAGTTTGGATGTGCCCACTTTCCTTCTGTTTCTTACACTTTCTCAAGTGATCTATTGTTAAGTTATGTTATGGATAGGTTTCCAAAAACATGTGTAACACATCAGAAGCTTCATAAAATGTACTAATGAGAAAGAAAGCTGCATATTTGCTTAGCAGTTGAGCAAATAACTTCAGAAGATTTAAAACTATTTTTACTAGCTTGTAATTGATATAACAGAGGAGTCCACAGGAATGTAGTGTAGAAAATCAATTGTTGGTTATTGTCAGTTTAGTTTTAATAGACACTGGGAATTACAGGAAACCCTATAATGTGTGTGCATGCAGGTAGGCTCCCATTGAGCCTCCTTATGCAAGGGTAAGACATGAACAGAACTATCAGTGTTTCTCATACCTCTTCAATTCTTCCTCCTATTTTTTACAGGCATTATGCCTGTATCTAATTAAGAAAGACAAACAGAAGAGGGTAGATTTCAGATACTAATCAGTGAGAACAGTAGTCACACTGGAACTGCGCACAAAGGTATGCTTTTCACTCAGCAATCTCTCTTCCTGTCAGTGCAATTGTTGTAAATTTTGTCTTTAAACTATATATATACATTTGACATGGCTAACCAAACATTTCCTGTTAGGTGAAAATTCATGGTATGCTTTACTATGTAAGTTATGCCTACTATTTTACAATATATGACCCTGTTACACTCACTGTATGTCTCTTAAATCTTACAAATATTGGAACAGGCATTTCTTGTTGGTTTTTCATTTGTTTGTTTTTCAATCTATTTCCTTTTGCCTGATTTATCTTTGCCATTAACCATGGCAGTTGGCTCCAATGATGTATTAGGTATATTGATGATGATGCTTTTGCATAGGGACCCTTTAATTATGGGTTAGAAAACATCTCATGAAAATAAAGTCTCAAATCTTTCCTTTTTCAAATGAAAACCACCTTTGCCAGTTTGGGAAAATAGTCACTTCTGTATTTGAGTATTTCTCTTTAATTTGTAATATTTGTGCCATGGGAATCCTCATAAGAATAGCCTCTTTGAACATGGCTAAATTCTAACCAAAGAATTTGTTGTGCTCCTGCTTCCTATGAAATTGGCTTGTAAATGTTCTTGTTTATGGCTCACTATAGATTTTCATAGTCTTACTACTTCTACTGTTCTTATTATAAGTTCACTTGAAATTATGATTGACTAGGAATTCTGGAAAAGAGTGAGAGAGGGAAGTCAGTCTTTAAGTTGGTCTGCAAAATATCTCCTAAAAAAAAATCTTATGCAGGTACTAGAATGAAATAGAGAATTTGCTTTGTTGTTTTGTCATGCTGCTGAAAATATTCAGTTTACTTGCTGTCACCAGTAATGGTGACTTCATTCTATGCCCAAGAATGTAAGTCTACAGTGAGCATTTGGGGGAAAAAAAGTGATACTCCAAGTAAACCAACTTCATAGCAAGCATCTTGCATAATAAATTACTGACAATGAACACTTTGTCCATGCTTTTTAGTCCCTATTTTTCCCCCTATATTTTTATTTTAACCACCAAAGTAATAAAAAAAAAAACTAAACTCCACAAAACCAGAAAAAAAGAAAAAAAGAACTGTAATGAAATGATGAGGTATGAAGTAAACTTCATTCTGATTTCCTGTGTATGTAAGTTTGTATTTCATCTAGTGTACAGACAAATGTTCCACTCTTTTACTGTTCCTAATGCAAAACATTTTCTAGACAGTTATTATTATTAGCGATTGTCCATCACTGTTAATGACAACCAACAATTCATGTTTCAGAGTGACTGTACCCAAGTGCTATGGCTATAAAATTCAACTTGTGTAAAAAAGAATTTTTTTTATTTTAATTTGCAGAGCAACATGTCAAGCTGACCCTTAAGATTATACTTTCCTAAGTTTCCCTTGGATTCTCTTTTCCTTCTTTGGCTTTTTTGATATGAATTATTTCAAATGCAATTAGATCATCATCATAAATCATTGCAACTTTTCCTGTCACAAGCACCATGCTCCCATGTGGCAATGAATATTCAGATTTTTAGGGCTGTACCTTAGGCAATATTTATACCTTTCAAGCTGTCCACATGAGATCATTTATTGAGTTTTGTTTCACCTCTGACATTTTCAGTACCTGACATTTGGCATTTGGATAAAGTGCTCCACTCACCTCACTGACACCTAGCCTTTATACTTGGAACACTTTTGATATATGCATCCTGTTAAGAATCTGTTTCTAGTGTAGTAAGCCACCAGCAAATTTTCTCTTTCTGAAGAAACTTGTATTAAAATAACTTTATTTGATCCATTTACCTCATGTAGAGCACATATGTTTATAAGCATTTTCTGTTATATACTTAATATTATTATCCATTTAAAATCTCTCTTGCCCTACAGATCCAGCCAGAAGTTTCAAAAAGCACTGCTGGCTTTGGACAGTCAGTTTCCTGGTTTTGTGTCAGTCATGTTATACTAAAACTAAATATAGCAGCTCACTAGGCAGGATCTTTAAGAAAACTAAAAATTGCTGAAAAATATTACACAGACAGCAGGCATGTTGACTTGGATATTAATTATCTTTTATCTGTGGCAGGTAGAACTGATACATAAGGAATATATTTTATTTAAAATAAACTAGAGTCATAGAATTAGAATGGCATTCATTCCAGACATACAAATGGGCACAGATAAACAAATGGGACCTAAGTATGGAGTAGGGAAGAAAGGAGCCCCGATTCAACAACTGAAAAATCCATAATACACAGAAGACACAAAATTTCCCAGACACATCCAAAAAATTTTATCCTTCAGAAGGTCTCTCAAGGATGTCTAGGCTGTGACACATTTTGTATCTCAGGCTCTTGTGCTACATCCCATATTCCTTGTGACTTTGTGGCGCTTTTGGAGCCCACAATAGCACAATATTTCATTAAGAACTGCAGCTTATGACAAATGCTAAGAAGTTCTTGGACTTTCAACTATCACCTTCTTCAGAAAAACATTGGAAGGAGCACCTATAGGTGAACTTTCAGAGAATGAAATCATTAAAGATTCATACATCCTCAAGTTTTAATCTAGTTTGGACTGTTGACCTTTATTTATTCAATTGCTAGGATTTCTCATCTTAGAGTGTGCTGAGTTACAAAAACTGCTCTTGACCCTAACTTAGAAGTCATGCAAAATTCTTCAACTGCAATCCACTTTCTGAAGGAGTCAAAAATTCTAAGCAAGTTATTCCACTTGGGAACCCTGCTGAGGCTATGTGTGCCATTCCCATCTTCTATTAATTCTAGTTTAAGCGAAATGCAAGGATAGCTCCTATGTGGGGGGTGGCAGTGTTCATCCCTACCTGAACTTTATAATGCTCTGTAAAGTCTTCCTAGGTCTTAGTTCAAGCTGACTCTGGGGTTTTAAGCTAAAGCATGGGAAGCACACATGCCAGCACCAACCCTGGCACCACCATGCATCAGAAAAGGAAATAGCCTTCACCTGCAATTCAGGCCTCCAGGATTATCCCCAAACTAAAAATTGCTAGAGCTGCTACTGAGGCTGGATATTGCTCAAGGCATCCAAAACATCATGCACAAATCTTTATAGTGTGACTGCATCATTTAAATTCAGAGGATTCTGTTTACACCAGTCTAACAAACCCACTGGTTTACATATGCTGTTATTAAGACAGAACCAGAATTGGAATGTTCACTTAATGATCATATAAATTACAGTGAAAAGTGTTGGCTTGCTAAACAGCGATGTGTACTGTTCATGCAGTATCATTGAGCTGGTTCAGGAGTTTCACAGCTGCTATTTAAGAAGTTTTCTACTAACAGTGATACTGTCAATCACCTCATTTGTTTCATCAATATGTGCCATAGTGGCTCCCCAGCGTACAGCCATTCAAACTCAAATCATATGCCATCTTTTACAACTAACTCATTTAGCAGGTTTACCTTTATAAAAGATAGCAGGTACACAAGCAAAAAACAGAGCCAAGAATATAACATTCAGGTAATCCTCATATCCTTTTGTTCTCATCAAAAGATATTGCAACTGAATATTCTAATTTATAGAAGTATTTGTTTTTTGAAAGAACCAATCACACCAACTTACTAAATTTTTAACTGGTAGAAATTTAGATGGCATCAAATTCATGATGAATGGATGCAAATGCATGTAAGATAAAAATAGTTTCCTTGAAGCTTATGAAGGTCATTAGTGAAAGACTAATATGGGGAATCAGGTCCTTCATCTAGAAGTCTGACTATTGCTGTCTCATTGCCAAATTCCTTCTTACCCTCATTGTGGCTCCTAATAAATGCCTTAGTCTTTTCCTCCTTGACTATTGCAGTTCCTTCTTCTAAAATCTCCTAAAATCCTGCTTTCTAAATGTCAAGAAGTCTCAGCTGATATCTCACTTCAGGAAATAAGACCATCCACTGTCACTTTATTTTCCTGTTCATCTTTAAGGCCAGTTAAAAAGGCCTTTCTGTTTTTTTTTAAATTATTACCCTTATGGTCCTATACCTGTATACACAACTGCAATAATCATATGGTTCACTCCTTTCATTTTGAGAGCTGGCTTTCATACTTTTCATCCCCTCAATCTCTGTATTCTTTTTTCTTCACCTCATCAGAAGGTCATCAGTGCTATTTTGCATCAAAAGCCTCAAAGGTCATGCTGTAGCCAACACGTGGTTTTTATAGCAGGACCAGAATTAAAACCTCAGAATCAAAACAGCAACACCAGAATCATATCTTCTGGGGGCTTGGTACCTGATGTGCCCCCTAAGAACACTATCTCTTTGCTCAGCAGATCTATCTTTGTACCTATCTTTGTAAACCCATGGCATATCATTTTAACTGTTTCTGGGCTAAACAAACAATCTAAATGGGAAAAACAAGCATGCATAAAGCTTGTTGCCTTATGCTAAATCCAGAGACCCACAGGATTTCTAACTCCCTGCAGCAACCCCTCCATAATCACTTTTCTGAACAAGCTTGTCTGATTTGCAACCTCCTTGAGCTCACGTAAAGGCCAGCTGTCCTAATAGTCTAATCAAGCTTGCTTAATAAGTCAGCTGCTTTGTTCCAGCTCCTTGCAGCAATGAAAGAGTTTCTTAGATCCTGTGAGTTTTTCATTATTCAGCTGGCACTGCTTCTTTGTTTGGAAAGGGAGTGTAATAGCCATGAGGTGACTTTTCTGCAGAGGAGACAGCCACTCATAAATCCTAGCTTAACAGCCATGAACTTTTTGTGTCATAGCCCCTGTCTGCTTGTTTCAGTGGTTGCATCATTAAATGATGTGCCAAATGCATGCATCGACATAAAGACTGAGCTGTAGTAATGGGAACTTAATCAGATAACATTTCCTGTTGCTAACCTTCAATGCCATATAAATAAGTCTTTCAATTTTGAAACACATCCACTTGCATTGTCTTTATCACCATATTAAATATTACATATCAGATACATTATTTTCATTCCTTACAAATATGCCTATGATAGTAATTTGAGACACACAGTGAATTTTAGCAGACCTGTAGATTCATATTAGAAAATCGCAAATGTCCTTGTAACAGTCTTCATTTCTGCTGTTAGACTTTACTAATTTTTAACTATTTACTCCATTTATTTATTTATTTTAAAATTTTTGAATAATAAGAATGACCCCAGAGAAAATTTCTAGACTTTATGACAAAGTTTTTACAACATAAGAATATACAGATTTTACAAACCAACATCACTAGTCTATTATTCCCCATGGGAATGCTTCCAAAATAAACTTTACTTTTAAAATTCAAGAGGACATGTTTTCCTGTTTGTGCTTGTGTAAATAGAATCATGGTACTGTATATTTTTGGTGTGCATTCAAGTCCACATGGTTAGACATATCTTGATTTGATGTATTTCAGTCATAGGTGAATTTGAAGAAGTAAAATTGTATAAATGAACTTTATGACACAAAAAGAACTTGGTCTTGGTGAACATCTTCTCTTTCTACAAACATTAAGTATGGCTTTAAATTGAATCATGTCATTGGTTCTTCCACACCCATGAAGTCCTGTAAAACTGGAGTTAAAAAAGAGCAGCAGTGATCTTTCAGAAGTGTAAGGGATGCTGCCTTTTTCCATGTATCACAGAACCTGCCCATTGGTCTATAATTGCTGGAATTGTGTGCCTGTAACTATCAGAGACACAGTTGTATTTTGTGCTACTAAAGACCCTTCTGCCAACTTCAGGCAAAGAATAGAATCTGGTTTAAATCTGTAAGAAACGATCCAGAGAACAACCAAGAAAGGCTGTTCTGTAAGCTTAGAAACTGCTGGCTTCCTCTGCTTAGGTACATTGGCAGAACAGCCTATACTTTTACAAATGGGCTGGAATTGCCAGTATTACTTGGACACAAAACATGATGCAGCATGTTACTTGGGAGGAGACCACAAATATAACACATGATGCAGACTAATAATCTTTTTGGAATCAGCTAAGCACTAGTAATTAACTGAAAATAAAATATTGCTCAAATGATTCCATCAGACTTATAATTTACTTCTATGTATTGGTAGTATTCATGTAGAGGCAACAGGGAAAATTTTCCAGTAGGGGTCAGACTGTGTTGAAAAATGCTCTATGTTTTCAAGGACATAGGTAAAGTATCTGATCCAAGTTGTGGTTGTATGGGCTCATCTTCCTGCCCCTCAAATTCCCATGGGATCATAATTATAACGGCTTTCAAGTGCACAATAGGAAACCGAGTCTGATTTTTCCCCGAATTACTCTTATTTTTACAGTTGACTTGAAGCACTGTCTAGGTCATGGTGAATGTTTTAGAAAACAGTGTTTACAGTTATTCAGAATGAAAGTTAAATCTGATGTCTGGCCAACATACTGGTCTAGCAGCCCAGACAGGGTCACTGTGGCTCCAGAGTGGCACTGTGCAAACTACCATGTCCAGAAACTTCAGAAAAAGGGTTCAGAAGGACCACAACAGTATATTTCTGCTGTTACAAGAAAATCACCCACAGTGCTTGCTTCGGGGCTGAGCAAAGATAATGTTCCAGGTGGAGCTTCTTCTTACAAAAGGAAAGTAGTAACAAGCTGCTCAGTATATAAAATGGGGAGATTTGGCCAGGGAGTGCAGCTGCTTGCTCACTCCTCCCCACTGGCCCTGCTGGTGGGATGGGGAGGAGAATTGGAAATAAAGTAAAACTCGTGGCTTGAGATAAGAACATTTTAATAGTTAAAATAAAATATTATAATAATAATTAATAATTTATAATAATAACGATAATAATAAGAACAAGGAAGATAACAAAAAGAGAGAGAAATAAAACCCAAGAAAGACAACTGATGCACAGTGCAATTGCTCACCACTTGCTGACCCCTCCCAGCCAACTTCCCTCCAGTTTATATACTAAGCATGACATCCTATGATATAGACTATCCCTTTGGCTAGTTTGAGTCAGCTGTTCTGGCCATGCTCTCTCCCAGCTTATTGTGCACCTTCTTGCTTGCAGAGCATGGGGAGCTAAAAAATCCTTGACTTAGGATAAGCGCTACTTAGAAACAACTAAACCAGGAGTGTGTTATCAACAATATTCTCATACTAAATCCAAAATACAGCACTGTACCAGCTACTTGGAAAAAAAATAACTCTGTCCCAGTTGAAAAGAGGACACTAGCTAGCTGGCTAAAGTGTTTGCAGGTGTGCTGGTCTCTGCTAGGGCAATTCACTGGTGCCAGTTTATTCAGAATTTTTGCCTAACAGAATCCAAGGCTCTGCAGGCCAGGCTCCTGGTTGGCAGAGGGAGGACCTGGGACACCACTTAGAGAGACCAATGTTTAGGGCAGGGACTATTTTGACCATAAGCCTTCTTTAGCAAATGTTTGAATTTGGACTTGAACCTAATTTCCTAATTTTCAGAGGTTTTGATACAAATGTAGTCACCATTTAGGAAAGGTATAAAATACTATTTCCCCCAAAACCCACAACACTTTTGGTACAGGATATATATGCAAAATCTGTACTCAAAGATACCACACAGAAAATAGATGTTCTGTAACATTCCATTCAGCAATTACAGGGCAAGCACAAATGAAATACAAAATTTCTTAATTTGAATATATTCTAATTAAGTAATTGTTAATTATTCTGACTTACTCCTCAGAATGGCAATAAAACCAGCACCTAATTTGAAAGATTTTTTTTTAACTTTACTGTGTTCTTTACTAACTCTGCAAGGTACTCTCCAGTTTTAATAGTACATCATGTTCACTAATTTAGCTCCTAAGTGTAGAACTTGAGAAGATGAGCTCTGCTAAAGAGGCAGGGGAAGAAGGGAGGAACATCCCTCCGTCCCCCTTCTTACAAGCACAAAAGGGGAATCATTCAGAGGAGTCTTTCCAAGAAGGAGCATCACCTCCACCGTTCCCCAGCATGATACGCAGGAAAGCCCTGATAGCTGCAGGAACAAAATGCATAGGCAGGTAGCTGGGTGATGTCTGCACAGTGGTAGTCCTCTTTGTCCTGCCCAGGTGCTCAGCTCCCTGCAGGAACAGGACCACAGAATATTGGGTTGGAATTTTTTCCTAGTTAAGGGGATGTAAACTACCTGCCAGAGGTCAGGCAGATTTCACTGGGGTAATAAACTTTGCCACTCACACTCTCTGGTACATACACCATCCACCCTTCATTTTAAGTCAGGCTGCAGTAAACATTTAAAGGAATGCATTGATCTATTTGATAGAAGAGGGTTTGTGAATTATACAGTAAACATCTAACCATTTAAAAATCTGACCCTGTGTCTCTTGAGGGATCAAAGCATGCTTGCTTCCCCTAGCTCTTCAGCAGTTGTTGGCACCAGTGTGGTTTCTGATTTAGCAGACGGTACTGCTGTGCCCAATAATTGTAAAGTGAATTCATGTTCTATTCTGAACCTATATCAATCAGTTGATTTGCGGCATAAAGCACAGTGAGGTGGGTCATGCTCATCCATAGGCTGCTTCTCCACAGGCTGCCCCTCCTGCCCATTGCCATCTCTCTGCTTGTCTGTTAACACCACAGTGCACAAACCTTCATGCTCCCACTCCTTCTGATACGGTCTGAAAAAAAAATAATTTTAACGTGCTCCCAGGTCATGTATCAACATAGCAAATCAACAGTAAGGAGGGCAGAGCTCTGCAGGGAACCTTGTTTAGATAACACCAGGTATCAGTTAGTTACTTTGTTTTGCATAAAATATAATATTACCTCGCTGTTTGGGGCCTAGATTTAGTCCCATTTAAAAAAAAAGGAAAGAAGAGAATTAACACATAGAACTGAAAGTAATGACATAAAAATATGAATCACTGCCTATAGTTTATTTGTTGCTGCCAGTTGACTGAAGCACCTATCATTTGCTGCAGAGAGCAAACTCTCCTTCAGACAATTGTCTGTTGGTGTGAGAGATTGATACAACAAGGAGTCATTGTATATGGCAGAACTCTTTCTACAGGAAGAAATGGAGAATATTTAGCAGAAAAAAAAAAGCCTATTTTTTATATAATTTCAAGAATAGCATGCTTTCCCAGTCATCTTCAAGACCTTTAATTTAGGAATAATTTCTTGTTTCGGTCCTTGAAAACTTTATTTCTTTTAAAAGAAATTAATTTGTACTATTAGAGTATATGAAAGAATTTCTGAAATAAACACTCCTCTTGCTTTATTCTTTCCTTCTTCCTTTTCACTTTGACTCTATCTTTTTCTTCATCTTTTTTTTTTTAATCTCACAAAAAAGGATATTACATATTTAATGAAAGTACCATGAGGCTTTTTTAGTTAGCCTGAATGGTTTTCTTCCCAAGTATAAATTTGTATTCTCTGTGATTCTTTGTGATATTTGATTCTCTGCATACCTGCAGGCTACACTGTTAAAGGTCAGTTTAAGATTTTCTCAGTTATTTCTGCTTAATTTAAAGTCGGCACTTTTGGGGAAGACTGAGAACTGCATAATGGTTATGGTCATGCAGTGATCAGAAAAAAATGCTACAGAATAACTTTGGAGGCAGTAGTCCACTTTAGCCATTCCTGTGCTGTATGCATACCTCTGTGTTTGTCTGTGCAGGTTTGCAGATGTTCTGTTCTCAAGAGAGCAACACAAACATGCCTGAGGCATAATCTTCTGCTGCGTTACTATTGTATCCCAGATAACTGAGAACTTTTACTTAAAGCTTTTGCACTGTGGCCACATAAAATGTTGGGACATCATGAAAGAAACATTTGCATTTATATATGCTCCCATATTAAAAAGCTCAAAGCTTCCACCATACACTTCTTGTTCTTTGTTACCCTCTTACTGGAAGCAGTACTTACTCTTTGGAGACTTCTTGGTGTAATTCTGGCCCTGAAAAGAACATATCTTTTCAAAACCACATCAATATTGATAAAAATTCATTTGAACTAGCTGATGAGGCACTATTCCTACCTGAAAAGTGAGATGATGCCTGAAATGCAGATGCCAGGAGTCCTTCCCAGGTACAAGTTCTGGGTTCATGCCTTGGCTGCATTTCAGCTGCAAGGCAAGGTTTGGGCATGAGCTCCACACTTCAGGTGGTTTCCAAGACAAGTAGAAAACTTCAGGGATCCTCACTCAGCAATGTTGTCAGGACAATGACTGTCCACAGTCCTATAGCACAAGGAGGAAGGCAACTGTTTCCTGCTCCAGGTGTATTTTGTAAGTCCAGATTTGCATTATGCATTATTATTGTTGTTGTTATTGTTATTGGTGTTGGTGGTGGTGTTATTATGATTGTGGTCTGTTCTAGCCCATATGACTGAAGCACTAAATTACTGCTTTTGATTGGTACAGCTTTATTTTTTTTTAGAGCAGTTTTTTTTTTTTTCTCTTTTTCTCCTCATGGGATTTTCTCAGTGATGGCCAGATGCAGAATTACAGGTGGTTCTGAACAAGTTTTCTGCCAGCTCTATTCGTGGCATGCTTGGCCTTCCAGAATGAAAGGCTTGAAAAAGTTCAAGAGCTTAAAGATCAGAAACTAAATAGAGGTTAACAAGTTGAAATAACAGGTAATATAAAACCCAACGTTATCAAGCCCCTGATAAAGGGTTTGTTTGGGTTTGGGTTTTTTTTGTTTTTTTTTTTTTTGTGGAGTTTGGGCTTTGTTTTGTTTTTAAAAAAACAAGTAATTACATTGGAAACAGATGTAGGAAATTTCCATTTTCTAACTGCTGATAAGATGATGCATGGAAGTAAAGATGAGGTGGTATTTGGCCAAAGCTCTGCCCTCGGACATAGGTATTTAGATTCTATCCACTGACCCTGTCTTTCACGCCTCTTGTGCAACTGGAGGGCAGGATGGAGAAGGCAGCATTACTGCTTTCTGACTGTGATGGGTTGACCCTGGCTGGACGCCTGGTGCCCACCAAAGCCGCTCTATCACTCCCCCTCCTCAGTTGGACAGGGGGGAGAAAATATAACAACAGGCTCGTGG
>JANZLQ010000079.1:12712201-12723322 GCA_026212715.1 Elanus axillaris | reverse complement strand
TACCAATGCAGAACACAGCACTATGAGGGCTGCTATGGGGAGAATTAATTCCATCTCAGCCAGACCCAATACAATGAATTATTCTGAATTCAGGCTTTGTTCTTAAAGCTTTCAGAAAAGTGTTAAGAATTAGAAAAACCCTCAAAGTTCTCACAGAACTCTTAAAACCATAGCTGCAGTTATGTAGGAATCATATGCTCCAAGAGACATTGTCCTCCTGCACAGATGCTGCAGTGCCAATGGGTGAAATCTTTATTTTCTGTGATATGTTAGGCCAAATTTCAAATATAGAAGTAATTTAGGAGTTTAAAACCCACTGACTTTCAATGAGATTTAGGCTTTTAAGTGCCTAATTCACCTAAAAATATTGAGCTCTTAGGCATTTTACAGCTTCTCTTTCATTGCACTGATTTCTATGTTTGGAAGCAGTCTTTAAAACTGTACTTTTGAAAGTGACTTTTCATCTTCAGGAATTCATGTCTGTATCTACAGTCTATTCAGATGGATATTTAGTTTTCCATTGAAATACACTGGACTATTGATTTCCTCTCCTTCATTTTCCTCCTCAGATTCTCTAGAGAAACAAATAAAAAATACAGGGAAAATGCCTGTAAAAGAAGAGGCTATATGCCTCGTACATGGGGACAACTACAACTGAGGAACAGTACGGACTGCTGAAATTGAAATTTCAGTTCATGATAAAAGCGGCCTTTCATCATCTAGAAAACATCAATAGAGGCAAATGGAGGTTGGACACAACCTATAATGAACACATCAGAAAAGGAAATAATTTTCCTCTTCTATTGATTAAGAGAGAGAGTCACTCTGGTGCAAAAAAAATTTTAATTCACTTTTCACAGAATTATTTGGCAATAACTCTGTGATGGATGATTTTAAACAGAAAATTTAGCAAAATATTGGAACAGAAAAGAAGTGGAAAAAAATGTTACCATTCGTCATCACAGAAGGCTGGAGTTCAATAGATTTTTCCTTATTAAACTACAGAGTCAGTCAATAAATAAACAAATAAATGTTGTTGGACTACCTCAGCTGTATTAGGATTATGCCACCTGCAAAATGGTTGCTACCTGCTATTAACTGTTGGTAAGGAGAGAAAGTGCCTGCTGTTAATGAATAATTACCTGAATGAAAAAAAAGGCAGAACTACTCTAGTTGTCTAGCTGTCTTGCTGTTCTTGGGAGCCAGAGATTGTGGTTATTATAAAAATTTCCATTCTGTAAATATTCATCACCTGTAATACATTCATCTCCATTGTTGATGAATGGAAAAATCCATTCCTTGTGATGGACGTCCCTGGCAGTGGTCTTGCATTGAGGCAGTCTTGTGACGAATCTCATAGCAGAGTTTGCTTCATCTGACACCTGCTATCTTCACCTTGCTCGGACTGCTGTTTAAACAAAGCTTGCTGTTGCTATGCCTGGAGTTGGTAACTCCCAGGCAAAGCATATCCAGGCCTTATGTATTTGAACGGGGCAGAAGAAGGACAATGTATGCCAGTTTCTCCTGCTTGTATGCCAGGTCACCTTTATCCTGCCATTATCCTGCAGCAGCCATACAAAGTGCCACAAGGACAAGTACTGCATGTATAGCCACATAAAACCTCTAAAGATGCACACAAGATGCATCCTGCAATCCAAATACTGGCACATATTCTTACCTCATTCAACATTTCTGAACTTAGTTTAACTACCCTGCAAACTGCATTGTAGTGAGCAGGCGAGTATGTGCGGCAGATCTGCTAGATCATTTTAAAATTGCCAGCCATGGCTCAGTTCTGCTGGCTTCATCTTTTACTTCATACACAAGGGCAGGCCTCCAGTTTTGGAATGGGGGAAGGTGAGAGACTGCCTTTATGTACTTATATATTGATGTAAAGTTTTGTGTGCAGACACAGAAAAATGACTGGCACAATTCTGGCATGCCCAAAAGCTGCTCCTTAAGCCTTCCAGAAATTCACAGGACTGAAAAGAAACCCTTTACCCAATCAGTAAACAGCTGCAATGCAACCTTCCCCATTTAGATTTTAAATTACAATTAAAACAATAAGAGACCAAGACTAAGAAAACTTTAAGCACTATGTCATAGTGATTCATCGACAAATTACACTTGGGAGCAATGACTAGTTAGCAAACTAACTGTCCCTGTCCAAAAATAATGAACTGAGAATAAATCAGATTTTTTTTTTAAATGCCTGTAACCTCCTGTCAGGTACAGAATTGCAACTGTTTTTCAAAATCTTACCATAAAAGTGGCTTTTCAGCAAGTCCAGAAGAAAAAAATGAGGTTATATCACTAGTTTCTTGTAGAACATAGCAGATAGAAGCAGTATCAACCTGTGAAAAATATGTAACAAAAATACTAGTCTTCATGTATTTTTTAAAATGGTAATTTTTATTGTCAAATTATACCTTTTTATGGTTTTTTTTTAATTTTAGAGTCTTGTGGCTGTTTCTTTGTTCACATGAGTCTTGCATGGTGAATTTCTTGGTAGTGAAAGACTGTCTGACAGCTGCAGGAGGTAGTGTCACCTTGCTCATTTGTATAGAAGGTCTGAAACAAAAGTGGTCATGGTGCCCTGCCACAGTACTTCCCTCTGAATAGTGGGAAGTACTTCTTGGGGTTTAAGGAGTAATTTATTTTCTGTCAGTGACTAAAGGGGCTCAATGGTATCAAGGACCTGTTTCAGCCATAGAAAGTATACAGCCAGTTGATTAAAAACTGATTAAAAGTGGTTTACATTCCTGCTGGCCCTCCACTAGGATAGAATAATAAAGAATGCCTGATGGGATACTTCTTAGGCAGAAAGAAATTTGCTTCTCACTGCCTGAGAAACTGGGAAGCATGAGATAGCTCTGTGCCCACGGATTAGAAACTAGGATAACAACTAGGCTTCAGCTGGGCAGGTTGCCTAATGAAAGCTGGAGAAACACTGACAACAAGCATTTTAGAAATACTTCACATAGACCTGATTAAAAAAAAAAAGGATAAATATAAGTTGTCCTCTGCAGCCTACTCTGACTCCAGATATCAACAGACAAAGACCCCTTCCTTCTGGTGTAACTGCTGTCCTGGTGTGGACTGCAGATCATAACTGAAGCCTCATCTCTCTGTCAAGTGTGTAAGAAAATGGACAAGTACAGTGATTAAGAGGTATTTAGCTAAAGAGAAGTTTCAGTAGTTTTTAAATAAAATCAAACTTTTATTCCAGGAAAAGAGAAGAATAAGATGAAAAGAATAAACATAAAGACAAGCAGAAAAGTGAAAGCTCAGAACTGGATCTCTAATGCATTTCAGATCAGTGGCTGGACAGGAGAACAAACAGGAACCAGTAAAGGTAAAAGGGTGCTGAGGGAATTTTTTAAGGTTTTCAATGAAACAGAACAAAACCATTAAAATATCAGCTTGAGTCAAACTAAAACCCCATTTTGTTTCAGTTCTGAATTCTTTAATCTCATTCTGATATTCATTTTCTAATGAAGACAATTTTCAAATGGTGAGGCAGTTTTGAAATGCTAAGTTGGAAGGGTTTGCTTCTCAAAATGAAATGTTTCACCATTTCTTTAATGAAGCATTTAATTCTGAAAATGTCAAAACATTTTATTTGCACATTTTCAGAATAAAATGTTTTGAGAGTTTGAAATCTCCCCCTTTCTGACAAAAGTATTTGCAGAGTTCAGTGCTAATCGAGATTTTTAAAACCTGACTCCCCCGGCTCCAGGCTCGCAACACACATCCAGAACCCATAGTCTGTGGTGATTCTAGTGTTTACAAAAAAGAAAAAAAGTCCAAAATCATTCTGAGCAACAAATAAATTACTCATTAATCACACAGCAGTGATCAAACAGCAGCTTCTGAGAGATCAGATTAGGGACTCTAGGTTCCCTCTGTAACAAAGCTGGATTCATGGTGGTTCAGTGGGGCTGCAGGAAAGTGCACAGGGGCTGCCAGCGGCGTGACTGAGATGGAAATGGTGATGCCTGGAAGTTCTGTTGGTGAGCGTGAAGAACCACTCTCACATCACAACAGTGCAAAGCTCTAGGTGCTTCCCCACAACCATCAGACCTGTGAGAAAAGTAAAAAAATAAAATGAAAGTACAAAAAATTTCTGAATTGGTATTCATAACATTGCTCTCCTGACTATCTCATTTGTACGATGGAAGACCTCTAAGATCCTTACTTGAACCTATTGATGCTTAAAAAGTTTGTGCTGGTTTTCTCTTGCAACTCTTTTTGCTTTTATATTTCTATAACCATGTTGTTCTGAGCTTTGGGCATTTTGAAATTTCCGCTATTGTTTAATCATCTATATTCATGGTCTGTGTCCTTCAGACACTCTGACTGTTTCATTGTGCCCTACATCTTCTTGTTTCTCCAAATAAGAGTTTTGTTTGCCTTTTGAACTACCTTTTTTTATTTGTCTACAGAAATGGGAAAATGAAGATTTAAAATTTCAGGTTTTAAAGGACTAATCATGTGGCCTATCCAATGGAAAAGCTAGTTTGTCTCTCCACTTGCTCACTGTTAGTCCCACAGAAAACCTCTCAACAGCTCATCTAGTGTTGACTCCATCTTTCTTCCTTCTGATGTATTTGAGTTGCTGTCATATAAAAATAATAGTATTTATTATCATTATCCATAAACATTATAGTCATAATAGTAACAATATTATTAGAAACCAATTAGAAGAATAAAAAATAAAACCTGTAAGGGTTCATTATGTGATTAATTGTATTTTTATAATGAGCTATTAACTGGGGCAGGAATTACCACATAAACCCCTCCATGTACCCTTTTACTTATGTGAATAAAAGATAACATGATGATTCTAAGAATAACAGATATTCTAAGAAAGGGACAGGCATGGCTCATGACTCCAGAAGAAGAGTCAGGAAATAAATCTCTACCCTTACAGAAAAGATTAAGGTGTAGAAAATGGGAAGGACAGAATTATCCGCCTGCTGGTCATGTAACACATTCAACATGTGTCTGTTATAGACCACTCTGAAGCATTGCAGATATTGCATAGGGACATAAACTGATGACAATTAGGTCTAGCAATGCTGAGCTTGACTCTGTGAATGTAGCCCTACGTTACCTGTTTCTTTGCAGAAACACTGCACAGCAGTCTACTCAGTTAATGCAGAATTAATTTGTACTAATTACTTCCACAATTTATAAATTATATGGTGTTGTATAATATATCAGCACAGATTACATAATGCACTGATTTCTTAACAAAAATTGCCCTAACATTGCTATTGTACTACAGCAAAACAAATTATTGCAAAGTGACTCAACTTGTTTTTCTCTCTAGTAAATGAATCATAATGCTTTAATGCCTTCAGATAGTCTGCAATTAAATGAACAACAAATAAATCTCAAATGACCACACAGAGATGTTAGAGTGCTCACGGCAAAAAGATGTGAAAAGAAGGGGAGAGAAAGAAATTATACACCGAGAGATAAAATGTTATACAATATTTAAGCACCGCAGGACTGAAACTGCTTTGCACTTTTCTTTTTACTACTTTTTTTGATTTATATCCTAATAATATTTTATTATACAGTCTAATGACAATTAGTATTTACTATAAAGTGAAACTACTGACAGTTTTCTTATATTAAATGTAACTGTATATTTAAGAGAGTAGTTCAATGTCTACAAATTAAGCTGCAGTTCTCATCACATTCTGTTTTCCTCAATCTGAGCTTTCTGTGATCTGTGAATTAGGTTTAAATGATTTAGGATTTCATAACAATTTTACCCTTTATAGCTCATTAATTGCTTAGCATACTCTTAGTAGTCTATTCTGTAAACAGGAGAAAGAAAATAGGCTACAAGGGTAGAATATAAAAAGAATTAAATACACTAGAAGCAATTTAGAATATGGAGACATTATAGTGCTTTGATGTGACCCTGATTAGTGATTAGTGCGCTCAGTGCTGCTATTTGCTCAGCATGAAAGGAACAGAGAAGGTGGCTGTGCATTGGCCTCAGTTGTTTTTTTCAGTCCTCAGAGTATAAAAAGAATATAAAGCATATTTTGCATGTGGTCTAACGCAAAGACATGGGCATCATATCACTTTGCATATGTCAAGTACTTTGTGAGATCTTTTGAATAAGTTTTTTATCCATTTTACAGATGATTCTGGTTCAAGTAATAAAATTTCTTAGACTTGCAAAGTCACTTGTATTAGACCTTTCCTAGCTCCAATAGAAAAGCAGAGTAAGAAGTGACAATTTTCTATTGGTTCCTATCTTGAATGGCAAATTATTTCCACTATAGAACCTTTACTGGAATGGTTGTGTGTAGTAGTAGAATAACCATGGCATTTTCCATCTCTCTGTGCTGTTATAGACTAGGAGGAAAAGTAAACTCCCTGATTCCTGTGAAGATGCTATGAAATGAACCTTATAATAATGCATGGCATTTAAACAGATGCATAGCAAATGAGTGGTGAAAACAAGACCTGATGTATGAGTCTGAGTTCCTGGCTGCCCGCACAGAGAACTGCTGCCACAGGGAAGAGAAAAAAACAGAATGACCATGAGAAAGTATTTTTTTTTATTTTACATTTAAGTCACTTATGATGGAGGTTTTTTTAAAAAGTGCAAAGTATGAACAAAAGAAATAGAAATTAGTAAGTAAAACTCTTTCTCTCCCAATGTAATTTTAAACTGTCCTTTTGGTCTTCTGTAAAGTAGCCCCTACAGTTTTATTTTGTCAGCATTTTGGAGAGAGTAATATGTTCTACAGTTCTACTGTGTTTTTACTTTTCAGACTTCTCTGTATATTTTTCAGGTATGTTGTGAAAAAATTAATTCTAAAAAAAAAAAAAGTGTTCTTAATGTGTTGCATGTTACAAAAAAGACTCATCAGGTTTATTGTCACACCACGTATCCTGTATTTCAAATGTATTTCACAGGGTCATAATCTCATTGAGATTTTAGATTTGGTTACCGTCTCTCTATAAGAGCAGTGGCACATGAGACACCAACTCCAGAAGATGGCATTTAACATTATGTAGAGAACAAACATTTGTCTTACCTTTTCCGAGTCACTTGCATCTTATATTGAATTCCTAACTGGACTTAAATGATGAATGAGACCTTTCTTTGCAAGATAGTTTCATTCTCTCGAAAATTATTCCAAATGGACAGTTATAACATGTATTTTTTCTTACAGATTTCTTAGTGTACATCCTAACTTGTACATGATGCCAAGCATAGTGATTGTTTTCTCAGGTGCTGGTCTCGTCAAGCTGCCAGATCTGAGGTGATACATGACATATTTCTTTATTTGCAGCCCAGACCTTCAGAGGAAGGGAAGACCTGCTTACCATGCCAATGACATAAAGGAACTTTTTGCACTAGAAATATTGTTTGCTATCTGGCATATGCACTCTCCTAAAGAAATTTCATACTGTACCCTTATCTGCATGAGAAGAAGAAAAAAAACAAAGTCAGAGTGAGGGAGAAGATGAGGTTGCTTGAATTGCTTTTTGTGGAACAAATACAGTTCCTAAGGGAGAAATCAGTTGTTCTCATTTAAAATGCTGAATTCTGCCCCCCTGCTCCCCCACTCCTTGTATTGAACTCTGAATAATTACTACTTATATTTCACCAATTGAACTCTAATGTAAGCATCTTCACAGTGAAGAAGACAATCTTTAGATGAAGGAATAAACAGAGTGAAAAAAATAATTACAATATTAACCTCTTCCCTCTTTTCGTTCTGTTGTTATGGTAACAAGAGATCCAAAAGTGTTATATACAAGACGTGATACCAGAATAGTACAGTATTCATCTCTAATGTCAGGGAAAAAAATTTCTGAAGTACCATACAGAGCATAAGATATTTATTCCATGTGCCTGTTCCTTAATCACAGAGTAATGAATGAGACTATAACACCCTGTTCATACCTTTTTAGGATGCCAATGGTTCTTTTAAAAACGTAACAAAAGCTAAGCAAAAATGTATTCCACGGGATTATTCATAAAGATGATATCCTGACAGAATGACAAAAAAGTGGAGACCACTAATGTTTATATGCAAATGCAGACTTTTGATATAAGTCCAGAAATCTTACCTACCAATGACCTACAAGGATTCCCCATGTCAAGAACAAAATCCCACAAAATCCTTATGCCATTCTAAACCTGAACAAGATGAAACCTTTTTATCTCCTGAAGTGGGAAATTTGATTTCTTTTCTTTCACCACACAAACCTTCTGAAGCAATTAAACAAAATAGATAGATAAGGTGCCTCAAAATTTGTGACAATCATAACGCTCTCTTGAAAAACAGATGAAAACGAGGGAAACATGTTTCCCAGATGGGGAATTATCAAACTGGAAGAGTTAACTTTTTAGGAAGTAAGACAGTTTAATTCCTGTCCCCAAACACAGTCAAAACACCAGATGACCACAGAGATATGAATCATTCCAGGGTCCTTTAACACACATAAATAGTAATATGGTAAAATCTGTTCTGAAGGCAAACTTATGGTAAAAAAAAGTGGTTTAAGAGAGAGGGAAACACGCATGAACAATATTGTTCTTGAGGTATCAATAGAACATCCAATTAACAGAGTGGTCTGAGTTATAAATAAAATTATAATAAATTACTCCAGCTGGTAGAAAAGAGACACTAAAAGCTCCAACTGCAACTTTCTGATAACATGGAGGACAGCTGAAAAGAGTCAAGTAGTATTATACTTCATGTATGTGAAAAGTACTAGGAAACAGGAATACATTTGGTAGGTAATTTTATTTCTTGATACTAGCTGGTTAAGAAGCAATTAGTGCTTTTAATATTTTTTCATTTAACTCCTGCAGAGGAGGGAAGCTTCAAAAGCTGTCTATAAAGTTGTGATGAGCAACACACTCCACTTTGAAGCGAAACACGGAAGAGCTGTAATTTTAAAGTGTAAAAAGGAAACCTGATGGAGGCTAAAAGTCAATTTACAATTTTACACGTCTTAATGTATCCCTGAGAAGAGCCCAGGTTCTGCCTTGGATTTGGGATGAAGTATTAAATTTGCCTGCTGAACAACTCTTCAGACTAGGTGGGGGCTTGTAACAAAACCGAAAACTAAAAACCAAGCCATAATTTGCCTTCATAGGTGAAACCTGCATTTACACCCACTGCAGCTTTCCTCAAGTATGAACTAGAGAAGCCAGCCTGCATTCTTCAAAGCTTATACCAAGTGTCCATGGGGCCTTATGAACGTTAAAATAAAAATGAAAACAAAGAAGGAATTAAAAAGTAAGGTTTGCATGCTGACCATGGCTATCATTATTCTGAAAAAGATTCTGGGTTTATCTACAATGGGAAGTAAAGGTCATAGTATGGTAGGGGTGGCAAATGACGTACTGCTGCAGAAGCATCTGTATCATCAGTGTCAATCATAGGTGCTGTGTAATTGGCATTCTGCTGCCCAACTGCAGCAAGGCTGTTTGGGCTCCACTACAATGCTGGGCACCATCAGGATAACCAGAAAGACCATTTGTCAGTGGATTGACAATAAGGATTATCCTTCTATTAATGCTGATTTTTGTTAGCCTTTGATTGTGAAAGGAGTTGTGGGGAGCTATTACTGTGGATGCTCTGGTGAGCACTGAAACTGCTTTGTGAAACGGTGGGGACCCTCTTACATTCATGGTGTCTGATGCAGAGCTCAGACAGTGAAGGAAGTAGACATCTGAAACTCTGACACTAAATAATTATACAGTGTCACACTAGTACCTCTCTGGTTTGAATTTGTTGGAGAGGTTGAAGTTAAACAATGAAGTCAATGACATTGATGGCCATATTTAGGATCCAGCATGATTTCTTGAACAGAGCTGCTTCCTGAAGTAGGGCTAATGGGATATATTTTTAGAGGCCTGAAAAGCACTTAGGGACCCAATTTCCTGTAATTTGCTTAATCATGTTACAAACTAGTAATACAAGTGAACCAGTCCTAATTTCTTATGCTTAATAGAGCACATTTCCTAAATCACCTCCTTTTTTGTCATTTTTTCCTATAATCAAAAGGTGTATGTGCCTTTGCACCATCTGTTAACTACAGGAGTTGCCACGATGAGCACGGAATGTAAATTAGGTTGTGAATATTGAAGTTCACTTTCCTTTTCTTTGATTATGTTGTTTTAAAGAGCCAATTTATTTTCTATTTATTTTTTATGCAAGACTGAGCTAGGACACCTTTGAAAATATCTATGACTCACTGAAGTTCTTTAATTCTTGTGATCTTTAAAATCGCTTTTGAAAAAATTCAGAAGAGGTTTTTTTTGTCCATCATATAAAATGAGAGGGAAGACAGTTCCCAGGAAAGACAAAATGGAACCTTCTTCCCAGTGTTGCGTTTTTTTCCCAGGAATTCTATGAAATTATGAAGAAGAATTAATCTATTATACAAATATTGTATTTCAGAATTTAAATTAAGTAGATGAGGGTCATGATAGAACTTGGCTTTGTGTTATCATTGTAAATGATAACTTGTTCATAATGGTTTATGAGGATATCATAGAATCTTAGAATCATAGAACAGTTTAGGTTGGAAGGGACCTTTAAAGGTCATCTGGTCTAATCCCCCTGCAATGAGCCGGGACATCTTCAACTAGATCAGGTTGCTCAGAGCCCCATCCAACCTGACCTTGAATGTTTCCAGGGATGGGGCATCTACCACCTCTCTAGGCAACTGTTCCAGTGTTTCACCACCCTCACTGTAAAAAATTTCTTCCTTATATCTAGTCTGAATCTACTCTCTTTTAATTTAAAAACGTTACCCCTTGTCCTGTCACAACAGGCGCTACTAAAAAGTCTGTCCCCGTCTTTGTTATAAGACCCTTTTAAGTATTTAAAGGCTGCAATGAGGTATCACCAGAGCCTTCTCTTCTTAACAACCCCAACAGTCTGAACAACCCCAGCTCTCTCAGCCTTTCCTCACAGGAGAGGTGCTCCATCCCTCTGATCATTTTTGTGGCCCTCCTCTGGACCCATTCCAACAAGTCCATGTTTTTCCTGTGCTGAGGACTTTGGAGCTGGATGCAGAACTCCAGGTGGGGTCTCACCAGAGCAAAGTAAAGGGGCAGAA
>JANZLQ010000079.1:12675141-12697696 GCA_026212715.1 Elanus axillaris | reverse complement strand
TGGGAGGGACCCCACACTGGAGCAGGGGAAGAGTGTGATGAGTCCTGCCCCTGAGGAGGATGAAGCGGCAGAGATAACCTGTGATGAACTGACCCCAACCCCCATTCCCCGTCCCCCTGTGCCGCTGGGGGCCAGGAATTAGAGAATTTGGGAGTGAAGCTGTGCCCGGGAAGAAGGGAAGGGTGGGGGGAAGGTGATTTGAGATTTGGTGTTTATTTCTCATTACCCTACACTGGTTTGATTGGCAATAAATTAAGTTAATTTTCCCCCCAAGTTGAATCTGTTTTGCCCATGATTGTAGTTGGTTGAGTGATCTCTCCCTGTCCTTATCTTGATGTTGTTATATTTTCTCTCCCCTGTCCAGATGAGGTGGGGGTGGAGTGAGTGACCGGCTGTGTAGTGCTTAGTTGCTGGCTGAGGTTAAACCACAACACAGATTATGAGAGTATGGTGTGAACCAGAATACAAGATGGGGGCCTGGACAGTGGGAGACACGAAGAGAGCCCACACTTGCCAATCTTTGTCTTCCTGGGCAGTCAGTGACTATGGAGGTATCTTAGAGAAGGCTTCCTCAAGTCTTATGGGAGTTTCTTGAAATATGTGGATATTTGCATATACCAGGAATATCAAGCTTTTGCTTGGGTGCTGCCATTTAATTTTCAAGGTGAAACAATTCACTGTGCTGGCAAGCTATCCTAAGGCAGTTTTTCTAGATAATAGCAGAAGATTTATTTGTAATTCTGTACACAGGTTTTGGTTTTGAAGATGGCTTAAACTTTTCTAAAATTCAAGAAAACTTCTTTGTAACTCTCTGGGGAAGGAGGAGCTTCACCATTTATTATCCAGATTAATGGCTTTTTGCTCCTCATAAGCTTGCCACAGCTTCCCCACATTTTTTTGCTAGACCTGATTATGCACTTGGCATGCCTTCAAGCCATCCAAAGCCATTTTAGTGATCTGAACTATGCATGAACGTACCCCCATTGGGCTGTCTGTGCTCTCCTCAGCCTGTCTTGTCCTGGGGTGTAAAAATCTTTTTGCCTAACTGCACTCAAGAAGACCAATAAATCCTTTCCCCTTCATTATCAGTCCTGTCAAAATTATCCAGCCATCAGCTGCACCACAATTAGACTGCTCTTGTGTGTGTGACTCAGTCTTGGTATTCCTGGCACCTCTTACTGCAGCGCCTTTTCTAAATGGTGTCAATGCTGAGAACAAAAGAGCACTGCTTTCAGATCTGAACTGGCTTCCAATAAGCTCCTGGGTGAAATAACAATTTAACTTGTCAAGCTGTGAACACTTTGGTAAGCAGCTACCCGATAGATTAAATTTCCTCACACTTCCACAGGTGAGAATAGCTTGAACGCTTTGGCTGGTACATGCCCAGCACAAACACAGAGAAACCGCCAGATGGATCGTTTCTGTAAAGGGTCTTCCACACTGCAGGTTAGTCACCTCAGCTATCTGCCAGAGCTTGTGCTTGTTCCGTTACCAGGTAGACTGCAAGCCCTCTGTGTTTCCACTTTCTTGAAAGTCATTAGGTCAGTAAATTTACTGATGCTACTTGGGTAATTTTATAATCTTTATATATGAAGATGGCACCAAAGTAGGAGATTCACACCCATACAGCCTATTTAAAATGTGATTAGAAAAACATAAACCCAGCACAGTTTCAGCCTAACTTTGCTCCCCCTGAATTCAGTAATTAAGCTCTCCCTAATAATGAGAATAAATTTGAAAAAATTCTAGTACCTTCTAAAATATTGCACAGAAATACTGTTAGATTTTAGTCTAGTATAGCTTACTCTATTTTTAAAATACATACAAGGAAGATCCTTGTTTTATTTAGGAAAAAAGTAATAAAGAAAACTCTTTTGCTGTGTTTTAGCTCTGCTTTCTTTTGCTTTGTTGTAGTTCTCTTAAGTGCTACTTTGACATTTGACACATTAAGGTCTTTATCAGAATCTGGACACTCTGTCATTGGAAGCTACTATGATCCCAAGTTGTTACGGAAAACAATTTGGTGATAAGACCTTTTAATGAAACGTAACAAAGCAGACAGGAAAAAAGGTCAGTCAGAGAGGACTGAATTACACAACCACAACTGTTGTTCAATAAATATTAAAACCAACATCTGCTGCTCTCTTTAACATTGTGAAAATTTCATTTTATTAAGATCTGAGTAGAAAATTACATTTAGATGACTTTAAAAGTAATTTGCAGCTTAAATGTGTCTGTGTTTTGGGGACTAATTTATGACTATGTTTTCAGATTGTATGATGATTTTTATTAAGATAATGTTTCAAATTCCTTCCTATTATAAAAAAAAGGAAAGGTACTAAGTGATTACACACAGATTTCTTTCTCCTTACGTCTTCTCTTTCTTAACACAAACATTTACTCTATAAAGTAAATAGCTCCATGCTGTGCAATACTTCTATGAGGAAACCTAAAATGATAGAAAGCTTGGGCTTTACAGAATGGAAGTATTTAATAACTTAACATTCATTGAAAATCAAGCCTGCCTCAGCATAGTCTACTACCTGTCTTGATACATGATCCTAAAGGACTTAATTTGTTTGTTTTCCTCCTATCTGATTTCAAATCAGGAAGTTAAATGTGAGGAATATAAAGTTATAGAGTGGATGAAAAAGTCTTCCTCTCAGAGGTCTAAAAAACACTGTAATAGGAGATTTATGCCACAGACAGAAATCCCAGAAATCCCCCAATCACAGCAGAACACGGCAGAAGGAAAGGTGCATGCAATTTAGTACTACTGCAGGAAGTACCATAAAATGCACTAAACCCTTTGCCTGTACTTTTAGTAGAAACCTAGCTCCATAGAAAAACTTGCCAATGCCATTTTTGTCTTGCAGCTATATGTAGTATTTCATGGACATCAGAGATCCTTTACTCTTCCTGGGCATGTACAAAAGCCCATAAAGTCCTCATATATACATGCATATAAATTATCTGCAGCAGCTATCACAATGTTATCTTGAGATTGCGGTGTGATGAGGGATTAATACTTCATTCTTTTGCAACTTGATTGCATCATGGGAGCTAGCGTGGCTGCACTTCGGACCCCTTTCCATCTGTTTGAGCATGTGCTTTCTCTGATCCTAAGCCAATAAAAGTGCCTCAGGATTACTGCCTCATTCTTTCACTCTTTAATCAGGCCTGACTTTATTTTCATTCCCCTCATACTAAGATACCAACAAGAACTTCAAGTATCCAAATCATCCAAATCATCGTAGCAAAGTTACTGTGTTATTAGACTAGTGGTAAATGGCCATAAGCATGTTTTCAGTCTTCCTCAAAGTATCTCAGCTTAAATCACCATGAAGATAAATACTGATGAGTAACAACATGGGAGACTCAAAGGCAGTAGCTGGTGGGTTTTCCTTCTACTGTTTTTCAAGAGCAAATTGCTTAGAAGCCTCTGTATAGCCTTCATGCTTCCTTTTCCTAAAGCTTCTTCACCCTCATCAAACCACACCATTAAAACTGTAACAACCATTAATCAACAAACCTTAACATTTTCTGACACAGTTCACATATACCACTGATAAAAATTATTGAATAGCAGCTCTGGAGATTCTTGTGGCTCTAAATCCACCTTGTGTCACTTTGAGAAAATTTAGAGATGCATCTGTCTAAAGTGAACATTATCTACACAAATCAGTTGACTCACAGCTTGCCTTTTGATGCATGCAAGAGTCTGCATTTGTTCCCAAAGACAGTGTAAGATTTGATACTATCTGAAAGTAAAATGTGTGTTAAAGAACTTCAAGCACTAAAAGATAATTAATTGTTAGTGTCCATACAGTTTTCTGTTCAGTATGTTGAGAAAAAGGCTGTGAGGTAGAAATATTTCATTAATGTAGATCATGTTTTCACTATAGCAAATGGGTTTCACCTTGTGTGGACATATGATTTCATATGGTATGTTTAAATGTAGGACCTGGCAGGGCAATTATTCTTGCAAATTGCTGTCACATTCATTTATTGAGTAGTGACTCTTATATTTGCCTTCTACTGTGTGTGAGGTTACATTTCATTGCACTGAGTTTGGGGACTCCAGACCGCATTATAAAATGTAAGAAAACCACCCAGTCACATGTATGCAATTATAAGACATTGCTAAACACTAGCACTGGCTTCATATTCTTTTACTCTGAAAGAAAGAAAATTCAAAATCTCTCACATTCTTACAGCTTTGACTCACCACCTACCTTGTTATATATGCAGCTGCTACAGTTCAATAGTCAGAATTGCAGATGATCTTCCATTGTTCTTTTGCGTAACATTTCTGCTTTAGATACTTTATATGACTGTTCCTTTCATTCTTAAATTTGGAAATATGTTCTGCAACTGGGTCATTACATCTTGACACAAGTACATGGATTAAAAGTATTGTAACTAACACTTTTCTGCAAAGTAAACCAACAATGCTCAAAAAGTAATTTATTTTTGAACTTACGGGTTTCTTTTAAACTTTCAGCAGATTCCAGGGAGAGGCACATGGATAGGTAGTTCGAGGTAAGCAGTCACTGCTCAAATAGAATTTTTTCTGACAGCTGAACAAAAATGCGGTTGGATGTGTTGGACAGCTTTTCTGAACTGAATTTGCACTGCAATATGGAGAGGAGAAACAGATACTTCAAAATTATATAGCTGGCATATTTTTACACACAGGAAGGTCTGAAAACAAAACTATTTGATGATTGCTTTTTCTGTATTTAAACCTTCTTTTACACCAACCATTTTGCTCCCTGTACTGGGTACTTTTTAAAACAGTCATAGTAACAAATATCTTTGTCTGTCTCTGCAAATGTATATGCATGTAGTGCTTTATTTCTGTATCTGAGTTGTGACAGCCCTTGGCTTTCAATCCAATTAACTGAGTCATACTGTTGCAAAACTCCAAGGAGAGAAAATTGTCAGCCCCATAAACTTAGAAATAGCAGGATTGCACTGTTTTTTTTACTTTGAAGGACACAGTTCTCTTTCAACTGTATGACTTCATTAATATTTTATAGGTTCAAAATGAAAGAAAAAAAAACCCTGATTTTGAATTCCACTGGGTGGTATATTTAGGAAGAGCTACATACATATATCTTATTGTGGTTTTCCAGAAATATGTACCCTGTGTGTAAGGACTGAACAGATGAATAGTCTTCATATTACTTATCTTAACATATGGTCTCTTAAGGTGGAAAAAGAGCAAGATCCTAAAACTCTTGCTTTTGTGTATCATTTAAATGAAACCGGGAAGGGTTATTGAGTATCAGATGGTATACAGAGGAACCTAACAGGAGTTCCCAAGGATTATGTGAAAATCCTGTTCCTGGAAGTAAGGATGGTGGTCAGGGTAATGTAACTTTTTTTCAAGAACTTTAATCACATCAAGTGTTCCAAATCAGAACCATTAAGATCTACTTACTGCTCAGGGGAGCAGCACTATCACTAAAGGACATACTAGTCCCATGCATAGCCAAGCTCTGACTATGTGAGTGGGCAAGTATGTATGGAAGATTTGCTACTTTCACTTTGTGTAAAGTTCTGCCTAATCACACAGAGCACTCTAGGTTTGGGCAGACCCTGCCATCTGCAAGAGATGTACGTCAAAACAGGAATAGTCTATGCAAATTCATAACTAAATGCCTGTATGTGAAGCAGAAATTTAACATCAGGAAGGGCAGATTTTGAGAAGAGGAGAACAGAAAAAAAACCCTGGGATTAATAGATTTGGAGCAGAAGTTGATAAAAAGCAAAGAACAGAAACAAGCTACCAGATGGGTGCAGAGCAGGAGAAATTCAGAGTGTATAGTGTAATACAGTCAGTTGCAGATATTTGTTTCAATAACCATGAAAGGGTATGGAAGATTCAGTTGGAGGGCAGAAGCAGGCATCACCAACCAAATGCATCCCTCTCACCTGAAGTGCAATTAACTAGAATAGCAAGTTAATTGCTAATCTGATGTTGTTACAGCTTGACTCATGTTTTGGTCAGCTTTGTAGTTTCTCATGACAATAACTTTCCTCTTCTTTGATTCCCTTTGGTATAAAATATATTTCGTAATTGAAAGGATAATTTATCATTTTAAGATTTGTGGTTTTGTACAGAATCAATAGTAACCTGTAGTTTTGGAAGCAACCACTGCAAGTATTTCCCTGCAAACTCCCACACCTTTTCTATTCCTTCATGATATACAGAATCACTTTCAGCTTTTTCTGTTCTTACTCATTTGTGTAGCATTTTTAGCACACACACAGAAAGATGGGATTCACTGTTGGTTTGTTTCTCCTAACGACAGCTTCTGAAGGGTATGTCCTGATCTGCAACCACAAAGTAAAAGTAGCAAAAAAATGAGCACTATATGGACAAGAGTATTTGGAAGAGACAAGTGACAGCTGAGGAGACTAAGTGACTCAAAAAAAGTCTTTTAGTGCTACTTGAGTTGGCTTGACATGCTGTGTCATGAGCTTTATAAATGGAAGCCTCATGTATTCAAGTATAGGAAGGATGAAGAAATACAGTCTCTGGACTCAGTTTCATTTAGGGTTGAAATCTGTTTTCAAAATGAGCATGCTAGCAATTTAAAGTGATACTTGAGAACAAATAAGAAGTTTCTTCAAACACTTACATAATGATTCTTTAGGGGCATAACACATGTTTCTCCCAGTGTTCTTGAGAAAGCCTAAAATATAGCACTTTGCTTCACGTCTTTCTGGAAATAAGGGTGTATTAAAAAGTTAAAATAATAATTATGTAATAAAATTAATCTGGGAAGAGCACTATCTCTTTGATGCTTTCTTCATGTAGATAAACCAAACATTTTGCTAGCTAACCTTGCTCTTCTTCTCTTAGATCTGCGGTAAGTTGTAGTGCACCCAAGAACAGAGGAGAAGAGACAAACACAGATCTTTGGGTTTTTCATGATCTGTTTCCTTGTAGGAAGGACTGCATTAGCCATTCCTCTAGCACTTGGCTTGCCTCTGCTGCTGTTCTCTGTACCAGTTCCCATAGCTCTGTGTCACAGTTTTGCAGTTGCTCTTTAAAGAAGAATGATATCTTTGGGGTTTATTTACCAGATCTAGTCTATATCACTGTTTCTGCTGCTCTTTCAGTAATTGGTCTCTGCTATCACTGTTCACATGAGGTACCTAAAATTGCAAGCTATTATAAATAAAGGTTTAATCCAGAAAGTCTACACATAATAACAATGTGAACATAAATATGCCAAATGTGATTATAGATTTCTGCATGTATTCATGTCCTTAGAGTCTCATGCAGTCACCAAACAACAGTGGATGCTGCTGATTAGGCAAGATTTGAACAACTGACCCTGTGGTCTACATGTGAAATGCTCTGTGGCTCATTACCTCACAGGATAAGGCAAATATATGGTAAGTATATGAAAAGTGGTGTTCACCTAGGAATTAATAATGGGGATAAAATACTAATTTGGTATTCCCACTAAAAGTTATTGCTGAATCATTATTTTGTACGATCTGTGAGTACACATCTAGAAGGCACTTATAATAGAAAAGTGGAGGTAACTATCATGCTTCTGTGAGGAAAATGCAATACATAAATCTCCCTCATACCCCTCAACAATCTCTTGGTTTATAGCCAGATCTGCAATACACAGAACAGTGTCAGAGGGTACTGCACATTCATTTCTGTAATAAAAACCATGATGAAATGTTATTGATATTGATGCACAGCTGCTAGGAAAAAAAAAAAAAAGGCAATTTTTGGAAGGGAGGTTGTTGGGGTTTTTTCAGTGAAACATGGTGATTTTCCAGACTGCAATGTGCTGGAGCAAAACAGTATCACACTGAGTATTCAGTTAAATGCAGGTGTAGTGGATGTCTGAGCTGGGCCATAAGTAGCTCCTCACCATGGTACCAGCACGCTGGTCTGTAGCTCTACTCAAAAAAACCCCAACAAACCCTCAAACCCCAAATGTGTGAATATGTGGTAGAAGTTAACAAATAGAAATATAGAAAACAAATGAGAATATTAATCTTACAATTAATCTTCATCATAATCTGACTTCACCCTAACTGTGGGTGAGCAGAGAAAGACTGTCCTGAGAGGAACCAGCAGACATCAAGGAAGGAAGTTGTACGGAGATGTGTGTCAAGGGGTGCCAGAGGAGGTTGGTGGCAAGGTGTACTTCTCACCACAAAGCTGTCAAACTTTTCAAGTCAGTATTGTTATGCCTGTATCTTCTTGCAGATTCTCTTTTCTATACAGCTTGGTACAAATGCAGTTTACTTATTGTAGTGAATGAAAAACTTCTTAGAGACATAAACATGTATTTATACACCAACCAAGTATAAATACAGCCAAGCTGCAAGTATGTGTACAAGCATAAGGAACTCCACTTGGAGATCTGAACAGTCATCCAAGCAGAAGTACAGTTATTATTAAAACAAATTAGAAGCTTTTGAAGCATAAATGGCACATTTCATTGTCTTCAGAGTACATTTTCTTCATTTATTTTGACCACCCTCTTCTGGCTGTTGAAAAAAATGGAGGAAAGGAATTCTCTTTGGTGATAATCCAACATCAATGGGCTTTGATCAGCTCTGGAAGGTAAATTTGGCAACAATAATTTGGTTGTACACCATACACAGTTCTATTTTCTTTTCCTAATTTAAATGTAGCCATTGTCTTACCACAGTTTACTATTCATACATATTCATAAAAATTGCAAAATGTAATGCAGTATAAGCTAGTCAGCTTCACCAGAGCTAACCTCATATTTGGAGTTTTCTCACTTTGAACCTCAAAATCTTGAATTACAGTAACAGTTCTTTTATTCATTTCAAATGTAAGATAAATTAAAGCACCAGTCTGCTTAAATAATAGAAGAAATCATAAAACATACAATCTTGTTATTTGAACATGAAAGCTACATAGAATGTTCTTAAAAGGAATGAGCTAATGTTCCTTTCAGAGATAAAACTACCACTGAACACAAAGATCAGATTTAAGAATCCAGCTTCCAGTTCTCATGTAACGACAATCTCTCCCCTTTACTTAAAAGAATATCTAATCTTTTTAGAACTGGTTCAAAAACTATGGAAACCACTGGCATCAGTAAGCTCTGACTTTTTTGTTTTGTTTTGTTTTCTAGTCTTAGCTCTGCAGCTTTTGCTATGTGGATGACTGAAGCTATCTGCCTGTGTGAAGCACCAGTGATCACAGTGGGCCACAGCAATGCATCAGCTGCTGTGAAACATGTCTTTTTATACAGTATTTTCAAAGGATGACTCAAATACTAGGAGTATCATCCTGCTTGCTTACTAAGTAAAATTACAGACAACATTAATTTACTGTTGATTTTGGAGGGCAATGTGCCACTGGGCTTTATTCTTATTTTAGTGCTATTTATAAACACAAGGGAACCAGCACTTACAGTCTGGGCAAAGACTTGATTTGTAAGCAGCTTAAAATTAACGATATGCTGGCAATATTTTCAAATAACAAGCACATCATGTGGCTGGTGTGATTAATATTCACAATACATTATGTCCCAGGTTATGCATTATAACAAAGATAATTATCATAGGCGTTTTTTGTAACTTTATAAAGGAAATGTACAGTTCTGTAGGAATTTCCCTGTAATTTAGAGTGGTCATTCATTATAAAAACATTATGAATAGGCTAAAAGCCAAATGTGATTTGAAATTGGAGATCAGATAATTAACCTGTATTTATATTTAGGTCCCTGTGCTTAATTTAAGGGGGCAAAAAAAGAAGAGGAAAAATTATGATTCGTATAGCAATTAGTTTGAAACCTTTTTGAATTAGATGTGACTACCTAGTGTGCTCAGGAAGACTCTTGAACATCTAATTAGTGTTAACAGAAACTGTCTTAAATTTCTTTAGACTACAGAAAATATTCTTATCAAGGAAGTTAGTCATTTTAGTGTATCATTTAAGCATATCATTTAAGATAATAATGCTTGTCAAAGGCAAAGACACAGACACATCCATTTATTAATGCATTATGTACTCCAAACACCATCTGCTCTGTTTTGTCTCATCCAACTTCTTTTTTCTGATTGTATGTTCTTTTCAGTTTTGTTTTCTTTTTCTTTTTGTCTGAGAGCTGGATTTAATTCCCACTGATGTCAGTAGAAGGATCCTTACTGACTTCAGATGCCATTTACTAGGATTCCATGTTGTCTTCTCTGTCAGCTTACTCTTTTGACCTAAGTCACAGGTCAACTTACACCTCAAATTTTCTTCCTTTATTAACCTGCTTCTTATTCCTAAATTCTGCTCCCTGTCTCATTGCTCCATTTCTATATTTTTAACCTTGTGCTGATCCAAATTAAATGGTTTTGTTACTTCTAACTGTTTTGGTCTAAAACCTACATGCCATGTTTCCCCACCCTCCCCTTTCATTTCTGCCTCTCACCCAATTAATTGTGTTTCAAGAGAAATCATCTCAATATTTCAAATATTTTATATGAACAAATTTTTCTTGAGCACATAAACGTAAGCAATCTTTTCTATGAATGTATGTTACTTTTCACTCCAATACTTCAATGTAAGCTTTTCTTAGTTTTTAGTTTATTTTTCCTGTCTTTGTTTTACTTTACCATGCTGTATCTTTTTCCTCCCTCTTGAAGTAATTAGATTTTACTTTATTTTGAATAAGACAAGTGTGGATATTGGGTCTTCCCTTCTGTGGTTGCAGGGCTACCAGGGAGACACAAGCTGATGAATAGTGATGATAACATCAACACTAAATTTTCAAAAACTGCAGTGCCCAAGAAACTCTTCCCTTTTCCTTATTAGTCAAAGTAATTGGCAAGATCATTTCTAAACATAGTGTACTATCAGCATACTAATGATAATGCAACCCTGTCTTGGTCACTGAACCATGCTGGATGAGTCTGCATTATAGAATAATGCTTCAACAATTCTATCAGCTTTGCATGCCCTCCGTGCGTGGTAAAGAACCATAATTTATGGTGGGTCTGCCACATTGGAGGCTGTTCACTTCCTCTTGCTCTCTGGGTTTTCTACAGCCGGACAATAGCAGAGAAATAAGGCATCACTAGACCCAAAGCAGCCTATTTTCATGCTATCCCATGATAGAAGTGAATCCACAGAGGACCTCAAGCTTCCTTCTCCTTTGAAAATGGAGAGCACCGCCTCATGCTGTACCAGGTTATGCAGTAGTCCTTTTTGTTTCCTTACACATCCCCAAGCCCTAGCTATTGAGCAATTGCATTTCTGTGAGCAACTGTGCTTTTCAGGGAGAATTGCTGGAGGAAGAAGAGTTGATTCCTATTAGGTGGAGTAAAAGTGGGGATTGAGGTTAAATTGGTCATAAGAATGGTAAACCTCTATGGCATCTTATGTGAGAAGAGCACCTGCTCCCCTTAGAAAATTAATTTTGGACCTCCTGTGATGTTTTTTAGGGTCAGATTCAGATTCTCACAGCCTTAGATGTAGAACTTCTGGTGCTAAATTTATGCACATTGAAAATCTTCATGACTTTTAGCCCGTTCCTGGTCATTGAGAAGACTGGAGCATGCAAGCATAGAGGAACATACTTTTGCCCTGCTGTGGTGCTGTACAAAAAAGCCCCACTCAGTGCCACTCATTACACCTCCCAGCAGGTAGGTGGAGACCATTCCAACCTGCACCATGACCTGAGCTGTGGCCTACCACAGCCTCTTGCATTTTGGTGATGAACAGCATTTGCCGCTGACAAATGGCAGATCTGCAGCAGAGCTGCTTACCTCTCTGCAGCATGGATGCCCTGAGCTCTGCAAAATGCATTGCATGCTACAGGCTGCCACAGGAAAGACCATGCAGCACAAGGGATGCATGGAGGAAGACTTTGGGTTTAGCCTTATCATTGCAGCAATGTGTAGGGCACTGGGAAGAGCAGCTCAGTGTACCGAGGTACCTGAATCAGGCCTGCTCCCTGACAGTTCAGGTTTGTCTCCCTAAACCACATCTTGGAGTTCCTGAAACAATCACATTAACAAATAAAAATCTTTTTTAAACAAACAAAAATTATATATTTTTTTAAAGGACGACAAAGTTTCTTTCCAAAACTTTAAGTCTGTTCTCTTTTTATCTTAACAAGCATGGGCATGTTGTATTGCTTCAGCATACATTCTTTAAGTAATTTTTTAAAAATATGAAACATTAATAAAATTGTTCACAATAATAAGAAAAATCCTTCTAATCTCCCTGTTCACAGCACAATATACTTTGATTCTTAAAGCAGGACAGTACAAAGCCTCCATAATTTTACTATTGGGCAGCCAGTGCACACAAAGAGAAATTTCAAAGAATTGTTAGCTTCAAGCCTGGTGTCTGTATGATTGTAATTAATTTCTCTCCCTCAAAGACAAACCTTGAAAGTAGATCTTATGAGATAAAACATGAGAATTATACTAGTGCCTGATCTAATACACATTTTAATTGGTGGGAGTCTTTTATTAACTCCTCCAAGCCATCAAACCCGTAGTGTACAATTCTGCAGTTCTGTGTTACGTCTTTGAATTGCAAATAATGAACATGAACTACTTAAAACTCTTCAGTAGAAATTTACCTTTATTATACTAGATTTGTTGGATAATTTGCCCCATGCACTGTAATTCTGGATAATCCTCTTACATGTATTCCACTCATACCCATAACACTCTATTGTTCTCTGAGGCAAAACTCACTTTGTTCTGCAGTGAGTTCTGACTCAGAAAACTTAGCGCCTTCCCTCAACTGGTGGTGGGTTTTGAGGGGCCAGCACTTGTCTTCTTTTTAAATGATGGTATTGTATCTGTTACTTACACACAGATTCTCTCCCTAAGAAATAGTCAAAAGAACCCATTTCAATTATGCTAATAGAAGGCTGGATTTAGCATATGTATGTGGCAAATATTTGGTCAGTTTTGATAGCTCTGGTCTAGCTTCCCAGAACAGGAAAATATGAAGAGAGAAAGCCTCCCTTGAGGTGTCAGCTATCGAGTTATCTACTGAGGCACAGGATGGTTCAGAAATAGTTTGGTGAGACTAGCATATGATTTATCTTTATGAAATGATGTTTGTCACAAAAGCAAGGTCTAAATGAAACTGCATCTCATAAATTTAATTCTCTACCATCTTTTTTCATATATGTTACCATAGGTACAATGCAGTCTTCACCAACAGGTTCTTTCTTAGTAAAATCATACTAATGGTCTACTCAAGTACCTCATCTTAAAAGACTATTGTCATGCTGCCTGTATACATACAGATTTATGTGTTGAAGAAAGGGATGTGTTTCTGACATGGATTTCTTTCCTGGTTTGTGCTGCACTTCACAAGAACTCAGGTGGCTAACACAATCACAAATCCTTTCTGGAGGTAGTTTCCTGAGGATGGGAAGATTATTTGTGTGGTGGCATGTGTGAAAATGATTTGGTAGCAGAAATAAGCCCTTCAGAAAAAAACATGACTGTATATTTCCTGGCTCAAAGGAAGTTTGTCATTTGGCAACCAGTTAGCTGAATTAAATTATTTTCAGAAACAACACATGGCCCAAGATGAGAAAGAACTTTGAGCAAGGCTAAATGAAGAAAGTAAATGACTTGTGTCAGCTAAAAGTAAAAAAAAAAAAACAAAACCAAAAACAAAACCGAAATTTCTCCATTAACACAGAGGAAACTACCAGGAAGAATGTGTTCTTGTGCACATATGTATGTGCTTGGAATGGAAGAATTTGGTAATCAGCCTTTCCCAAAGTAGTTTGATTGCCAGTATTAAGGTGAATTTTAGAAAAAAATTAAAACTTCCTGCTTTTTTTTTTCTTCCACTTGCCATGTTTTCTTTACTTTCACTGCTGAAAACAATCAAGAGATCCAGGGAGGGGCAAAAAGCCAGACAAAAGACCTAAATAGGAAGCTCTGAGAAAAAGAGGGAGAAAACACAAACATAAAAATTGAAAACAGAAATATTAACTTTAATTTAGTTTTTTAATGGTTGCATGCCTTTTTGACCCTACCTAATTAGAAATACTTCTAAATCACTATTATTTGCCATATCATCAGAGAGAGATTAGCATGCCTAAGGAGATAGCAGCAGCAACAGCAAACTTTCCCTAAGCCAGGGTAACCCAAAACAGGCACAGCTATGTGGAAAAAAGTTGTAGTTTTTTAAGGGGAAAATGCAGAGCCTGGAGATCTTCAGCAGTATTAACAGGGTAAAAAAAAAAAAAAAAAAGGGGAGGTGGCAAAGATGTCAGGTTGCTAAAATGACTGTGAATTTTTTTCTGCTCAAATATAAGTAGTTTTATGCCTCTGTGTGTAGGGAAGGGAAAGTTTCTGGGGAAAGGGTAGGGACCTAATAGGAGAAAGGAAGTTTTGTTGCTGTGTAAGTTTAAATCTCTGAAATCTGTGTTCTTGAAGAGATATCTTTATGAAATGCCTTCTAGCTAGGTCTTTTAAACTCATTCTTTTCAAAGGTCATTCTTCATTATAATGTTAGATTTAATTTTAATCATAAAATAAAATTGTGTGCATATGGAATATGTGAATAATAACTGTATTTTATTAAGATTACTTACTGTAGCAGAAGCCATATCAATCATTTAGATAGGCCGTCACAGCAGATATCTTTTTTTCTCTCCAGCAGTGCTGTAAGTCCTGGCATCCTAACTAAGATGATTTCCTCTTAAGAGGACAGCAAAGCCAGGCTAGAGCCACCTCAGATCAACTATCCACCACCTTGTTCAAAGGCAAGACCAATTTGTTCCTTGTCACCTCTGTGCAGTAAGTTCTTGCTAAGCTCACCCAATAGAGATCCCATTATGTCTCTATGCTTCTTTGTTCCTTCTTTTAGAAAATTTTTCCTAATATCTAATTTGAATCTTTCTTTTTTTTTTTTTTCTGCATTTTATGCCCACTTTAGTAATCGTCCTGTGACTGTTCTCCTGTTACTCCTCGGTTTTCTCTAAGCTAAAGAAATCCAAATTGGTTCATGATCTTCCTGTCAGTCATGTTTTCTAGAACTCCAGGTATTCGTTAGACTCCTCTAGACTCTTTGCCACTGACCCACATCTTTCTTGAAGTGCAGTGGCCCTAATGAGCCTTCCCTAATAATGCATTTATTGCAGGCTCCATTTTTGTTTATATCTTCCAGTAGGAAGATTTTTGCAAAATATTAACTCATGGCTAGCTTGTCATTTACTGTAACCCTTCAGATCGCTTCCTGCCTAGCTGCTTCCCCACAAGGTTTTTTCCAACCAAAATTTGATGCACTTGTTTTAGGCTGAAATTCATGCTAATTTCACCAGGTCACATCTCCAGTGTTAAAACACTGTTAAGATTCAGTTCCTGTCTTACAGCACACATATAACTTCTCCCAGCTTCATACTGTCTGTAAATGTAATATGCATGATCTCTATCCCAGGTTGTTTACAAAACCAATAATAAATAAACAAACAACCACCTCTATGGGGTCAAACAGCCTCTGGTGAACCTTCTTCTTTACTACAGCCACTGCTTCTCAGAGTCAGTAATTGGAAATTACTGATACAGATATCTAATCTAGATGATGCTTCCCAACACATTTACATAAATGCCATATACAACCTGTCTGGAGCCGAATGAAATCTTTTCCATTCTGTGATATATATGGGATGTGCTTTACTCTCGTGTTGAAATTTTTTGTTTCTTCTCTTCTTTCTTATGCAGCTTCCCTCACATAGTTCAGCTTTCCAGTTTTTCTTTCTCTTTCTGCAGAGCTGTGTACAGCTTAAAAATTTGTGTTACAAGGAGAGCTTGGGGCAAAATATAAGCAATCTTACAGCAAGAAACCTGGGTTTTATTGTATCTTTAAAAGTAGACAGAAAAATACACACAGCCCAAAACCACACCAACTGTCTTATCCAGGCGCTCATTGTATGGTTTTTCCTTCTCCCTAAAGAGGTACTATTATTTATCATATCTGTTTTAGACTTTGGTTAAGACACTTGTGTTGTATCCATGCTAAAAGACAGTATCTCAAATTTAAGTTCCGTAGGTCTGGTATTTTGATCTGGCTTTTTCTGTGATATAATCTGTAGCTGGAGCGAATTCTGATTTTTGACAACATAATGACTGCTCTTCTTGGGAATGTTTTACAAATGTATTCTATGCTATGAATCTCTGTGGTATAAGAAAGTCCTTTTCAAAGGAAGAGAACAGACATCTACCTTCAGTTTTCTTTCAGGCTATGTCACAACGAATCATCTCACATGTAACAAAACCTGACACACTTCTCCCTTGCATAACTTACAGGTCACACGGACCTTAACTTTTTTCCAGTGCTTTTCAGAACACCTCAGCTGCTGTATCACAAATGTCCCAAATCCTGCTAATTGCAATCAGTGTCGTATTCTTACATAATCACAGCTATTTCCATTGAAAACTCAGTTATTAATAGTGAAATACCATTTGTGGAAGGACCTGATGCATTTCAGTGCACTGCAAGTTTGCTTCTTACTTATTTTTCCAAAGTTAGAAAAAAAATGCTTTTATTTTACCTCCTTTACCTGACTCAGTTCATTTATCCTCCATAAAACGGGTTGCCTGTAGCCGATAAGAAAACTTTTCTCTGGAAGTAAAGCCTAGGAACTAAGCACAGATGATGAGAGGTTGTCCTGGCCTCACAGCCACTGTCAGAGCTTTTCAAGGGAATAAACAAAAATGCATGCAAACATTTTTCCAATTTGTGATTCACAGTCGATAAAGGGAAAATGCTAATCATACTAATTTCCTCCTACAGGGGAAGTGATGCATAAATAATCTATTAACATGCAAGGGCCAACAGGGTTAGGCTGTTCAAACGCTGTCATTGATTTCTTCCCTTTTCCCATATGCTTACTTATTCTCACTCAACTGGTACTAAGTAGCACTTCTTTGCAGTTACGCTGTAAAAGTTTGTTCTCCTGAGAATCTCTTGGAGCCTCTGCTGTTGAAACAATAATTACAAGGAGGTGAAGTATTTGACTAATCAGCAGTAGGAGTCTGTAGGGGTCCAAAGCTGAATGACAAATGCCAATATCCACTTCAGGTTTGTTGGATCAACAAGCCAATATGGTGAAACTGATCCATCACCTTGCCACCAACTTCCCTTGCAGTCTCAGAAGCCTGCCAATTAAAAGAAAAAAAAAAATGTAATCACTATGCATCACTCAGCAGTGATTGCAAGCACATGATAAATAGGATCTTGTGCTTTCCTTCTCTTCAGCACTTACTATCTTTTGTTTTAATTTCTACATTTTCTGAGGCTGCTGTGGATTCCAATCTAAACTTAGAGAGAGAAAAGATGTACCATAAATATGCATAGTTTTGATTTGAATTACCATTCATTAAAAACAGTTAAATTTCATGACCAATTCAGAGAAGCAGCAGGCAAAATTTGGTAGTAATATAATTCTAAGTTCCAAACAGTGGGTTATTCCACTTCTTGTTCCTTTTCACTGGAAATGTTCCTGCCCAATTTTGTGAATGCAGGCTCAGAACAGAAAACAACTCAAAGCAAAACTGGACTTTTGAGAGCTCTGCCATTGCACCAGGCATGTTCCAGCTCTAAACTCAGCAGCACAATACCAGCACCTGCATCCTTGGAGTATAAATATTGTTATAATAATAAAATAGGCTAGACTTAGTGCTTGCACTTGCTTGAATACTTCCTAAAGTGTAACTGCACCAAGCTGATTAGTCTGTAAAATCTATCCCTGATAAAGTCTGTCCTTTTCCTTTTTTTTTTTCCTTTTTAATTTTTTTTTTTTCACAACAGAAGGAGTGCCTTGGGACCACCCTGCAAGAAAACATTTCTTTGAGTATTTGCTCATATTTTGTACTTCATACTCCTTCTGCTAGATTTGTACCTCAGGTCCAAAAGGCTAAATGTTAGTAACATGAATGTTTGCGGAAAGATTTTTCTATTCATTAGTGCAAGACTTTTCTTTTAGAAGCTATCAGATAGCATTAGCACAAAAGCAGGAAACGAAACAGCATGTGGCACATGTAACTGCTCCCAACTAAACAGCAAGTTTATTTTAAACTTTTATTTTTGTTTATTTTAAAACAAAATAAAAAGTCAAATATTTGCAAAGAGAATATGAGAAGATGGCAATCTGCTCAGTGGTCCTTTGCATCCAGAAAGAGGTAAAATACAGGTCAAACCCACCATTGTGAACTACTTGTTCTATAACATCCTCAGATGAGTTCTGCCATTCTGCAGCTTAATTTATCAAGAGGGAACTTTCAGCCTCCTTTATTAAAGGAAAGTGTTGGCCCTCTGTATAGCACTTTAATAACAGCACTCTAAAATGTAGTCCAAACAGGTAAAAGTGAGATGAAAACTTGGAGGGTGAGTTTTCCACAAATGGAAATGCCACTGTAAAACAGATTTTTCAAACAGCTTCTTCCATTAATGTCCCAGACTGTGCAATGGCAGGTGGTGTATGCTTTTAAAACACATTCTTGGGAGACCAGAGTCCCTAATGCAATCATGTGTATTACTGATAATGTTTTGGCTTTAATAGAATGCATCCCTCATGATCTATTGAGTTGAAATAGGTAAGCTAAGTGGAAATTATGAATTTATTTATATATTTACATTCTGGCTGAATGGGAGGTTTTAATGCAAGAATTAAAATGCAGCTGGCAGGAATCCAAAACTGAGATCTGAATACTAGGTGTTGGGTTTTTGCCTTTTATATGATTAACAGGAAATGATCAAGACAGCATAAAAGTTTTCCTAGTCTCTTTCAAACATCTGAGAACCACCATAACAAGCAGGATTTACTTTTAAAGTGAGCATACATTTAAATATCCACAGACCAAGCAAAGTACAATGAGCAAACAGCAACCTTAAAAAATAAGAAATCCTCCGTTCTGAAGTCCTGATAGTGGTTGTCCATGCTGCAAAAGATGTTCACAGTTGGATACTGGAAACGTTCCACTGTTTCCTGAACCTCTGCTAAACAATTTCAAAAGGCAAACATAAAATACAGAAAAAGGAAAAATTCCAGCTACTGAGGTATATGTTTATGGATTTTTTTATTTGCTACTTAGAAACATAATTTAAAACCAGCAGCTTAAAAGAAAGCCAGCATGTTACTGGTATACTGTTTGGCTTGTTTCACAAGGAGCTTTTAAATTGGATCAGAGTGAATGAACACATGCAATAAATAAACACATTTAAAATTAATCTACATTAACATTTTGTCCCTGCTACAGTTACATAGCTTTATGGATTTCAAATCCAAGCTTAGATAAAAGATTCCAAACATTTTAGGAAAACTTATCTCTTATTTGATTTAACTCTACAATCAAATTTTATAACACCTTCTCCTCAATAATCTTCTCAATTAATAATAAATAAGTACTTTAAAAATGTATGCTCTCTGTACTCATGAAGATCTTGTGTGAAGAATAAAAGCTATGGAGTCAAACCTTCATTTTTTAGTGCTTACACTGAAGCCAGCTCTGTCTTCTATTTTGTAAGTGTGCTTCTAAATATCACTTATAGATTTAACACTATGGCCAGACCTATACCCATGAGCACAGCAGACAGACACAAAGTACAAGAAGCTAAAGAAGGGCTGAAAACCAGTCATTAGCATATAGGAAGTCGTACCCAAGTACTTAAACAGAAAAAACCACTGCATTCTGTCATGATAGTACTGGTAGCAGTCTGCTTTGCCAGTGCAAACCTGTCTGCCTGTTCCTTTCAACTCAAATGCACCAACCTGTACTAAACCATAATGCATTGCAGTTGTACCTTAAATGCATGCTATCCTACTTTTCTTTGCTTCATTTTCATATATCACTTCTTCCTTTCCTTCCCTCCATTCCTTCCTCCCTTTTTTCCTTCCTCAAAGAAGAACAGTCACTACTACACTGCTTTTTGGTTGCTTTCTGGCTACTCCATGTAGGTAGCTGTGATATGATTTTATATATAGCATGTTCCCAAAAGCGTGGCGTAACTGTCCTGGCCAACAAACGGTAGAGTAATCTCATTAGGCTCTGTGTTCTGTTAATTGAATGCACTACACTGTGGCTGCATTTTGGGTAGGTAATTGCATTGTATTTCTAATGCAATGACATGAAGAAAGAGGAGAATTTAGCAATTAGCAGTGAAATGAGTAGTGACTCGTTCTTGTCAAGTGACAGGCAGTAACCTTTTACTAACCTTTTGAGACAGGACTAGGAAATAAAGTTTGTCTCCCACTGGTGTTCCCAAGTGTCATATCTTTATTACAGTGACTAGCAGAATGATTCTAAAGATGTGGGTTATCTTGTTTTTTTAACCTAATTTTCAATAATGGTGTGTGGACACTTAAACTGCTAAACTAATCATGCATTAATCTGTATTTAGTTTTTGTCTTGTTGTGCAGTCAGTAATGAATCTTCCTCACACCTGTGTACTGGATGTGACTTAGTAAGTTGCATGTTGGATTTCAAAACTGGTGAGAACTTAAAATAACCCAGGCCTATACCATGAGAAATGAACTTTGTGGTGGAAATGGCAGCTCTGCTAAAAATCGGTGACTCTGCAAGGGCCCACTTCGGCATGGCTTTAGCTGCACCCGAAACTTATTGTCTTGCTACCCTATTATTTGGAAACAGAGCAGCTCCACTGAGTAACAGAAGAGCTACCCCATCTCTCTTTCCTCATGATCAAACCTGATATATGTCAGTATGTTGCACCACCAACCTTTTTCCTGTTTTTTTCTTCATTAATTTTTTTTTACAGTGCAGAGTTACACTACTAAGTGGCCTTTTAAACAAATATGTCATATAATTTAATAATCAACTTTGTACATTATTTGAAAATCTAATACTACAATACATGCTTTAGTAACTGCATTAGTGGTGTTTGCACCTAACATTCATAGACACAGAAGACAAAGCCAACTGTCACAGTTTGCTACCATTCACTGTGCCACTACAGCTAATAAGACAGTTACACTTATTTTTGAAGGAACCCTTTAGAAATTTACCCCACTGAACAGTAATAAATGCTAATAATGCTGGTAATACAGGTTGTGGGTTTTTTTTAATTTTAAAGGACTGAGTGTTTCTACTTGGTATGATTTATCTGATTTGACTTTCAGATGCAGATTTAAAAAATATTTTCTGATTATTTAGCTTTAGAGCTGAAAAAGCTAGTAACAATGAATAATTTATTGAATGAAGTTAACGTGTTTTCCAGCTCACTGAATATTTATATGAAAATCCCGATTCCCTTGAACGTGTTCAGTATTTGAATTTACCCATGGATTAAGTGTAGGCTCCCAGTGGTGTCTTTTTAAATACTCAGACCCAAGTTTGTTACTTATGACTGATCAGATAGCATAATTTCACTTTGGGTTCTTTAAGCATGCATTCAAATGGTTTTCATCTGTATTGTTTTGTACACAAAATGTAAAATTAGTCCTTTGAGGCTTCAGCACCACATTTTGCCACTTCGACTTACATGGTTCCCCTGTTCATATGGATTAAGACCTCACTTTATGACAAACTGAGCCTCTTGGAAAGTAAGATACTGCTCATTACAAACCATGATTCAGGCTGCGAATGTCCTAGCTTGGCATAGCTCTGGCATCTGAAAGTAGCTACCCCTCCAGCCTGACAGGGACTGTGTGTCAAGGTCCCCAGGTGCCACAGCTCTCACCCTGATGTATCAAAACACACCACTGATGTTTTCAGCCTATCCTGCGAGAAGGACAAGTAAGCTAGTGACTGAAGGATGGACCCATACTAGTCCACCTCCTCTCTTTACACTGTGGACAAATAGGGATAGGAAAGGTCCAAGAGGTTCCACACAGCTTTCCAGGAATTCTTGGTCCCTAATACTGCCTGCTTGGTAATAAGTAGTGATCTTCACTCCTGTTCTTGGAGCAACTTCCCCCCTCACAGTCATGTTAGGAATGGTGTAACAATAACACTGTAAAGTAAACATGTGGCATCCCATTCTGTTTTCAGCTGAAGACCAATCTTTGAGTGATTTCCATAGCAATAGGGGTCTTGCTGACGTAAGGCAAAAATTCTTTAAATTTGCAGTTCCATTGGAGAATTGTATGACCAAGAACTTTGTATAGTTTAGTCAGACTGGGAAAATCAGTTGTGGGAATTGTACTCCCAAATATATAGATATTATAAAAGATTAAATCACAGGTTGGGCCTTTAGATTTCTACATTCTTCATACACCTCACCTCCTCATCTTTGTGACAGCTACAGGTTGGCCACCAATTGTGGTTTAACTGGCAACTAAGGCCCACACAGCTGCTCACTCACTCCTCCCTGGTGAGATGTGTAAAAGAATCAGAAGAGTAAAGGTGAGAAAGCTTGTGGGTTGAGATAAAGACAGTTTAACAGGGAAAGCAAAAACTGTGCACACAAAGCAAAACAAGGAATCCATTCCCCACTTCCCAGCTTCCCATGGGCAGGCAGGTGTTCAGCCCCCTCCAGGACAGCCGGGCTCCATCACGCCTAACGGTTACTTGGGAAGACAAACACCATCACTCC
>JANZLQ010000079.1:12632136-12655621 GCA_026212715.1 Elanus axillaris | reverse complement strand
GGTGGGGGTGTGGCGGGGGGGGGGGAAGAGAGAGAGCCAAAACCTTTCATTGACTTTAATAGACTTTAAAACCATTCCTCACTGAATAATTCTTATGGTGATTTTCTTGACAGAAATCTTTGAACTTCTAATTTCTAAAAAAAAGACATTTTTCACTCATGCTGAATACATGATCCAGCAGCATGTTCTGGTTAAGCAGTTCCACCAAAATGGTTGCTAGTTCTTCTATCTAATTAGGAATTGTCATACTTCAAATCTGTAAAAAAATATTTCGCCTACACTGACAATGAGGAATCAGTAGAAAAGTTAGTGTCACATCTAAATGTTCATTGAAGTTGCCCTTTAAACAAGAATGCATTGCTTGAATTGATTGGATATATGATAAGACAAGGCTCTAAGAGGAAAAATAATGAAACATACTTATGGTTTCCAATTTCGTTAAATTGAGAATTTGTGGACCATAACTATGTATGCATTTCTGGAGCACACAGAACAGTGGGATTTCTATCTGCCTGTAATAATAAAAATATTTAATAAGAGTAGTCATTAACTATAGCATCATTCCTTCTTTTGTAATCTCCATTTGTGCCCTGACTGAGTAATCAAACTGCAGTATAATACTGTAAGTGGCAATACACTCAATCAAGTATGGTCAATAGGTTCCTGGAAATATTAATTTATGAAAATCCTTTTTTTCTTTTAAGGAACCCAAGAAAACTCATTACAGAGATATAAACTAGGTATTTATTTCCTTCTCCTTGAATAGGTCTTTAAAATCTGAGTCACTAAATGAAGGAGCTAAATAATCTTTGTAAGTCTTAACAAATGACTGATTATGTCAATATTTAAAAAACATAGCTATGTTCTCCCTCTCTGCATGATTTGGTACTATAAAAGGTTCAAGATTCACTGAAGTGTCACAAAGAACATTGGGCTGATCTGTAAAAACATATGGAAATTGGTAGCAGGGACAGTTACCATATGGCTAATTGGGGTTTTTTGTATTGCCTTCATATAATTCAAAGGTTACAAGAAGGGCACTGGGAAGAAATAAAAGAGTTCCAAAGAAACAGCTCCTGATAAATTTAAGAGAGTCATGGAAAGACAATGCTTAAATTAGTTGTGCAGATTTTTCTAAATCCTGCATGCTGGGAAAGGTACACAATACACTTTGTCTGATGGGGAAACAAAAGGTTTAAATTACTCCAAAGAGTTAAAAAGGCATTCTCTGTACAGAAGTGGGAAATTTATGTGAGCACCAGGTACTGCAGTGCATGACTGAGTAGAAGAATTAGTTAATACTATTCTACAAACCTCTAGAGGATGACGGTACAGAGCTCTGCCACCTGTCTGTATCACCTACTATATTTTGACATGCAAGAAAAAGTGTTCAATTTTTAATTGACTTCTATCCAGCCCAATTCCAGCATCTATGAAGAACAAGCTTGATTTCCTTGATAAAGTTGGACCAAAGAGATGAAGCAAACATAAAATATTTCTCAGTTATAAAAATAACTTATTTCCTGGCATGAAGGGTGAAAAGCAATGGATCAGATTCCAAGCCCACCCAAGACAGCAATAGGTTTCTTCTTATGTCTGCTTGGTCTTCTCCTATGGCAAGCTACTTAGATCTACTGTGCAGAAGTAATGTCAGGTATTACAACATGGTTTCATTGCTGCTTGTCTTTAAATGACTATTAAGCCTCCTTAGTGAATCCAGTGCCCTAGAAAAGGAGTCTTTGTATTAGCACAGAAGAGGAATCAAAGTAATTTCTCTTCTCTGTTCTCTCAGAAAAGATCATTTCTTTCTCCAATACCTCAATGTCACCACAAGTCAATGCATTTTAATGAAGCAAAGGGAAACAAACAAAAAAAAAAAAGTCTGCTGTGGGAAATATTTCTGTGGTTGCTTTCTATAGAAGTACTGATTAAAATGCATGACCCCCTATAACCTTCAGATTTCCTCTGTTTAAACATTGGTTCTTCGGGGGGGGGGGGACGGACAAAAGACAGATTGCAAATTAAATCATAGATAAGTACTGTCATGCTGGTGGAGACAAGTTCAATACGGATGAATTATCTATTTAGCAATACAAAATCAGTGTCAGCTGATCCTTCTGAAATGTCTTCATGCCTCTGCAAAAAAAAGAAATTTGTGGCAAATTAAATTTTGCTTTACTTTAATTTTGTAAAAAAATTTAATACTTCTAGGATTTATAAGGTCAGTCTTGTATTAGGTTTGTCCAGTTTGCTAGCTGTTTAAAGGGACTGGGCACACACTGAATAATATATGGTTGGAATGTAGCTGATAGTTGGAAAAATGACTAACCACAACAAAGTGTATATATCTGAAAATGTAGGATACAATATCAAAACAAAAGCCTTCATAGCCATAGGTCAATAGGACTACTTATGAAGTTGTCTGCCTAAGCAGGAGATTTTGGAGACAGAAGTCTTCTGCTGAATTTAATAATTAGCTTCAATACCTCAAACTTTGAATTAATGCTAAAGTGTAGTCAAGGAGCAAGATGGGGGACAGTAGCTAAATCTACAACCGTGGATAATTTAACACAGTAGAAGCAGATCAGCTACACAAATCTAGTAGCTCATGAAGAGAAAATAGCTTGTACAACCAGTACATTTGTGCAGATAAACACTATTTTATGACTGTAAAGCTCAAACAGTAGACCCATCATTTGCAGCTTACATGTGTCTGGAATTTATACAGTATAGCAAAAGAGGAAGTGACACAGCTGGAGTAGCAGGAATTGAATGTAAGTTGCCAGCATCAAAGAGGCTTGTGTGAAATGATTGAAATCTATTTCTACTTATGGTGCAGCAATATCCATGTCATATCTTAACACCAGTTCACATCCACAGTAGCAAGGCTAGCTGAGAAGAAAGTGAATAAAGATATGGAGAATAAAATAGCCTTTTCTCCCAGTGCTGGTTACCTCTTACAGATGAGTCTTGAGGTAGATACCTTGACAGGGCACAGTGGAGTACCTTAACTTGTCTTCTGTTCTCTGAGATTTTCCACTGAACTTACATCCACAGCACATGCCAGAACAACTGCATTCAGGTCTTGAAATCAGTTTGTAAGTATCATATTTGGGTAATTAAATTAATTGATCTAAGGTATCACTGTTTTACTAAGGATTCTTGAGACAACAGTCAGGCAACTCCTGCAAACAGCACAGAGCTCGCTCCACTAAGCCTGGAGCAAAGGTTTGCTGGACAGTGAAGAGATAACGTGTGCTGGCACATCAGGGCTTCTTTGTGCTGGTCTGGCTGGTGGAAAGAGGATGCTAGACAACATGACATCTTACCAGCTTCATCCGTACAGATAAAGGCTTTCAGTGATGTACAACACAAGCAGATAAACCAAGATTTCCTTTGATAGTTCTAATTCCCTCTTTCTTCCCTCTGAATGAAGGACACAAACTGTAACTAGGTTACCAGCTGAGTATTGTGTCAGTATTTTGTCAGTAGAAACCAAAATAGTGTAGAAAATACATACAGAGGAAAAAAAAAAAAGATAAACTGCCCTGGTCTGAAACTACCTCCCTACATTACAAAATAAGAGTTCTCTGCTCATTGAAGACCTTGAAGACCTGAACAAAAGTCTTGATCTCAGTAGGGGACTACTGCTATCTGCTATTTTAAAAGTATTTTCTACACTGTGTCTAATGTTTGAGTTTCACTTTGAAGATGATAATGTTGACACACATGTGTGAGCATACACATGCATATATATGTTGATGTTATGTTAGAATATGAAAGGACAATTCTCTAAGAAGTTGCATGCCTTCTTCAAACACTGGAATATCAGAGACTTCCCATCAACTTTACTGCCAAGCTAAAACCTCTGAGGTGAACATAGACTTTGTTCAAAAGCTGAAACAAAAGTCTTTTCATATATCCCTGAGCAAATCCTCAGGTAGAGCTGTTCTTCAAAGTATGCTGTTAGGGAGGGAAGGAGAAAAGACTTTGTCTCCATCTTAAGCAATTTTATCATAAGAATTTAACATATAAGGTTTGTTTAAGAGTACATGACTAAAGCCACAACTCATTTTTTCAAGTGTATATCACTTGTGTGAGCACTGTGATTAATAATCCGTAAGTACCACAGGTGCAGACAGATGACAGGAAATCCTAGCTGAGGCTCAAGACAATATGTGGTATTAGTGTGTTAGACTTCATTGGGTTTCTGTGGTCTTTGCAATTTTCTGCAAAAAATCTTAAGAGGAACACCATGCAGCCAATAAGCCTGTCCCCAAACTAAAACTACAGCAAACATGCAAACATTAGCTGTATTTATACTCCTGAGTGCTGGGGCAGACTATAAAAAACAAGGATCATCAATCACTATTTCTGCTCACAGAGAATACCTACAGTCCTTCAAAGCAAGTAATTTTGAGGTAAATGAAAGCAAAACCAATCCCAAGGCAGGTTTCACGACAATTATGTCAGAGAAAAAAAATCTAAGCCAGAACATAAATGCAGTACATAGCTGTTCCCTTAATTCATTTAACACGTTAATAAAAAGAAAATTTTAAGAGATTCAATGATGAACAGCTTGTCCTGTGCAGCATTGTTCAAGTGCTTGCCCTTCAGTCATCTAGAGTCAGAAGGATATTGCTGATGATAATCATCATATTTGGCACTGTATATAGCATCTTTCATAAAAGGATGTCAAAGATTCACAAATGTCAGTTAATTGCTATTCTCATCAACACTCTCACACAGTAATATTAGCATTATATTCTTATATAATTAAATATTTTATAGATATTGTAAGTTACCTGTAATTCCTCTAGGTTATTAATTTTATCACCATGCAACCTCAGTTAGCAAAAAGTCACAGAATGAATCTAACACTTTTAGATTACCAGAAGCACTAGTCAACAGGCTTTGAAGTCTAATCTCAGGATTTCAGAATGTAGACTTCAAGGGCTGCATTTGCCCTCTAGTATAGTGAATTGTTCGGAACTAGTGGCTGCTTTGACTTAGAGAGCTACATTATTGATGACTCGTATTTAAACAAGCACTGGATAGATTGTTCATCCGTGCTTCATGTTTACCGAGCAAGACTTATTTTTGCCTAAGGTCTGCAAAACAATTATATGATCTCTTATTTTTTTCTCAAAAATCCCTCCAACTTTTTCTGCAAGATTTCTTTTGTGCCCTTCCAAAATGGGTGTGGAGATCAGATCTCTGCTAGCCTGGATTCCAGACTGACACCATAATCAGAGGAACTGGATGAAGAAGACATTTCAAGAAAATTATATTTCTATGAAATGGATATGATCCTGATTCAGACATCAAAATAAATCTGAATCTCTGCATTAACCAGAGTGGACGTTTCTGTTGGAGCCATATGTAAACATGAAGTAGTTATCAAGTCCCTTATCCCATTGTCTCCTCTCCACCTCCAGAACTACCTTTTTGGTATCCAGATGTGATAGCTCTCTGTTTTCTTTTTCCTGTAACTATATTCAACAGTGTGCTTAGTACCATTGACTGTTTTCTTTCACAAGAAACAAGGTCATACTATATCCCAGCTGTCTGGTTTGCAGTATCATATGAAAGCTTATCCTTTTCATCCCTCCCTTTGAACATGTCCATACACAAGCAACCAGGCTCAGGACCCCAGTCACATTTCTTAACAACACTTCTAAAAAAACCATGTGGTTGGGGAAGGAGGCACACTACATCCTGGACTGTGATCTTGCCATTTCACACAAACAATGCCACACGCTGTGGCAAGTTGCTATGGTCTTCATAAATACTGTTACTTGCTGCCTTTGCAGGACCTAAAACTTTGTGACGTGTGAGCAATTCTGTGAGCCTGTCATGAAATTCTGTCCACACCATTGAAAATAAGCCCCTGCATTAATGTTTGTCTAAACCATGGAGAGATTGGCTGCTAAGCCTCATCTACAAAACTGCAGAACTCCAGATGATTTAATTCAAAAAAAGATCAAAATATAATAATATTAATTTTAGAAATTTCACTGCTCTGCCATTTCAATCAAAATGCATTTCAGATTCAGACAGAATTAGTTTATGCTAAAAAGAAAAATGTACTCACTTACTATAGAAAAATTTTTATGTTATTTTGCAACCTGTCTTTTACTGCTTGTGTAGGTGGAACAGTGGCAATTAAGAAGAGAATGAAAAACTCAACACAGTAAATGTACAAGACTTTACATATCAGGCAGTCAAACTTTTGAGCACACAGCTCTCCAATGGTGTAACTTTTCAACAGCTTTACATACCAGTGAAACACGTGGTTGAATGTATTTTGTGGTTGATTTGGCAAAAAGGTTTGCAACATCTTCTGCGTGCTGTCATTTCAGTGTGTACCTTCAGATTCTCACTTGCCTTGTTGCTGCTGTCATAGCCATATAATAACTATTTAAGATGCAGCTGAACCCTTTTGTCCTGTGCATTGCCAAGAGCAGATTTATAAACAGCCAGCCAAGAAAACAGAGCATGAAATCCATACCTGGTATCTATGATTTTAAGGTGGCAAAGCAGTTCTTCACTGCTGCTGATATATTAGTGATTAGGGTATCATCAGGCCTGCAAACATTGTAGCTGTGTCCCCAACATATCCCCATTCTCCTTCAAAGTAATTTACATGCAACAGGTGTGGAAAACAGCTCCGGAACACCAGAGATTAACTCCTTCAAAATGTACTTTTTCCAGCCGCTCTGGGGACCAGACAAACACCCATCATCTCAAAGGGAAACACCTTCCTTGACAATCTAAAACCCCATGAAAATTCATAGCATGAAAGCAAATTCCACTGTGTAATAAGACTAGCACTGGAGTTTCAATAAATATAGACCTAAATGCCTTCCTGTCTAGCTGCTCTTACAAGCTCCTTGAAGACAGGATGTAACATGGCACTCAGTGCAGCACTCCCCACACAGATCCCTTTGTAGTAGGCTTGATCTCTCATCTCCACGTAGTCCATGTAGACTTGTGTTTGAAAAAAATTTGTAGTGCATGTGGAAAAGGTGAACTACTCTGAGAACAGGGTTTTTCTTGCCATGAAAATAGTTTCAAGATGATGGCTTGCCTTTTAACAAATGCATTTGAACTTGAATTAACTTCCTTTCATGGAGAACATGCTCAAATACAATAGACATCACAAAAAATCATGGGCAGTGTTTGTTTCATTTAAAGTTCAAAGGACAGATCTAGCCTCCGTTAATTATTTTTTCTAGTAAGAACAGAAATAAGCCACTGTCTCTAGACTCTTTTAAAGCAGAATGTTAAAAATTTTACATTTGGTTGATTGAAACCTGATGTTATGCCAGCCTTCTAAATAGTTTCATATTTATATTAATTAATATATTATCATTATAGTAAATTTGACAATTTTTCCTATTTGGTTCTTGTAAAATGGCTGCTTTCCATTCGCAAACCAATGAAAATTGAAGGAGACTTGAAAAGCACACTATTTGTGCAGCACAGATCTGAGACCTTGTAACACCTTTCTCCCCATATTACATCCTACATTGTCTAAAAATTTTTTGTGGCTGTGGTAGCAGAGCCCATTTTAGGCTTACAGATGACAGCAAAGGTTCTCGATTTTCTGATGCAGAATAGTTTTTTTCTTAAATGTTTTAAGTTGCAGTGGGGTGGCTATTAAGAGAAGGGAGACAACACACTGCATATTACACTTATGGTTTGGAATACGAAAAAATATTTCATAGATCTCACTGCAGGTATTGAGACTATCACCTTTTCAATTTATTATTGCCACTTAGCTGGGGAATAGCAGCCAAACAGCTGAGAAGACATGACAGATCTTGCTGCTAACTCTGAAATGAATTTAAACTAACCTTTTCTACATTAACCAACACTACACTGCCAATTACACCATGTTACCCCTAGGGGCTTATAAAAATTCCAGCCAGATCCACAAAGAGCACCTCAGCCTACCACTTCAATGCTAGTTAAGACTAACTGACTAACTGAAAATCAAGGCTGCTAAAAGAAAACCAAAAAAGTGCTTGGTTCAGCAGGTCAATCCACAGTGATGCAACTTTCACACAGTGTCCTAGTTCTGGCTAGGATAGAGATAATTTTCTTTCCAGTAGCCAGTATAGTATTATGTTTTGGATTCAGTATGAGAATAATGTAGATAACACACTGATAGTTTTAGTTCTTGCTAAGTAGTGTGTATACTAGCGAAGTATTTTTCAGCTTCTGATGCCCAGCCAGGAAGAAGGCTGGAGGGGCACAAGAAGTTGGGAAGGGACACAGCCAGGGCAGCTGACCCAAACTGGCCAATGGAGTATTCCAGACCATGTCACATCATGCCCAGTATATAAACTTGGGGGAGTTGAGCAGGGAGGGATTGCTGCTTGGGAACTAACTGGGCATCAGTCTGCAATTGGTGAGCAATTGCATTGTGCATCACTTGTTTTCTATATTCTAATCCTTTTATTATTATTGTCATTTTACTACTGTTATTATCATAATTATTAGTTTCTTCCTTTCTGTTCTATTAAACTGTTCTTATCTCAACCCACAAGTTTTACTTTTTTTCCCAATTCTCTCCCCATCCCACTGAGGATGGGGAGCAGTGAGGGAGCAGCTGCGTGGTAGGTACTTAGTTGCTGGCTGAGGTTAAACCACGATAACAGAGTCATGTAACAATTAAATCTCTAATAGCCAAATTTTATTACTTATACATGGTAAATTTTATCATTCATGCTGCTACAGTTGCAGGTTTTTCTCACACCAGTAAAAATACAATCAAGATTCATAGATTTCAATACAATAGAGATGAGGAGTAATCAGTACAAAAGCAAAGTATTTAACTCAGGTCTCAAGATGTTTGCCATATATTTTGTTATTCTACATTCTGCTTAAAACCTAAATACTAACAGTTTGCCATAATTAACCCAGGTGGAGACTAAAGAAGCAAAAAGACTCTTTGAGCTGCATTTGTCAAAGAAGCCATAAGGATAGCAAGGCAAAGAGTAAAGAAATTACACAGTACATGGTCAGGATAAATTCAGCTATTATGAAACACTTGGAGAAGAAAAAACCTCCAGATTATTTGTGCTATTCTGGAAACGGAAAGTAACACTGTTTTGTTTTTACAGAGACACTCCATTCTTCTTTAAGTTCCCCATTTGCTGTGAAAATCATCATAGACAATTAGAAGCAATTTCTCAGTACTTAGGCCCATGTACCAGTCCATACTCTGTTTTGTAATTTTAGCAATCTCTGTGTGTTCATAAAAGAGAATATAAAAAAAAATTTAAACCTTTTTTCTTTTATTCCTCTAGCACAACTTCTTTAAAAGCCTTTATTTCTTTTCCTTGCATTTTGAAGCCCTTGTGATTCATGAGTGAATGAACTAATTTCAGCTCCAGTTTTATTAAGAAAAGTGATCAAAGTACAAAGCACAACTGGCCATTCTCAGCATTACAATACATACATCGCATGCATGTTGATTAAACAAAGGACTTTTCATGTGGGAAAGACTTTCAAATAAGAGCCATCTGTTTTTATAACTTTTATGTAGCATTTTGTAGATCTCACATAGTACCATCATTACACTAAGTATTTTATTTGTTCATTCCTTCTCTATAATTTTACAATGGAAGCTAAAAATTCCCTTATTGTCTGGTAGTTGGATTATCTCCTTGAGCTATCTGAGCTTAATACTTGCGTGGTATTGAGCACATATTCAGAAATCTGATGGGGAAAAAAAATGAATGAAATATTTCGGATGCTGAAATGTCTCACAGAATGTCTGACTCTACCTGAATAGAGATTGCTGGGCTGCAATCAGTGTTAAAAGTCTAAATATTTCTACTTCCCCAACGCCACAAAGACAGCAATAATCTGCTTATTAGCATAATATCTTTAGTATAAATATCACAGTAGCACGGAACAGGTAGTTGGGATCTATTGGACTAGGTGCAGCACAATACAACAGACTGAGAATCCTTCCTCTGAAAAGGCTAGGCAGCTTGATATGGATTTAAGCAAATTAAACACACAAATGGGGTAGCGTGAGGATCACAGGGTAAGAAAGAGATATGGCAAAGAAGGCAGAGTTAAAAAAAAGTGTAGTAGAGAGTCAGAAGTCTTTTCTAGTCAGTAAGAGTAAGTACAGCCATGCGCTGGGGAGAGGGACTGAAGAGGGATTTTGGAGAACAAGAAGGAGATTTAAGGACTTAGATCATGAGTTCTTCTTGCTGGAAAAGTACAGCAGGAGACTACCAGGGAAGTAAAAATCACCCATTCTTCAGCCAAGTTTAATGCATTTTCTATACATCTTTAAATGCCAGGCAATCGCTGTATTCCCACCTGAATCATACAGAAGAGAAGCATGAATTAAGTGACCTAGATAAAATAAGAACTCACTCCAGATTGCTATTAACCCCCTAACTCATGGGTATAACTTCTGTTAATATTTTGCAATTTCACATACTTTTCCATGGATGGGTGATTCTTTACTAGCTGTGAAATTCTCTCCTTAAGCAGATCCATAGATTTCCAATTCAATGGAAAATATTATAAATAAAGAAATCCACATTAGAACCTTAATATATGCTTGCACACAATCTGCTTTTTCTGTAGGTCTAAATAAAGGGATGCAAAGGCATACAAACTAATATATCCTCTGCTTAACAGGAATTTCAGGTATGCAACAGTCGTGCTGTTTCACTGTTGTCCTGAGAAGAGTCCTGCTACCACTCCCACACTTACAGAACCAACAGTTCCCTTTTCTTATGCATTTGTACTGTACCAATTTTGGCCATAAAAACACACAGTAGTTAAGCACAATGCATGCGCAGTGCAGTAAAATAGATAACAAAAGAGGTGCCTTATGCTGCAAGTCTCATGAAAGCATTTCTTGTGGGAAGATTTCCAGTCTACTTTGGTGATTCTGTCCATTGCTTTTGAGTTTCTACTCTGGCTTGGAGAAGGGCTGGGTGAAGCTCTAAAGAGTAAGTATTCACATTAAGCATAGCTAGACATACACTGATACTGAAAAAGACCATCTTGGCATCTCAATCAAGAGACATATGGGAAAAAGAAAAAAAATATGAGATGGGGGAAAAAAAAAGTAAGCACTTGTGCCACTGGAATGAAGATCCAATCAACATATGGAAATTTCCTTCTTAATTAACCTACTAAGTAGCTATGATTCTATGAAATTTGTGGTGTGCTTTCTCTCTTTGCAGCTGTGCCACTGTGACAATTCTCATGAGTCCATGCTCAGAGGTATAATGAACCTGCATTCCCAGGAAAACAGTCTGAATATGAAAAAGAAAGTAATCACTAAAATTCTAGAGTGAAAAGTGATGGCCACCATCCAGCTCCTGGATTTGTTGTATGCACAGGACAGAGAAGAAGAAACAAACTGGGACTTTGTATTTTCAGAGGCACACTATGCTGATGACAACCATCTCATGCAATCTTGGACACACACACGCCCCCATCTTGTGCTTGTCAGTACCTCTAGCTGAAGAGTAGGAATAACACTTCATTTTCTCCCAGGCAACTCATGAAGGCAGATGCACCAAGAAATGTACATGGAGGGATGCTCCCTGGACAAAACCACACAGGTACATGCAACAGCACTTGCTGGCAGATTCTGCAAGAGCTTCTGCAAAGAAGTCGGACTGATGAGATGGAGTTAGTGAATTACCTGTCACAATTGTTCCACACAAACAAATTTGGAAATTAGCTGATAGGAGCACTGTTGTTGCCTATTCTGGAGGGAAGAGAAGACTTTTTTTTTTTTTTTTTAATTAGGAGCTTTCAGTCTACTAGCTTTTACCAGAACCAAATCTACCATTGAAAAGGGAGTCAGGGGACAGAGGGTGAAAAAAAAAAAGAAAATTTAAAAAGTAGCCTTTCTAAGGGAGCTCTGAAGATGAGATAAGATAGCTATTTATAGGCACTTAAAAATAATTCTTCTGACTTGAGTTCAGCTGTTTTGAAACAGATAATGCATTATACTTGATCAAGATATTTTATAGCTATGCAGATGTTATTTAAGTAAAAAAAAGTGTATTTTCACTTTCTTCTGGTTAAAGAATTAATAAATCATGTTCATTTTATGTAGAGTTTTATATAGATTTCACATTTTTAAACAGAAAAGTGGTAGGCAGAATATGCTCAAGAATAAGGAAGTTCTATGGTTTTCCCTATTGACTGAAGCACTCCACACTGAGACCGCATATTTTATCATCTAATGCAACCTGGAGCACTACTCCATACTAAACAAAGATGGTGAGTCACATGAAGAGGATTTGCAAACAAATCAAGCATCCCTGTGCTATCATCTAACTTGAATGCCTACTTGAGCACGACTGTGGCCTTGCACAACAGTATGTATGGCTCTTGTTCAGCAATCTGCAGTAAAACCTATTTCTACAGCAGCCACACTTAGAGATCATAGCTGTAGGATTACTTAGTAGGCTGCACTTGAGGGGAAAAAAAAACATAAATTAGAACCTAGGGTTAACTAATAAAACAAAGTCCTCTAACAGAAAATGCACATTTGTTTGGGCCAAATATTTTAGGGCCAAATATTTTGCTTAGCGACAAATTCATTTCTAGATATGTGTGTCATGTATACTCCTGGATGCCTATTTGTCCTGTGAAGACTCTCTTGCTCCTTAGAGCAAATGTCACTGCTCATCTGTAAAAGAAAGCCCTTCATGCTAGACAGGAAGGATCATGTGAAAGTTGATAAATCTAATGATCCAGTACTTCATGGGTAGGTCGTTGAGCAGATAATGCATTAAAATGCATCCATAGTGCAACAGGCAGCTCTTTCTCATGATGACAGAAAATCAGCCTATGTACTCAACCATACACAGCCCTTCAATGTACACAGCCACAGAATTAAGCCAGCTGCCCACATAACAGCCACTGCAACACAGCAAAGTAGTGATGACTTGTTATAACTATGTCAGAAAATATGTCCCCTTCGTCCATGTAAAGGTGGAAAAAAGAGAATGACTGAAGTAGGCAGCAGAGGCTGGAAATGTGTAGGAATGCACTGCTTGATAAATGAACGAGCCTTTTTATTGGATTTGGGTTGCAAGGTTTTGGTAGTGGGGTTGACTACAGGAGTGGCTTCTGTGAGAAGCTGCTAGAAGCTTCCCCTGTGTCCGACAGAGCCAATGCCAGCCAGCTTCAAGACAGACCCGCTGCTGGCCAAGGCTGAGCCCATCAACGGTGGTGGTAGTGCCTCTGGGCTAACAGATTTAGGAAGGAAAAAAAGTTGCTACAGGACAGAAACTGCAGCTGGAGGGAAGAGTGAGAATATGTAAGAGAATGAACCCTGCAGACCCCCAGGTCAGTGCAGGAGGGGAGGAGGTGCTCCAGGTGCCAGAGCAGATTACCTTGTAGCCCATCGGGAAGAACATGGTGAGGCAGGCTGTCCCTCCCAGGGATGTCCATGGTGGAGCAGATCTCCACCTGCAGCCCAGGGAGGACCCCATGCCAGAGCAGGTGGGTGCCCAAAGGAGGCTGTGACCCCATGGGAAGCCCGCGCTGGAGCTGGCTCCTGGCAGGACCTGCGAACCCACTGGGGACCCACGCTGGAGCAGTTTATGAAGAACTGCAGCCCATGGGAAGGACCCACGTTAGAGAAGTTCATGAAGGACTGTCTCCCATGGGAGGGACCCCACGCTGGAGCAGGGGAAGAGTGTGAGGAGTCTTGCCCCTGAGGAGGAAGGAGCAGCAGAGACAAGGTGTCATGAACTGCACCCAACCCCCATTCCCCATCCCCCTGCTCTGCTTGGGATGGGAGGAGGTAGAGAAATCACGGGGAAGGTGAGTCCAGCAATAAGGGAGGGATGGGGGAAAGGTGTTTAAGATTTGGTTTTATTTCTCATTACCCTACTCTGGTTTGATTGGCAGTAAATTAATTTTCCCCAAGTTGAGTCTGTTTTGCCTGTGACAGTAACTGGTGAGTGATCTCTCCCCGTCCTTATCTCAACCCATAATTCTTTTGTTGTATTTTCTCTCCCCTGTCTAGCCAAGGGGTGGCAAGGAGTGGTAAGAGTGGCTGTGTGGTGCTTAGTTGCTGGCTGGGGTTAAACCACAGCACCTCTCTACGTGTTGTTTAGTGCCATCACATAGAATTTAGCAGAGAATTATTATCCTATAAGATGGCCCCAAAGGCATGTAAAAGTTTTAATCTTCTCTTAAGTTCTGTATGGTAATATCTACTTTCTCCTTCTTTTTTTAATTAAATATAACCATCTTGCTTTATTTCTGCAGAGGATTTGCATAAGGGCTATTTCCAGATCACACTATAGAGGAACTCTTCTCTGTCTCCCCAGACATAGTTACTGAACTCTTCAAGGAAGAAAGCAAGCAGACACACCAGAGCTCTAAAAAACACATCTGCCATACAGCCTGGCTGTTACAAACCCACATTTGCTACAACTGACTTGTCTAAGGATAAACACTGTCCTCATTTCAGTGCTCCCATCTTCCTGATTCAGCTCAGATTTGTAGAGGAGACAAACCAGCAAAACACTCATCTTTTCCTTTCTCATGGCACTCCCACCTTCAGCAGCCTCCCACGTGGATGCTCTCATGTGCAACAGACACTTGGTTTGTTACTCTAGTGGTAAGTAAACCAACTGAGAAAGACTTTGAACTGCTTGGGCTTTACATCTGCAACTCTTAAAGCCTTTGAATTGTGCAGCAATGATAATATTCTATGTGGTGATGGCTCCTTGCCTGCTCAAGCCAAAAGGATTACTTTCTTGTGTTTAGCAGGTATTGGATTTTGCCCACAATGCTCATAAACAATTTGCACATTCTGGATACTAGAAGGCACTTTTATGAGAAAAGATGGGTTTATAAGGACAGAGAGATTTTCTACACAGACGCTACTGATGGGCAGAAATGACCTATACTAAACACCTCATTTAAACAGTGGCTCTTTTTAGCAGAGCAGACTCAGACTGCAGGAAGGTTTTCTTCATTAACTTACTTCATAATCCATTTCTTCCTTAATGAAGGGGACAAAGAACATTTACTTCAAAGAAGATCTATGTCATCAAATGCATATTATTTGTTCTTGGCTTCTTCCTGATTGCAAAGGTGCCATTAAAATGATTGAAATTATTTATAGCAAAGCACTCCGTCAGCCCACCCAATAAAGATAACCAACCTAAATAACCTATTCACAGAAAAAAGGCTTATTTCTACCTACAGCTACAATGCAAACAATGAAGAAAGGCATAACTGAATGCTTAGAAATGAAAACAAACTAATAGTCCTATTATTGTACAGTTATGTCTTTTTGTATATATTGTTAAAGTTAAGGGTAAAACAGATTGTTTGTAAGGATAAGGCTTTCATTAAGATGCATTATTATATCATTCTTACAGACTACATTTCAGTACAGATCATTATTAACATGTTTAAATAAAAAAATCTATCAATACAAATTAAATATAGCTAAATGCTTAGTACACCAACATACTTTGCTAAGCTAAACTACTTCGCATAGGCCTGGAAGCATACACATTTAGATGAACTAAACGTAACATCCAACTATGTTCAACTCTCCAAAATACAGCGCATTACTTGGTCAGAACTAATCTACTGGTCAGTAAGCAAGTGGTTAAAACACAAATTACTTCCAGGTTAAATGCTTTAATGTTACTTGCACTTGAGAAATGCTTTCTTTGTCATCACCAGGGAGTACTCTGCTGTTCTCATGCAAAATAAAATCTGAAGCAAGAGAGAAAAAAACCCATCTATTATTAATTAGACATAAATTATTCCTAATCTACACACAGTGCTTAATCCCTGGTTCACAGAAATGCAAATTGTGCTTCAGAAACAATATGTTAACAAGCCATTTGTTAGCAGCAGACAGGAGCCCGAGCTCAGTATAAAATATAGAACAAACACTTCAAGCTCATTCCAAAGAACATGCTGATTGAAGGTTTACCCTGAGCTGTACAGAAATACAAGATGGAAAACTGTGCAAATAAAATTGTTCATATTGTGAAAAAAAATTTTTGCCTGTAGTGAAGCTATACCTAGGAAAAGTTTTGTAGATAGTTCTTCCCAAGGGTAGAAGCAAGCTAAACTAACTTAACAGCTTATCTGATCCACTCTGGGAATTCCTATGTTCCTATGTGAAACATTGGAAAAATGTGAAAAATAGTTGAAAAATGTTCCTAAATGCTTCACTTGAAAATGTTTGTGGTTTTTTCCACATGGAGTCAAACAATGTAGTTTCTGTGGTATTCCATTATCTCATCAGGCTTGGGAGAAACATTCCCTAGCTTGGGAAGAGGTGAACACATGAAGACTCTACCTTTCATGTTATGTGCTGTTCATTACAGTTTGAGCAGAAACAGGATTTTCCTCCCTTCTATACACAGACATAATGCAGGAAAAGTTGAGTAACTAGAAAAAACAGCTCCCTCCATTAATGATGCTGATGCCTCAACTACTGTTCTTCCTACCTTTGTAGTCTTTGCAGGTGGCTAAGTGTCACAGGAATATGCAGGTATTTTCCGTTGCTATGATGAATTTAACAGTCTAGTTAGGGAAGCTGCATGACTAAACTGGGATAAAGCACACTATAGAAGTAGGCATCCTCTGTGAAATTCACCCAAAGCTGAACCGGGCTTTAATAAGGAGGAGAGGCTGTATTCCAAGACATGAGAAAAAAATGTCAGCTCAGGACAACTGCCAGGCAAAATTTCTTGGAGAGGTATAAGCAAACACCTGGACTCCCTGGTTACAGAAAGAGACGCACAAAGTCCTCTGGTAGTATACTATAACCAAAGGATTTCAGTTGTCACCATGGGGGAAACAAAATTAACTGCATTACATCTTACACTGTGAGTATATTATAGTATTTGAATTAAGCCACTTGGTATTTAACAGCAGGAGGATATTCCTAGGGTGAAGATACATGTGCTGCCATCCTCAAAGGCCATTTTCCCAGCAGTTCAGAAAAATAAAGCTACAATATACTGTTAGCTAGGACTGCACACAGGGCACAGAGCTCCCAGAGGAATATAAACAGTGGCAAAACCCTCCATTTTTCAAGTCCATTAATACTAGGAAGAGATAACAGTTTGTCTGTTTCTTGCTGATGAGTGAAAGTTACTAACATGACACTGAAAGCTAGTGCTTGGTATCTTTTTAACTTTCATCTTCAGTAACATATCTGCAGACTGTGTCAGGAAGGAGATATAAGCTTTCAGCCTAAAAGTCTTTGAGTACTGAGGAAGAGTTTAACTACAGAGAACTGGCTGATGATGCAGGAGTTAATGGCAGTTTCCTTTCTTGTAGAGATGGGAGAAAGTCCATCAGATTTAAGTATCACAGTTGATTTGCTGTCCTTAAAAAGACACGAAGTCCAGGAAGCTACTTAACTTTTATTGACAGAAAACACTGAAAGAAATAATAAAGTATCTATAAAATAATGAAAAAAGATACATAGCAGGATTTCTGCATTTAGAAATTGGAGAAACACTTTGAAAAATACTACTTAAGTCAACAAGGACATGTGAAAAATTTCTAAAGTTGTAGGGAGGAATGTCTTGAGGGAGGGTGGGACATGATGGCATGGAGAGGTAGAGCAGCAGGAAAAGATCCAGTGGAAAAGAAGTTGTCGTAATTTCTGTGAAAAACACCTTCACCATAGAGGGCAATTTAAACAAGAGTGTTATCAGGAAGACAAGTGAATACCAAAATACTCCTACTCTGGTGTCTATTGCTAATACAAGGCTGGGCCCTGTCAAGTTTGGGGTACTCTGAGTCAAGTACTCCGAGTACCGATCAGACAGAGAAATGAATGCATCTATGAAATGGAGAAATATTTAACTCACTGGGCTCTTTAGCCTGTAGAAGAGAGGACTGAAGGGACACAAAAAAGCTTTAAATAAAAAAAAAATTGAAGAATGTTCAGCAAGGAATAAGGGAATAACTTCTTCATTGTGTCTTCTGGGAATGAAGTGGGCTTATGTTGCAGGTATTTAGATCAGAGACTGGGAAAAGCTTTCTAACAGTGAGGATAGCTAACAGCTGGAGAAGTTTGACTAAGGACATTGTTTTATAATCTGCCTTGGGCTAATGAGCTCTATCATTTAAAATCAGTCCAGAACACGTACCCCCAGAATCTCCAAATACCTTTTAAATATCCATCTCTTAGCATAATAGAAGCCTCAGCCTCTGATATACTGCTGGAGTTACTGTTACTATGCTGCAAAAAGGAAGCTATCATCCAAGTATCACCGTGTCTGGCAGAGCAGTATACTACTGTGTCCTTTGTACTGTATACACACAGCCTGCACATCACCATTCAGCATAAGGCTACTAGTTAGCATATGATATTCAGCACATGTGCTGTCCTCCCTCCATGAAAAGAATTCTTAGATCATATTCTAATTTACAACATTTTCACTTGGCTTCTGAGAACTGCCTGATACAGAAATACACAATGTCACAGCAATGACAATTGCTACTCCACAACTATTCCCACTGAAAGTCAATTGAATTTCAATTTCTTTTAGTGGGGAAAGCCAGGAGGAGCCAATTATTGCTGCTTTAACACTGTGCAGTTTTACCTCAGGCATCACTTAGGTTCCAAACAAAATCATTTCAGATCCTGCTTGCAACCACCCTCCCGATACGTTGCTCCAAATCCCAGCAGTGGTACTGTATCGAGGGAGGGTTGCACTAAATACACTTAGACATGTTGAACATATTAGCAAATAAATAGAATATTACCTATTCTGAATATTATAAATAAAAAGAAACACATTCAAAATTTAATGCTGTTTGCTCTTTGTTTTACAAACGAAGTTCCAAAGCATTGTAGCAAGTTCTCCCTGTCACAACTTGTTAATGGATGAAGTTGCTGTGATTCTTTATGTTTTGGACCTAATTGCCTAGCCTGGAAGAAACCTTGGCTCCTCACTGTGCCAGGATGGAAGAATGTCAGTACACTGCGAATGCTGCATGCACAACAGCTACTCCTACGAGTCTATGAGAACATGTCCTTCACTCGCATTTGCTAAAAATACCAAATTGCTGAGAAGCAGTTCCAGTTATCTACTGATTGGCTCAGCTTCCTGCAATATCGGGGGTGTAGCTCTCAAAATCCATAGCAGATGTGCTCCCTCCGTTTCTGTTCATCAGGATATGTAAACAGTTGGACTCTGTCAGCAGAGCCAAGGCCATTCTGAGAGTCAGGTGAGCATGAAGGAGCGGTGGTCTGAAAATAAGCTCATAGGCAAATTAAGAGCACAGTGGCTGAAACAGAAAACTCATTTTAGATCACTGTGATTTAGACCTATCATTGATATGAAGCAAGCAATACAAGTCACAGCTTTTTAAATGAAGTCGTAATGGCAATACAACAGGTTTCAAGCCAAGTTCTCAATTCTACAGCTCACATTTTGAAAATTATGAAGCAGCTTATGTACTATGCAGGAAGTTAAGAAAAAGAAATGTGCCAAGTTATTTTCTTAGCAACTCCTCTGACTGCAGATTTATCTATCTATCTATTTCTTTTTTTCTGCTTCTCTTGTACAGTTATATGATTTCCAAAATTTGCTACTATGAGGTAACAGCAGCAGCTTTGCCCTTTTCTTCGAACATGCCTGGTCTGGGCTTGAGGCAGCACTGATATTCAAAGAAATACCAGCTATAGAATTCAATTTATATAGATTACAGACTTCCAACTTGTGAAGCACTGAGGTTTATTCTAAAAATCAATGTCTGATCTTCATATATATGGTGCCAACATTCTTTCAAATTATGATTTTTACCATTCCTCAGAATTAAACTGGAGCAGGAGATTTTCAAAGTAGAAATGAAAGCAGTAACTTGTGCCATTCCCATTAATTTTCTTAAGAGGTTAACACAGGAACAAAGGCACACTGAAAAAAAGTAGCAGAAATTTCTTATGTAGCAGTTTTTCAAGGAAAAATTAACAGACATTGCACTATATTTTAACACCACAATTCACATCTTGGCTAAATGAAAGAATTACCTGACAAGAAGCTATCTAAAAATGTCAGACAATCACAACTTTCCAGTTCTTCAACTGTAAAATCAAAATAAATTAACTTCCCTCCCTTTTCTGTTTATTGTGTCTGTTGATTCAGCCACTTTACACCAAGCAACAGCTAGCTCTCTCAGTGACTATGTAAAAAATCAGTCTCAAGTAAAAACTCAGCCTCATATAAAAAATCAGAAATGTTCCATGGTATAAAATGCAAATGCATATAGGTTTTGAAAAAAAAAAGTTTTTTAGATATTTAGGAAAAAAACCCCATATTTCAAACTGTGTATGTGGTGCTGGGGAGAAAACAGAGCTGATCACTCTGCAGTGTGGAGGAGTAATTATTGTTTGTGTATTGTATAAGGGAAAGCAATAGGTGTCATCTCTGTACACAAGCAAGCACAGATGAACAAACCATGTCATCAGCCCATGAGCCACTTCTGTGAATCCAAATGTGGCACTGAACTGCTGTCTTGCAGAGCACAGGGTCAGTGTAGCTCGATAGTCTAAAACTGCTGTGAGCCCATTCTATGCAGAGGAGTTTCCTGGTGCAATCACCGAGGTGTTTTCAGCCCCTAAGGGCTTGCCCTGATTTCAGCTTTCAGTAAACCTGTGCTTACTCCTGGCACCATGCTGAGTTAAGCACCATCAAAGCAAATAGTTGCACAGCCTTCCAAAACTGGGGAACAGCAGTAGGACAACTGCACAGGGGACTGTCTAGAGCTGGATGAATTCAGGGTTAAATAGTCTATTCACAAAAAATACTACGGGGGTTTTCTCCATAAAAACATCCATCTTCTTTAATGCATGTCTCTCCCAAAGGTTCTCCAGTAAGACAGCTGTAATAGCATTATCAAGGAAAGAACCACAATACCTGAAGTCAGCAAAATATAACTCAACCCACACATACGTCCTCTGGAATCAGAGCTAGAAATTACATACTGCACTCTGCATCTATTCAGCCTTTCAGAAACGAATCAACCAAATAATGTCCAAGTTAAAAGCTTCTAAAAGGAAGAATATCGATACACATGACAAAGCACAGGAAAGTGGGAATTGATAGTGCATATCAATGAAAGTTTGAACTGAGAACACATACTGTCACTTTCATATTTCTGAGGGTGTCTTCTGTTTCCAGGGGATGATGATGTGAAGAGAAGACAGGTGTTTAGAGCAGACTAGAATCAGGCTGTGGGCAAGCAAGATGGACAAGATGCTAACTGCCCTGCATTTCCTTGCACGCTTTCAGCAGACCCTGAAGATTACACTTTGTATTTGTGGGAGTGATCAGTGGTCCTAATTTACCAAATCCTTCTCTTTTCACACTTTAGATGCCAGAGAGCAAGAAGGTTGAGGGAGAGAAGAGTGGAGAAATATTCTCCCAATTTTCAGCTGTAAACGTCAATAGTCTTCAAACCTGTATACCTAGTATTTTTTTTGTGAACATGATGAATGATTCAGCAGTGATCTCAACTGTCTTACTATAAGCATGTTTATATGAGAGAGCACAGGAAGCTTCTTTAGCATAATGACTCCACTGAGAGGGAAGCTCCTATCACCTTGCCAAGCATGTTGCCAGTAAGCCTGAAAAACAAAGAAGAAACACAGTTTCTGTAGGGGCTTTTAATGTTCCTTTCTGGCCTCTACTTGCAGGGACTCAGAACTCATGAAAAATTTAAACAGCTCAGGAAGGTATGGCAGTTCCAGTATATGGGCTGTCAAGTTAATTTATGATTGTGTATAATTGGGTGGTTGCTTTCCTCTGGAAAGATGAAACAGCTGAGCCAAGAAAGACTGGTATCTACCATTTCCAATATACAGAGATAAATATTTTGGGGGTATGAAAAGAGAGAGAAGCATCTGTACATCTACTAAGAAGCCTGCAACGTATAAAACTGTATCATTGAATATACTTTCTAGACACAGGGCTCTAATCATCACTACCTTACAGGGCTGTATGGTAACTGCAGAGATGTTTAGAGTGGCATCATACCCCAGGGAGTTCCGAGCAGAATTCTGCCTACAGATGACACAAAGAGGCAGAGTGCTTTCCAAGGAACTGAGGGAATAAAGGCTTCCTTTATTCTAGCCTCTGTACTCGCTCTGAAATGTAAGTGGATGTGGCATAAAGCCATGCCCTAACTAGCCATGCTCCTTTTGTGCAGGGGATATCAGACATGTGATAAATCCCAAGGTCATGCAGGTAGCATCCTTACAGAGATTCTAGTTGCTGCTCTCAGAGAAGAACACATAAAGGGACCAGTCCTGTTCTGAACTCCACACCCTGTAACTAGGCGTGCTGGAGGTATCAGAATCTGTCCCTTGTAACTGCCAACCTATGAGGTCAAATACAATGTACTAATTAATTCCCAATTAATTACACTAGTTGTCAAGGGCAATGGCACCAAGGCAAATGGGTGTAACTATTACTATGAAATTATGTGAATATTATGTGAAACACAGCTGCCTGTGTACAAGTGCTATGTGCACAGCACCCTTTAATTTGATAAACAAAGGCTTCATCTAAACTGTGGAAGCCGGGGGCACTTCACAGTTCCATGCCCTGAGGCTAGCCATGAAGACCACATACTAGAATGAGTCCTGAACATTGGGTATTCCTGGTCTTCATTACCATTTGTCATTGAAGGAAATCCAGGAGGGTGCGTAAGGAGGGAGCTGTGGTGTATGCCATCACAATTCCCACTCCAAGTGGATGAGGGAAAAAGGATGGAGATAAGGATGCACCACAGAGCATGTACTTAGACATAGGCAAAAAAATGTTAGATTTACTTTGGTACATTGACAGCAATGAAGAAATGAGGCTTCAAATCCTTCCAGTGACAAATATACTGCCCTTGGATTTCAAAACAAAGTCAGTGTTCTCAAAAACTTTCCTGTACGGTTTTGTCTGGAGCTCTACCATGTGCTTGCATAACACCTGGGCTTACAAAAATGCATACATATGCATAGCATGCACATATACGACATCAGTTATCACCATGTGCATGATTCATCACTGTCTCCTGCCTCAGTTTTCCTTTGGTCATTCAATGACTGATTTTGGAACTTCTTCCAGCTACCATAGCAGGAAACCTCTCACCCTGAAATAGGCCAAGATACCCGTCGTGTTTTAAGCCCAGCTGGCAACAAAGCACCACGCAGACGCTCGCTCACTCCTCCCCCCTCTCAGCCCCGGTGGGATGAGGAGAAAACGTGAAGAAACACGCGTGGGTCGAGACAAGGACAGGAGGGAGCCCTCACCACTTACGGTGACGGGCAAAAGACAGGCTCGACTTGGGGAAGAAACAACATCAGTTTAATTTACTACCCATCAAATCGGAACAAGGACAGTGGGAAGTAAAACCAAAGCTGGGATCCCCTTCCCGGCTCAGCCGGCTCCCGGTTCTCCCTCCCTCCTCCCCCGGC
>JANZLQ010000079.1:12607836-12619004 GCA_026212715.1 Elanus axillaris | reverse complement strand
GTCATGTAAACAAACCCATGACCAAAAAACCCTGAATTCAGCTGGTGACACCAGCTTCAGAGCCAGCTATTGATCAGATGGGTTTTCCTGTTTCTTCCAACATCATTCCCTGCAAGTGGAAGGAAAGAGGAGGACACTATTGTGCTCCTGATCCCTTAACCAGTCTTCCCAATGCCCTGAAGTCTCTCTTGATTGCTCTGGGACTTCATATGGCAACTTCATCACTGCCTCCCTGAAAAATCAATACTGGATAACAATCCAAAGGCCATACCAGGGTAGGAAGTCTTCTTGTCACATCTTTAACCTGGGCCCAGAGAGGCAGCAGACTTCCCTAAGAAGTGGGTCCAGTCAGCATACTGGGCCTTCTGTTCCCCAAAGAGGAGAGTCTCGTATGACAATGACGTGTCTTTTTTATTTTATGGAAGTCATTTTTATGGCAGGGCATAGGCCAACTTAACCTTAGCAACACCTCCAACCTCCTCTGGCAACCCCCACCAACACTGCTGGGGAAAATACCACCTTGGAAGAAGACACAGACATGCAATGAATATCCAGCATCTTGGAGGCTTTTGCAAATGATATCCAATCCTAGTGCCATTATCCTAGTGCAATTAGTCTAGGGCAATCCTGCAGCGCCCTGCACAGAGCAAGGGCTTTCATTAAAGCTTGTACAATGACACCTTTTAAACACCACTTATGATCCCATTGCATCCTAATGTCACAGCAATAACTCTAAAGCTTGTGAAACAGAACATGATACTTTTTGCTGCTTTTCTTATTCTCCATTGTCTGCATTCTACATGTTCCCATGCCTATAGATTAAGAAGTTGATACAGCTTTCTACTGCAAGCTAACACATGAGGTTCAAGAAATAAATACAAAGCAAACCAAAAGGAAAGCAATGCAACAAATAAATAGTTAAAGCAGAAAGGCACTACCTGAAATACACACACACACACACACAAATTAATGAAGGCATGAAAACTGGACATGGTAAGACACCAGAAATATTGAAAAAACAAAGGAAGAAGCACAATTCAGCCCAGTTCAAAGTATGTAGATGGAGCTATGGCCTAGAAATTTTTTCTTCTTTTTGTAGAGAATTACTTTGCTGATTATCAGAAAGTTCAGAGACTAAGGCTAGTTGAGACCATTTAAAAAAAGACTAGTCTGTGTGCTGTGAAAAAAATATCCCACTGTAGGTAGGCTGCTTGACATAACCCTGCATGTCCTCACAGCTCAGGACATTATCATCAAAGCACAGGTTGGCCTCAAGGGTGAAAACTGAGCCTCATTAGAAACAAACCTCCTCAGACCTATGAAAGATTACAAAAACAGATGTATGTCTTTACCTTAGTTTTCACATTTAGAATACATTTTGAGGGAAAGGCGGTAGAGGTGAGGAAGCAACGAATCACTGCTTTGTGATAAGATAGTAATTGCATTAAAGTAAACTGGCATCAAACCAGCACAAAAGAAGTGGAAATGCAAGCTATATTGTCTTCATAGTGCTCCCTAGGTTCTGCAAAAAGTTGTTCATGCCTAAGATATGCTTTTTCCCTCTTCTTTCTTGCAGCTGTTTCCCTGGAATCCACTGAACTTTATGTTTATAATCAGCACATCATTCTTATGATTCAAAAATTTTTAAAGACAGCAACTAAACAGTGGGTTGTTTGAGCACTATGAGTCAGTAATTTAATCTGGCCAGAACCATTTCATAGAAACATCATAGAATGGTTTGGGTGGGAAGCGACCTTAAAGATGATCTAGTTCCAACCCCCCTACCATGGACAGGGACACCTTCCACTAGACCAGGTTGATCAAAGCCATATCCAACCTGGCCTTGAACACTTCCAGGGATGGGCCATCCACAACCTCTTTGGGCAACATGTTCCAGAGCCTCACCACCCTCACAGTAAAGAATTTCTTCCTTACATCTAATCTAAATCTACCCTCTGACAGTGTAAAGCCATAACCTCTTGTCCTATCACTATATGCCTTTGTAAAAAGTCCCTCTCCAGCATTCCTGTAGGCCCCCTTTCAGGTACTGGACAGCTGCAATAAGGTCTCCGGGGAGCTTTCTATTCTGCAGGCTGAACAACACTAACTCTCTCAGTCTGTACTTGTGGGGGAGGTGCTGCAGCATCCCAATCATATTTGTGGCCCTCCTCTGGACCCACTTGAGCAGGTTCATGTCTTTCTTATGCTGGGGGCCCCAGAGCTGAACACAGTACTCCACTGTACTCACGGGAGCTGACTATAGGGGCAGAATCACCTCCCTTGATCTGCTGGTTATGCTTCTTTTGATGCAGCCCAGATGCAATTGGCTTTCTGGGCTATGAGCACACATTACTGGCTCGTATTCAGTTTTTCATACACCAGTACCCCCAAGTCCTTCTCAGCAGGGCTGCTCTCAATCCACTCATCACCCAGCCTGTATTTGTTGTGCTTGGGATTGCCCAGGCACAAGACTTTGCACTTGGCCTTGTTGAACATCATGAGGTTCACACGGGCCCACCTCTCAAGCCTGTCAGGGTGCCTCTGGATGGCATCCCTTCCTTCCAGCATGTCGACCACACCACACAGCTTGGTGCCATCAGCAAACTTGCTGAGGGTGCACTCAAGTTTCTGACAAAGATGTTAAACAGCACCAGTCTGAATACCAACCCTGAGGAACTCCACTCATCACTGCTCTCTACTTAGACATCAAGATGTTGGCCACAACTCTTTGAGTGTGACCATCCAGCCAATGCCTTATCCACTGAGTGGTGCATCCATCAAATCCATGTCTCTCCAAAACAGAAACAAGGATGTCATACGGGACAGTGTCAAATGCTTTGCACAAATCCAGGTAGATTATGTCAGCTGCTCTTCCCTTAACCACCAATGCTGTAACCTCATTGTAGAAGGTCTACAAATTTGTCAGGCGCAATTTGCCCTAAGTGAAGCTATGTTGGCTGTCACCAGTCACCTGCTTATTTTCCATGTTCCCTAGCATCATTTCCAGGAGGATCCACTCCATGATCTTGCCGGGCACAGAGGTGAGACTGACTGGCCTGTAGTTCCCTGGGTCTTCCTTTTTTCTCTTTTTAGAAATAGGCGTTATGTTTTTCCCTTTTCCAGGAATGAATTCACTCTTCCGTGTCTGACATGTTAAGTAAGAAACTTTTATCTTCCTGAATATTTGACACACAGCAGCTTTCCCAGAAAACAAAACCTGGAAATTTCAGGAAAGGATAATTCCACACTGACATTCCCACACATGAACTTTTCAAAGAACTTGACTTATACCACATCTTTCTTATGTCTAATAAAAGACTCAGAATAACTTTGTTTACTTTTCTGTCCGGTTTTACCTCTTAATCTTACCACTGACAAGTTATACTGATAAAAGGTAACAAAGACAAAACAATTAAGTATCTAAAAAACTACTGATACTATGTAAGTTAACTGAACAAGGTTGACCAACAAAGGATTTAAAGTTTAGTATCCTCTGCCCAGCATTATCATTACAAGCAGTCAGTATCTAAAGTGGGAACAACAATAGGAAGCTCGATTAACCAAATACAACAGAGGTCAACCCCCCCAAAAAATGTTCAAAAAAAACCAAACAGGGACCTAATGATCCTGCTCAAATCTAGTAAGTTGGACTGAAAGCCCAAAGAAAAGTTTCCAGAGTGGCTAGTCAAATCATTCAGGAGAAGGCAAGACTTTTTCAAGATTTTACTCATCAAATTTATCTTTATCATCTTCATTAAGTTTGAGTATGAACCCAGTTTATTTTTATTAGTGCATAAAGTTTAATAATGAGACAACTTTGCTTACACATGTTGAGATGAAGATGTAATTTCTGCAAACACCTGTACAAATCACTTCAGCTGATGAGGGAAACAAATTGATACAGAAAGTATAAATGCAAGTACATTTTACAGATGAAGCAAATAACCTAAATTGTTACTTTCTTCAGCAATGACTAAACACTAAGCACAAAGGACACAGTGACTTCAAGCTGATGTTTCATATTGGCTTACTGACATATAATGACACTGCAAAGTTAGAAGCAAAGCCCACAACAGTAGGACAACTACTTTTCATCATTTAGCATAAAATATTAGGATTAATAGTTCAGAGCAAGGAGAGTTAATAAGAAAAATAGAAAACAGGGGAAATGTCTAGCTCTTAAAAAACTACAATTTTGCTAAAAAAGCGTGGTCTAACTGATAACAAATACTAAATAAGCTGCAGCCTGTGTCTTTTTAGATGGCACCAGTGTAGTTTTTTGGTTTAGAGGTGTTTTTTCAGTTGGGGTTGGGTTTTGGGGTTTGTTTTGTTTTGTTTTGTTTTAATTTCTGCTTATATGTGGGCAAGGAAGTAGTTAGCATGAAAAAGACAGGACAAAAAAAAATTACGTTTAAAAATCTACTCCAGCTTCCTCAAGCAGAATATTTATGTTGCTGAACAAGTCATGTAAACTCTCTATATATCAGGTATACCCTCTGAAAAAATGGCTATTAACAGAGAACTTCACAGAGAATTGTGAAGTCTTACTAACTGGTTAACCTCTTTGAGATATTTGGATGAAAGATGGTATTTGATTGCCAAATGCATCAGAACTTCACACTGACTGCCTCATATCAGGCACCAGAAAACTAGAGCAAGCCAAGCCACAGAGATGGTTTAAATGCCCAAAATGGAGGAATAAATGCTCCCACCTCTCATATTTACTGGTTTATGATTTTTTACAGAGGAAAGAAAATATGTTCTACAGAGTTTAGCTGTGGGACCTGCAGCCTCAAGAGACATGATAGTAAAGATTGTTGTAAGAAGAGGTGCTCCCTGATTTCTTTCTCTTAAGGTAGTAGCTTTGTGTAGTTACCTTTAACCAACAGCTAACATTTGCAGTATTGACTAGGGGGGAAGAGGGGTAACAATGCTTTTGTATTAAGTGTTCTGGTTCTAATCTATAAACTGCTCTACTTGCTTTCTCCCAGAGACATAGATGGGGGATAGTGAGGGAATATTGAATATAATACTTTCATCATAAAGGTAATTGGATACCTCTGGCTCCTGTTACCTTTTCATAGTATCTGTTGAATATAGCACTTGAATTTCACATTTTGGATGGATGCCTAGAAGTTTATGTAAAGTTTTTGCCTGAGATACTGAAAGGCAACCTACATTTTTGTTTCCTCATGCTTGTGCTGAGGATTAAACCATTCTTCCTCACACTGTAAATTTTTTTCACTTTTATAACAATCTTCCTAATTTCTGAATAGTAACGAGTTGAAGACTCAATACTCCAGTTTCACAGTTAAATCAAAACCGTTGCTGGGGATGCCCCCCCCCCCAAAAAAAAAACTGCACAGAAAACCCAACCAAACAAATCCAAAACCAATCAAAAAAAGGAACTTTTTGGTGTTTATGTGAAAATAAATGTTGCCATAGTGGGTTCTGAATCAGAGTCCACAACTGAAATCTATCCCCTTTACTCCTAAGATGTTGAAAACTGAGTTTCAAAAGTTCATACTACCAGCTATGTGTAAACAGCAAATTTAATAAAACAGCTAGTAACAATAGCTTATGTTCATATAGTACTTCACATTGTGATGCATAAATATTAACTAATTAGTTCTCTTAATACTCCTCTCAGGTAGAACCTATTAGATCTGTTAGAGATGTAATTACATGTTAACAGTTATTGGATTTCTAAGAGTTATCTTTAGCAATTAGTAGAAAATGTAGTTTATAAATCTCTATTCCATATCTATGTTTTCAGCTAGCTAATATATTGCCATCAGCTGTTTAAATGCTAGGTGACTCACTGTCACCCAGACAGCCTGACTAGAATAGGAAACGAGACTTCTGATGAGCAAACTCATCCTAGTGTATTCTCTGTGTGACATGATCGTTAGCAAAATTTATCAGCACTGTCCAATATCCTGGGGATCGACTTGAGACTGTCAAATCTCCATGCTTTTCTTTTGCTCATCAGTATGCAATGGCTTGTAACAAACTTTGTGGCTGATGGCCACTTACAGTGCAAGCAAAGAAGCTACCTTATCCCTGAGAAATGTTAATTGATTTCTATTATTTTTCTAGAAGCACTTTCTGTCCTAAACTATGACTCCCTCAGCTAGCACAGTATGGAAACCAGCAAGGAAATACTCAGCTCCCACCTGCCAGCTTATCTGATCTTCAAATCACATGAAAACCTGAAGCCAAAATTAAGCCAAAATGAAAGGATTCATAAATATATACTCTGTGAACTAGCCCTTTTAAGCTGAAACCATGGAAACTACTGGAAACTTCACCCTCAAGTATGACTGTTAAAAACAAGACCACAGTTTTTTAGATAGACTTCCAAAAACTGAAAGGAAAACATTCGAGCAGATGTCTTCCCTTCCTGTGGGAATTGCATCTCCATAAATCTCGAGGTAGCAGACTGTAATAATCAGGGATGTTGAAAACATTGCTATGACCTTCCTTATGCCTGGGGTTGTATTGGACAAGTGAGGATGTACTAAGCAAAACGTACTGGAAAGCATCATATCCAAGAGGCAGGCAGTAAGGCAACCTGGCAGATGCCCATGACTCTCTCTGGAAAGATCCTGTGGTGAGGAATAATAAGGCAGAAAAAGCAATCTGACAAGCCGTGAACACAGTCCCTGATCTCCTTTGGCCACAAATAAAAAGGACTATGCAGAGAGATCTTCTGCGATATTTAGCAACAATGCACAGATGACATATAACCAGATATAAACAACCAAATTTTGCTTGTTTTAACCACATGCTGTGTGGTGCCTCCAAGGAGTGCTCTACCAAGGGCTGGCTGTCAGAGTCCAGTCCATCAAATTAAGGAGCAGCAACTCTTTCCACAGAGCCTGGAAGAGTACATAAGTACAGGATTAAGTTAATCTATTGTCCTTTTAATAATGTAATTAGAACAGAAATACAGGAAGGCCAGGTAGTAGAAAAAGCTTCACAAAGCTTTCCTGCAATTTCTGGCCAATGTACGGACAATGGTTTGTCTGGAAATGTCTCAGGATTGCCTGAAGCAATGCAGGCTTATATAACTCAGAAGTGTCAAAACCACTTATGAGTAGGTGCATGCTACCCCTCCTTCAGCTTTTACTGATAGGTAGAAATGTGGTTAATGGTATGCAGTCGGTGTAAAGGTACTCCACTATAAGCAGAATTCATCCCTTAGCTTACTATTTAAAGAGAAAGGGACAATGTCTAGACAGGCAACTCTTTCCAGTACAATTTGCCAATAATTTGGCATCAAGGTGACCAAGCATTGAGAGGCCTTTTCAGCTCTAAACGACAGCAAGGGAGTCTGCAGGCTGGAACTATATTAGAAATGCTAGCTCTTCAGTGTGAAAATCCTGTGTAATCCTAGTGTAAAGTAACAGACAGTACTAGAGGACTGATGAAGTGATACACTGCAATAACCAGGAAAAAGCACTGTCCTACAGAGCCAAAACAACATTGCACGCTGCAGTGGCACTGACAGCCCCAAGCTTTGGTCATGACTCTGTTGTCCCAAGAGCTACATGGATACAAAAAAAAAGACAGCATCTGCCTTAAGGAGTTTACAACTTAATAACGAGAAAAACCCTGTCCTACAGCTGAGCAGGATGATACAATACTGCAACCCTAAGCAGAGAGTTGAGTGTAAAAAGGTATAAATTTACATCATAAAATCTGCTCCAATTGAGAAAATGATTACTTGCAGTCTTTCCAACACAGTACTAATTTAGTTATTAATTTTTCTTGCTTTATGCATTTATTTTTGTTAAATGGGAAATACAGATATTAATGCCTATTAATTCCCAACTATATTTTAGATGCCCGCTCAGCATTACACACAAAGTTGAGCTGTTAACTAGAAAAACAGAAGACTAAATACCTCTTTATCATTCTATTGTTCTAAGAACAGATTTTTCTGCCTTTATAAAAACAAAGGTAGGGATTTAGTACCTCGTGCAGGATGCCTGGAAGGTCACTACATTTAGATTATTGTGGAACAGATCGCTTTTGCAGCTCAGATTTGTTGTTATCTTGACTACCAAAACACCCAAATTCAGCAATAACAAACAGTAAAAGTGCAGATAAAGAATCAAAATATTGATATCAATATGCCTGCCACTGAACTGGGCTAGGACATTGTTTCAGGAATAGACCTTTTTTAAATTATTTTTAACTTCAAGCATTTTTTGCATATATGTTTGTTGGGCTCAGGGGTTTGGGGATAAGACAAATGTGTTAGCCACTGGCAGAATGCCTAAATTCACGAGGAAGCTCATACAAAATACAGGTCTGTTTCCAGTTATCTCCCATAGTCCAAAAGGCTATCCATCCTGATCAGGCCTTCAGCAGAATAAAATAAAATTATACAGTAGATTTCAAAGTACATTTAATTAAAGCTCCATGGTGATCTCTGATACCTAAAGGCAGTCTAGCACCACAAAACAAGCAAGGTAAATCCAACTACAACAATTTGGTAACAACGTTTTTTCCCCTCTCTCTTTTCAGTGAAACATGCACAGCTGAAGCTGTATTTTGTTTTGGTTGTGAAGCTGCAGTTTTGTCTTTGTATTACAATGATACAATATCTTTTGTGTGGGGACATGGGGGAAAACTGCACTTATAACACTGCTTCACTGAGACTGATGACAAAGTCTTTTTGAATGATCTACCTGTATCAAAGCTTCTACGACTGACACAGTGCTGGGAAAAAGAAATAATCCTTCCATGAAAGATGAGTGGAGAATTCTCAATTCTTTTTCAAGGGGAAAAAAAATTCTCTGAAGTTAATCTCTCTTAAAGCAACATGAAACTGACTGACTTCACTCTGACATTTCTTACCCTATACTGCAGCTACTAAAAGACAAGGTTCTTCTCACTTGAATGAAAATCACAACTCAGCAGAGAGTCAGCATGTTCCTATGAATCACCCAAGCCCTGTGGTCTTAAGTGGTGCCTGCAGCATAGCCCTAGCAATTGTTACTTGCATGGGGATGAACATCCCACTGTCATACTCCTCAGAGAAGGAAGCTGTTGACAGAAGCAGAGCCAGAATACCAAAAACGGTTTGAATTTAAAGTATGTCTGTCCAACCTGAAATGAATCAAGACACTTTAGAACAGGTTTATGTACAGGAGAAAACTCTGTTTAAAGTAGCAAGTACAGTAATGCATGCTACTTATCATATACAGATGTATTTAGGTCTGCATGCAAGCTGTTTACCTATTGAAGGGAACTTCTACCACACACACTTTTTTTATGTACATGGCCCACAATTTTCAAGACAGAAACAGCTTCAAAGAAAATCTGCTATGATACAGAAGTTTGATTCAGAGCTTTACACAGTTAATTTCAAATTTGAAGTTGTATGGAATTACAGAAAACTGAAAACTATGTTAGTTCATGTCCTGATTTCGGCTGGGATAGAGTTAATTTTCTTTCCAGTAGCTGGTACAATGCTGTGGTTTTGAGTTCAGTATGAGAAGAATGTTGATAACACACTGATGTTTTCAGTTGTTGCTACTTAGTGTTTAGACTAACTCAAGGATTTTTCAGCTTCTCATACCCAGCAAGCGAGAAAGCTGGAGGGGCACAAGGAGTTGGGAGGGGACACAGCCAGGGCAGCTGACCCAAACTGGCCAAAGGGGTATTCCATACCGTGTGATGTCATGCCCAGTTTCTACGCTGGGGGAGGACTAGGCCCCAGAGGAACCGATCGCTGCTTGGGAACGGAGCGGGCATCAGTTGGTGACTGGTGAGCAATTGCATTGTGCATTAATTCTTTTCTATATTCCAATCCTTTTATTATTATTGTTGTCATTTTACTGTTATTACTATTTTCTTCCTTTGGTTCTGCTAAACTGTTCTTACCTTGTCTCAGGAGTTTTACTTTTATTTTTCCTCCGATCCCCTCCCCCATCCCACTGGGTGAAAGGAGTGATAAAGCGGCTGTGTGGCGCTTAGTTGCTGGCTTGGGTTAAACTACGACAGTTTATTAGGCTGAATAGTTCATTAGATCAAAGCATCTATGTACAACTTTCTTGTAAGGAGTCTGTGTAGTCTGTTGGAAGATCTCCAGCAATCCAGGTAACACATTCTCCCTAGTTTTTTGATTTTAGCAAGGCTTTTGATACTGTCTCTCACTGTATTCTTCTGGACAAACTACCCAGCACACCGCTAGAGAAGTCATTAATACGTTGGGTGAGCAACTGGCTGACGGGTTGGGCTGATAGAGTTATAGTAAATGGGGCTACATCAGGCTGGTGGCCAGTTATCAGTGGGATCCCCCAGGGCTCAATTTTAGGGCCAGTGCTCTTCAGTGTTTTTATAAATGGTCTGGATACGGGAATCAAATGCAGATTCAGTTTGCTGATGATACTAAATTAGGAGGAGGTGTAGACTACTTTAAGGCTAGAGAGGCCTTACAGAGGGATCTGGATAGACTAGAGAGCTGGGCAGTCACCAACCGTATGAAATTTACCAAGAGCAAGGGGGGTATTCTGCACCTGGGACAGCATAGCTGCCTTGCAGAAAGGGATCTGGGGGTGCGGGCTGCCTGCAGGCTCAGTAGGAGTCAGCCGTGTGCCCTGGCAGCCAAGAGGGCAAATCCCATCCTGGGCTGCATCAGACACAGCATAACCAGCCGGTCAAAAGAGGGGATTATCCCGCTGTATACAGCGTTGGTGCAGCCTCACCTAAGAGGAGCGGCTGAGGATTCTGGATTTGTTCAGTACAGAGAAAAGGAGGCTAAGGGGTAACTTCATTGATCTCTGCAGCTTCCTGAGGCTGGGAAGTGGAGAGGGACGCGGTGATCTCTTCTCCCTGAGATCCTGGGAATGGGTCAAAGCTGCATCAGGAGAGGTTCAGACTTGACATTAGAAAGCATTTATTTACCGAGAAAGTGGTCAAACTCTGCGGCAGGCTTCATACAGAGATGGTCGATGCCCCCTGCCGGTCAGTGTTTAAAAGGCACCTGGACAACGCCCTTAATAACATGTTTTACCTTTTGGTCAGCCCTGAAGTGGTCAGGCAGTTGGGCAGGATGATCATTGTAGGTCCCTTCCAACTCTCCTCTCCTCTCCTCTCCTCTCCTCTCCTCTCCTCTCCTCTCCTCTCCTCTCCTCTCCTCTCCTCTCCTCTCC
>JANZLQ010000079.1:12552935-12576060 GCA_026212715.1 Elanus axillaris | reverse complement strand
CGCCCGGTCAGTCAAAAGGGGCCTTTCCCAAAGAAAGGGCGGGGGAAGAGTTGTTGGGGTGGGTTTTGGTTTTTTTTTTTGAAGTCAGCTGCCCAGAGGTGTGACCACGAAGCATTGACCGCGGTAAAGGAGAAGCAGGCTCGTCGGGGAAGCTGAGGCTTGGAAAGGTTTAAGGCGAGGTGTGCCTGAAAGCAGCTCATGTGGTGGAGAGAAGAACCGCGGTGCAAAGAACCGTTGGTCTCATGTCACCTCATGGCATTGAACTGTGCTTCAGGGACCAACTGTGGATCAGCTTTTTTCTGTTTGAGTTAGTGACTGTCATGTAGACCTCAACAGCCATGGAGACTATCAAAAGGTGGCTCTGACTAGTTCCTCGCAGTCTGTGTATGCCTGTTAGGAAAGGGGGTGGAGGAACCTTGTGAGCTTCCTTGTCAGCACTGCAGTAAAAGTTGGCCATCGTTTGAACTCCTCTGAATTGTCTGGACAGTCACTGCTAAACAGTATTTGTATCTTTGAGCTCAGACTTTGTTCACTGTCACATGAATATTGGTTTGCATTTCACACTTCCACTTAAAACTGCAGCTGATAATAAAACGATGAAGCATCAAATAACTGTCTTAAGTGTGATTTTTAACAATTATTTTGAAAGTGTAGATGAAATGCCCTTCAGACCTTTGAAATGTGCTTCATCAAAGCCAAAGGAGTTGGTTATTTTTTGGACCTTTCTTAAGAAAATGTACTGTTTGAAAGTGAATTACTTAATTTTTCACACCTGTCTTCCTGTAGGGAAAAACTGCTGTTTGAAAGCAACCCTCATAGAGAACTGAGACATCAATTGGTTTTGTAAGGTTCCCTCTTTTTTTTTTTTTTTTTTTTTTTTTGGGGTCGCATTTAAAAGCTGATGACTTAAGGTTTGGGATTGGTTCCTTAAAGCTTTTAATAGCCAAGGTCTGTTTTAGCTCATAGTTAAACATGAAGAGCTGAAAATCCATCTTTTCTATAAGTATCTCTGATAATACAACTTCTGTAAAGAGTAGTTGTATTTCTTACTACTATGTCAGCATAAGCTTCTAATCTTAAAATGGCTCCAGTAGTTGTTAAGTCTCTCTGGATCTGCAGCCTCAAGTGAGCATGTTCTTAAAAGGGAAAAACAATTCAGCATGGTGCAGTTAAATCTCTCCTTAATGAGAAGTTGTGGGTGTTGATGCCTGGGTGTGGTTGATTATTCTGTAAATGAAGTATTCTCAGAAATGCTTAGATTGATAAATGCCTACAATAAGTGCACCACCAGGATTGTCTTAATGGCAGTTTTCAGTAAACTGTGAGTACCTAAGCAACATGAGGAAACTGTCAAAATAGTGCAACACAGGACCATGTTAAGATGCAATGCTAGAAATGTGTAACTGTGCCAACCATCCTTTTCAAAAGTTAAAGTATTGGCATGTAGAAAAGAGAAGAGATTCTGGAATTTTCTGATACAATATGCAAAAATCTTTAATTAAACTTCTGGGGCACTCCCAATAAATGAAGTTTTTACGCAACAGCACTGAGTTCTATGCAAGTGCATATAAATGATTCTTTTAATTTTTTTTCTGTATCTTGATAGAGAAATTATAAAACAACCCTGCAGATTACAAAATACAGAGAGGAAAAAAAAGAGTATTTAGGTAAGATTCAAATTAATGTGAAGAGTGCCACAGAAGAGATTTCCTGAAATTGCTGCTTCCAGATAAACTGCAGTAAATTAGCACTTAATTCAGTCAAGTTGCAAAAGTTTCATGTAACCTGTCATCTGATCTGGTTGTTGTGAGTTTGGTTTTGAGAGCAAAAGACAAGAAAATACAAGATTTAGAAGTCTTTAGTAAGATGGTGCAAAAGCGTTATTTCACTATAGTGTCCCCCAGTTAATAGTTTACAGGTGGTCGGTTTCCTTTATGACACACTTGCATGATCCTTGGCTACAGGAAACTACAAATACTGAGACCTTCAGGAAAAGTCAATGTACAGGTGTGTCGTGAAGGATATACCTGTTCAAGCTTTAATGGCTGTAGGCTGGATTTGTCTATATGGGTAGTTCTAACAGTTGGTAGCTTGGTATCATAGCAGACACTCACACCTTGCCCTAAAACTCCAGTTCAGCCAAACCCCCTTGTGTTGATGGTTGGCAGAAAGCACAGAGTATCTTTGGAACTGCCAGATACATTGCAGCATCTATGCATCTGGAGTGACAGGAGAAGTGTTACTACAGCTGTATGAAGAGCTTGAACCTTCCTCTACTTTTGGTTAAGGTCTGTTTCGTATCCTATGGTTCTCCTTTCTGTCCAATGAGCAGTCAAATCTTGAAGTTCCAGCCTTCACTTCTTACTCCCAAATCTTGTCTTTAATTCTGTTTATCATGTTCTGGATGATGACAAGTGTTTGTCCTTCTTTTGTTTGAGTTGTGGTAGTGCCTCTGCCTTTCAATGTCTTGCTGTGTTGAACCTGTCTTCCTCTGGCCTGACTGAATGCTACTTCCCTGGATTTGGAAGAGAGTGCACTGCAGAACAAAATTGCTACAGTATACTCCGCAAACAGAACCATGCTGTCCTGTTGTCCTTTTTAAAATTTCACTGTTTTGGATTCAAAATAATTTCAGTCACATACTGACTGTGAATTTCAGAATCATTTTTTTTTTTCATGTTTCTGACTCTAGGTTTTAAGTACCTATTTCTTTGTCATAGTTATTTAATTTTTTTTTTGTTTTGGTAAGGCCATATTATTGAAGACTGGTGGATTATTTTCCTGTTCATAAATATTTTTGCTTATAATTGAGTTTTAGTGCATAGTGTTTTGTACTACAGTGCATCAGTGTGCTATGTGGGACTGAGTTTGTTTGCAGGTAAGTTTTTTGTTAGAGAATGGATTGAATCCAAGTTTGGATTTGGGGGTTTGGGCATTTTGTGTTTTGTTTAGTTTTGGTTTGGTGGTTTTTTTTCCCCACATAAACACATAGAAACATAACATAAAAAACATATGGTGGTAATACCTTCCCAATCGCCTTGTTAAATTGCAGTGTTTAAAATATGAATACATATTCTCTTAACTTTCTTTGACATATCCATGTATATTTCTAAAGGCAAACAGAACCAAAATTCCTGTAGCCTTTCACTTCATTGCTAAGAAAATAAAATTATTTTCTTTTGTTTCTTAAGGAGGTGCTCAGTCTTACCTGCAGACTTTTCCTTACTCTTCTGTCCTGTGCCTCATGTTAACAAATTATTATGAAGCGTATGTTAAAATGGAAGCTATATGCATGGCTATATTAAAACTGTATTAAAATCTTCTGGGGCCCTGTGTGAATTTGATGGCAATTACTTTAAAACGCATGCATATGAGCAGAATGGCTCTGTGTCGGTGCCATATTTAATATACACTCTATTGCTCTTTTGAGACCTAATTTAAGTTTCATTAAATATTGTACTCTGAAGGAGCCTTTGTCTGCTGTGCTCATCTCCTTGAATATGTTAGGGCCTCGGGGTGCTTTACCTGCCCACAGAGAATAATGAAATAAATTAAATGTCTTTGTATGATAAACTAATGCCATTCAGATTAGTTTAGTTCAGCTACTCTCCTACCCAAGCAGTCATCTGTTACTCTTCCCTTTCTATGTGTCTCACTGTGTGCAGTATCCCCTTTTGGTTTTGTACAGTTCAGCAAAGACATTTGGAAGATGTACAGAAAGCCTCTTTTCCAAACTTGCAAATGATTTAAAGCAGTTGCTTAAAGCTCGATTTTTAGTGATCACAAATTAACAAGGCATTTCCTGTATATCCAGTGATACCTGGTGTCTGTATTATCATACTGGGAAGTTTAGGTATAACTGCCTGGGAGCAGTCATCGTTCTGTACAATATCCAGATTGAATTTATTGCCACATCCCTTCCAAAATAAAACCTCATATCATTCAGACAATAATAGCACCACGTGATTATAAAGCTCTTTTTTAAAAAAAGCTTGCAACCAGTGTTATTTAATGACTTTCAAGGCTATTTGCTTGCTCTTTGTGCTGTCAGGGATCTTTGTGCAGTCAGAATGTAATTGTAGCAGAAGAAAAGATAAAAAAAATAAAGATAAAAAAAAAAGATAAAAAGATTACATTTAGAGGGGATAAAGAAGCTGCGTTAGATCTAGGTTTATGGGAGGGAGTGTGGCATAAGGCTGGGAAGACAGCAAATTGGTTGGATAATCCAGAGAAAGAGAATATTTTGTGGAAGAGAATTACTATGGAAGGATATGACTATCAAACAAAAGCTAATGGAATTATTATATTCATATAGAATGGTGTATTTTTAATGAATTAAAATCTTGAATGCAAACTTTAGATGAAGTAAAAGATTAGCACTGAGGAAAAATGCAACTGTATCTTGCACTGGCATGTCTTTGAAGTGAGGACAGGCTTTGGAGGGCTGCTCTACAAACAGTCCTTAGCCTCTGCTGAGAATATTAGCAGTGGTGCTCAGTAAGGTTAATTTATTTCATGTGAAAATTTGTAAGGACCAGAAGACTGAGTATCTCCATTTTATAAATACTGCAGGAATATCAATGACCTGAAGTACTTTATACAATTGTTTGCAATTTAGCGTCTAGACTAGTACAACTCTTAACCCCCTGATGGGGTACTGGTTCAGTAATAGAGGAATATGCTGCAATCAGCCAGCAGCATCCAGGTGCTGTGCTGTGACAAACTCAGGAAGTAAGTGCCTGACCCAGCCTGATGGTGATTAGCATGTGAGAGCTCAGGGCATACCCAGAGGTGAGGTGGCTGCAAAGCGTGTAAATACAGTAGGTCTAATACGTTAGTGGTCATCACTTCTGTTATAATGACTGCCCACAAAAATTATATGGGCTACTGAAATAACAGCTGGTGTGTTTCTGCATGAATTGTGAATAATTAGCTGCACCTGTATTTCTTCTTACTAAATGCAAAATACTGTTGTCTGTTCCTTGGTCAGAACCATGACTCTGTGAGTGTTAGGTAGTTCTTTCTTCATGGTGAAGAGGGTCATATCGTTCTACCTTGCTGTTAGAAAGCCTCATTCCCAGCTGAAGCTTTTATGACTTACAATTTTGAATTTTGTTACTGCTTTTCATTCAGAAGTGATGATTTTTTTTAAAATTCTATCAAAAATCTTATTTTGCTTTTACAGTTTGAGGGAGTTTTGCTGTGCTGCACTGGTGAGGAAGAAAAGCTTCAGGGTGGATGCTGTAAAATCATTTAGAATCAGAGCACTATTTGACATGTTTTCCCAAGAACCTCAACAGTCCAAAAGTAAGATGCAAAAAAGCAGGAGTTTTCAAAGAAATCCTATGGAAGATTTTGTTTTTCTTCTGGTTTTAGGTTTTTTTAGTGATGTAAGAACTGTAGCTTTACCAACAGATAAATATTTAATTCCTCTCCACTTTAAATACAAGTGACTGGTTCTACTGAAGGACTTAAGCACATAAAATCTAAAATAAGGCACTAAAAGCACCGTAGATCCTCAGAAATCTAAATATAAGGTCTTTACTGCCAAAAGCAGTACCAAAAGACTCTCTTCATTGGAACCTCTGTTTATTGTGAAAGAAACAGCTGTAAAACTAGTGTAAAAGTCAGATTCAACCCTGTGTGCTTGAGACTTGTATGGCAGTGCTGAAACAAGCACTAGCAATTGGAGAAGTGTGCATGGAAAAACTGCTCATCTTCTGAATACAATTAGATACTCTTGGCTAAATCTGAATGTCCTCTGGCTTGGAGGGCATGTGGAGAGGGGACGAAGGAAGGGACTTCAGGTGTTACTCATCTTGGTCACTAGCTTTCCCTTGGTACCAGAGAAGCTTTTGTTTGTGTTCTGCCAGAGTTTCATTTCGGCTTTTAGCTAAAGAAGCTTTTGTGCCCTCAGTGGGCATTCTCCATCTCCCCAGTGGCTGCTGAGCAGGGCAAAACTCAGAAGCTTGCAAGATCTCCCTTTGGCCAATGAAGAGGCCAGAAGTGTGGCTAGAAAAAGACTGAATATATCTGGTTAAAGAACAGATGGGAGGATTTCTGACCATAAGGGTAAGAACTCCTTGTTGCATTGAAGATTTCCATGTAAAAGATACTAAGAAAAATGCTAGACTCCAGCAAGCTGGCATAGGAAATACTGTTGCAATGGTGTAGCAAAGCTGAATGCAAGCTCTTATAGGAGAGGAAGATGTGTTTATTTAAAAAAATTAAAGCAAAACTAACTTTACTCATTCAGATTCATGCTTTCATAAGGAAAAACTCACAAGCACCAAGATGCATGTGCCTGGCAGTCCAGCCCCAAAACACATACCCTGGTAGTTCCCAGGCAGTCCTTCCAGGACTCCTTGGGTCAGATGTAGGACAACAGGATACCACCTTAAAAGCCTGCCTATCCTGGATTTTTAGGTTGGTTACCATATGCTGCCTTTGTATATATTTTTTTTTGGTTCCCTTTATGAGCTGGCTGTGAGCAGTCTCTCGATCCCACCCCAGTAATTTATCAGGGTTTGCATACTCTCTTTTTGTCTCCTGGCCTGAGTGTCCTGAGAAGCTGCACACAGATGTATGGTGGGGTCTTTGTGACCCAGTAATGGAGGTGTCGTTCTTACTGCTCTTTGCACTTTGGTCCTTCTACTGGTTCCTCACCCAGAACTTTTTCCCCCTCCACCACGTAGACCAATCTTGACTTTTCTACTACAGACCTCTACAGCAGATTCAGGCGTGCCCTGGGAACATTCTGCTTTGGAGTGGACCGGCATGATGAGTACTTCTCAGCTGCATTCAGAACTGCATTTAGAACTGAATTAGACCCTGCTCTCAAACGCAGGGAAAGAATGCGTGCACCTAAGTCTCAAACTGCAGTCACCCAAGCTTCATTTCTGTACTTTGTACATTAAACTTCACCAGGAGCTTTAAGATTTCCCTTTCAGTATGCCAAGCAGCACTGCAATCTCAGACAAGCTGAGTATATCATTGTGTTAACCCATACCTACTGCCAAATAGGATTGGAAGTCTTTATGTTACCCCACATGTTAAGCTATTCTGAGTGTCTCATACAGTACCAGTTTCACAGAGCAGTCCTCAGGCGTTAGACACAATGCAAAATACAGGAATGGTGCCATTTTCTTAAGAAAACACAGCTGAAGGTGGTAGTCTCACACAACAACTTAAAGCTTAGAGAGTTTATTCAGGATGTGGTTTCTGCCTTTGGCATAAAGAAATTCAAACTCATTCTCTCACTTTCTAAGAGCTTGCTCGGCTTTGCCAGTGAGGAACTTTGTTGTCTTACTGAGACACTTCTGCACTGCAGAAAAATTGAATGCAATGCGTATGAGACAGAAAAGAAGCATTTTGCTGATGTGATTAACTTGCTGTATGATGGAAGCCTTGGGACAGTGGGAATAAGGGTGCTGGGTTCCCAGACTTTGCTTCAGAGAACTATTGTACAGTGATTTCTAATAGTGGTACCTGTTAATTGATACATTCATTTCTTTATTTTGTTGGGTTTTTTTCTCCTTTCATAGTTCCTGCCTTTAATTCCCTTTTAATAACCCTATTTTAAAGTATGCTGAGGTTCATCCATCATTTGCAATCTTAGGGAAATTTTAATTTGTTTCTTTCTTTAGAAGTCCTGAGATAAGAGGTTCACAACAGGGATAGGTTCAGTAGGGATAGGTTCAGTAGGGAATCCCCTTTTTCTTTGAAAGATTTCCACATATTATGTAGGTATCCTGAAAAAATAAGGATGATTTTTAGGATAACAGAGCTGTTACCCTGAGGATGTTGACTGATAAAGCCAACACACTGGTTTTCTTAACATTTTTTCATGAATAAGTCCTTACTATCACTGCTGCTGCCTCAGGAAGGAGAAAGATGTGGGTTTATGAGCCTTTCCTGTAGAATTGAAAATGTGTAATTCTGTCCATAAGGGAACAACTAGCCAGAATACTGTTGTTGAACACTCTTCTTTACAACAAAATGATATACAAAATAGACCAGGAAAGATCCAGTTTTGTTGGGTAAAAGCTTGTGGGTTTATGTGTACACGTAGCTTTAACACAACTTAAAAATATGGTCGTGAGTCTCTGCAATCAGTTGTTGAATTTAGCTAATTTTCTTCCTCTTTAAACACAGGTGTGAAAACTTACTTTATCCTTTTCATGCTAAGTCTTTTCAGTGACATCATTGTTCAGTACAGTTATATAATCTCGGACTTTTTACACCAGTTCCTTTCTTTTCGAAGCAGGTATTTTAATAGTTTAGATAGCAGCTGCCCAACTAAGAAATTTCTTTTCAGCTAGTACCATAAATTTTGTTAAATGAAATTCAGGTGATGATGCAGCTCATTAGGAATCTGATTTAGCTGAATCTGTGAGGTTGTTCTAGATTGTATATTTGCACATCTATGTTAACTGTAAACTTCAGCGCTGCTGGCTCAGTAGAAAATGTATCGTACTTTATTATGTATTTATAATAATTTTCTTTGGAATGTTAAGTACATTATACACTGCCTTTTTGATTGAAATGATTCATGGATGCTCTGGAGTACAGAAGTTGTTAGATGATGTTATTTGTACATTTGAATTTTGGGGAAAATAGTGTGTTCTTACATTAATAAGAAAGTGAAATAGTGTGGTTCAGTATAACTGGTTTGATTTAGCTGAACCATGACAATTAAAAGCAAGTGTGAGCCAGGTTCAGCACATCAGTTAAACACAGTTAACTAAGAGGTTGCACAGCAGTGGATGTTTCTCCTTAGCTGCCTTATACTTTCTTCTGAGTAACCCTTGATTATTTGAAGGAAAAAAAGATTAAATGTCATATAGTGGAGCTATGTACCACTGCAGAGTGGCACACTGTGCCATTTTTATAAGGTCTTGTAGGAGGCAGCTTTTCTCCTGCAAGTTCACAGCTTGATAAATTTACTAGATAACTGAGTACCTATCAGTTACAATTATCTGAGGGAAAAGAGTGGAGGGAATTAGAGGGTGGGTAAGGACTCTGTAGTTTCATATCTTTGCACTCATGGTAGGAGTACAAGTGTGTGCATATGTGTTTATGTAAATGTATACACATACATACATGTAGTCTTTATAGAATTTTATACAATACTTTTTCTGGATACACACCAAGGTACAAGATGAAAATATTCTCTCTGCATGTCTGTCTTCCACACTGTGCTGATTCCACTTCTACTCCAACATGCTACAACTTAACAGGAACAGGTCTGTCTGAGGCTGCATTGCTGGTGATTTCTTCTGGACCTGTCCAGCTAGGAAGGAGGAGCAGGAACAGTTAAGTTGACTTGTATACATGTTTCTGTGGAGGTTATGATGGCAAAATGGATTGTGGGGGTCTGTCCTTGATCTCATCCCCACTGCTTATCCCCAGTACTTGAAGCAAAGATCCAAAGATGTCCAGATGCAATGGTGGCGTCCAGACAAAAGATTTCATAGATGAGTATTTCCTTTCTCTATGCTTCCCACCTGGAGTTTCACTGAATTCTTATCTTCTTTGCCCCCAAGGATGCTGGAGAGGACACATTCTCATTTTTATGTGATTTGATTAATTTTCTAGTGATTAAATTGTGTTTGAGGTTTTGTGTCTGTAATTACGCTCGGCTGCAGCTTGGAATTTTTTTGCTTTTGCTTTCCTTTTTTCCTCTCTTGCTATGCACCTGTTGTTGAACATTGGTTCTTTTAGATATTGATAGTGTTTTGGGAGACATAGGGAAAAAATACTCATTCATACAATAGTATTTTGGAAGCCAATGGAAGTAATCACGGGAGAAAAGCCAACAAAAGTTGACCCTTCTGAAGTGATGATATCATAATAGTATTTTGTGGTTGTTGCAGAAGGATGATCACTAAAACGAATTCTGCCTGCCTTAAAGCTGGGGATGAAAAGTGAGAAAGCTGTGTGTGCTGTACTTGTCTTAAATGTCTCATAAAGCTGGGAACTATAAAGAATGCCGTTTCTTAGTGTCTCGGTAAGTCTTTCTGTCCTACGGGAAAAAAGTGGAGATCAGGGTGCCCTCATGATCGGGTGTCAGTAACCCATTTTTGTGCTAGGTTTAAATTTTGAATTAACTATTTAAAATGATGAAATAAAATATGCGAAACATTTTGCAAATAATACAGAAGGATATTTTTATATTTCCTGCACTTGTAATCTGAATCAGCTATAAAACTGATGTGCATGGCTACCACTCCATTCCAGAAGGGCATTCCTCAGTCTGTTACTGAGTATATTGATTGCTGAAAAATACCGCTTAAATATTACTAAAGTGAAGGTTTATTGCCACCATAGGAACAGTGTATTCCTCTCACAGGTCTGGTAGTCCTGTCTTGTTTTAGAGATTAAAACCTACACATCCTTAACATTAAACTGTCTTTAGTTTTCCTGATTGCTAATGGACTTAGACTAGCCCTGTGTGTGGAGAATAGTTTTGCGTAATGTCTTTGTACTACCACCTTGATGAATCTATCCTAGCAGTGTAAGGCTTCTTTTTAAATTTGTTCTACTAAAATAGTGACTAGCTTTACTGGCTAAGAGAAGTGGGACACTGATGACTGAATCATATTTATGTTTGAGCAAAATGCTGATGGTGGACACTGAGGAATATAAAAGGTAGTCCATGTCCTGGAGTTTGCTGACAAGAAATACCATGTTTGATTTGTATTTCTATGATGTGATAAATAACGATAGGATTTTTGCTTTCGCTAAAAAGAAATTAGAAGTAATTGAACAAATATTAGAAGTAATTGAGTTAAGCTACAGCTGCAGCTATCACTAAAATTAGGCAGGCATAGTATTGCTAAATTGTGTGTTGCAAGTTAGATGCATGACTGAAGCCAACAGTGTGGTTAGCCTTGTGAGTGATTGATAAAAGCTGTTTTTCTGAATACAGTGGCCTTACTATTTCTCTACCCAATTATTTGCTGGTCGGTATTAGACAGATATTGCAAAGGGTGTGAGATGTTGGGGAGGGTTGCTTCTGGATGGCCTTGCAATTTTTGAAGGAGGCAAGAACTCCAGTCTTTTTAAATATCTTGGCTTAGAAGTATCCATATGGGTTACGTCAAAGTGTAGGCATAGATAATAGAAGCGCTAACAAGCATTTTTTTAAGATAAGATGTATCAAAGCATGCAGAAGATCGCACTGCGCAGAATCATCTGAGAGGGCTCAAACAGCAGACAAGTGAGAAAGACCATGGAAGACCACCAGAGGACTCCTGAAGACCACCAGAGACCTTCAATGAGCCTGCATAAAGGGCATTTGCATATGCTAATAGCTTCCCGGAAAGCTAATGAATATATATCGGACATCTAGTGAGTATGTATGTAGAACATGTACTTAACCTGCACAATTAGGCCTGACAGTGTGCTTTGCACACAGTGCTGTACTTTGCTCCACTGACTTTATCGCTGAATAAAACACTTTAAGATTTATGTGGGCTTGTTTCTCACATATGAGATCAGTACAGTTTCAGCTAAGGCAACTGAAAAGCAAGGTAACAATTCTGCATTTTGTCTGTTAACAATCCCACAGCTTTTAGGTTTTCCACAGGTTTTCCAAAGGGCAGTTTTCTTACTCATTTTCATGTATGCCTCTAACAAATAGCTCTATCTTGACTGATTTAGAAATAGTTTGCCTGAAAATCTGTCTTCTTCATGTATACAGATAACATTTTTCTTTGTTTAGTAAATAAAACCCCTTAATCATTATTCAAATGCTGGTCACATTTTAGTATCATGGAAGTGAGATTGGATTCATAATGAAACACATCTTTATTGTGTGTCTTTCAAGTGTTATATTAAAACAACTTGGAAATGTAAACTTCAGGTTTTATATGTGTGGCACGTTGACTGTGGCGACCATAGTCAAGAGCTGTACATTTGGTTTTGTATTACTATTATGTTATAGGAGTCTGAGACAGTAACTTCTTAGCTATGTTTTGTGTGCCTGGAAACATGATTTCATGAGAGACTGAAATTCTCTCACAAAGATTTTAAAGGCTGGAATACATGTTCCATATGTGACTAAGGACATCTTTGTCCTTGGACCATCTAAGGAAGGATTTGCCACTAAAGAGCAAACGTAGTCTGAAATGCTTGTGGCTGATCTCTCTCAATCCTTGGTGCAGTGTACAACGTGAGAGGTGTAAACCAAAGTCTTTCCAGGGTGCTGTTTCACAAGGCGGGGGGATTCAAGTGCTTTCTTTGCTGTGCCTGGATTTATAACACTGTGAGAGGGTGCTCATTTACTTGCAGTGGGATATACTTAGTTCCTAAGCCTCTGCATTTCAGTTTGCAGCTGCAAATGCATTGCTTTTCAAGGAGGGAGAAGAGAGTGGGAAGTTGTGCAAGTGTGCAAGAGGCTTGGATGCTCTAGTGGTGAAAACTCTATCTGCAGAGAAGCAATAATAGTGTCTTTCTCGTGGTATTGCTTCAGTGAGCTAAAGACCTACCTCGCAAGAACATGACAATAAAGACAATCTGAAGTAGTATGTAATACTAACTAGAGTTTAGTAGCAAATGTTTTGGGGAAAAATTATAAGAGATGGTCAAATCTGACATGGTAGTTCTCCCATAATACTTGTGCAACTTCTAGCTATGAGTGTTTCAGAGACTTTTGAGGTGGTTGTAGGGTAGGGGGAAAATGATATTGAAGACGTGAGGAGAGAACACTACAGAAAAAAATGAAGACACAGAGGAAATAATATAAGTCGTAGAACCATTTACAGGACAAACTGGAAAAGGGCTAGTGAAATGATAGACTAGGATTTGGGGAGGACATTCATGGGTATGGAAAGAGAAGGGAGATTGAGCACAAAGGAGTAAGTAAATTCACAAATGCTTGTTATACAATGCAAACTATAAAAATGTGAAATTTTAGAAGTGATGAAAACAAATTCATGAGCAGGGTAATATCTTGAAAAAAGTCAGTGGGAAAGCTGTAATATCTATGAATTGTTCTTTCTTCTTCAGATTATTAAGTAAATGAGAGTCCTGGAAGATAGTATAGATAAAATAAGTGTGTAAAATGGCCCATTTGACTGAGACAATGTGGCGTTACTGTCTTACAGGTTCTGCAAGGCTGTTAAGGGTACTCTTCATAAGAGCTGGAGACAGACTATGCTAAAATCTGACTGTGTTGGCTGATAACTTTATTAAATAACTTCTACCAGAAGTAGTCCTACGGAAGTCAACAGAGATAATTGTGGAGCGAGGCTCTATTCTATGTGAGTAAGGGTAATGCAGTCTGATTTATTAATCTGAAAAACTTCTGGTGACAGGAAGAGAACAGCCAAATCAATATGGAAGGGAAGATTATTCCACAGCAAATTCAGTTATCATTGATGATGAAGTAGCTAATCTAGATAGTTACTGTGAACATGACAGCTGTGGTAAGAAATGATTGAATATTCGCTGAACTGTTGATTATACTGAGGAATCATGTTTTACAAAGGTAGAAATCTTCTTGCTATAAACCCTGTAGATTTATTCCTTCACCTGAAGAAAGTGTATGTGTGAAAGGAGAGGACTGAGCTCTGCATTTAATAAAATGTATTAATGTAGTAATGACTATTAGCAGGCTGAGGCTGGCTATGTTGTAGCATGGACATCACTTTACGGAAGCCTGGACCTCACCTCGCAGGGGACCACCAGCAAGAGACTAAGCTGCCAGTCACGGGAGGGACGCTTTGATACTGAGTGAGAGGGACATGGAGTGTGCCGTGCTGTCGCGGGCACACAGCCGGGAGGAGCTGGTGGCAATCGCAGCAGGTGCCAAGGGCTGTCTGTGGTTTCAGGCATTCAGCCAGTTCTGTGTTGGCCTATTTCCTTCTGGGCAATGGACACTCCCACGATTGCTTTTGGTGGATCGCTTTTGGTGGAAATGGGCTAGCAACTAATAAGGGTGGTGCATTCTTGCTGAGAAATGTCAAATGGTGAGGAATTTTGCAAGGAAGGGTGTTCTTGGAGGAGGTCCATCCCCAGGCCAAGTCTGATGTGCTGGGCATTCCCATGGTGTATGAGAGATCCCCACATCAGGGAACAGGAAGAACTGCTGTTGGTTCTCCTGTGCACAAAGCAAGTATGTTAAGTGTCAAGTGACCTGCAAAGACACATCTCCCTGCTTTGCCACCCTGGTATCAGCCAGGCTGTCATGGACATCTGTTCAGGGGCTCTGTTGTGTAGGAACGTGAATGTGTCAGTATGTTAGTGTTTGGGAAATGTAGACTAATAATATCTGATACATTTTAATAAATTTAATTTTCGTAAATGTTTATGTGCTTATGAGCTTGAGAGCATCAAAGCTAACGTGGTTACATGGGAACAAAACCATCTACTGAAGACCTGCTAGATGGCTCAGTGTTTGAATCTGATCTGCCTTTTTTAAAGATAGAAAGGAAAGCATTCAGAACAAACATGATGCAACATTTTTTTAGAAAAAGATTATTATGATAAATTGAGGTGGCAACAATTATTATTTTTGTGTTAAACAATGGCCATTTCCCATTCCCACACTTTTTTTTTTTTCTTTTAGGTGCAAAAGGTACTGAAGTGATAAAGCTGGGATATTTAAATGAACAAGATAGAACAATTAAAATTAGATGCTTGTAGTGATGGAAAATTACCATTTTTGTTGATGCTGAGGTGAAGTAGACTGCAGAGCTGTATCACAGGAGGTCTTTTGAGTATCTTAACATTGTTTATCCTCCACAATTTGGTGTATTGTTTTGCTAACTCATTAGCTGAAAGAAGTACTTGATGAGTCCCAAAATTTCACAAGTATAAGATAATAACTGAATAAAGATCTTTTCTTCTTCTTCATAGTATAAAGTAAAATTGGGAGCAATTGCAGGGCTGGAAAGGGGTCATTGTTTCTAGCTTGTTTTCCTACAAAGGGTGCAAATGATCACTTGTCTGAGTGTATGCCTGTATCTTCCTATGTTCTTCCTGATTTTACCCACTTCAGGGCAGGCTTTTCTGCCTTCTTTTTAACCTAGAGCAATTTCAGTCACCCAGCTTTCAAAAGCAACCTTTCAAAAAGCCCCTTTGGAAGTGAGCTACAGCACTGAGGTTGGAACAATTGGCCAGGGACAGGTAAAGGGACAGAAACCTTTTAACCTGGCACTGTTGACAGGGAAAAATGTATTTCCATTGGGAATATATCCAAATCCAGTACATCAGGGATAGGTTCAGTAAGGATTGTAGATCAGTCCAGTCTGGTAGGTGAATATATATGTTTGTGCAGACATATGTGACTGCACAGTCATATATATTCACCTGCTGGACTGGATGGATGTGCATATATTTATATGTATGTAATATGTATTTAAATCCAATTGTTGAGCAAGCACCCAGAAGCTAACTCAGATATCTACTTTCTTTAAACTGTACAAATCTACTGCATCTGATAGTCCTGCTAAGCCTTTAGAAAGTGGCTGAGAAGGCTGGGAAAAATCTTTCATGACAGCTGATGTTATGGATTTTTTCCTTAACTTCTAATTGTATGTGTAATAACTGGAAGATTCAGCCTGAAACTATTAGATGCTTCTGTGATCCCTTAGTTCCATTTTAAACTATGCAATAATATTCTCAGTTCAGCTGCTTGCAGGCAAAAAATGATCTTTTGAATTTCTTTTCAGGAAAAAGAGGAAAACTATTTTTTTCCCTCCCCTTGTATTCTCAGCCTGTGTTTTAGAGACACGTAACTTAACCAGAATGTAGTAACTCAAACTAAGTCATCATGAAAAAAGCCCTTCCCTTAAAATACTTTACACTAAATGTGCAATTAAAGGAGTCTTTCCTTGACTGGAGAACCCAGCTGGAAGATTATTCTCTTCCCCCAAATCCTCATATGCCAGCTGCTGGTCTTCTCAATCAAGTAAACCTGTAATTGTTTTAATGCCCTAAGGGTCTCTTCTGCATAGCATTTAGCAAAGGAGCAACATTGCATTTCCTGGTTAAGGGTGGATTTATTAACTTCTCCATGGCCTATACGTACACCAAAGAAGATAGGTTTTAGCTATTTAACTCAGATTCCTTTGCTCAGTCAGAGTGAACAACATGGTTACTTCAGAATTACAGGGACATGTTAGATTGGTGAGGGAGCAAGGGGCAATATTTCATTTCAGGGTGAGTTAATGCATTTGATATTGTATTTTTGAAACTGAAAATATTTTAACATCTTGGAAATGGGACAGTGATCCCTAGTCAGAATTTATTTTTATATTTTTCTTTAAAAATGTTGCTCTGAATCAGAACAAAAATGTTTGATTTTGTTTAGCTTTGCAAGATTTCTCACGAACTGACAGTTTACAGCTGAGCTCTATGATATGCAGATCTAAGTCCATGGTTCTCTTATGCTTTATGTAAATCTTGCAAGTACTGTTTAGATCAAAATCTGGCTTTAGATTAACAGCCTGTGTTTTGCTTTCTTCACATAAATTTAGACATCAAGTATACAGTGAAACTGATCTGTGTATGAAGTTGGGTAAGAAAAAAAATGTTGCTCTGGTTTGTATTTCACTGTATACTAAGCCTAGTTTTAAATTTTTTTTAATACATCTCTGTTCCCATAAAATTAAAAGATTGTATTGTTAGAAAACTGGGTGTCAGAGTACTCTTGTTTGTAGTATTTATCAGTTTACCATGCATCTTCTCTAAGTCAGTTTCCTCTGAGAAATGCAAAGGATAAGTCTTTCAACTGTATACTGTATTCATTTCTTTTTTAGAAAGTCTTTCTCCTCCTAACCAGGCTTTTTGTTTAGCACAACATTTTACATTCTAGGTGTTTTTGAGGGGCAGCTCTACTTTGAAATAGACATCTACTGAAAAAATGCCTAAATCTTCTGGAAGATGTGAACTTGCTGAAAATTACCTGAAAAGGACTTTTGTAAGTCTCAGGAGCTTGGCTGGGTTGCCAAGAGGTTTTGTGTTTTTTTGTAGAGGGAGAATGCTCTGTGCCTAGGTGCTCACATGGAGAAAACTGTGTGTGCTTTGTTTTACTGTTGTAGCTGCTTCATCTGAAAGTCATGATGGGAGCCTGGTGTCATCATCAGCAGTACTGGTGATGGGCCTGCAGACCAGAATAGACTCTTTGTAATATACTCTTATTAATGAAAGCAATCTGTACTTTTCAGGTAATACTCTTCACATGAAACAAACTCCGTGAAAGCAGTGACTTGATGCAGGTGGGCTTCACTGCATCAGTAAAAAATATTTACTAAATTTTTTTTTTGTCTTAAGTGTTAATAGAATCTAGGGCTTTTTTTGCTCCATTAGGTGTTTGCAACAGTTTTGTAGTGTCAGGTGAAAAAAAAAAAATCTTTTCATTACACTTACAACAATTATCTGAAAATTTTTACTGAGAAGGTACCTAACAACTATTCAAGTTAAGACTAACATCTGAGGTGAACAGTCCTCTGACTAAACAAAAGTGTGAGTGGAGAAAAATGCTAAATTTCATTTAAATCCAGGCAGTAGGGTCTTGAGAGGAAGATGGAAGGTGAACTTTCATGATCGATTGGTCGCATTTTATACGATTTAAACAGCTCAGCCTTCAGAAGGTCTTAAAACTTAACAGCCACCCAGGTTTTAGTAAGGGATCAAATGCAACAGTATGGCTTCAGAGAGGGAACAAGTTCTACCTCAAACAAAACACTTGGTGGTTTCAGTCTGAGGTTTGTTACAGTAAAGATGTGTCCCCACATGCTGAAACCTGGTATCATAGCTTTGGTTAAAATATGTGCTTTAAATCAAACTAGCTAGGAAAATAAAACAATAGTGATTCAGGATGGTCAACAGAAACCCTACTAATTACTAGCACTGGAAAAGAACTCTGCTAGATATTCTTTGTTTCTCTTAAAAGGAGTGTTTTCTTTTGTCCAGTTTGAGGATACAGTTTTTATGTAAGGTTGTTTTTATTAACCCTAGATGTGCACCAACCTGTCTCATTGCCCATAGGCATGCTGTTATTTACAATTTTCCTTCATGCTGTGTAAAATTAAACAACAGTGAATATGAAGTTAATGTATGTTAAGTGCCTCAGGCATATTCCAATTAAGTATTAACAAAGGTTGGAGCACTTCCAAAACATTTATGGAATATCACTTTCATGTCATTTTCATTTTTAATAGCAAGAGTTTCTTTAAAAAGTAATATAGTCTCATCTGAGGGACTAATCAAGGAACTTTAGGACACACATGTAGCAAGCATTTGAATGAAAATAAAAATGGGTTATGTTTCAATCTGCAAACACTGTACTAGGTATGTGCACATGTCTCTGCAGAGGTAAAGGGAGGACTTTATGGGCATTGTCTGTTTCATGGGCTGATTTTGTGAAACACTGAACACTCAAAAACCAGAAGGCTTTTAAGAAGTCTTCAGAAAGGTTTTAAGAAGTCGTGGCGCTCTCATTTGTTGCTTCTGGTCCATGGTATTAAGGATGTACTGATAGCAGGCATAAAAATTATCAAGGAAAGGTATTTAACAAAGGTTGGAGATGAGGCAGAGGAAATATTGAATAAATGTTATTTATTTCAAGGAGGAAGAATTATGTCTCAGGTTATGGAAGATCTTGTGTTAAAAAAAGGCAAAAGCAATGATGTTGATACTCTGTTAAAACCATCTGTGAGGAAGATAATTAATAAGCATATTAGTGGCTCTGGTTTATTGTGTTATCATGTGTAATGTGAATGCATTATGTTTACTTTCTGCACAGATTAGATCCTTGAAGGCTAAAACTTTGTTTTGTGCAGGGCTTGGCAAGACCCACACTCTTTAAAACTCACTTTTGTTTCAAATTGAAATCTTAAGTGCTGCGTAAGCATTTGGCAGAGTAGGCAAAAGCAGTCAATGAAGTAATAAAAGTGTGATATTCCAAAGTGTTTAAATGCCTTTCAACCTCACTGCCAACAGGATAAGTCTCTTACCTTCTTTTGAAAATCTTGCTCAGAGATTCAGCTACTTACAATTATGTCTTCTGAAAATAAGTGGCAAAAGTGAAAAGTACTGCTAAAAAGTCGGACAACGAAATACAGAATCAGCTATAATGTACAACCAAACTATAAGTATAAACATGATTTTTTAAATACTTTTTCTAATTTAGGAGCAGCAGCTAACTTGTTACTTATTCTTAGTCATAGCAGTGTATGACTAGTTCTATGCTAGACTAGCTATGTAGTGTCAATGGACTTTATCAAGGTTTGTGTCCAGTGAAGATTAATGTATCATTACTAATGAGTATTCAGATGATATGTTCTGCTGAAAGCTGTGAACATTTGCAAGATCTAAGTATGAAAACTTAACAGTCCATCCAAGACATTGTGGAGTTCTGCAGAAGCCTTTGTGTTGTCTTTAGCTCTAGTCATTGTAAAAATGTTTTGTAGTATTTTTAGCAAGACTTCCATTACAGAAAAAATTGCATCTAGAAGAGCCAAATACCTATCAGATTAAAATCCCTGACTACAAGATTAAGAATGTTTTCCATACATTTATTAAACTACTGTAAGATTTTAATGGCTTGTATAACTTTAAGGGTTCATACCAAGCTTTGTTGCCTTCCTGAATGCGTGTTGCTCAGAATGTTGTATTTAATGTCAATGGGTTGATTTTTGAACACTTAGTCAATGCTCCAATTTATATGAATGAATATTTTTTCATCTAGTGAAAATTAAAGTGTAACACACATTTAATTTTAAAAAGCTTAATTTTCAATACTGTCATCCTATTTATGGTTAAGAGTTCAGTAAGTTGAAATACCAACATCATGATCACTTGGATACTGTGTTTTATTTTGAGAACACACTGAATTTTTGAAACAAGCAACATCCCTGAACATGGCTAATTACTGCTAGTATCCAGTAGTTAGGCTGTCATGGTAAAGGGGAAGAAAAGTAAATAGTACAACTCACAGTTAAGAACTAGTGTTTATACTGTTACTACACCAAACCCCAATTTTTGTTAAGTTACGTATTATAAATAAGGAACTACTTAGTAATTTAATTCATAATACCACCAATAGATTCCTTTTAAAGTTATAACACTCCGTACAGATAGATGGGCAAGCACCACGTAAGCTTTTTTCATTCCTTTCTCTTCTTGATTCAGAGGATTTCCTCTTCAGATAGAGTGAGAAAAAGCAGTATGTATTACTCTGCTGGGAGTAACAGTAAATATGATAAATGCAATGGAGGTCTGTGGCATGAATGCTCACTTGCTGTTATGTGGACTGATGCAGCAACACTTTGCATAGATTATATCCTGCTCTTTGTAACTCATCATTACCATGAATGGATATGGGGAAGCAAGAATTTATATAATTTGTCCCGCTGAAAATCCCATACATGAAGACCGTAAGACTGAGCTTGTCTTTATAAGCATCTGAACTCTCTGTGCAAACAGCTTTTAAATATGTGGAATATAGTTTTCAATGTTTTGAGTTTCATTTACTGATGTTGGAAGATACGGTCAGCTTTTTTCTTTCTGCACATCAGCGTATCTACCTTCATTTCTCTATCAAAATATGTGCTTTCTGAAAAAGCTTTTGCTACTTAACCATGTTCCTGCAGCACTTGAGCACAAGGTGCTTGCACATGCAACAAGCACTTTGCTAGAGATTATGGGGATCTCTGTCTTGTAATTTAGCAGGCTAAAACAAATGCCTAGCTCATCCATATTGGTCTTCCGATTACTGATGAGTACCATAGGAAACACTGACATGTCTTGTTCTGTGAGTCTCACATTTATATGATGTTTAGAATACCCTAACGTACAATGACTTCCATGTATGCAAAGCCAAGTGGTGGAATTAAGGTGAGGATAGTTTTTCAACAGTGTGATTGAAGAGCTCCCTTTGTATTTCAGTCATGCTTAGAACCACACATCACTTTTTTCATGAGGTCACGCTCTGCTGTACACGTGACTTGGGACCAGTTCATGTTATGTTATTAATGCCTTAGGTTGGATTGGTTTTAAATTGTTGTGCAAAGGCAGAGAAAAACAGGTACCAAGAGAGGAAAAAAAAAGGATAAGAGAAAAAAAAAAGTAGAGAAAACATTTACTAAGGATATTTGGAATATATTTCGTTGATGTTAAAAGTTCAGAGCTGTGAAACCAGTAAGTAGGCTGAACCTGGTAGCTCTAGTTGCATCACATTTATGTATTTGTCACGGAAATAATGGGAATACAATTTAGATGAGGTCAGAGTAAGAGCAGTTCATCACTATAGGAGACATTGCAGAGCAGCAGCACAACAGCCTCTGCTGATGTGAGCTCTGCCCAAATGGTGTAGTTATGGGATTTATATACATTTAGGGTAAGCAGCCTGTTCTTTGCCAAACCTGTCAGATAAGCAGGAGGTGGTAAAAAACTGAGTATGAGCCAGCAATGTCTGCTTGCAGCCCAGAAAGCCAGTCACATCCTGTGCTGCATCAAAAGAAGTGTGACCAGCGGGTCACAGGAGGTGATTCTGCCCCACTACTCTGCTCTGGTGAGACCCCACCTGGAGTCCTGCATCCAGCTCTGGGGTCCTCAGCACAGGAAAGACATGGACATGTTGGAGCAGGTCCAGAGGAGGGCCACGAAAATCATCAGAGGGATGGAAGACCTCTCCTATGCACAAATATTGAGACAGTTGTAGGTGTTCAGCCTGGAGAAGAGAAGGCTCCAGGGAGACCTGACTGCAGCCTTCCAGTACTTAAAGTGGGCCTACAGGAAAGATGGGGAGGGTCTCTTGATCAGGGAGTGTAGTAATAGGATGAGGACTAATGGTTTTAAAGGGAAAGAGAGTAGATAGAGATTAGATGTAAGGAAGAAGTTCTTCCCTGTGAGGGTGGTGAGGCACTGGCACAGGTTGCCCACAGAGGCTGTGGATGCCCCATCCCTGGCAGTGTTCAAGGCCAGGCTGGATGGGGCTTTGAGCAACCTGGTCTAGTGGAAGGTGTTCCTGCCCATGGCAGGGGGGCTGGAACTAGATGGTGTTTAAGTCTCTTCCAACCCAAACCATTCTATGATTGAAATAAGGAAGCTGCAGACAGTACTTCCTTTTACAAATATTCCTTTTACAAATAATCTACTCCTTTGTTAATTAAAAGGTGCTGACTGCAAGACCATTAGCTGCAACTGTTTCTTAACTAATGAGGATTGCAAAACCCTGTTGGACATTAACAATTTTGCTTCCATGTTACTCCCTTTAAGACTTGCAATCTAACACCATTTTTCTCTTGAATATCTAGAGTACAGTAGAAAGGCTACGGATGCTCTGCTCATGACTCCTGGGAGCCCAGGATCAATCACTGCATGGGGCTGTACTGTCACATTATGCTTTCTTGCCTCTAGATTTTATAATCCTGTATGGTCATTAATCTAAGAACTTTCCTTTCTTTCCTTCCACGTCCCCCAAAGCATTCAGCATCGTTATTGTGGTCTCTGCTTGACCCATGCCTCTTTCCATCCTCTCACATACCAATTTGCTACAATGTAAAAGCGACTGAACCAATACACACACAACCAACAAAGCTAATAATCCAAACACATTATATTTCAGTGCTGGTTTAGGAAGTTTTTCCTAACCATCCTTCTACATCTGGGAAACACCCCCAAACATCAAAAAGTTTTTCTCCAGATATTTCATGTAGCATCTGAAGTTTATCTTGGATTATATGTATATTCATTTCTATTCTCTGATCTTGGTCTGCATATGTACAGCAAGTGTTAACTAATAAACGGATATGTCCTTAAGCAATGAGAATCTAATACAATTCTGTTTTGGAGGGCTACCTGAAATGCTTGCTTTACCTCTAACTGTAAGGCTGAGACAGCATTACCCACCTCTTCTATTACAGCAGAATTCTTATGATAGCTCTTTCTAATTCTGATTCTTCTAGCCAGTTTGTGCAAACAGGTAGAAGGTGGTTTGTCATATAAGTGGATTTTGCAGAGTGTTTTTTATTTCATTTGGTACCTTGGGGTAAGTTGTGCCCATCATTCCTTAACACGTCTGGATGTATTGAGAAGCTGTTACTGATTTGCCATTAGTTAGAATTTATTTTGATTCTAATATGAATATGGAATTATGAGAAATATTTTAGTA
>JANZLQ010000079.1:12526398-12548439 GCA_026212715.1 Elanus axillaris | reverse complement strand
GGGGAGGTGGAAGCCCGAGGCACGGCACCGCCGTCGGCCGCGAAGTAACGGGAGTTCCGCTTACGGTGAGGCCGGAGCGGTCGCGGTTTTACTTCCGCGGGAGAGACGTCGGAGCGGCAGCCTCCGCCCACGGGAGCTCTGCCCACACGGGGCAGTGACGGGGTTGGGACACCTTCAGGGCAAACAGCCGGCTCGGCACCGAACCCCGGCGACAGCGACTGAAATCCATCAGACTCGGGGGCTCCAGACGCTGTATCCTCTCACAAATAATCCATTCCTTTGTTAATTAAATGGTGCTGACTGGCAAGGCCATTAGCTGCAAATGTTTCTTCAGGAATGACGACTGCAAAAGCCAGTTGGACATTAACTGTTTTGCTTCCGTATATTCCTGTTGTGCTTCACCAAGGAGAGGTAATCTTGCCAAGGTACAGATTTTGCCAATATCTTACTTATAAAGTAGTGGCACAGGTGCCAAAACTCAACTGACCTAAATCTTAACAGTTCTGCTGAAGCAAGTGGAGCTAGCTGCAAGGACTCATAAGGCAAACAAACTTCCAACCACTTCATGTAATGTATGTTTTCAAAGCAGCTGCCTTTGTAATTCTGTTATCAGAAGCAGAAATCAAAGTGTCATTGCTGCCTTCTTGAAGGAAGGCGTTTAGCAAAGCATTAGACATCTAGAGCTCTTGTCTTTGCCAGTAAACCGGATGATGATGTTGTAACTATATTTGTATTTTTATATTTACATATACACATATCAGGCACTTACAAAGATTGCTGTGGTGGACTATTTAAAAGACTGATGGATCAGGTTGGTTTTAAACTCTAAAAAAAGCTTTACTAAACTAATTCATCAGCAACATGACCCTTAGTAAAGGTCAGTCTTTACACAGTATTAATCATCATAACCACGTATGAAAAGATGTAAGTCTTCCACACTAATGTCCTGAGTGAGCTGTGAGGATGTAATACCAAGGGACTGATGCCGTACAGTTAGGGCTGATGGTCGTGGTACCTGGTGGCACCTGGTCATGGGAGGCCATGATGGTCAGGCCTGAGAGCTGTTGGACAGGAGAAGCCAGAGCCAGAGTAGGTTTATCGTCTTTTTTTTTTTCTAGCTTTCCTTGCTGAGCCCGATGGTTTTATAGGCTATTGCCCCCTGCCTGAAAGAGGGTCTCTGCTGTTACTGGTGATCGTTTTCTTTTGTCTTGCTAATAATCCTTGTCTATTCGGAAGGATGTCCAGCCTTTTCACAGTCCTCTGTGCTTATCTTACAATTTTTCTGGCAGCTTTTGTTCCTGGATGTCTCTTCTGGGCAGCCGCACCCTGTATTTCCCACTTTGGTGATCACCTTGCTCATATAGTTTTGCAAAATTATGTTTGGCTATGGCACTGTAGTGTTAGAAAATACTTGGATACTATTGTTAGCTTGACAATTTTAGAACCTTTACACTGTGATTCAAGGTTAATTACATCCTTTTGGGTACATTTATAATTTAAAGGTGTCACAGACCTCTGCTTTGCTCTAGGAACTTTTATTTTTCTCTGGATGGTATGATACTATCTCTCCTGCCACACAGTACTTGCAAGCAGCCACAGCTGCACACTGTATGTGCAGATGATGCACAGCCAAGTAAAATACATTTTGCTCCCACAGCAAATTCATGATCATTGCTACAGGAAGCTCTTGCTTTCACCTATCATTTCTACCTGCATGGTCTATGCGGCCAGCCGTCGTGGAGCCTATGTTCTCCTGAGACTTGCAAGAGGAAAAGAAATCTTTCATGGATACCACGCCAGGCTGGAAGTAGCTATGCTCATCCATTTCTTTCACTGCTGCTTTGTCTCTTCCATGACTGCCATGAAGAAAAACCGGAAGCAGTTAAAGGAACTCTCCATTTAAAGACTCACAGCTGTAGTACCTGCTAAGAGTTAACTCACTACTGTCACATTTACTAGACTTGTTTACTGAATTAGAGTTCGTTTCTTTTATTTTTTTCCCCAAATGTATTGATTTTAGGTTTTTGGGAGTGTAGTTTGATAGTGCTCTGTCAAGACTAGCAATTTTACTAATAGAATGGATAGAAAAGATGTGTTTTGGAGAAGGTGTAGGGGAGTTATCAACAGTGGAATTATAGCAAAGCCTGGATAAACACCTGATTAATAAAATGGGTCACCTGTAAATCAGTGGTAACTTGTCAACTCCTTGAATAGGCCAGAGGACTTTTCCATGAAAGAAGGGCAATAAAGATGCATTTACAACTGAAATGGAACTGAAAGTAGTTAAGAAAATCTTTTAATATATAAAGGTAGATGCAGATGTTCAGTAACAGGAGTCAATAGGAAAAAGTAGGCTGTACACGACCATGTTTTCTAACTTTATGTTGTTTTAAAAAAAAAAAAAAGCCTTAAGTAGAAACCATTATGCTACTTGAAAATCCAAACATTAATGTCAAAGAGATTACAAGGTAATGATGCTCATAGTCAAAAGGTCACACATATTTAGTATTAAAAGAGTAAGGTCATACTGAAGAAATGAAGAAACTGCACAGAAATTTTTGGCTACTTTGTTCATCCGTCAAAATCGATTTAACTGGCCATTTTGTTTGTTTATGAAGACCTCAAGTAAGCATGAAGAAAGAGAAAAAAAGCTTCTTCCCACTCCATGAACAGGAAAAAAAGGAAGATAAAATCCATGTAAAAAGGAATGAAAAATCCTGCCATCAATTCCTTTTTCTTGGAGATTTTATAGAGTTTAATAGCAATAATGGGATCAAAGCTGATCTGACACTGAGTACTTTTCAAGTGCTACAAGTATTTATTAGCAGGGATTCTTTTTACTGCTAAGCACTTCCTCCATGTATTCCCAGATTATTCTTACTGCAAATATTGTTAATACGATGTAGCCAAGATAATTTTGTAAGAAAAGTAATGAATTATAGGTAGAACAGACGACTCTCTATCAGACTATCAGAGCTTCATCAGAACTAGAGTCAAAATTCTTGCTATCACTCATGCAGAAATTTTATAGTGTCTCAAGTATTTTTTGATGAAACCAGACTCACTAAATCAACCAGGTTGTAAAACACAGGTGGACTTGTGTTTTTGCTTGAAAAGCAACATGTACATGCATTTTATTTTACCTTCCACTGGGCAGTATCTGTAGGAAAGTGCCTTGGTCTAAGAAGAACCTGCCTGAAGTATCCAAGCTTTGAGGCTTTTGTCTTTCCTCTGCACATTATGTGCACCGAAAGCTTCATCCTAGGAGCTTGGTATTGCTGGTGGGTATTTCTGTTTCAAGGTTTCTGGTTACTATTTGAGCTAGTATATTGCTTAGGAGCTTCTTTTGCCCTCAGATTCCACTGTTACTAGTTTTGTTTGTCTGCTATTCTACATACTTTTTTTGTTTTGATGCAAATGACATAATGATGCTGAGACTTTCTCCTTGACATAAAACAAGCTAATATAAAAATGTTCCAGTGTAATTAACTGTGGAGAGCTAGCAATAAAACGCCAATTCTTCCTCATGTTGAATTTACTATGTGGGTGAATTCATGCCAAAACACAGCAGAAACAACTGTTTTGTTGGCTCCAGCCAAGACTTGGAAAGATCTTCAGAGTGCTAACACCGCTCAGGTGTGTGCTGCAGAGAACAGAAATATGTTGCCATGTCGGCACTTCGAAGATGCATAACTTCAGTTAAACACCACTATATCCAACAGCAGAAAGCAAGCAGGAAGGTCTTTTTAAGTCCCTCAGGATGCAGCGCAGCAGGTAGGTGCATTTGAATGAGAAGGAGAGGAAGATTTAAAAACCCCGTCTGTACTGTGTTTTCTCTTAGTCTGTCTTGAGCCTGTCTGACTGAAAGCAAGCACATAGAATATATTGACTCCAGTGATTATTGTGGTCATTTAAAAATGAATGGTGAGTCTGGATTTGTCACTTTTGTAGTCTTTTAGTCATACTCCATGGAGCTATCATAGGAACAGATTCTTTTTACATCACTAGAAGTATGCTTACATAGCTTGTACTTAACTGTTGTTAAAAGATAGTATCAGAGCAGGACTTCTTAAACATTCAGTTTTGCTCTAATATGAAAACATAAAAGCCAGTGTGAGTAGGGAAAGAGAAAGACAGAGAAAGCCCAGTAGGAGACACCCAGCTGACGAGTGCTTCACATTGCTGGAGAATGCCAATAGGTTCTCTTTTGTTCTATCTGCTTTAAAGGAGAAAGCCTAATTTCTGGTGAAATAGGCTATGATGTATGTAGTTTAAAAAATATTCTTAGTCTTGATTAATTTCTCTGTCTACTAATTAAAGTTACTAGTTTTGAGAAGGTCATGAGGCATTATCTGCTGTTATTATAGTCCGCCTTGGTACGACCTGGTGTATAGTATTAAAGGGAAAAACATAATCCTGAAAAACCAAGATGCCTTTAAGCAGTCTTCAGATTTGTCCTGTCTCTGCAAGAAGGACTTGATCTCTGAAGATGTAGAGTCTGCTACACTGGTGGGCATTAAAAGGAGCAGAAAGCACTGTACAAGGCTGAGTTTCATATTCAAGTCAGTTGGTTTGCCTTGGAGTCATCCAGACAGCAGAGGAGGATATAGGCTTTGCTTTTTCTGGAATGCAACCACTTTTTTGGTTAGAATAAATGAATGATGTCTTGGGATTGTTAATGGTGAGGGAATTAGGGATGAAAATTCCCAGAGTGGTAGGTGATAAACAAGTTAGTTTCTGCCACACCCTATATTTTCAGTAATGCAAGTTTTGTAACTTTGCTTTAAGCTCAAACCTAAATAGTAGAGTACCTGAAAACAGAATGCATAATGAGAGAATGAGTTACACCACCTGGAATATTAGCAGCATTGTGATCTTACACAAGCTGACTGGCATTAGGCTGATATTGTATCTCCTACAATTAAGGGAAGCTCTAATTAGCACCTGAAAATGGCAAGTGAGACACCCTTTAGCCTTTGAAATCTCAGTGAATGAGAAATGAAATGAAAAGCAACAGCCCAAAGCCTCAGTGACATGCAATTAAAAGGAGGACATTTCTTACTTTAACTTGGGAAACAGCTGGAAATAACAATTTTTTAAAAAGTCATTATTGAATTCATGGGTCAGTTTTGAGCTGGTGAGCTAAATTTCTGTCTTCCTTCTACTTTTCCTTTTCACAAAAAAAAAAAATTATGCTGCTTTAGCAAAGCGAGTGACTTTTTTTAGTACATTGCCTATGTAAAATCCTTAAGTGTGCTGCATTTCTGAACTAAGCTGCAATCTTCTGCTGTGCATATTCTGCAATACTGATCTGCTGGCCACAATTCTGCCAACATAGCAGAATTTTATTTTTGCATGTCAGACAAACATTAGCTCAAGTGTTTTTTGTTATACGCTTTAAGCCAGGTGGGATGCAAAATCCCGATAGCTTTTATTGAACCATCTATACCTTATAACTCTATGCTGTGTTAACTATTTTCCAGACCAATGCAGGTGATAAAGTGCAATGAGTAACTGCAGAGAGACTCAAATGCAAGCTCTCATAGGTGTTTTGGTTCACCTCTGATAGGTGTTTTTGTTCACAGTTTAAACAGGGCTGAGCAGTTGTAGTCTGCTGCAAGCCTGGTTGCCCTATACAGTGACTGCATGTTGCAACTATGCTGCTCCTATTTCTAGAGCTATTCATTCAGTACCAGCTGAAGGACTGCTGCTTGATCATGCGTTATGCCATGCAGACGTGCCATTGAGCTGCTAAATGACTTTTAAAATTGAGACAGTGGCTCCCTAGTGCCACAGGTTATTTGAAACATTCTCAGGATGATACCTTGCAAAATTTCCTTTTTTCATTCTGTGGCTATTCACAATTTGTATTTAGTTCTACAGCCTCCTGATTTAAATGGTGCAAATTCAAAGGAATTGTATAGACATGCCCTGAATGCCAGGAGCTGCTTGGGCCATTTATCCAAAGAAAATAGGCTTTGGCATACCAGGACTGAAAGGGTCACCCTGGTCTACCCTCTGGTCTGCTAAGCCTGAGGAAGGCACAACTTTGCATCTGGAGGTGCATTAGTGAAGTAAACTTTCCATTACCTCACTGACAGTCGCTGCTGAAATGCTCAGGAGACAGTGCTTTGGTAGGCTGACAGAAGGAGTGAGTAAAGATGAAACTTGGAGTGGTGACAAGAGCAGCAATGACACCAGGGATGTCTGCCCTTCTGGGGGAAGAGGTAAAAAACAGCACCTTGAACCAAGACAACGTAGAGAATGCACTATAATAATGACAGAATGGAACAGATCCTTTGTAAGTTGCACATAGGTGTGAGAGGAAGAATGATTTCAGGACTGATGTAAAAACCTATCAGTTTTGATGTACCCTTTTCTTAGGTTTTCTCTTTAGGGTTTCTTTCTCTCTTCTCTCTCCCTTCCTTTAGTATAATTTTGTTCGTTTAACACTGAATCTCCATCCTTTCAGGAGTGCATACACAGTGAATCTTGGTGCACAGAGGTGGCTTCCAATGTCTTGATGAAGTAACCTACTGCCACCAAGCCGTGACCACTCAATGAGTACATGTCTACCCCAAAGTTAACATAATACCTAAGGGGGAAAGGTTAAAAGGTTTTATTAAATTGTTGCCTTTTGCTTGTCATGGCTGAAAAGCATAAAAGACAGAAGTAAAATGCATTTACTTTGTTATTGTTCATTAAATGTTACACATTTGCTGGGGAGTATGCATGTCTTTGTCATTGTCCCTTGGTTTATGTCTGGTTGTCTTGTCTGTGAACCTGACTGCTGTGGACATCCAAGAAATGTGTTTATAAGCTTCTAGCAAAAAGGTTTCCTTTTCTTTTCCCTCTATAAATAATTTGACTTTTTTTTTTTTTTTTTTTTTTAGTATCAGCAACATCTGATTTGATAAAATTATTATCAGAATAAATGGGCTTAATGTTGCAAATCCTGAATGGAATATTGACTGAACAAACAAGGCAGGAGAAACTGGCAAGCTGCAAAGAGCAGAAGATGGGTGGGGAGGGATCTCAGTCTCCTTAGTGTTGACATCTGTTTGCCTCATGAAAATGAGCGAGAAATGTGTATTGTGTGCAGAGGTGACTAGTGGAGTCTTTGGGCTGTATCTTCTCACTGATGTCTACTTTATATTGCAATGACCACATGGGTATCATGGAACTAGTCCTAATTTTCACAGATGTGACGGAGAGGAGAAGCAAGGTCTTGGGCTTATATTTTCTCCACCTTCTTTACAATATTGGCTAAAGCATAATACAGGCTTCCTCTCTGTCCACACAGGCGTCTTTTCTTTTCAAAGCCCATTCTTTGTGTGAGACAGTTCTTGTTCAGTGAGCACAAAGGGAGCAGACTAAATGATTCTGTAAATGTGATGAACTAAGGATAAAATACAAGATTAATCCAAGAGCATGAAAAATTATCAATTAAGAATTCTCATTAGCTATATTTGGTGCCTTAATTGGCCTTTCTGACTGCGCAATCTCAAGTGATAATTATTTGTGGCACTGGCCCATTCCTCTGTGAATATTATCTTTTAATTAATTTCAGAAACTGATTTCATTCCTTTTATCCCTCCTTTTCACATAGCAGTTCTTTCTTCACTTTTTTTAGTGTAAACAGCATACCTCAAGTTTATTTAAAAATTGTCAATAAATAAAGACTAGTTTCATCAGTGACTCAAGATAAAGGAAAATCCTGAAGGGTCTTATCTTATCACTTGGATCCTATATTATGTGATCTTGTCTTAGGACAGGGGTTGTAAGTGAAATCATGCTCTTATACCCGTCTGTGAGATTTAAGACTTTGCTCTCTGTAGGACCAAAAGTTCCTTGCAAGTGTGTTATATAGTTTTCAGTAAAGTAAATATTAATCAAAAAAAGTGAAGCAAAAAGAATGCAGAAGATAATATTTAAGATTCTACATCACCACAGATAGCCTGATCTGTGGCTGAGTGGTGTGAAGAGTAACTCTCCTATTAAAATCAACAGACCGTAAATGTCTGAATCTTCCATACAATTTCAAAATGTATTTCGAAAATTACTGATTGACAACTGTGTATGTGCAGTTCTAGGCTGCTTAGATGGTGTTCATGCTGTAGCACTGTTACAAATTATCTTATTAGTATGTTCAGAAAGAACAGATAAATCAACTTTCGTGATAGTAAAACTTGCTCAAACCTCCCCTCTAGATTGGAATCCAGTAGCTTCTGAGGTAGAAACCAGTTTGCTGTATTTTTTTTTTTTTTAAATTTTATTTTTTACCTTCTCTATGATTCCATCCTGGTAGGAACCAGAAGTACCCAGCTTCATCAGAAATTCTGCTTTCATTATTTCTAACGTAAACCAGGATGTTCAAAAGCTTACAGTAATGAGAAACTATTCTCACAAGATTTCCAGCTAAGTTTTTTGAGCCTGAGAGGCTCCTACTGGCATGTGGTACTCTGAAAATTTTATTATTTGGGTGTATGCAGATGGTTTCTTATGCCTCAGATCTCTGTGAGTTCACTTCTTTCCTGTAGAATCTGTGATAACATCAAGCTTCAGTGTAGAGCTCAGTTGTAGCCACCAGTCTTAATTGTTACTTCCATGTGCATGTTGAAACTGAACTGATTTATCCTGCAGAATAAACCTCTCGCATCAAAAGTTTATCAACCATCACCTGCATTATTCCTGGAAACTCAACATGGCAAATACAGGCAGCCTTGTGATTATGACAGGGTGCTGAATGTATGTAGGGGATTCTCACATATATGAAGGTGACCTGAGCCGTTCAAATAAAGATATACAAATATGCAGAAAATAGAAAGTTAGGGGAAATTCTGCTCATGGTCATGATATTTTCTTTCCATGTCATGTGTGATTGGTAATTCACATCCAGTGGACCCTGATAGTTTCTAAAGTGGGTAATATTGATGGAGAAAGGAAAGCTGTTATCTTTCTGAACAATTTGGAAGCATGGGTTTGCAGGGCTTATATGGAAAGCTGACTGACCTAGGCAAAATATCTAATAATGGATGGAAATGTTACTATCCCCTCTTAAGTGAATGTTACTATCCTCTCTTAAGTGAAGTGTTCCTGTTAGTACGAAGAAATGCTCTCCATTTGAATTCCCAGTGTAATATTTTGTTGGGTAATTTAGTAAAAAATTTTACTTCTGCAAATGTTACAGAGCTCAGGTCTTGTGACCCCACAAATCCCTTACCTATTTGAGGTTTTGAAGGCCTAAACTTGTTTTTTTCTTGACTGTTATATTTCTTTCAATTCTCCTGCTAGGGACTGATTTAAACCTCTTTGCAGATTGCAGGTGAACATCACAATTGCTTATTCTTAATTTTGTAGTGACCCTCTGCCCGCCTGTCATTCTTAGCAAGAGAAGAGACATGGCTTTCCGCAGGAGCTTGCCCTTGTAGAATGGTCTTTTGAAATTAGCCTGGCCACACCACTCACATAATTACAAATAATTGACTTAGCTGCCCTCTGGCAAAGAGGTGACATCAGTATTATAACTAAAACTTCATTGCTTTATAACTGGATCTTAAAAATGAAACCTGTAAGAGGTGGAAAATGTTTTGTACTTCTTAGAAGTAATTAATATTTGTATTAAGTTTTATATTTTAACAATAATCCAGAAAAAAATTTACCATAGTCTATCATTTGTGTTAGTATTATTAGCTATTTTTGTACAGAACTTCAACAAAGTTATTAATTGTAATCTTTCAAAGACATAGGACTTTGCAAGGCTTTATGAGGCACCTGTCAAAGACAATGAGACACAGATCCTATAGTCAATGTAAAATGCAAGCAGTAGTCCTCAACAGCTTAACAGCTGGTTTGATCTGCTGAGGACATTGGGCTATTGCTTTTGCTGAAAGCAGAACAGACTCCTAAGCGTTTAATTCCTGATTTGGCTGTGTGAGCTGCAGTACTTGCAAAGAAAATAGACTAATTTTACGGAAAATTCTCCAACAGCTGTATTTGGAATAGATAACTATCCGTCTGTTCATCTCTCTATATGTGTATAGGGGTTTGCTCCATACTGACCAGAGAAAATGGATCTTTGAACATATGAGATTAAACTGTAGGAAAATTTCCACTTCACTTCTTAAGTTTCCAAAGCAAATTGAAGCAAAAATGATCACAAAAACCACTGATTGAAAAAGTTTTCTTTTTAGGGCAATCAAAAATATTTTATTTCCACAAACACGCAAGAAAAAATCCTACTTAGGCTCAAAGTTACATTTTGTGTTCCAAAATTTAATGCACAACTCAAAACATATCAAAATAAAATATCAAAATGTTTTGCCTGAAAGGGTCAAAGGAAAATGCCTTGGCATCTCAGAACTCTTCCTTCTGCTCGTTTTCAGGTTTTTATTTCTGAATGAGGAGTATAACCCAAACGAAAATAATTTAAGCTAGGTACCTCTTCTAGCCGTTGAACAGGCCACTTGGGATTTCAGTTTTGAGCTGTGCGAAATAACTTTCCAGAAGTGGTTCTTCAGTACCAGAAATTGTAACTCAGAGGACATTCAAAGCCTGATCCTGTTTGGAGGTAAAATTTGGTTTTCTTTAATCAGAATTCTCTTTGAGGTCTTGATGTTGGCAGTTAATGGCAGTTTCTTCCCCCCATTTGTCTGGTCGTAGGCAATCCAGTTTTGTGTTGCTTTTTTTTTTCCCCTGGCTTTTTGACATTACTGCTTTTCAAATGGACACCACTCTCTTTTGAATGCTACTTTATCAGTGTGTCCTACTATGATGTATTATATGAATAGATCATTGGAGTGACAAGTGGCTCTGGTGATGTACGATCTAATATATCATAAAAATAACATCTTGTTTGGATTATATATTATGTAAGATTAATAGATAATCTCCTTTCCCTTTTTCTTAGCTGTAGACAGGACTGTTCCTAAGGGCCGCAATGGCATTAGAATTAAAGTGAGATAGTATTTCTAATTTTACCTTCTATTTTCACTCTTGAACGTAGAATGGAGCAATGCATGTTAGAATAATTTTAACTGTAGCTGCAGTAAGTAAGGGAAATTCAAATGAAGCCTGTCCTTAACTCAATCCATAGTTTCCACATACAGAAAAAAGAAGGCATCTGTAGACAAAATGCAATGCTTCCCAGTGTTATTCAGTGCAAAGTTTCTCAAAATAATCATGTTACCTCTTGCAAGGTGAAGCTATTTCCACTGGCAGCCCAGTTAAAGCTGTGAGAAGTCAATGGAAAGTTTTGCATGGACTTCAGTGTGCTTCATGTCAATCACAGAAGAGGAGAGCAGAGCAAGGTCTGAGAACAACACTCCAAGGTCTCAAAGAAATAATCTCCACATGTTTTTCAACACTGGACACTTGGTTGAATAAGCAGATGCACTAGTTTACTGCTGCTAACTGACTCAGATTTACAAATATTTAATAAAATCATGGAAAAAACCATGCAGAAGAAACCTGTTTATTTTTAAACCTAGCTGAACGGATGGTGGCTCCTGACTTTTTAGTCTCTCTAATACAGGAAATGAGGAGCCAATGCAGCCACAAGGGAGTGACTTTTTAAAAAAGATCTTAGAGGAAAAATACACATACTTTAAAGTTTATTTGGAAGTTTCTCACCTCTCTTAGCTGTAGATAGCAATCTGCAGGTATGTTTACATTGTGGTGTAAGACAGAAAACATGGTAACACAGATTATTAGAAGTGGAGAGGCTCACAACAACTAAATTTAAGTTCACTTGTGGAGAACCCTCTGTTGTAACTACAGTAACTAAACAGTTTCATCTTGAAAACAAATGGAGCTGATTTCTTTGAGGTCTTCAAAATACATAGCAGTCAGTGGACTTTTCTTCCCTATCTCTTCCTAGTCTTCTGTTCTAGTAGAAAGCCATTGCAGAGCAGATCTTACTGCTTCACTGAAAGTGAGGATTAGAATTTTTTTTCCATGTGAATCTCAGAAGTCCTTTCCAGCTTTCCCCAGTGGCAGCAGAAGTATTTCTGACAAATGACACATGTGAGTTATTGCTAGCTGATTTAACCTGAACAACTACGTTTCACTCCTTTCATCAGTTTTAGATAGCTGTGGCAACAACCAAACTCAGAACGTTTCTCATCATTTGCTATCAACCAGTCCACTGCATGCAGAAAGAGGGAGTACTAGGAGACAGAGAGTCTAGCTTTGCATCTCTCATTCAAGGAAAAAAAAAAGAAAGGAAAAAAAGAGGGGAAAAAAAGAGTGAGAACAAGAAAGGAATACTCAAAAACCGGCAGACCATTAAACCTTAAACTGAGCTGGCTGGAATATAATTTCTGCTGACCTCTATTGAAGTTACTGCAACCTCTGGCGTTACTTCCTTGCTCAGGGTTCTTCACGACAAAAGATCTGCAGTAACATGCAACTGAAAAAATGAATGATAAAAAGTCATTGAACTGACTCCCCTTCATTTCTGTGACCCTTTGCATTGACTGTGCACAAGCTTGTAACTCTGCATTTGTTTTAAATATTTCAGCTTCTGTGGTGCTGAAGAAGATATCAGCTTTACACAATAGCAGCTTAGGCTTAGAGGTACATTTTTTTTTAAAAGACCACAGAAACTAACACTTTAATTCCTGAAGAGCTGGTAAAGTACCTAAGTGTGTGCTTGAAGTCTGGCATGAATTTATGGAAGCCTCCTAACTTCAGGTGTATCCCTGAATTGAGACATTATGGATTTTTAAGGCCAAACAGGATATGTCTGATGTTCTTTTTTCTTTTCTTTAATTACCGAGGAATAGAATTAGTTTTTGTTTACCGGAAAATAAGTAGCAATGCATTAGTGGTTCCTGATGTAATTCAAGGCCACTGGGCAAAATGCATTGCATGATCCTTTCTGGATGCTTTTGCAAAACTCTAATGGGAATTCCAAGAACAGAATAAACAGAAATGCAGTTACAATCTGTCCTAATTGTAGGAGGAATTTTTCCATATTTTCTGGTTAGGTTAAAGAAATCCTTAACCTACACTTGCCACTGATTGCTTGCACATTGGTCGGTCTGCCTACAGTAAGTCATAACTATCATGAGTTGGTGCTGCAAGTCAAAAAATGCAGTTCTTAACTCCTTTGAAATAGTCTTTAGTAATGCTGCTAGAGCTTTGCTGCCTCGGTTAGAGAAAGGAAAAGATTTACAGCAATATACAATTCTGATCTCACACTAAATAAAACATGATGGGAAGAGATGTGGCAATATTTTTTTGATGGTAAAAAAAATCTTCTTTGACCCAAAAAGGTTAGCTGAAATGTTGACTCATTTCAGTGAGACCTTGTTGCTTTCCTAAAAATTTAAATCTTCATTTCAATTTGTTTCTCTTTACTGCAAATTATGGTGGTACTTTAGTTCTGAAACCTGTCTATGTTTCACTCTCAAACAGCATTTAAGAAATCTCTAAACTATCTGAAAATTGATCTGTTTTCAATTTAAAAAGTTTTTAAATGAAAGCAAAAAAAATTGTCAATCCCAAACTGATTTTTTCCTTTGATTTTTATTCAGCAAACTGAAAAATAATTTCCTGAAAAAATGTCAGTTCAGTCCAGCAATTAAAAACTGAATCTAGAAAATTGCAAATAGAAAATAAGCATGCATCTTTTAACAGCAAGACCTATTAAGCCCAGGAAAATGTTTAGTTGGAGTCATGCCAGGTTGTTCATTGGTTGAATTATTTCAGTCACGACTGAATAGCTTTCTGAAATCATCATTGTAACTCAGCCCGAATTTGCTGACTTAGTGTTGGTATAAGTGAGGTTGCCTTCTGTGACTTCCAGCAAGTAACATTATGTGGTAGCTGTAGATTCATGTAGCCTTACAAATCCATAAGAGTATGCACTTTACAACCAAAGTCTAGAATTAGACTGGGGATAGTTAAAGCTCTTTTATTCCTAGGAAAACCTGTTCCCTCAAGTAAGATCAAGTGATAGAGCTTCCTTTTCTCTGAGATCCAGTGACAGATACCAGACTAATCTGCAAATCATTTCTCTTAGCTGATTCCAGGTGGCTTGCAATGTTACTTGGGGTTAGCTTTCAAAATCAAGTGACTCTTCTCCTGCTTTCCCCTTATACATAGGCACCAGAGGAAAATAAGTAAATTATTTTTCATTTATACAGCAAAATTAGTTAAATAAAAGGGCTTTGTATTAAGTTCTAAACCCAAAGGCATTAACCTTGTCCCACTCAGGCAGCCAGGAAGGCAGACTTGTGCTTTTTAGTAGAGAGAGTGTGTGTGAATTGCCATGTAGCAGGATGCTTTAATACACTTAAGGACTTCAGGTCACCCAATATATGAATGCGGAAGGGCTTTCTTTCCCGTCCCCCTTCCCTTTTGCCCCTTCCCCTTTCTGCCTTCCTGCTTTGTTTCCCCTTTTCCTCCCTCCTTTCCCCTTTCCCTCCTGCTCTACCTCCTGCCCTCCCCTCTTTCCCCCTTCCACCCTCTCTGAGAGCTTTCTTGAACCTTTTTTTCCAAAGCCTCAGATTGGCCAAACATGCATACTGACCCCTTCTTTGCCTTATTTCCTGTTTTAATTGAGTGTCGAAGGTTATACATTGCTTTTAGAGCAAGACATGAGTGGCAGCAGGGGTCAGGCACTCTGTGGCTTTCTATTAGAGCCATAAAACCAAAATGGAATGATAATTTCACCTGCTCTAACCCCAATTTTTCCAAGATGTGACAGACACTGACCTTAGTGTTTGACTGCTATTGACTATGTAAACTGCAGCCACCCTAATTCTGCTTACTAAACAATAAATGTGCCCTTTGTGACCAGGATGGGAAATAAAACAATAAAACATACACACAGAAGATTCAAACAAACAAACTAATCCAGGTGACATAAAATGATAAAATAATGCCTTGCTGGGGAGGTCAGACCCTTTCTTTGACTGGTGTGCCCCTACAGTTATTTCTTCTGCCAATTTTCAATTTCTTCTTTTTGGCAGAACATCTTATATACAACTGCAAGTGTTGGGACACAGGCAATACATTTTAATGGCTAGAGAAGCCCCATCTATACCACTTGAAATGTTTGTGGATCTCAAGGAGAGTGGGCTATTTTATTTTGTATGCATGTATTTTGGAGAAAGTGGGGAAAGAGTGTTTAATTTTTTTAAAGGAAACTCTTTATCAAGTGCAAGAATATCCCTGAAAACCTTCCTGGTCAAAGAATAAAATGAATAAAATAAAGGTTATATAACATCAAGTATCATTATTTGATATTAAGATGTTAAAATATTAGTATTAATTTATCATGAATGTCTAAGTTGGGTTTTGCAGCCAGATGCACATCCTGGTCAAATCAGCTGAGGTAATTCCTTTTACCTGGTCTTTGATCCAGGTCCACAATAAGGAAATTCCAAAATGTAGTTCTTCGCTAGTTTATAACTTGAGAACTACTTTTAACCATTTGGGATAGCTAGTAAAAAATGGCAAAGCTGAATTCCAAATTAATTAATAACTGCTATGAGAGAACTTCAAAAGGTGCTGAGATTCATTCCCTTTTGAACTTCTGGCTCTGACAGAGACCCACGAGAAAGATAATTAGTAGAATAATCCATTTGTTTTACAAATTAACTTAAGGTTTAAGAAGCCTTCTAAGACAATCATAAATCACAAATTTTCACTTGTTCTGCCCAGAAGTATTTACCCATCCCTACAGAATACTTTTGCCCAGACTGTAGATTTTTAATCAGATTATGCAAAACAATACCAGCGACATCTGTAAGCTTTGCCATAGCAACAGTGAGGAACTCTAGCAGGTCAGAAAGGAGGACAGCCCTCTTTCATTTCCTATTGATGTCCGTATCCATGGAAACCCCTTTTAATTGTATCTGCATCAGGCTGAGAATACAGGTAAGCTCTCTTCTAAAAGGGAGTGTGTTAAAAGAACACAATCCTTTGCAAGGTCAGCTCTTGAAAGCCTTGAAGAACCCCTTAACCGAGAAAGCTGGAGGACTGTAAATCCTCACTTTCTTTGCTAAGAAGCTCAGCTACAGAGAATCACATTAGCACTGTCTGACATGGGCAGAGGAAAGTAAAGCCTTTGTTCCCTGCCTAAGATGTTGCACCCCTGAGAACTCACTTCCTTCACTAGGAGAATATACAGAAGAGGTGATTACGTGAAGCGAGAGATTAATTATGAGCAGAATTCAGTGGGGAGAGACTGACAAAACACATGCACTGTATATTTAAAAAAAAGAAAAAAAGAAGACTGAATTGCAGGAATGCCATATGGTAACTAAGAATATGTACACAGGAATATTATTCACATGGTAACATTTTAAAATATCTGTAAACTCAGCATTTTATGGGTAAGTCATTTGGAGGAAATGGTGCTACCTCCCTCTCCCATCTGGACTATCTGAGAAACAAAAGTTGTCATATTTTTAAACCCATCATGATGGCAAGCCATCCCTGTCTCCCACTTTTGATTTCCACAACTAAATTAGCGTGGACATGTTTTGAGTAACAAAAGATTACAACTTTATCACTTTGTGAATCATTTGGAAATACGAACTGTCACACACTAAGGTTCAGTTAGGAAGCAGTTTCTGGTGATTTTTAAGCCCAGAGTATTATCTAAAGAAAAACACAGAAAAAAAAATGCACTAGAAAAAATCAAGACTGTGTTAAATTTGAATACAGTCTTTCCCTTAAACTCACCAGGTTTGGGACTACATATCATAGGATAAATTTTTATTTTATTACAATGAGAAAAGTAATCTTCCATAACAGAGACTACATTCTAGTTAACTGCATAATGTGGCTATGAATGTGACATTGTGACAAACCTTTCCCTTTTTTTCAGACACACTTGCATGTCATTGATTGATCTCCTAATATCTCCTTCCTCATTGAAAGAAAAAAAATCTGAGTTCTCCTAATGAGTCAGTAGTTTGTGGCTAAGGACAGAATATGTGGATTGTACAGTCCACATGACACACAGTCTGCCAAGGAAGCAACTTGAGGTCTAGTTGATGAAGGAATCATATTATTGGAAAGATCTTGTGGTTTAAATTATAAAGAACTCTGTACATGTGATTACAAGACAGCTTCATGATATGTTCTAAGGTAACCTGACAAGTGCAAATTAGATCTGCCTTGTAAAACCATGAAAACTGTGAGCTTTAATAAAATTTAACAAAAAAAGTAAGGATACCACGTTGTAACATTTAAATATGCTTTCTGTCTGAATGCACATAACCCAAATATCTAAATATATCACCAAATCACCTAGAACAATTCAGAGCAGCAGGGACCTCTTGAGGTTGCCTAGTCCAAGCCCCTGCTCAAAGTAGGGCTCATCAAGGAGTTGCCTGGTTGAGTCAAACACCTCCAGTATGGCACATCCCACAGCTCTCCAGGCAACTTGCTCCAGTATTTAACCACACTCACGGTACCTTTTCTTTTCCTTATCAGGCTTTCCCATGTTCCAACTTTTGCCTGTTGTGTTTTTCCTTCACCATACATCTGCAAGAAGACTGTGGATTTGTCTTTTCCCATCAAGCAGCTGCAAAGAGCAGTGATGTCTCCCCTTACCCTCCTCTTCCCCAGGATGAACCAGCACAGCACCCACCACTTCCCCCTCATATGTCCCAGGCTCCAGCCCTGGCCATCACAGGGACCCTCCACTGGACTCGCTCCTGTACATGAGGGTCTGTCCTGCACCAGGAGCCCAGACCTGTGGTCTCACCAGTGTCAAGCGGCAGGGCCGGATCGGTGCCTGGCCCTGCTGCTGTGCCTGTGCAAGTGCAGACCTTGGTGCAGGGCTGCTTGGCTGCCCAGGAGCACTGCTGCCTCCTGGCAACCTGCTGGCCTCTGCGGCTCGACGGCATTTCTGCAGAGCTGCTGATTGCATCAGTGTTAGTAGCTTTCTAAGCCTAGCACTCCAGGCAATTTTCTGCCCACTTTACTATCCACTTATCCATCTCCATTCCTTACCAATCCGGTGAGAAGGAAACTGCAGGAGGCTGTGTTAGAAGTTTTGTTCAAATCAAAGTGTACAGCACTCACTGCCTTCTGCTTGTCCACAGTGCTGGTTACCTCATCACAGAAAGCAATGAGGTTGGTTGGGCAGGATTTGCCCTCAGTAAACCCACGCTGGCTTTTCCCATGTAACTCCTTGTCCCTCATGTGTTTAGCAGTGGTTTCTGAAAGGATTTGCTCCTTCTCCTTCCAAGGAATGTGGCAAGGCCAAATGGCCTGTAAGTGGCCTTGATCCATCCTCTCTTCATCTTTCTTTAAGATGGGTGCTGTGTTTGCCTTTTTCCGCTCTGTTCCCACAGGCATCTGTATGTTTAACTGATTTAAGTGCTCCCTCCCTCCTGTGGGTACTGCTGCCCCCCTACAAGCTCCAGTAGAGACCTGGGAAGCCCTGAAAAGGCCAAAATTAGCAGTTGTGAAGTCCACAGTTGTAATTCTGTTTTGTGGAATTCTCTTAGGACCTTAAACTTCATACTCTCATGGTCACTGCAGCCAAAACTGCCCTTGATTTTCACATCTTTCACCACTTCTTTCTTGTTTGTGAGTAGCAGGTCCAACAAAGCATCACCTCTAGTCTGTTGATTGATCACTTGCTTCAAGAAATTGCCCAGAGTTGCCAGAAAACTGTATTGCTTATGCCTGGCTGTATTGCCCTTCTGTAAGATATGTCAGCATCTGTATCTACCTCTATACATGGACAGAAATTTCAGATTGGTTGAGTTCACTGCCAATAAACAAAACAAAGAAAGTCTTCCCTGGGCCTTAAAACAAATACGAGAAACTGTTTTTTCAAAGAACAATAGTACAATGGAGAAAAACTACCCTTATTCTGCTTTGTTCTCTTCTTCCTATGCCTTAACCCCACCTAGTTTGGTAGAATAGGTGTGGCTTAGAGACCAGGGCCAGTACCAGCCAATACCAGTTCTGAGCAAGAGTGCAAGTCCTTGAGGCTCACACTCATGGACCAGCTAGATCGAAGCTTGTTGGTAGGCGTTCTGCTTCTGGACAGAAACTGGCTTTGGGAAATAATCTGGTCTTTTAGAAAGAAGCACAAGTTTCTTTTCTTACTTTCATACATAAGGGGGGGATAACCAAGTTTCTGAGATCAAATATAGCCAGTTTTTCTTTTTTGAAGCTGGGAATCTGTCAGCCTGGAAAGTGTAAATCAGTTGACAATATTCCAGACATAGATATTCCTGAAAGTTTTGTAGGAAATAAGCATGTGTATGTGAACAGTGCACTTATAGATGAGAGGAATAACAGAACACTATTTGCATTTCATAAATAGCCTGGGAAGGTAGATGATGTTTCTTATTCTTTGTTCTAGCCAGGCAGCTTTTGGAAAGTGGCTGAAGTAATATCTGAAATTTTAAGTTGCGTGTGCATGTCTGTGTGTGTGTGTGTGTGTGCATTTTTGTGGTTGGTTGTACTCAAGCTCAGAATAGAAGATCTAAGGTTCCTACTGGCCTTTAAAAATCTTTGTCTGAACCAGCCTTTCTGACCATGTTCAAGAAAGAGACTTGTCTCCCTAGGCAAGGAGGACTGACTATGTTTACACCCCCAGGATGTGAATTTTCTTTATTCTTATTCATTGTGCAAGGTCACTTATGAATCTTTTGACTTTTAAAATGAAAGTACAAGGGCAAAATGACATCAATCGCTTCGAGAAGTCATTCACTAACTTGCAGCACTAGCCTGCTTTTTAGAGTTCTTTGGACCACACTTTTTTTCTCCAGTGCAAAGGCCATAGCCTGACCAGCAGAAGAAATACAAGTTTCTGTGAGACAGTTTTACTGAAAGCAGAGCCATTGCAGTATTGCAACAAACCTATGTGAAATAGTCACCAAGAACTGCTTTTGTCTGCACAGATGATCACACTTTTCTATGATTGCTTTGCTAAAGGCCAATTTAATTATCATTACAGTATGCACTGGTATTCTGTTAGCCCAAGTCTGAATGTCACGGTAGCAGTCAAAACTGCTGGTTGTTCTTCATAGTGGAGTAGCACTGGAAAATCTTATACAGGTAGGAGTTTGTCCAGGAGAAGACAACAATTTTAGCAATTGCCAGTTGTTAAAAAGCTAGATAAAAACCTATTCCTTCCCATCATTGTCCTCTAGAGTAGCTCGATTCAAGGAGCCTTTGTGGAGAAGGTGACGGGGTCCTCAGGGTCTGCTGTGTTTGCCTGGGACACTGTATTGGATATGAGTGAGAGCACAGTGAAAGAAAATATATTGAAAGAAATAATATTTTCATGTATAAAACTTTTAGCCTCAGACAACTACCTCAAAATCAGAGACTTGTGGGGCGTCTGGGCAATAAGGCCAAAAGGACAAGTCAGGGGAGGGATTTGGGGATCCCTGAAGAGGCTAAGAAGACAAGAGCTTCTGGGTTTAAATTATCCACAGATCATCTGCACAGACAGCAACACCTACTGCTGTTAAATGAAAGTAATGTAAATTTTTGTGTATGGAAAATAATTTTTTTGTGTATGGAAATACTGTCTTCATCCTAAGAAAACAGTTGTGGAAAAGGAATCCTTTTTTTTTTACAAAACTTGTATAAGTATACTTTTTGTTCTCATCTTCCAGGCCACCCTAGAAAAGTCTCTGTCTCAGAATGCTTAAAATGTTATTTTTTGCTTCTGAAAAGTGAAGTGGGATAAGGACAGAAGGGGAAGATGGACAGCTATACAGTAAGGCTGATTTGAGCTAGTCCTTAACTAAATTTTCCTGAGCTGAAAAACTACTCAGGGTACGGATAACTCTGAATACGGACAGAAATCTGAAGCAGTGCACCATTTAAATGTGTTCATTTATCTCTAATTAATACTTTAGACTTTTTCAGTCCCTCAACTCTTTTATTCCTATCATAGATTACTTTGTCATTTATATTTGTTTATAAGCTCGTGTTCTAAAATCATACATCCAACTGAACTGATGAAATCTACAGATTTCTGGCACTGGAACACTTCACAGCATCCCACATCCTTCAGGGGCAGGCCGTCACCACATCATGAAACCTCTTATATCATATCATAGTGGTTACTGTTATCATAGAATCATAGAATACCAGGTTGGAAGGGACTCCAAGGATCATATGGTCCAACCTTAATTCGTGCTAGTAAAAATAGGATCTGATTTTGTAATGTTCCTTAGCACAACAGTAACCTTGCATTGGATTAACAAGGAATATCACTGCAAACAATAACTAGTGCAGCCAAATATCATATATTGTGATCAGAGGGAGCAGCAGAAAAATGAGTCAATGGCATAGAAATATGTTTAAGGGCTAACCTTGTTGTATGAAAACAGATGCTCCATTAAAAGTTATCTGTAAAGGAAGGCTCTGCTGTTGATTTTTCAAAAATTAATATTATTTTCACTGTCATTTTAGTTTATGCCTAAATATACTAGAGTTTGTAACAATGAATAATTAATAATAACTTAAGCTTTTGAGGCACTCAAAGTTTCCATTAATAAGTTTATAAACTACTTAGATCATAGACATTTCAGCTTATTAGAATATGGGCCTTCTGTGTGCATTTTTCCTGTGCTCAAGACAAAGTTTAGCATTTATGGCTTATTTTCTGGTTTCCAAGAGATCCATCTGTTCCTTGCAACATTGGGTATTGTTACAGAAAATAGCACTCTTGCTATGCAGCTATTCTTAAAAAGAGGAATAATTGAAATAAACAGAAAATTTAAAAAGCAGAATGTGTTCTAATGCTTTGTAGCATTTTCTTAGTCTTTTTTAACCAAATACTCAGGCCTTCTGAGGGAAAATCTATATGGGAAAACATTATTAGCAAAAATGAAATATGACAGCAAAGAAAAAGTGATATAGATTGTCCCTTATAAAGCTAAGTTCTGCTGCAGGAGAGAGCATGTACATTAACCTGCTCAAAGATCATGGACCTTTGTGAAACTCAGAATCACAATTATCTTTACAGAGCTCTGTTGGGAAGGGAAGGGAAGGGAAGGGAAGGGAAGGGAAGGGAAGGGGGAAGGGAAGGGGGAAGGG
>JANZLQ010000079.1:12501060-12522169 GCA_026212715.1 Elanus axillaris | reverse complement strand
ACCTCCCTGGGCTGCAGGGGGACAACCTGCCTCACCGTGGTCTTCATCACCACGGGCTGCAGGGGAATCTCTGCTCCAGTGCCTGGAGCATCTCCTCCTCCTCCTTCTGCACTGACCTGGGGTCTGCGGAGTTGTTTCTCTTACATGTTCACACCCCTCTCTCCATCTGCTGTTTCTGTGCCCCCTGCAACTTTCCCCTCCTTAAATCTGTTCTCCCAGAGGCATTACCACCACTGTCACTGATGGGCTCAGCCTTGGCCAGTGGCATGTCCGTCTTGGAGCCGGCTGGCATTGGCTCTGTTGGACACAGGGGAAGCTTCCAGCAGCTTCTCACAGAAGCCAACCCACTAACCCCCTCCACTACCAAAACCTTGCCACAGAAACCAAATACAGGACTTTTGTCCAAAATGGTGAATTACACATGAAATTATTATACGGGTTGTGTCAGATTAATAGCTGTTCTGCCTCAGGATCACAATAGGAAAACAAGGCCTCCCTTGCATCCTCACATTTCAATTTGTTTACTCTTGCATGTGCCATTTTGCCATCTTTAGACCTTTCTGAAAGGCCTGTTCCCTTCCTTCCAGGACCTCTTGTACTCAGACTCCCAATTCCATTTCCTTACCTCATTTCACGTATGATGTCTGAAGTTATTTTCAAGAAACAGTCTCTAAAGGATTTTTTATTGGAAGAACAATAATCTATAATATAATATAGAATAAAAATGATTTGCTTGCAAGATTTTAGAGATTCAGAAATAAGGCTTAGATAATACCAGGCTGAAAACTTGATCCCATATAACTACAAGAATTAATCACTGTCAATAATTCAGACTTTACTACCAATATTATTACTGCTTAAGCTTTTTGCCTGTCAAATGGAAATATTTGAGTTGCTGCAAACTGAAGTATTTGTCTCACCAATTAATCTGCAAGTATAATAAAATTAACACCCTTCTAATATTCTTTTTTGTACATTTTAATGATTAACAAAATTTATGAGCGCAAAAGGTAGAAAACCTGAGACTTGGTTTCTTAAATCTTTTCTGTTGTTCAGCATTGAACTTTAAGAATTTTTCTTGGTGTAACAGTACATTTCAGCCATATGAATAAATGAAAGTTGTTGCTCTGCTTTAGCCAGTGTTTAGGTCTGAAGGCCTCCAGCTCTTGGCTCATCACATCTTCTTTTCAACATATGAATACCAATACTGGGTTATTTTTGGAAGATTCTTAATCTCTGAAAAGAAAGCAGCTGAGCATAGTTACAAATTACTGAGCCTACGGATGCAAGGAAGATTTCCTACACTAAGCAAAAGTGTTCTGGCAGTTTCAGTATGAGATCTGAGGTGGGCACCTGGCTTCAGCCAGCAAATAGTGAAAAAGCTGTAAACACAAAAAAAATATGATCTTTTCTTGCAGTAAGTCTTGTGCAGGGAAGTGGGGGATCTGTTAAGAAGTCAGTGAGGATATGTAAGCAGAAATCTGAGGAACCTGGTGTCTGTCTGATGCGAATGCATTGCACCACAACTCACGCACTGATGCCTTTTTGCTGATATTCCTCCTGTATGCTGCTCAGAGCCTTCTTGTGACAAGGTTGTGCTTCACAGAGGACGTCTGGGCTTTTGATATCACTGGACCATAAAGCAAAGGGGCGGCTTGATGAAGAGTGATTTTTCACCACTCCTACTGTTTTGAAAGTCCCCAAAGTTACCTAAGATCTTTGCATGCCTAAGGAGGAGCAAGTGAAATGGGGAAGCTGTAATTCCTAAGCTGTGTGTAGGTCCCAAATGAATCCAGAGTCAGTTCCCAGTCTGGGGGGACAGCTACTGGGCATGCCAGCAGTAAGCAGGAGAGCTGATGTGACCGAGGGGTGGCTGATGCCAACCTTGACAGTTCAGCTTCAGCCACAATCCCTGGCCCATGTGCTGGACAATGATAGGGGTTACAAAAAGCTATTGTAATCTCCTGCCTTGGGTCCAGCTCTGGATTTGGCAATTCCTTGGCTCTCCTAGATGGTGGAATGTGTAACCTGAGCTTGGTGGAGCATGTGGGGATGTTGATTGGCAGTTTGCACTGTCAGGTGTGTTGGCCATGACCTGCAGTGATGCTGGGGTCATGGGTAGAGGAGCTTTATCATGTGAGGTGATACAACTGAAGAAGCTTTTGTAAATCTCATGCCCAGGCCAGTGATCAAAAAATTTTATTTACTGCATTTGTTTTACTTGTTGAGATGCTTTTTTTTAGTTGTGGTAGTTTTTTTTGTTTTTTGTTTTTTGTTTATTTTTGGGGTGGTGCTGGTATTTCCCCCTTGGTAGTCTGTATTTCTGTTAAAGCACTTGCTTACACAGTCCTATTAGTACCCTTGGAGTCAGATGAAATGGAAGTGGAAAAAAGAAATCTTTGCCTTCCATGGGAAACCTAGTAGGCCATCATTAATTCATTCTAATGACTGGGAGATCAATTTCAGCATACTAATTTTTACCAGTCAACAAGCAAGGGGACAAACACAATTAAAAAATCAAGGATAATGTATCATTAAAGGTACTTGGTATAGTTGGCAAATGTAATTTGATTTAAATTATTTATGGTAGTACTGCATTTATTAGTAGACTCATAAATGCTTTGTAGTACAATTTGTAAAAATAAAGCAATACTTTAAATTTTAAAAAAATTGTACTATAAGTGATACTTCATATACATACAGTGATACATGTGTACCACTAACATGTATAACATTGCCTGTAGAATAGTCAGGTATGCTGTGTAGAGTTCAGTTTTCTGGTTTTTATCTTTTGTAATTTTCACACACCATTTCTGCTATAGTCTAGCATTATGATTGCTTTCCTTTGTTTCCCCTACCTCAAAAGTTGCAGTGAATCAGTAAAAGCCTTCTAAGGGCTCTTTGTGGGTGGAGTTAAGTCACTTTGGAGCACATTTTCCATCTGCTTTTGCTGTTACTAAGTCACTTAAGAGCCTTCAGCACCTTACCTTTTTCTATTAGGTGCAATAGCAACAGCAGCTAAGAAATCTGAATTAAGAATCTGTCAAATACAATGAATAATATAGATAATGAGGTGTGCACAAACACCAAATTTGCACATATATCAGATAATTGAACTGGGACATGCCAGGGTCTTGAAAAGAAGAACATGTAGGTATAAATAAATTAATATAACTTGGAAAAACAGGACTCCAATGACCAGTGAGAAATCATGTGCCAGTGCTAGTACACTAGGTAGTTTAATTCTGGGCAGAGTATTTGTTACGGAGATAAATGCTCTTTAGAGCACTGCTACACACCATGAAAACTCATAGTTCTTACTCTTTTTTAATGTTCTTGTTCCACTTAACCTGAGCCAGATATTTCTGTTTTCTTGGGTATAATTTGGGGTGTCCTACATTTTGTTCAGAACTGCTGTTTTAAAAGCATAGGAAACATCAATAACAGCATTTTTTTCCTTCCTCTTTTATATTTGAAACCAAACTCTAGCATTCTTTGAACATGAGAAGTGGAGATACAAAACTAATTCTAAAGGTTCTACTTCTTTATGAAACAAGCAGTAGGGTCTGGAGCAATGTAGATTTAAGCAACTAGCCATCAAAACACAGGCATAAGGTATTACAATAATTTATTATCTGGCAGCTGGGGGCTGGAGGGGCCTATTTGTGTGCTTATAGGACCTGAAAATGTTGTCATTACCAACAGGACACTATTTACTTTTTTCTGTAGGATTTTATGTAGGCAGTAATCCTGTCTGGTAAAGAGATAACAGGGGTGTTCTTAGAAATTAGGTGAATACAAATCTCTCGTACTAATCTAGGTGAGACTGACCAATAAGCAATTATGTTTTACATAAATGATGTAGCTGCTGCCTTTCAATGAGGTATCTTACCTTGGCAGATATTTTCACATCTAAAAGTGCTGCTGATTGAGATCTGTAAGACAAAATCTGCATGACTTGGAAATCAATAGGAAACATAGGGAGCACAGTGATTCCAAATATTGACTAGATAAAAATAGATCTTTGTTCAGCTACTCTTTAGACATCTAGGGAAATTAAACATATTTTCAAAATAATGAAAAACAGTAGTGCAAGACCGCACATTTAGCACTTAAAAATCCATGCTCTAATGCAAATGCATTACAGAAGAATTTTTTTTTTCCCTGAAGAAACAGAGAAGATGCTCAAGAGCGTTCTGATAAAAAGTCCTTATTGTGGAAAAATCAAAGCACAAGAATCTGGGGACAAAGGGTACTGTATAGTGTGATGGATTTATTAAAGAGGAAATCCAGACTAATCTGACTAATTTGTCTCCTTGATCTGTACTATCAAAATTTCACAGGCATTCTCTGCACCATACAGAACACTGAAATAACTCCCAACATGCTTTTGTAGTTGCCTCAGAAAAGAGGCACAGCCACTGTTATTGCTACTCAACACATGTAAACTCAGAAAGAGTAAAGAAAACAGCTAAATCAAACACTTAGCTGGAGAAGAGGCAAAGAAAGCAAAGAAAAAGAATCCAATTTTTTTATGTTTGTTTTGCTAAATGGTTTTTCTGTCAAGGATTGTGGAGACGAAACCCTTCCTTCCTCCCCTTGCCTTTTAAACTTGTTTGTCTCTATTCTATGAGGCTGGGAGCAGACAGTACTGTATGACTAGCTATACATTGCTGCTGAGACTTCTGCCAACACTAATTAACCTCCTCCTACAAATATCAACAAAGTAAAGGCTCAGCTTTGTCTGCATATGATTAAAAACAACAACAACAATAATACTACCCCCCCTCCCCGCCCTGCAACCTTTTCCAGTCGTCTTGCAGTCTGTAATTGTTTGGTTTCTTTCCCTTGAAAAAGATCCTCTGCCTGAGGAAATTGTCCCCTCCCTCTGTGCCCCCACAAATGCTTCAGCATTTGTTATAAACTCGAAATCCCAGCTGCAGATGTAGTTCAAAGAGCAGGAGCCCTACAACCCTCAGGCTTTCTGTGGCTGATGAACTTTTGGAACCTGCAAGGTGCTGTGTGCTCAAAACACTCCACCAAACCCCCAAAGGGCACACAGGATGCTCAACACCTCTCAGTTAGGACCCCAATTACTTCAATATCTCTTCTTTGGACCATCAGTGTACATTAGGGTAGGCACACTGAGAGGGCATGAATGACAGGCAAAATCTTTTACATGCAAAGGTTTTACTCTTCAGGTTTGTTGCAGTGCAAAATTTTAGGAGTTAATGTATGGAAGCAGTAGTCACACAGGAATATGGCGGGGATCAGGATTTGGACAATTTGGCTCAGAGTACCTTAGCCGAAGAAAGCTGCAACGTATTTTGGGCAAGGCATGTGGGCAGCCCATGGTGGGTACCACCCAGGGTCTGGAGGCAGTGCCGCTGGAAACCAAGGTCTACCTACACCAGCTGTGTACCAGGGCTGCTGGAAACCTCATGGGAAAGAGCTCCTTGCTAAATTGGGCCAACACAGAGCTTTTCTTCTGCACTGAGCTCCTATTTTATTAACCCCACTGTTCAGCCTCTGAAAGGGTTGACTCTTACTTTTTTGGGTGTCACTGAAAATGACCAAATAAGGGAGATGGGGTCTTGTGAAAGTGGTTCAGTGTTAAAGATAGAGAGTAAGACAGTCCTTTCCTTTAAAAATGACTAGTCATTTATATGCAGCTATCTTAAGGCATATCTTAATTATCTGTGGGAAAAATAAAATATGATCTTAGCTAAATGATCTAAATATTTTCAAAATAATTTCAGAGGCTGTTAGAGATATGTGCATAAAAAAATATATACCACACATACCTCTCTATTCTTAGATCTGTACCAAACCTTTACTTTTTTTGAGGTTTTGTGGTTTGTTTTTTTAACCCTCTGTATTTTTCACCCTCCAAGATATGCAGTTGTTTCTCAAGAAAGATGTTAAGGAACATAATTGGTGCAAACTGTCTCTGCAGGGCAGTCTTTCCAGAAAGTTTGTTTTAGTTACACACCCACATTTAACTTTCTCTTTATGCATGTTTTCCCTGAAATGTTTCTTTTAGTCACACCACATTCTCACCAGAATTTCTCTTTCCAGTAACTATGAAGTTATTAAGACTAATCCAAGTTATGGTTTCATCTGCCTTCCCCTTAAGTGTGGCTAGGTGGGGTTAACTCACAGAGTGTAAACAACAGCTGTTTATGGCTGCCACAGTGCCTGCTAAAATGTGCGTGTTTGTCTACCTTCAGAGTCATTTTTTCCTGCACTAATCACGCATTTCTCAGAAATCTATAGCTTGACAACTGTGCCTTAAGCCTTGTATGGTGCAGATTAACACTGTCTGGTTCATTATGACCTTGCAGTTGACACTGAAGGCAGCAGAAGCTGATTACTTTAAAGCGCAGAATCAGGCCTTATGTTTGCTGCAGCTTGAATGTAGCTTTTGTCTGCAGGTCAGCAGCAAATACAGATAAATATGGCAGGGCTTATATAAACACCATTGAAAAAAAATGTTAGCATATATAACATGCTTACATTATACAACTTCTCCCACCTGCGAGCCAGAGTCAGGCTTTGGCTGCGTAGAACACATTATAGGTTTTACCTAGCTCTATTTCAGTGAAACAATAACTTTATTTCTGGTTATAACTATGTGATTGAGGGTGTCATCAAAAAGACTGGCTGCATGCCCAATATTACATGTTTGCTTAAATACTTTGCTGAACTGGGAATGAATGTCCCTGAGACATTTGGTGGCTTCTGAATCCCAGAATAGCCCTAAATATATCTACTCAGTTATAAAGACATTTTTTTAATACTGTACAGTATGTAGCATTAGACTTGACATTTTTATATATGCATTATTGCTGAGATATGACTGCTGTGGGAGGTGTAATTTAGAATTTTCCAACCCTTGCACATTTAAAAATCTCTGTCACAGCATTACACTAATATGTTTACAGTCATATTTCCTTATTTTTTTTATCTGAGTTGTACTGTGTATCACTTTTATAGAGCTCTATAAAATGTATCTAATTAACCCTATCTGTGTTACCCAATTATTTGGGTTTCTGTGGTGAGGAAAGAATTTCACCCTGAAGGATCAGATGCCTAATTAAATTGTTTAAGTTTTATTAATGTTCTTAATTCATTCTCTTCTTAATAAAAGTAAGAAACCAACAATATTTTTTTCATAATAATACTTTTCAGCAAAACATTAAAGTAATTAATTTCATATCAGGATTTCTTTGAATGATTAACCAGGTACTTTCTGTCCTTTTACTCTGCATACAGAGTGGACTTGTTCAGATTTAAAAAAAAGAAAAAAGTCTGCATCCATCATGTCTTAGAATAACCTTCAGATATATGGCATACGGCATAAATAATTGATGCCATCAAGGCTTATGTCAAGGTACAACACAAACAGTTAAGGTAAATTTGACTTGAACTAACGTATGAACACGAAGACAAATGTTATTAAATAAAGGTGCATTTTTTCGTGTCTGCTGTTAGCATTGCCATTGACATTCTCATGAGAGAAATTGGATCAATACAATCAGGGCATGAAATGTTTAATAACAACTTAAAACATTTAAATTTTGCCACAGGCAGACTTCTCTCAAGCAGTAGCTTAACCACTAGATGAGAAGAGAAGGCTGACCACATGGCAGAAATGGTGGTGCTGACTGATAGCCCTAGTAGTACCAGGTCTTCTCTGAGATGCCAGCAGGTTTGGTCTGAGGGGCTCGTGGCTCACCAGCCTGCTTTGCTTGGTGCCCGCCTTGGCACATGCTTGAGAGACGTCCCAAACATCCAGGTAGCTCTGAGGCTTTGCAGTCTGTCTTTTCATGCATGTCCCTTCACCAGGGCTAAACTGGGAGGAGTCTGGGTGGATGGAGGAACAGGGGTGGAGAAGCTGGCAGAGAGGAGAAAACGCTCTGAGCAAAAGCTGCTGCAGAAAATCTCTGCTTGTTTGACCCGTGGTCTGAAGCTGCAACAGCACCTTTCTCTCTCACTGTCTCCTCCTATGATTTGTTTTCTTGAAGGCAAGGTGCCCGGGAGTAGCGAAGCCCTGGCCTCTTGTTACCCTTTTCACCTGTGATATATATTGATGGATTTCATGCATATTGATGCTTGCCCTTGCCTGCTGTCCTTTAATCCCTGCAACTGAAAGTTGTGATACTTCATTCAAGACATGTGGCCTGGGAGCAAGCACCTAGCTGTGACAACCATATAGTGAAAGGCAAGATACTGCCCTTTGTCATAGCAATACAGGGCACTAGGCTGAGTTAGCTGGGAAGGTAAAACCTGCCTTGTTCTCACTGAAGGAATCAGTGCAAGCCTCACAGTCTAGGTTTCAACACAGAGTGTTGAAATTCAAGTCATAAAAAATCAGACATAGAAATACATGTTACTGATTAGAAAAGCTGTGGTAAAGTCCGAATTATACTCACATCCAGCATAATAAATGAAAACCATTCAATTTTAATTCTGTCTCTTTTGTTTTCTCCTTTCTTCCCAAAGGGAACATTTCAGAACATTCATAAAATATGTACAGTTAAAGGAGAAGCTTATATTTTGGAGCACAACAGCCTGCTTGATAAATTAATGACAGACTTTTAGCTAGAAATTCAAATTCCATGAGTAACGTATTGTGATTTATTTTAAGTATAATAGATTGTATGTAAGGTGAAGTTTGTTGCATACAGCTGTTTCTATCATTTATTGCCCCAAACATGTCAATAATATATGTTGAAGATAACAACACAAATAAATTTCCAAGTTCAGCCTTCCTATACAGATCAGAAATTTTCAATAACTACATTCTCAAAAAGAACTATAGTTTATAAGAGGTTTTAGGAGAAGACTGTCTAGGATTTGAGTGAACTGTGTCTTCCAATTTAGGTTGTGGATAAAAAACATTTTACAGTTTTGCCTCTAGTCCCTTGCTGAATGCCACTAGGTATTGGTCACCAATAGCACTGATCACAGCTCTTTGATCTCAGAAATACAGTCTATTTTCCACCTAATTTATCATTCAATTATCAGGCCATATCCTGCCACTTTGGCTACAAGGTTCCTACCAGAACCCATGTGGCCTTACTAAAGCCAAGGTATACAATATCCCTTGTCCACAGCACCAGTCATCTTATCACAGAGAGCAATCAGCTTGGTCAGGCAGAATTTGTTCCCGATAGATCTATGCTGGCTGTTCCCAGTCAACTTCTTGTCTTTCATGTGCCTGCAGGAAGCTTGCTTCATTATGTATTGCTGAATTAATACCCTGCTGATGAGGTCCTCTTGGAAGACACAGTCAGAAGTTTGATGGAAGGTTATCCCCCAACTCATTTCCATGCATTTCAGCAGCTGGATCCCACTGTGCCTAAGTGGGGAAAATTCTGAACTGTCCTAAATAATAATTATCATTCAAATAAATTTATAATATACTAAATAATTCTCAGCCTTTATAGTACAGAACTCTTATATGAGGCTTTACAGCAGTGACATACCAAGGAAGTTAAGAAACATAATCTAGTAGTCCAATCTTTAATTTCTAAGGAAACAAGAGCTATAAGTTACCCAAATATCTCAGTAAGGGGTACATAGTCAAATGAGCAGATAAATTTCTGTATTCTGCAGCTATAAATCTAATCTAGTCTTGGGGTAGGATACATCTTACAGGTAATGCTAGAGAAGATGTCTAGATCATAGTTGGTAGAGTAGCTAGAAGACTCTCTCAAGTTGTGTAGCAAGAAGCACCCAGCAAAAAAGTGACAATAAAATATGCTGTATTGTGTATTAAGATAAAAATCAACACCTGGATCCAGTTCTATAGGATTTCTGAAATAGTCTGGGCAGGCAAATGATACTAATCTTGTGGCACTGAATGAACAATGCTGCTTGTGTGTGTTGGACTTGGCAGCAAGGTTGTAACAACATCCCTGAACAATGCATTAGCTTTATCAGCCTAAAGAAGAGATGTGAAATGTAGATTCATAACCTGGTCTAAAAGAATACATTTTCATGGAATGGAAGAATGGTTTAATAACAAAAAAACCCAAACAAACCACCAACAATAACAATAATTTCAATAATAACAATAATTTCAATAATAACAGCAACAACAACAACAACAACAGTAATAATAATAAAAAGGAGTATAACAAAAAGAGAGAGAAATAAACCCCAAGAAAAGACAAGTGATGCACAATGCAATTACCCACCACCTGCTAACTGATGCCGGATCCGCCCCTCCCAGCCAACTACCCCCCAGTTTATATACTGAGCATGACATTCTATGGTATGGAATATCCCTTTGGCTAGTTCAGGTCAGCTGTCTTGGCTATGCTGCCTCCCAGCTTATTGTACCCCTGCTTGCTGGCAGAACATGTGAAACAGAACAATCTAACTTAGAATAAGTGCTACTTAGCAACAATTAAACTGTCAGTGTGTTATCAACTTTATTCTCACACTAAATCCAAAACACAGCACTGTACCAGCTACTAGAAAAAAGAAAAAAAATTAACTCTATCCCAGCTGAAACCAGGACAGTTACTAAGTGACCAGTGGAGCTGGGCTGCCTATGTGCACTGAACATTTATAGCCAATATGCTTTATTGTGTTGTTCTTAAAAATAAGACTTGTTGCAGGACATAATATCAGTCAACTGTTGGGGTTTTTTTCACCTTTTGGGGGTGGCATCAAATGAATTTGAATGTGTGATGGAATACTTCTCACAGCTTTTTATATAAAAGGCTCTTTAGAAAGCCTCTTTGCAAGAGCAGGTAGGCAAAATATTTGAATAGCCTGATGACCTAAATGATATGTGGGGACAGCACTGCACAACTGACTTCATGAACAGGGCAGGCTGAAAAGCAGGAAAATGTTGCAATGCATATCAAGAATCATAGAATCACAAAATGATAAAAGCTTTTTATGATATAAAAAGACCTGAGGGGTTATCTAGTCCTACGCCCTGCTCAAAGCAAGGCTAATGAGAACAGGTTGCTCAGGACCATGTCCACTTGAGGCTGGAACATCTCTATGCATGGAGAACCCCACCTCTCTGAACCACATCCATTGTTTGTCCACAGTGATGATGAAAAAGTGTTCTTAATGTTAAACCAGAATTTTCTGTGTTCAGAATTGTGCTTGTTGCCTCCTGTCCCTCAACCTTCAACAAGGGTCAGTCATCAGTGAAGTCTCCCCTTCCCATTCTCTTCCCAAGGCTAAACCATCCCAGCAGCCTCTACCTCCCTCATACGTCCCATGCTCTAGTCCTGACCATCATGGGGACTCTCTGCTGGACTTGTTGCTATAGATCAGGGCCTGTCCTGCACTGGGAGCTCAAATCTGGACCCTGCACTCTCTGTGCAGTTTCAGTGGTGCCGAGAATTGAAGCCACGTATTTAGACCCGCCATGAAATGCATCTTTTGCATGCAATTTCCAGTCTTGCAGCCCTTAATCAAACAAATAAAGACTTGTGGAAATCTTCACCAGTCTGGTAAAGGACCTTGTGGCCCCTCTTTTACTTTTGGCAAAGCAGCTATGGGTACTGATTGACAGAATTTCTCTTGTTAAAACGCTGTCCTTTTATTTTTGTGCTACAGACTTGGAACCAGAAGTTTTGTCTATCCAGGTATGATAGGAAGGACATGCCCTTCAACAAAGAGCATTGTGTCATATCTCTATGAAGTAAGGTTTATTGGGGATTTTATAGCTGTGTTAGAGGTCCTCCTCTTAACCTGCCTCTGAGCCGAGTTATTCTAAATCACGGAGCTGCAATACAGCCTTGAGATCTGTCAGATGATGAACACACTTTGGTGGACTGACTTTTAGTGTTTATGAAACATAAATTCAGACTAAGATATGATGACTTCAGCACAAAATTCACAATCATAAGAAGTTGTTTCCTTATATGTAGATGAAAAGTATATATTTTAATAAGCTTGCTGGCACCTAGGTATGATTTTTTTCCCCTGCTGAGTAAAAAACTGGCTGATACAGATATTTTAGACTTATGTCCTGCAAGCAAAATAATGTGCCCCAACAAGAACAGGATTCTCAGTTATGATATTTGCCAAAATGAGTGGGCAATATTCATTTTCTGCAAGAGCTTTGAAATTAAATTAACAGAACATTGCATTTATGTCAGAGCATGTGTAGTTATATTACCCAACCCAGCATATAGTTCGTCAACTAATACACATTAGCAGAGCTATATTATATATTTTGTTTCCCAGGCTCCCAACTCAATGTGTGCAGTCACTGAACCTCCCTTTGTTGCTCACTTATTGAATCTGCTCCACTCAGCAGCTAGTAGAGGTGGTGCTGGGAGGAAGCCTAAACTTGTTTATGTCTCTTTCTGTAAAAAGTAATGACAAAATAAATAAATCTAAGAAATGTCTACTTTGCTAATAAAAAAAAAAAATCACCGAAACTTAGATCCCTAAGGACTATTAAAACTAACATTTTTTTCAATGATATCATATGTTCACTCAGACTGAGTCCATTGTTTAAAACTGAGGGCATGAAGGTGTTAGACAAAAGGCTTTCTAATTCCACGCAACTGTCAAGCTTCTCTAATACTAATAATCTAAAATGATGCCACAGTTTTTTATTGTCTACTCATATGTTCTGCATGTGTATATGGGCAGTCTGTTACCAGTATATACATGAATTAGACAAACCTATTTTTCTGTTTGTTCTTATGTGTGCTTTGGATAAATTACAGAAGACCAGAACATGCCCAGAATACTGCTCCCACTGACCTTAGCAGGCCTAATTTCTTTAGCTGCTTGTAAACTGATACCAGGCTTCCAGTAAAGAAGTGATAAATCAGGATAAATTGGAACTTGGAGGGACCATCCTACTTTTTCTGGTCTTCAAACAAGAAAAGTAGAAACTGTGGAGGTATTCCATACTTACTAGCTTTAGCAGTGTGTGCAATTTGACATTTATGGGTGTTACCTGATTGCCTGTTTTTTCACCGGTTACTCTTAGACTCACTGCATGCACTGTGCCTTCCCAGAGTATGGCAAATCTGATCACCTATTAGATACTTTAATGGAAAGCTTCATATTCTTTCAATCTTAGAGTTTGTAAGCTCAGACCTGTTTGAATGGAGGTTTGTTTGTACTTGGAGAGGTAACTACATAGAAGGTAGACACTTGTGGAGTGATGTTATCTGTCAATGTGCTAAAAAGGAAATAATTGACTTGCTATATTTAATTAATTCTTAGTACTGGCTACTGTTCAGTGTTCAGTGTCCCTGCTGCTTAAAATGTCACCAAAAAAATAACCCACCCTTTACTGATTGATTAGCTCCCACAGAGTATCTCAGAAATGTGTGTCAAGACAGGACACAGGTATGCTGGCATGGACACTCCAACCACGGAGGTGTAGTGTTGCCCAGCCCTGGAGCCATTTCAGGGTGGTGGGGTTAGGGTGAGGCAGGCTTTTGGCACTTCAGATCAATGTGCAAACACTTTAATGTTGTTCCAGTGACACTCCCCAAAACACAGTGCTCAAAAAGGGCCAAAGACATTAGGATACTTAGGGCTATATCTGATGTATGCCTTTTTATCTGTGAATGGCACAGTTTTATATCTTTTTTTTAACATTAATTTCTTTTAAGAGGTAGCCTTTTTGTTATATCACTTACTTTTCCCATATGGTGTTGAATATAGCTTTTCTTATTTACTGTGCCCTCTTTTTCTGTCTGTTTATCTGTCTGTTTCTGGAGTGTAGATACACTATAATGTCTCTAGTGTTCTATATCTGCCTGATGTAAGGGGAGTCATGTTTTAGAACTTAATGGATTTTTAAAGCTAAAATGTAATCTTGTTAACCAGATCATATATTTTTTCCCTATAATTTAAACAAGGAGATGCAGAATGTGTATAATGTATGGTATAATTTACCAGCAGGTACTTCAGACTTTTTTGCTAACTTGCTGTATATCCTTCACATATAAAATGCAGGAAGATTTGAAAGGTATTTTGTCTTCTATTATTTTCCTCATCCACCTTTTCGGTTTAAAGTGAAAAAAGTATTATTCTAACTGATGAAGTGTAAGTCTTACCAAACATAAAGAACTGAGTTGGAATAAGGAATTCCTGCTGCTTGATTATACAAAATGCAATACAATTAGGTTTGGTTTCTTCCTGGTTTAATTTAGTTTATCCCCTTAGGAGAGATCCATTCACCATATTTAATTTAGCTGTAATACACTGTAGTAAATATTTTCCAAAAAGGCAAGCTTAATGAGTTGAAGACATGCATCACAAGCTTGCTATTTTCCACCTTACCTTTTCAAAAGCTTTTTTGTTATGGTTCCATTAAAAATTTAAGGTGAAAATCAGATCTCCAGAAATATTCTTGGTTTTGCATCCCTAGTGAACAGTTTTCTTATTTGTTGAGGCACAATCCTAACCTGACTGGAATCATAGGATCTTCTCCCCAGAGCTGCCCCAGGCCCCACCGACATGGCTGCCAGGGCTCTACAGGGCTGCGCAGGGCTCCTGCCCCAAGCGCATCGGGGTCCTGTTGGATCCCCTCTCTCCCTGCCCTGGTCCCTCTGGCTGGCAGTCCTGCCCTTCTCCACATTGGCTGCAGCTCTCAGAGCAACCTCCAGCTATTTCTCCAAGCCTGAGGGAGTAGGGTTAGGTATAGGCTGTGGGGAGATGCTCCTGCTGCTCCATCTGCCCAGAATAGGCAAGGAATAGAGGAAAAGTTTACACTGTCTTCAGTACCTCCATGCAGGAAAACTGTACTGAAAGTCCTACTCCTGATTTCTTCATCTGTGTGACATAATGCTTGTGTGTCATCACAAGCATTCAGAAACTCCAAATATAAGACTCAAAAGCTGTTAAGATTTTAAGAAAGGATTTTTTTATCTGCCTATTAGATTTTGATAAATATGGCTTATATTTTGAATTCTTTTCTATATTAAAAGGGAATTATATAATACAATTTCTTTAGAAAGATTCTTACAAAATCATTAAATATTCCAGGATTTCAAGGGCGATAAATGACCTGTAATCACTGTCTCAGGCATCACTCCCAGTGACATTAACAACAGATTTACAACTAATTTATATGCAGACAATATTTTTTCTCCACTTTGATTCCAGTCTCCATTCTGGCAAAACTGCTGCTGGAGAAACTGAGGGGAATTTTTCTGGGAATGACATGATTGACATGACACTTCCATCATGTGCTGAGAGATGTAATTTGGCTCAACAAGCATGGAGTAGGTAGAAATACAGACCTCATATATTCCCTGTCAGGTGGATACTATTCACACTCTGAAAATGAAGGTGCAAGAAAGGAACAAAATATGAAAACTGATTTTTATGCACCTATAAGGTTGCATTCTTTAATAACATAAATCAGAATGCAAAAGCTTAGGAGACCAAGGAAAAGAAAAGCTTCAGAGGTGTGCAAATTTTATTCCTGGAAGCTGAAGAAAATGATACAGTTTATACCTGCCTAAAGATCTGACCCTTTTTTGCTGCTGCAATGTTAAATGAACAGCTCTGCATACACACAGGACTTTCTAATCCTGATTTGCTTTATAAATATGTAGATTAATAATAGCTTGAAGAATTACAGCAATGTCAATATCATCCTGAATAAAGGTGTAATAGTGTGCTCTGCTAGACACTGTTTTCTGAAAGCTCAAAGCTCTGATATTTCTTGACGTCTTTTTAAACTGCAGAACCTTTAAGTCACAAGGCTGTAGTTATTTTTACATTTTATAACCTTGTATGAGGCTAATGACACAAATGCCTTTGTCAAGGGTAGACACCAGCATTAGTGTATTGGGACCAATGACTCAGTTAGTGCCTTGCTTGAGATGAAGTGTAGCAACGTGCTACACTTTTCATCACAGATCAGCAGGAGAGGCAGCACATTATACAAACATTAGCACTCAAGCAAAGCTTTAGGCAAGGCCCATATGGGCACAAAAGCAGGGGAGAAGAGCTGTTGCAAGCCAGGGGGGCTGTGTTCATGGCAGAGGTGTGCAAAGGCTCCATGACACTGTTCATACACCTCTCAAGTGTGCAGCAACTGCACCAGGGGTGAAGGCGTGCAGGGACAGCATCACTTTGACAAATTACCAACCAGGGCAGTTTATCCATCATCACTAATGAAGCATGCTGCAGAGCTGCTTGTGAGAGGCTGAATAACACGGACGAGCCCTGCAGAGGACACAGGTGTGTATGAGCTGCCACCAGCTCAGATCTATTGATCTGAGACTTCTAGGGTCGGGGTCTTGGGAAAATAAAAGTGGCATAAGCCTGAGGCTTGCTAGGGACTGTGCTAATTCCTTCAGCTTCTCTAGGCTTTTGTGTAGCCTTAGTGTGGCTGGCAAGATAAAGTTTGCCATATGATAATCAGGTTGAATTGAAAGCCAGCCTTTTTGCAGCACACCTCGGTCATGACAGTCCTGAAGGTCATGGGACAATGCAGAAGCTGGGTGGTCTGCTGGAGAAGGTCTAAACCACAGTAGTAAGTAGGCTCAGGGTTGGTATCCCTGTTTACTTGTCAAATTTGCCTGCTAGATTTAATCTGACCTAACTGGGATTTACTCAAATGCCTATGTATGTGAACTGCAATGTGCTTTCCCAGATGCTAGGACCAAGGAGTGAAAACCATCAAGTATTTGGTGTTTGGGATTATATTTTCCTGAACTTAAGCATCCTTTCTTGAATTGACTCAAAACTAAGTCCACCCATTAGCTGAAAATACTGGGAGAATGAACAAACTTACACACAATATTCTCTTTTGTGATGTTTCTCAGAGAAATATTTGGGGAGAGTCAAAGATACTTACACTCTCCTATTTTTCATCTTATTCTTCTAAGACAGTTGGGAACAGTGGTAGCTAATAGGGTAAAAGAGGAATGGACTTCTTAGCTCAGGAGGTAAACCCTAGTATATGGGAGAAATTTTATAGCAGTTTATCTTCAATTTTGTAAAAAAGTACATTGATTAAAAGTAGTGCAAATCCTTGCAGTGATTCTTCCTTTAACATGTTGGGGAAAGGTTGTGTTTTGTTTTTGTTTGTTTGTTTGTTTGTTTGATTCATTTAGCTAAAATCAGTAAATCTGGTCTTTTTATCACAGATTTAAGCAAATATGAAATTATTTTTTAAAACTGTAAAGTTGCCACAGTTTGAATCCTGAGAATAAGGGAATTTATAGCCATCTAAAACTGATTTATATCTGTATAGTTTATTATCCTTCCTGTACAAGAGTAGCCATGGCAGATAAAGCACCTCTGTAGTGGTATAAAGTGTCCACACTAAGGCAATCTCTTTCTAAAAACACCGATTTCATTAAAGCTGGTCAGATTTCTATAACAGACAAAGTCTGAATAATTTATTCAATTTGCAAAAAGTTATATTTAAAGCAGAAGTGAAACATCCAATGGAAACTTTACAGTGTTATAAATGGAAACTTTACAGTGTTATAAACAAGGTTATATCTACACTGCAGTGTCTGGGTGGTACTGCAGATAGAGCTGAGCTGGCAAAATTATGGTCAGTGCAAGCTAATTTATCTTCCACTTGGTGTTGGTGCCTCAGCTGCTGTTGGTAGAAAGGTATCACTACTCAGGATTGGTGCTGTGGGTCTACACTACACCACAGGTTCTTTTTGAAGTTAGGCTAGTGCATTTTTCTCAAGGGGATTTCCCCAAATCCATCACTAGTTTGGAAGTCAAAAGTAAAATACTCTTTACCTGCATGATGGAAAGGCAGTTTGTATTTTTGGCTTGGAACATTTATCTTTTTTTTTTAAAAAAAAAAAAAAGCCAAATTCCCATTAACAAGCATATGTTATAAGTAAATTGCCTGAGGAAGGATGTTCTAGAGCATTTTTCCCATACAAGCAGTCAGTAAAAAAAATCCAAAACCCAAACTAAAAAAATGAACTTGAAAAAAATGCCTAGAATAGCAAAACCCTAGTCTTCTAGCTAGGCTAGGAATCTCTTTGTCAGTCCTGGAATGAAAGAGAGTTATTTGTGACCTGCTCTGGAGAATCACATCTGGAATATAGAAACAGATAATTTCAAACCAAAGAACTCTTCACGACATGCAAAAGTAAAGCATATTCTCCTTGCACCCCTGACTGTATTCAGCAATAGTTAGCACTATTGGCATAAGCAAGAAATGCTACATGTTTGTGGTAAAAAGAAAATATTTATGTTGATGCTTCTCATTTACTGCAGCATCAGTACAGTTTAAGCAATTTGAATTTAGATGTTGCACTTCAGGTCTTATCTCGTCCTAAGGGCAGAAGGGAGATGTTTGTCATGGGAGATACTGTATTCTAAATAACTACACCACAAAAAAGGAAGGAAACAGAAGTTTGGAAAGATTGGGAAGAAGAGATTGTTCAAGAATCACACAGTAAATCATGGCAGAGCTAGGATAAAAGCTAGATTTCTTGGTTCTGACTCAGTAATCCCAGCTATTGAGTATGCTGTTTCTCAGTGCGTAACACGAACATGCAGTACTTTGTAAAGAAACATGCACTAGACATGTTGGTGTTACTGACTTTTTTATTCACAATAACTAAGTCCAAGGAGCATTTAAATCTGCACAACAGGACTTTTGAAAGGAATCCCCAGTATGAATTTTGACAAGGTAGTTAGGTTTTCAGGTCTGTGAGCACAGAAAACCCACTGAAAAATATCCCTGTCACTAAATAGGGTTGTGCTTTCTGACAGGAATTTCACAATAAATACTCTCCCTGCAGATTTTATCTGCAGATGAAAAAGCTGCAACAAGGGAATTTGGAAATGTTTCCTGTACTATGCAGTTTTAAACATCGATAAACAAAAAAAAGCAATAATATGCTTTTCATAACTGCTGCTGAACATGCTGATGCCTAGTGCCAGGGGCTGCAGTGATGACAGATTTAGAGATTAGAAAATGAAACACAGAATATTTTATACAGAGCAGGGGGACTGCCTTTGCTTAGCAGGGAAGAGGCGGGGTCCCTCAGTATCACACAAGAGTCGACTAGGTTTACATTTGCCTATTCAGGGACTGCAAGAATCTCAATGTGCTCATGACACCTGGCAATTCACAGCCTTGTTGTCTTTAAGGAGCTCAGACTCAGCCTTAGGACAACCTGCCCACATTATCTGCCCACCCGTGTGGCACACAGTGTCTGTCTTTCCAAGAAAACCTTTATACTCACATGTCTGCCTTGCACTGTCCACAGGACAGCTCCTGGACAGATGTGCAGGAGACCACCATGCAGCTGTGCTGTGTGAGAGCAAGCTACTCCATGCACACTTTCAGGTGTATCCTGATAAGCAGGATGTCCCCAAGAATTCCCTTATGGGGTAAGAGCCAGGTTGCCCTGGATCTCCTTCCCAGGTGTTCCTGCTGTTATGTATCAGGAACCAAATTCAGCTCTAGCACCATGGCTGTTCCAGCACAGTGGTGCCTATGGAGGCACAGAGGAGGAAAATGATCGAGTGCATTTGAGATTCTGGCCTCTTTATTTAAGAGCCTATGTGGAAGCTAAGCCCCTCTGAAAATAAGTTCCCTGAGCAGATGGAGACTTATCTCAACACAACCTTTTGAGGTGCATCTATTAGGGTAAGAAGTTAAGCACATGGGAAAATACACCTTGCTGTGGTCTGTTGCAGTCTTTTTGTAAAGGCAACATACTCGTCTCTCAGCTTCACAGAAGAGTCAGAGATAAAGACAACCAGAGCAAACAATATTAAAATCATCCTTAACTATTCCTTTCTGTGATCAAGATTTCCAGAATGGCTAGTAATTTGGAGTATCTCTGCAGCTTATGAGATACCTGATCTGAAAACCATAAAAGTGGCCTGGCTTTCAGAAAGAAAGAAAAATTACTCAGGACTTTCTGTTGTCCAGTCACAGATTTTTCTGAATGTTTTTGGTAGAGGAGACTTATACAGAACACCTCTTTTGAGAAAGAGGTCTTGGTGCTAGTGGCTCTCATCTTGGTTGAAATAATACAAGATGAGCCTTTCAGTATATCCTAGCCAAATTACAGCTGTCTAGTCATTTCAATTAATATACTAACTGCACTTGTACACATATTCCTAATTTGCCTTTTAATTTTAATGACTAAAGAAGAAGTTTGTACCATCTGGAAACTCTCACTTTATTTTTCCCCATGTTTTCTGAGGTAGTATATATAATTACTTGGCAAATGGTCTGCCTAATGCCACTGCATCTTGTCAGTAATTTGTATGCAAAAGATGAACTCTTGTGTGAGTGATAGTTCCTTTGAGGCAGGAGAGAGAGCAAAGGAAACAGTCATAGCTGAACAAAATGTAAGTGTCTTGTAAATATGTTGCTGAAGCACTTGTTCTAAACGGTGTGTCCACAGAGACTTATATTAATGATCCAAAATACCAGAGCAGTGTGAAAAATGACTAAAATGCTGCCACTGTTGTGTAGCTTGCATTATAGCCCATGACGGTTGTCAAACAGGAAGGCAGGGTGCCAAGCAGGAGCAAAAGGCTGCTGCTGGAGGAGGAGGAACTGGCAAGAGAGGTGTATCAGAGCTGGGGAAGCACTGGGCTTGCAGATTGGAGTAGAAGGTGGGCTGGTGGTGGAGACGGGCATGCAGAACTCCAGGACAAATTCATGTGAGCTCATATGTAACTGCCATCTCCATTTCCTGACTTTTTCTAGTACCCATTTTGGGGAAAATTATAGTCTATATGCAACTTGTTTTCCTCACAGTCTTAGCCAGACACAGTGTTTTCTTCCCTTAACATTACTTCCACTCATTACATATGTTGCTTAAATAAAAAGAAGGAAAGAGTTTTCCTTTTACTATTGCTACATAGCAGATTTTTGAAAAAAAATTTAGCAGGGGGGATAGGGCAGGTTTTTAAAAATATAATCACTGTACCTGTTACTCTGACTTTTCAACTCAATCATTATTAGTTTTAATTTACAAATCTATGACAAAAATCATTCAGCTTGACTTGACATACTTTTCTCCTTGCAGCACTCTTGCCACTGCTCATCCCTTGCAAGTAGTTCCAGTTGTAAAGATAGTTTGCTTTTGATGGAGTATTGGGTTTCTGTGGCAAGGTTTTGGTAGCGGGGGGGGGG
>JANZLQ010000079.1:12480820-12492234 GCA_026212715.1 Elanus axillaris | reverse complement strand
GGGGGGGATTTGTTTATTGTTGTTTGGTTTGTTGGTTTTTTTTCCCCCTTGTTTTTTTCTTCCTTTTTTTATTTCTTATAAAATACTATGTTTAAGAATAGAATCAATAATTAGTATTTAGTGATTAAAGAAGTATGAATAAAGTATGACTGATGGCTAATTGGCTCCCTAATTTCTACACTGCTTCTATAATGATTCTAAAATTAAAACAAAAGTCCAAATGCATTTAATACATTTAATGCTTAACAGGGTGCTATGAGGCACTAGTCCAAAGAGCAGTCAAAGAACTCTGCAGGTGTACAGAAGCCTTTCATAGTAAGCTGTAAAAGTGGTTCATTTGTGGCACTTTCAAGAAGGTAGCAGATAACATGTGTGTCCCATTATTTAGCAGAATGAATTGCCTCTTGAATCCACTCCCTTTGCTGTTTGTCAGCCAGTCCCACTGCAAATGGTCTGTGCCTTCAAGCTCTTTTCCCTTTAAATGGTGCATCACATTATGCATTCCTTGCCCATAGCTTTTCCCCCTTAAATCAGCCCCTGGCATTTGACACTTGCAAACTAAAAATAAAATGAGCTGAGTCCCTAGTTAATGTCTATTTATTAAAGATGATCTTTCATGTATAGAATTACCAGGACATTTGGCCTGATTTACTATACTAACATTTCCAATTTGGCCCTGGGTAGGGAGCTGTGCTAGTAATGCTGCACCCTATGGTGAAATAGTGCCTAATCAGTATTTATGAATAGGGTTTTCGAAGTCACTAAAGAGCAGAGCTTTCACAATGGACTGGGGAAGAGGTTTTACCTTCTTAAAACACAAATATTGCTGAGCTTTGGGAATCTATATGGCATATTAGGGTTGAAAAGCTTTCATTTTTAAATTGCAGTTAAAAATGTGTAATGTAATACTGTCAGTAATTTAAATGGAGTGTACCTCTTTCAGCCATTAATGCTATTTGTTAAACTTTGTAATTACTATGCAAATGAACTGCTGCACTTAAAAAATGGCAATACAGTGAATACAACAGAGAACAGCTTGAAATTCTAACAAATGTGAAAATAAACCACCTTTTTTTTTCTTTTTTTTTAATTTATTTTTAATTCAATTTGTTTGGGGAAGATTGCATTTTTGGGAAGGTAAAATAATTTTTTTCGTTGAAAGGAGACCTGTAGGGCTAACACTATACAATAACAGGGTGCTGATTCCATAACATATGTAGTTTTCCTAAATCTGGGATCATTTCTTTAGAATGTCCAGGTTCTAATATTGTTGTTTTTTTTCAGAAATCTGGCCTCAAGGCATAAGTCCAAGCTATGCAGGGGAACTTGATGCATAGATTCTTGTGTTACTGGTGACCCATCTAGCCCCATAAATTGGAGTCATTTAGACATTACAAGGGCCATGTTGGATCCTGTTACTTTCTCTTCTCTTGATGTGGAGACCAGATTGCTGCTACCTTTTCTTTTTTTAAAATGCAGCTATCTTATATATACTTAAACGTTATAATCCTGTTTTCCCTTCATCTGGTTATCTAAGCAAGTAAATTTTTAAGTCTTCCTCAATTTCCTATCTTCTATGCTTACACACTTCCCTTCCTGAGGAATTTCTCCAGTGATTCTGTGCCCAAAATTTGATGTACCAATTGAAGTCTTGTAAATATATTTCCCAATAGCTGAGGAAACTGTAAGAGTATGTTATTTCCATTACAAGCTATAGTCCATTTTATGTGGTCCACGTTGATTATTGCTTTTTTCATGATATCAAATCATTTTTAGTTGCTATTACATTTTTGATGCAGGACAACTTTTAAATTCTTTCCTGTGAACTTGTTACCTAGAGGCTTGTTCTCCCATCTCTATTTGTGTAGCAGGTTATTCTTGTTTAAGTGTGGAAACCTGTGTTTATCCTACTTTAAAATGCATCCTGTGGTTTGGTTGGTTTTTTTTTAATTAGTATTTTAAAGGTTATTCTGTTGAGCATGCTTAAGAAAATCTTTGGAAATTTTTGAGAGGAACACTTGCATTTAAGCACAAAATCAGAAGGTATGCAGCTGATCCGCAAGGTCTGCATCAAATCTTTGTCTACTACCCATGGTGCTGATGACTTCCATGTTTCCCTGCTGCATGAGCTGAAATTATTTCTTTCTGAATTTTCTTCAATATCTGATTATGCAAAGCTTGTACAGCTGAGCGTAAGCCATTGTAGAAGACTTGTGGGAAGTGAAAACAATCTGGTTGAGCTAAAAGCATAAACCTGGAGAATGTGCACCATAATGAAAACTTGAGAAATGCGTATGCTAATCCTTATTCTGATACATAGCAAGAAACATTTTGGTAGAATACAAAATTCAGCATTGGTGAGCTAGGGAAATAGCCCCACACATTTGCCACAAGTAATTGTCAAGGGCAATATAAAACTTCCTATGACTAAGTAGCTTTTACAGTAAGCTTGACTTTTGAATGTATGGCTTAACATATAGAGTATACTTTTTAATTATGGAAAAATATTTTTTTTCTAGTACTCAAAATAATTGAAAAGATCAGTGGTCTACCTAAGGCAACCAGCATCATTGTATGCTCTGTTCAGATCCATGTCAAATGTTGACCTGGAAAAAAAGTCTGCTGGGACATTTAACTGTGTTTGACTTCAAAGCATTTACTCATTGCTCTGAAGCTTTAGTATATCTTGGGGAATCTTAAGAAATAAATTATCTTATCCTTGGTAACATATACCTCTACTAACAGCAGCTGTGTGTTAGTAGAGACTGCAATTGTCAGTTGTTAAAAAAACATTGACTAAGAATTTAGGAATGAGTCTATGCAGTCTGAATTATGAATAATTAGTTTCAGGTTACCTAATTCTGTTAGACTCCTTTGCAAATGAGAATAGCACTCTCTGCTCCAAATAAGCTGGGAAACTAGTGTATTTGTTCGGTGTAAAGCACAGCCAAAAGGGCTTATCTTGCCCTGAATCTGTCAGCACAGCTTTCTGTTAGTAATGGAAATGGTATGAATGGGTCAAGGTACCATATGGTATATGTGCATGCAAAATGTCTGTGCAGCTGAGCATAGAAGTTAATATCCTTGAGTTATTCCTTCTCCTGCATATATGAATATGTATGAATCCATTTCGAACCACATCTTTTTGCAACAAATCTTCCAAACTAGTCGGGAATGTAGTTGCCTGATGTCAAAAACTCTGCTAGATTCCTCTTCAGGCTAATGGTGTTCAATAAGAGTAAAAAGCAATGATTTCTGGATCTTTCAAAACCATTATAAATAAATTAGACCAGGAGGAGTTTTCAAATATGGCCACTAAAGATAATTCCCATGTTAGGAATTCTTCCTTTCCTGGCTAGGAAATAGCAAGATATTGAAAACTGGACAGAGTGAGCAGAGGATAAGGCCAAAATGTCAGAGGAAAAGCCACAGGAGATTTTATTATTAGATCAAAGAGCTGTTAACAAGGATGAAGGATGGTCTTAAACCCCTTTTTTTTCCTATTTCAGTTTGAATGATGGTCTAGCTGGTTTCAGTTTTCCAATGCAAAGCTATCAGCAGAGGCTGGGGAACTGTAAAAAGAGAAGCACTCACAGAATTACAATATGTTAATACTGCTCACTTGCATAACATGACCTGTGACTGCAGATGAAAAGCAAATAAGTAAAGACCAGCTATGTTAAATGTAGGGAACATTTTTTTTCTTCTTTTTATTTTCTTTTCCTTCCTGTAAGGTGATCTGAGTATTTTATTTTAACACTGTAATACACTTACTTCCAGGATTATTCATCATCTTAATGTATGCACTAGACTGTGGAAATTAATAGCAAGACAACACTATGACTGAGTTAAAAAAAACCCAGACTAATCCAGTATTCTCTGTCATCACATCAGTGATCTATTCATGGAACAGCTACTACAACAGTTTGTCTTCTGTAATTGTTTTCAGAGTGACTTGGTACACCTCTTAGAAAAAAAAGACTGGGGAATCATCTTTTACAAAATGCCATGCACATGTTGTTTAGCAGTCTAGTGTGGACCGATTAAGCCATCAGAAACTGGAATGAGACCACATGGACTCATTTCTCTATGGTTTTGTGCTGCTGGTTCATGAAATTTATGACTCCTACATGAGCTTAATTCAGTTCATGGTGAGAAATTGTTATCCAGCAACCAAGGAACACATCCATTATAACATACAGTCCATTATACTGTTTAATCCCCTCAGCTCATTATTATGTTAAGCAATCATACAAATCATGTGTTTTATTCAAATGCTTTTCCTGTAGAAGCAAGTAACACAGTAAAGGTCACAGTTAGGAAATTCAGTGTGTACGTGGGTGTGACACAGTTTATATAATACAGTGGTTGCTGTTGTAACATTTTGATGATTATTTTTTTTGTCAGGTGATTTCCAATCAACAATAAATTGCATGGGCTTAAGCAAAAGAATTCTGTAAATAAAATTATTGTTGAACTCTTTGGTAAAAACCCTTTGTAATAATGACAGCAATAATAATAATTAAATAATAATAATTTTAATTTTTTTTGTCTTCATGAATTAAAAAGAATTTTAACATAAAATAGAAAAATCATATAAAGACATAAGAAAAATGTTCTCTTCCAAAGAGATCCACAGGCTGCGAAGGGAGTAACAGAGAATTGGGACAAATTTCCTCACTTCTGCTGCACTGATTTTGAAGATATTATTTGTCATTTGCTCAAAAGTTTTTTTTTACTTGCATCTAGAACAGATATGGAGGAATGTGTTCTCCTTCAGCCTCTATCTCTCTCTCATACACACAAATACATACATATACATATAAGTAAAGCAAATCTCCATCTTCTTATTTCTCCACTTTATTTAAAAATGCTATCAGTGGTTTGAAACATAATTTTATGAACTTGGTGTTATTCAAGCTCTGGTACTTGGACTGCTTTTGCAAGTTTCTTTAAAAATGACAGGGGCATTTTGCTCCTGCAGGGCAGTTTGACAAATAAGAAGGGTAATCTTTATTATCACAATGCTGTTACCAGAATTATGTAGAGAAGGTGTGAATGTATGTGCACACACTAACATCTATTTCTATGTTCCTCATTGCCATGGTATCCATGTGCTTTACAGCATTCAACAGACTTCACAAAAGCTTGTCGAAGCAAGAGAATGCTTTTATTTCCATTTCACAGGTAGAGGCTAAAGTGAGGATTAGTAGTTTGCCAATCTGTCAAAGTGGGGTGGCTCAAAGCAGGGAACTGGGTCTGACCTCCCAAGGGCTAAGCCAGTTGCTCTAACCTGCAGAGTCATGTTGTTGCTTTAGCACTGTGGGACTCTTGCCTGATTAATTTGTCAGCTGAGCAAGTTTTTGGAGCAGGATTCATCTTATTGTTGTAAGAGAAAAGACATTTTGTATCTGGGGTCCTAATTTTAATTTGTGGAATGTGTTTGACTAAGATGATAAACAGTTGGTCAGGAAATTCTGCCATATTGAAAAAAGTAGCAGAGGGACTAGTTCTTGTTTTTAAGACAGCAGCAGTCTGAAACTCAAAAATGTTTTATTTCTGCCACTGCCTAACTAAGTGGGGCTGAGCAAGTCTTTTCACTTTCCACTACATCAGTTTCAATATCTACAACTTGTCATGCATTTTCACCTCCTTTGTGAAGCTGATTGTGATCTACCTGTGGAAGAGCTAGACCCTACTGTCCAGAGCAGAGGTATCTTTATATAAATGTGAATTGTATGCAAAGTATTTGGATTCCTTAATTGTAATTTTTACAGTCAATTTCATTAGCATTTAAATTCAATTCAGTGTCTGTTTCCTCATGTCACAACCTTGGCCCTTGTGTTAACTGACATGTACATAGCAAGTGATGACTTCTAACTTAACCTTCTTAGAATGGGATTGATCTAACCTTCTGTTTTGCAAAGGAAAGTCATCATTACCACCACTCTTGGTTAAACAATAGCAGTTTGCAGGGCAGGAAGGAGCATGCAAAGAAGTTTCATTCTGTAGAATAGAAACTGAAGTGCATGAGCATACTCTCTGATAATCACAATTGTAATTTATATGCTGCCAATTTGTGAAGGCTATCTTGCTGAGAGATTACATTGATATCACTAGTAGGGTCCATCACAGACTGTAAACCAGTTTCAACATTCTACAACAGTGTTTCAACATTAAAAAGAAAAATGGCATCTTTAAAATTTAAACAATTGTTTAATGTTTAAACATGGCTCTTCTTTATAGTTGTCCAACCAGGATAAAAAATAAAGGGAGACATTTTTGTTTCTTCAGACCTCTGACATTGAGTGTTAAACTGTTTAGCCCATCTTTACGATGCCTAATCAGTAATGATGTGCATCTCTCAGCAAGATGTTGTAAGGGGGGAATGTCAGAAAAAATAATTTTTATTAAATAAGGGACACTTGCTTTGTTTTGCTGTGGAAGGGAAAAATTGAAGAGTAAATGCATACATTTTATGGACCTTTTTTTAAAGTGACAAATGCCTTACCTTCAAAAGTACCTATAAACATGCAGTTTCATTATGTCTGAGAGAAATACTGAGCTCTACTCAATGTCCCATTTTTTGAAGGTCTCCTTAAGGCCTTTTGTATAGCTTAAGGGCTTAAATATAGCCTTTGTATCCACTGAAATAAATACAAGAGGTCCCACTGACTTTTCATATGCTAGAACAAGCCCTAAAGTACTGTGGAGAGAAAACTATGAACCCCAAAGTCCTTTATCCAAAACTGACTTCCAAAGCACTCCTCCAGAACATACCCTTTAGCCATCTGATTGTATAGAGGTAGTCAGCTTTGGTTTTCTCTCCTTCCCCTTGAACTCAGGCAACTGTATTTCCTTCTAGAATATAAGCAGATAGCTTGTCCCAGATAGTACGGTTATGTCTGAGCTCACCACAGGTTTTATTTTCACAAAGCCAGATTTTATTTTGTGTGTTGCAGTGTTCAGAATAGAGAGAGTGGAGGCTATAGCAGAAGAGCCACTGTGCAGCACAGGAAACCTGCAGTACACAATATCTGCAAAACAGACCATATGAAGCTCAGAGAGAAAGCTTGCATGGAGAAGAAAGGGGAACCAAAAGATGGAAAAAAAACACAGAGGAAAATATGTAAATTAAAGCTGCCAAATGCCCTTTAATGTATATACATAGCAATTTACATTAGCCAAGCAAAATCTGAAGCTGGAAACAAAAAGAATGGGACTGTGAAAAGAAAAATATCAGAAGTATGTGATTAGACATAGCAGGGTAAAACAGCTGGTACAGCCTAAGTCCCAGGAATATACTCAAAGGATCTTCAGTAACCCACAAGTTTTACTTTTTTTTTCCCAATTCTCTTCCCCATCCCACTGGGTGGGGGGAATTGAGCAAGTGGCTGCGTGATGCTTAGTTGGTGTTTTTTGTGTGGCCATTTTTTCTGTACATGATTGAAATGCCTGGAAATACAAGCTTGTGTGGCTATGTAGCTTCTGCCCTCAAAATGTATTTGCAGGAGGTTTTCTGGTGGTCATGAAAGTGTGTCAGCACTGGTCTTTGCAGAAGTTGCATTTTGCTGTAGGAAATTGCACTGATGCAAAAAGCAACTTACATCTGGTTTATATATGCATGTAGAAATGGCTGCATATTGCATTCTGCCATAATGGTGCATTTTCACTTAGGCTTGTGAAATATTTTTGTTTCAGAATATCTTAGAGTAGGGGCTAAAATTGCTTTGCAGAATGTTCACTTTTAAAATTTTACTCCTCCCCCCTCCATTCTCAACTATGCCGCCAAGAATTGCTGTTTTTGATGTATTGCTCCCATAAACTATTTTTTCCCTCAGAGTATTCTCAAACTATTTAAGCTAAAGAATTTGCTGCTTCTCACATTAAAATCAGTGCCAAAGTTCATCTGGCTTTGGTGAAAAGCCATACTTTGCTTTCTTTTGAATGGATGCTTTACCAGTTCTTTAGAACACCTACATTTCTCAGGTGTCACTTCGAAATACACAAATCTCACTTGTACAAACGATTGACCACCAGCTCAATTGCAAAAGAAAAAACTTACTTTAGCTTTCAATTAACAGTCATTTTAAGATTTTTAATTGGAAAGGGTACACCTTTGCTGAAGTTAACTTCTTTCACATGGTAACTTGAAAAGGTCACCCAAGCGAGTGCTAAAACAAGTGTAAATTGTATGGCTCAGTGAGAGCAGAACACAGAACTCTGAGAGGTTGTGAAATACGTTAAAAAAAACCCAGCAACATGAACAGAGAGAAAGTCAGCAAAGGAGTAAAAAAGTAGACAGGAACTTTGTTTTCACCTGTCCACACACTAAATTTCACTATGTCCTTCCTGGTGACCTTGGTAGAGTCCAGCTTTCACTGTAGTGACTGAGAAGACTCAGAAAAATCAGAGCTGGGATGGGTGAGGCTTTGTTCCTTGTTCTCTGATAGGTAGCTGAAAACAGGGATTATAGCTGTTTTGTGGAAGTTATTTGCAGGAAACAGCCCAGGGGAGTACATCAAACACCCCTCATTTGCATTTTAGTCTCTTGACTCCTAGCATGAAAGAAAGGGTGAAGACTACATGAAAAGAGGTTGTTTGTCACATTTCTTCCATCCTGAAAGTAGGAATGGCAGAAATTAGTCTCCAGAGAGCTAAGGCCTCTTTCTAGACACAGACTTCCAAACTAAGTTTAAGTGCTTGATCTGCACTGAAAAATACTAAACCTTTCTAAAGTCTTCCTACTTGTGTCCTAGAACAAGCATCTGTAGTCTAGTCTCATTGACACTATTAGCTGGGTTACAGTGATAATATTTCTTCCACACTTTTATGATTCTCGTTTGTTTGCTCCCCACACTTTTCTGTTACTTCTGTGCATGCTTGTAATTCTTTTGCTCCCCAGTGACTTTGCTAGCATCCACACAGCTTTTTCTACAGAAGGCACTCTCCTGCACCGTGCCCATACAGCTTCTGAACCTTTCAAACAACATCCCAGTAACTCATCCCAATTCTTACTGGACATCCTGCAAAAGATTAGTGTCATGTCCCCTTCCACCCCACCCCCCCGCAATAATACCCAACAGTTCACATTCCAAAGCTGTTTATTTCCAAAATTATCTGTTTGAAAAGATGATTAGAAACTTGGGAAGAACACAGAAATAAGCAGGATGAAAATCCTGTGGAGTTTAAGCTACAGCTTGGTAATTTTGTGAAATGTATTAGCTGGTACAGGCACTTCTAAAAGTTGGGAGTTGTGTGTATTGACTCTGGATGTTCCTTGTAGTTGTACATTTTCCCAGAAGTCTCACCACAGAGACTAGATCTTGATTTAAGCCCGAATCCATGTGAGAGTATGGTGTAACATTCTTAGAGTGTGGTGGTGTGTTGTTTTTACCCAGAGGTTACCAGCCTGCCTCTGCTAGTATTTGAAATGCATTTTCCTCTGCTGTTCTGAGAGTCCTGAGAGTAATGGCTCTGTGTGGCACATGACTCTGTTGCTAAGACTGTATTCTGCCACCCTTTCCGTTTTATAGTGCCCTTTTCATTATGCAGTTCTGGTCACCTTCCCTGTTATGATTTCAAGCATGAAATTATCTGTTAAAGCAGTGTTTGGGAAATTACATTTCCTCAGTTATACATGCTGATTTAAGTTTCCTGCTGTGTCTTTTCTGACACAAGGTTGGGTGTAACCAATGTTTAAACAAACTACAGACTTCTGCTTAGTCCTTTTTCTTCCCATGTTTATACATAGCACTTCAAGGGAATCCTTTGAGTGAGGTTAGATACTGCTAAGAACATTTTACATATACTGAAATCCTTATCTCCTAGAACTTGCTTAGGTTACTGTTTACTGGCATGTTCACAGTTTTTTCACCCCAGAAGATATTTTGCTGTCTTATTCCAAAGGATTGAGCATTGTGCAAAAACAAGAACCATGTTTCTTAGTAATAGCTATTATACAACCCTAATAATTCAAATTTTTATTTTACAGGGGTTGTTTCTGGCAATTTTGGTGACAATCATGTATCCACTCCTTTGCAAACTTAATCTTTATTCATGCTTTTCCAAATTCTGTTTAGGCAGAATTTTGGCTTTAGAAGAGATTGCTAGTGTAAAGATTTAAAATTTGAGTTATATTCTCAGGATCTGGATTTTAATAAATGCATCAGAGACATTATCAATCTGTTTAGAAGTGCCATTAACATGAATCATAAATACATCATTTACTACTTGATTCTGTCCTGGTTAATTACATCAGTGAATGAGATGTCATGAACAGATATTGGTCCCAATTCAGTAACAAAGTTTTATTCCTTGTTTTTTGTTTAAGTTACTAGCTTACATAAAAAAATGTGAAAACTGATAGTGTTTGTCTGTCTCTGGCAACCCAGAGATACTGCCTGAAGAGGTTTATATTGAACATTTTTGGTGTGCAAGTGCCAGAATAGTGCCCTTCTCAATGCAAAAGGATTTTTATATTCCACAAAATCTCAATGCTTAAAAATATAACAAAATAGTTTTCATTTATGAAAAAACATCACCGTGGAAAATTTTTATCAGCTCTAGTGCAGAGGTAAGGCTCAACCGTGTTTGACTCTTGAAATTGATAACTTGCCTATTAAATGATTTTAAGACCTTGAACAAATTCCATAAAACAAGGTGTTAGTAGCTATTACCAACTATGCTGTTTTGCAATTGTGTTTTAATAATGCTATTAATATTCAGCAAGGTGAGACACATTGAGTGTGCTTGATAATATATGTATTAGTATTAGAATACCCAGCATGAACAAACTGAAATGAAGTAATTATCACAAACCTTGCTAATTTAGCACATGTACTCAAGCCTTCATTTGCGTTGCCTTTGAGTTATAACATTGAAATCAGATTTCTTCTTAACAAATTTGAAGGGCTGTGATATTATCTGAAAAAAAGTCAGTGAGAGAGTAAGCAGCAGGCAGGGATTGATTCACAAACTTCATAGCTGGTTCTGTCTCTGTATTTTTTGATGCATATGAGTACTCATGGGAAATTTCAGTATCTCCTGTTTCAGTAATTTATTTGCTATTGTAGAGAAATTGGTCCTCCAGTATGAAGATGAAGGTAACAGATTAGTACTAAAGTTTCTTGATATTCCCATTATATGACTGTCTATTGCACTGGCGAAGTGATCAGGCTGAAATTATATTTATTGACTTTTTTTTTGCTTTCCCCTTGAAAGCCCATCCAATGTCAGTTTAAAAATGACACATTTTCATTGTATCCAGGATTCCCACCAGACACCTGCAAGTGGAGGCATTGCTGCTGGCTCTCTGGAGCCATCAGCTCTGGAAGGAGTAAAAACTCTACCTGTGATGGGTTGACCCTGGCTGGACACCAGGTGCCCACCAAAGCCGTTCTATCACTCCCCCC
>JANZLQ010000079.1:12447962-12469158 GCA_026212715.1 Elanus axillaris | reverse complement strand
CGATCCCCCGTGTGCCCAGCGCTGCAATAAAGGAGTGCCTGCTTCTTAACTTCTCATTGCTGTTAAGGAGTTTTATTGCCGATTTCGGTAACATAACAAGGTGTTCTAGAGCAATACATTACATGCCATCTATTCTAGACAGAATATCATCTGAATGGATGGATTTAAGAGTCTAGGAGAGAAAGCATGAACAGCATGGGACCTACATACAGTGTCAGCGACACCTTACCATTTACTTTTCTTGCTTTTGTATAGCATAATGTTGATGTTTTGGTTGCCCATAGACATTTTTCCTATCGTATTTGAGAAAATATTCAAGCCGTATCACTACCTTTTGCACTTTGAAGTAAATAATAGTTTTAAAATTACACTTTGACTTTTTAACCATCTCAGAAGAGTGAGTATGGAGAATTCTGTTTTCCTTCTCCTAGTAAGACCGGGGATGACATGGGTGAATGTTTCTTTCAATACTTCTGATTTTGATCCTTGCTGAAGCACACAGCTTCTAAACAGTGAAACAGAATAGAAGAAGTTACGCTTGTGAATTTATTTGGTTCCTAATTGGTTTGGTGACCCGTAGTGGATATGTACCAATTAGGTGAGGATGAAATATCATACAAGCCTAACAGCAGGTCTCAAAGAGCATAAAGAAAAGGTTAAACTAATTACTTTCTCAATAATAGCTCTAATAGTCTTCCATGTAAACTATATAAGGTGAAACTTTTGATTTTGAAAAGTTAAATATGGGGCACACCTCAGGTAGCTTCATGGCTGGAAACAAAGATTTCTCACAACCGTCGTCTCTTTATCTTGCAACATTTTGCACTACAGTCCAATTATCTGTGCCACATGCTACCAGTTGGTAAGTGAAAATTTTGCCTTCATTATGTTTTCATTACATTTCCAATAGTCTGTTATGGAACAGAGATGTGGTTTCTAGTATGATCAAAGGCATTAATGTACCACCTGTTCTAGTACCATAATACTTTGTTTAATGGAATAAAGGTCTTAGTGGGAATTCCTTTAAACACCCAAAGGAAAGAATTCAAAAAGATCATATTGCATACTACAGATTTTATGGGACACCTACAACGTATACTCTGTTTTCTCCTTTCTTTTGTGTTTTTAACTTCTATTTAGATCTCTCATCTGTCTACAAGATAATGGTGACGAAGTATTTAAATGTTTGGAGCACAGAGGTCTACCGTCTCAATGTTTTTACTTTGCTAAAGGCTATTACTGCTTCGAAACAGAAAACAACCTTGAAAGGACTTTATATTCCTATCTGGTTTATAACTTCTCACATATTTCTGCTTTTAGAGCCTAGTAAGGTTAGGACACCTAAGCCAGTGGTCTTGACTGATAATGTGGCTAACATTGGAGCTTAAAGACAGAAGACCAAACCCAAAAAGCACAGGGTAACAGAAAATCTGTCCTACATGAAAAGAAATGGAAGGTCTTTCTTTCCTCTCTGGGACAGTCAAATTTGGCATCTCTAATAATGTAAGAGTTACAAACAGATGAGTTATTAAAAATTAATCTCTCTATTAAAATGCTTGTGTGAGTAATAGGAAGAAAACCTTGCATATATTGCTATAAATCCTACTGCTGGCATTAAACCCTTGTAATGATGGGTTAGACTAACAAAATGTATTAACATTTATGTGCAACAGAGACTAATGTGATTTAAAAAAATTCCATCTTTACCATGGAACTAAACAAGGGATCTCTTAGGGAATCAAAATAAACAAGTAGGTGCAAATCATCTACTACTCTCTTTAGTATCCTGATAGCAAACACTTATAGGTGATCAGCTTCTGCTGATTCAGAAAAGCAAGAAATTAAAATAAAATCTAGCTGTCTACAACTACTTACTATCAAGATACTTAAGAGTGAAGTAGTTGGTTTGCACCGTCATTTGGATTCTCTAAAACATCTTTTTTTTTTTTTTTTTCTTCTTTTCTGTTATTACAGCAGGAGCAGATTCAGCCTGGTTGCTTTAAATACACAAGCATATGACTATAATTCAGAAAGCTTTAAGTAAACTTTGAACATGGAGACTTTATTTTGACCTTGTCTACAATGACTGCAGACAGGAATGTTTCTACTAGTATTTGAATGATAACAGTATTTTAGTTATTACAATGTTTAGATTTTTAAGGAATTGAGAATTTAGAAGATACCACCTTTTTGCAGATTTAAGTGAGTCAGATGTCTACACACCTTCACAAGTGTGGTTCTGTGAGTTGAAGTCTGTTTCTGAGATTCATGAAACAGATTATTGATTAATTCAATTTTTTCAGTCTTCAACTGCCCTTCTGCTTGAAATTTGTTGTTTAGCGTTCTGTTATAAGTGGAAGGTGATGAAAATTACGTAGATAACTGCTTCTTAAAATCCTTGAAAACATTTATATCATGCATTTCCCTGGTCTAAAAGTGTTACCAGTATTTGTTAGGAATGATTTCTGTAACTCACAGACTCATGGGAGCACATTTAAGTATTTAGCTCAAAGCTCAGTCATGGGTTTTTTTGTGGTAAAAAGAAGTTTCTTTGTTACCTGTACTTTTTAAACTAGTGAGCTATTACAATCCCAAAGGACAAGAATATATTTCTGTATAAAACTACAACCTTTAAGAAAGTTTTCAGTGTTTGCAGGAGAGTTCAAAAAGGAGTAACTACTATATTACTAGCACTGTGTGAAAAGTGGCCTGATGATAATACAAAATACATATGCTTAAAGGAGTTTATGGGAATTAGCTCTCTGTCCCACTGAAAATCAGTGAAATGAGTTGCTAACTATAAGAACATTTTGAAAATGCTAGTATTAGATGCAGAATGCTAAACCTCTGTATTTGTGGGTGTGTCTGTGTGCTGTACAGCAGTAGTTGTACAAAATTCTTTTTGTTAAGAAAGAGTTTGTGAAATGGCTACAGTAATAAATTACTGTTTAGGGCTTTATCCATCTCAAAAGGAAAACAACTGTATCCCATTAAATGGTTAGAATATTAGTGATGAGAAAATTATTAAAATATATGCCTTAGAGAGAGGAGAGTTTGTACAAAATGTTGGTAAAGATACACTGTAATATTACAGGGAAAAGATGTAATATAATTGGGAGCTAAATGAGAAGCTAAGCATCACTGAATCCATCAATGACAGGGCTAGGGTCAATTGACCCCAAACCCTGAAGTAATTGGAAATTCACCTTAAAGTAACTGGTTACTGACACGTCTAAAATCAATCAAAAGTTAGTAATGAGCCAGAAATACTAGTCCCCTTTATCTATTTGTGTGAAATAGAGTTGTAAGGTTTAGAATATGTGTGAAATAAAGGCTTTAGTATGTGAAGGGTCTCCAAAAGAACGTGAATGTTCTTTTGTCAGATGGGAATGGACCTTCTGTTTCCTTCTTGATTGCTGATTCAGACAGTAGACACTGGGCTGTTTTCAGTACCCTGTACTGACAGTAAGCACTGGATTATATCCATTTAAAATTTTTAACATGCTACATAAACCCAATGTCAATCTCCAGGTCCTCTGAGATCCACACAGGTACCTGTCTGCTGCATTCCTGGACCCAGTAGGAGCTGGTAAAAGGGCAAGAATTCAGTGGGAGATTAAGCAATTAGTGATCCAGTGGCACTGGAGCAGTGTCTACCCTTCTACTCATTGTTGGTATGTTAATGAGTGAGAGAGCTCGTGGCAAATCTGAGTGGTCAGGGCCCACAGCACGCATCGACTTACCAGCCTGCCAGGGGTTTTGTTCTGTGTGCTCATGCCAGCTCACAGATAAGGAGGTTCATAGCTGTCCTCAAAGAAAAAGCTGAAAGAAGGCTCACTGAGGCTCAGTGAGGGAGTCCCAACCGTCTACTGAGTGATACTCTTGTGCTTGATCCCCTGCTGGGCTGTGCTGCAGCCACACTGCAGCGAGGCACCCCACTGATGCAGATTTAGCCACCCAGGTTGCCCATAGACCTGCCTCATCTGCAGAGTCACCTTAGAGGTCACTGAGCTCGTGGTAGACCATCAGCAGGCCTGTGCTACACCCTGCCCTTGGGGATAGTGGGAGCTGTGCTTGTCAGTGAGGCCACCGTCTCTTCCTGCTTTGTGTTGTGCTCTTCCTTTTGCACGGCAGCAGCCTACCTTTGCTGATCCTTTCAAAACTCTCAGAGAAGCATTTAATAGTGCTTGTTGTGTTTGGAAGCTTGGCAGGTTTACAGACCAGTATGCAGATGAGAGCATGCCTAGAGATGGAAACATTTGGAAAGGCAGGTCTTGGGTGTAAGCTAAATTAATTCCATATTATAATGCTGATTCCACAAACCAAGGGCAAACCAGTAAAAAGCTGAACGGGAATGCAAAAGCTTACAGGTGTATCCCCAAAAAGCGTTTATGACCAAAGAGGTGGTGGAGGCTGAGCCCAAACTCAATATGTGTCAGCAAACACAGAAACAGGATCTTGAGAAGTCTCAGGTCAGTCAAAGGGACAGACAGAAGATGCCAAATAATTAGCAAAATGAATTCAAATACATTATCTTAGTAAAATCAACAGGTTTTGTGACGTTGTGCAAAGCAAAGCAAAAAAGATGTTTTCCTCATTGACTCCTTAAAGCCCTCCCCCTTAAAATCAGGAAAATACGTGTACTGTGGAGGTAGCATTGTGAGTCTATTTATGCATCCTTCTAAGAAAGGAGGAAAGAATAAAATTAAGAGAGCTGCCTGTATGATAGTAGGATACCTGGAAGCGGTTGTTGTACTTATCACAGAAGCTGAAACCCTTTCTCTCTTTTCAGCCAAGCGGGATCCCAAGATATGGACAAAATCATGACTCTGCTGTTCAAAGATTTATCAAATATATGTAGGGTAAAGCATCTAATTTTTTCCCCATTATCTCTTGAAAATGCATAGTTCAGTGTAACATGGTTTTCTGGAGTGCATGACTGTGCAGGTACATATAAATAAACAGTGAATAGATAGGGTATAATGTTAGCCTACGTGTCAAGTTTTGACACTAATTTCTATATCGACTGCTTTACTCAGCCCTTTAAATGGAGAGGAGGCCAGAGCTCTGTTACGAGTATCAAGGATCACCATGGGAAGACAGCATTAAATGTACAATAGGGCTAGTCACTGAGCACGTCCAATGGTTCCCAATTATTTTAAAAGCATCTAGGGAAGAGTAGGTAGGGTAGAGCCTCAGTATTCAAATTTTCTGGTTTGTGTGTGTGTAGAAATGGCATTCTTGATTTCTGTTAAATTTAATAAAAACCAGGATTCTTGGAGTACTCTTCAAAGTTGTGGAGAGAGTTAATGAGGCTACCTGTAAATAAAGCAGGTTTCTCAGTCATATATTCCTCAGGTAAGCAAAAATACATCATTGTTGGAGAATGGTTCCAAAGCTCCCCAGATCTGTTTATTTAAAAATAGAAAGGAAGATATTTTAGAAGACCATAATCTGCAGGGGGATTTACCCTCAGGAAAACATGCAGTCATATGACAGTAGAATTGAAGACTCAGGCTAGCACGGACCTCTGGGGGGTCTCCAGTCTACCCCTGGTGCAGAATAGGCTCAGCCATGGAATTAGACCAAGCTTTATCCTGTGGGTACTGGAAACAGCTGCAGGCTTGTCCTTCTTACAGGCTGATTCTGCCTCCTCCCTTAAAAGCCTACTCCTCCCCTAGTGTCTGACACCATTATGGCAGCTTTAGAAAAGTTAAGAAGGACAACTTGCCTTCAGAGAACCAGACTATTCTCTGAAATGGCAGAAACCCATCTGTTAGATGTACATGAGGTGACAAGTGGCATTGTTTTCCTCTTGGTTGTCATAATGAGAGATTAACCCATTAAATTCTAATGTATTGGTTTATCTGTTACCTTTAAAGAAGTCAGTGGTGCTGATTAATTAGGTTAAAGTTTGTTTAACTTTCATGTTGGTCTGTCACCCACTCTCTAAAACTGCACTATCTTCAGGCTATATTGTTCTGTGATTTCTACAAAAAATCTTGTCATAAGATAGGAAAAACACCCTCTTCTTGGGACAGGGCACCCCTTCCTTTTTGTTTCCATCATTTGAATTCATCTCATAAAGTTTTTTTGTCACCTGTCAACTAAATCTCTCTTGTTACTGAAAACATTCAGGACTGGCACTCCATACATTCCTCTTCATGCAGAAAACTGTGGTTTTGTCTGATATTTGCAAAACAATTTTATAATCGAAGGGAGTTATACATCAAACTTTTTTTTTTCCCTTTAATATCAAACAGTTTATGTTAATAAGCCCTGGTCTGACTCCATAATTACAAGGATCCTTTATCTGGACCAAAAATTCCATGCAAAAATCCAATATTTTAATTCTTGAGGCCTTTTGTGATTTTTTTGGAGCCTGATCCAATGGCCAGCTTGTTTCAGATCAAAGATTATCCACAAGCATTACAGTTCTCATTAGAACGTCAACAAATTTCCTTCTTCTTCTTATGTTAAGCTTGATTCTGTCAGAGCTTAAATAACTTTGATATGAATAACTTTGTAGAATTCTATAAGCTGAAACTTTCAACTTTGTGTGGCTTGAGATTTTTGTTTATAGTATCTCTGGTCACTGCTTTTCATTACCTTCTGCAGCTAAATTTAGCTGAACCATTTGAAGATATGGTTTCAATTTTTTTTTTATATGTGCAGTAATCAAATCGTTGCTCTTAACAATTTCAAATATCATTAAAATACATCTTTTGGCAACCACAGTGCTCTAATGTAGCAAAGCGGGTCCTGTAGGCAAAAGGTAATGCAGTTCTTCTGGTAATGCAGTTGGTACCTCAGCTTCCCCAAAATGCATGGTTGCGTAGCTGTCTTGAGCTTACCAATAGCTGGTGAGTGTACAAAGTTCTGGGGGAACTCATAGCAGTGAAGAATGAAGAACTCCTTGTAAATTCAGTGTTTTCTGGAACACCATGGAGAGGGAAGAGTTGCCCAGCTCAGCAGCAAGCAGTCCCTCCTGCAGAAGTGAAAATCACTGGAAAATGAATCTGTCCATAGAAGTTTGGTCTTCCAGAAGACGTAGCCTCATATGGATGTCAGTTTTCTTCTCATTGCAAAGCATGTGCTGGAATGGCAACATACACCTTTATTTTATTCAGACCTCCTCAGTCTGCATTAACTGCCTGTCCCCTTTTCTTTACTGTGCCATGCTAAACAGATTTTTGCAATTTAGGTAAAGGGTAGACAAATGTCAGTAGTAGCTGATGTCATGTCTGTTTATAACCCTTGTAACTGCAGTCATCCAGCACAAAATATGGTGCTGTCTCTATGAACAGCTCCTTGGGAATGCAAGAAGAAGCTCAATCTACTCTAATTTTGCAAAAACTTCAGCTCCTTGTTTAGAGGTCAAATGATGATTAGGTACCCTTTCTCCACATGACCAAAATTCAGATGCATGCATGAGGAGCTGCTGGGAGATGCCATAACCATTTCAACTAAACAATTATGAAAAGCATAACAAAATATAACACATAAACAGCATTTCTTTTAAATGAAACACACAGAGCAAGTCTAACCCTTTATTTGCATTTTTTTTATTTACAAAGTCTTTTGCTCTTGATTTAGACAAACACTTCAAAAAAAGATGTAATCAGGAGAGCAACCAACCACCATTTTTTTTAATATAGGAAGGCAGTGAGGCAGAAACAAATCCTGCCCTGACTTGGAGCCAGTAACAGAAATTAGCAGTGCCATCTGCAGCATGGAATATGCATTTAAAAGACTTCATGTGCTTTATAGCAACCATTACGGTATTCAACAGCAATTTTTGCTAAGCTAGCCATACTTGTAGTCATCTTTTAAGAGATTAAAAGTCCAAAAGATGTAAAGAATTTAAAGACTGGAGAATGTCCATATCCTCTAGGCTGGACAAGCCTGGACTGTGGTGTGGCTTATCAGAAATTGCCCGCTTCACCTCATTGCCTGTCTCACTGTATCTTAAATTGTTTTCTTTCTTTCCAGATGTAAATCCAGGAGCTCCAAAATGTGGTTATGTTGTATGCTCCAGCAACCTTATTTAGCAATTTGCATGCTATATTTTAAGCGGGTTTTGTGTGAAGTGAGACTTTCTACACTGCCTTGGCTGACTGACCCTGAGTTAGCCTCCTCTCTCAACTTTTTAAGCTACTGTCTAGAAATTTGGTTCTTTAGACTACCTGTGACAAGTGTTACACAACCTTAATGGATAAATTTTACTACAAGACTTTGTCATATTTGTTTCACTGGCATAATAAACATCAAGCCATCATTTAATGTGGCATCATACATCTGGACAAATGAAACATAAGGAGAAATATTTCAGGTTTTAATTGGATAATTACTGGTGTTTCTCTTCCCTTCATTAAAAATCAGGACTGCAGTTTTCAAGATGCTCTCTGACTGTACTTCCCAGGTGTCACAGTTTGCTCTTTGATTTTAACTTCTGAGAATTATTTTTCTGTGCTCCTCCTTTAGAGATAATGCACATATTAGGGTGGGTTATTGTTTTTATTTTACATAATGTGTTGTTGATCATCTCCCTTTTTTTCTTCGGTATCTTTGGCCTTAGAAGAAATCTTAGCATTGATGAGCTTAATGACATAGAAGTTGAGAGAACACAGTGGAGGAAGGAAATACTTTTGCTGAAACTGCTTCAGTCAGTGTTTTTATTGTTATGTTTGTGTTGTTGACTCAGATGAAACAGCTGAGAGGAAAGTGCCTTTGATGAAAGATTTTCTGGTTGTTTCCTTTTTACGCCACGCTGAGAAAACTCAGTCCTTGCTTCTGAACACTATGAAGTTCTCAACAGAAATTCACAAAATCAGAATTTCATGTTGCCCCATTAAATTGCATAGTCAACTATGGAAAAAACTTCAAAACAAACCCTTTTAAAACAACCTTCTTTTTTTTTTTTTTAACTGGGAAACTTGAGTGATATACATATATAGTAAGCTGAAATGGTAATAGAGCACTTTCTTCCTCTTTCCTATTTTGCAGGTCACTTTTATTAATGTTACCACACTAGACACAGGACTTTATGTTAGGATTCTGAACTTTTATAGAATATCTGTTTTAAAATTAAGTTCTAGCTATTAGCTATGTCACTAATGAGTTCATAGATAACCAGTATTTTTTTCTTTCATTGTTTCTTTGTCCTTGATCAATTTGATTTCCTAGAAAATATTCTAATGAGCCCAGAGTTGACATTTTAAGCAAAATGTTTAAACAAGCTGAGTTATTGATTGTATTGATAATTTTCCAATCATCAGCTTTATTCTCTATTTTTCTTTGATTCTTTAATTTTGAGAATTTTTATAAGATCATTGTAAACATGTATGCAGAAAAGAAAATACTTCAACAAACTCCTTATATATCACTTGCTTTTATAATTTTCTTCATGCTTTTTCTTAATTCTTCCTCTGGGAAAAAAAGGGGACCTATTTGACTTTTACTGGTTTTGCAGCTTTTCTTAGTTTCTTGATTAACCTTCCCACAGTCTGTGCTGAAGACTTTCACAGAACAAACTTTCTCTACGTAAACAATACATAAACAATTCAATTTGCTTGGGAATGTTACTCTAAAATGGTAACTGACTTCTGTTCACCCAACCCTTTTCCTCCAGAAACAGTTGGATTTTCTGGTTCTAAGTAACAGGTAAGTGCACTGGTACTTTTAGTTCATGAGTGAGTACATTTAATTTAATGAACTCTGCCTAATTAGCTAGTGCCTGCTTCTTTTTCACTGCCTTGTATCTCCTACAGTAGTCTAAAAATCTGGATTTTTAGAGTGTGGGAGATATGTTAGGTTTTGGGGGTTTAGTTTCCCCTATTCCCCTTCCTTAACCATGCCTCTGTTTTCAGAAGATTCAGTACTCTAATGCAACTGATAGGAAAACCTAGCCTAAAGCTTTCTACTGTACCTTTCTTGAATTGAGGCAGAAACAAAAGCAACTTAAAGCTTTTGTGTAATAAAGGACATCATGGAAATATTAGGTAAGGCAAGGTTTCTAAGACCCAGGGCTGTTTTTGAGGAACTCGGTTCCCTCTACATCTATAGCTTTTATTTCAATATTATATGTTGTTTTATCTCTGTTGCCTTTTCTTGGCCAGCTTTCAAATTCTTGTTCTAATAGTGTTGGATAAATTGACTAACAAATTCCAGGTGGCACTTCCACAAAGTCTTTGCTGGAGATCAACTATAATTGACTATTTGATTTGTAAGAAAACAGGTATTAATGTATAAGATAACTCTTTGGCAATTCATGAGAGATAACATGTCAATATGGTATTTCTGAAAAAAAAATGCACATGGTACTTTTATTCCATTTTCCAGTTCACTTTCAATACTTACAAAAAAAAATTAAAGCTATATATACTACAAAATCAGATCACTATAGTTGTCTAAGGAACTTCTTTTCCTTTGTCCCTCTATTCTACCTCACCATTTTGCAGAAGACCCCATCCCAAATCCTGAAACTCTCACAAGTATACTTCTAATATAAATGTTAGCATTATACCCTGTGACCTGTAACTAATATAAAGCTTCCCATATTCTGTGTCTGAAAATCTGGATTATCAATAGGTCTCCTACACTTTTCACAGGGACTCTGAGAATGTGGTTTAAATGAGATAACCCAGGACTTTTCAGAAGCACTACAAAAAACATAAGTAAAAGACATCATAGAAACATGGCTAGCTGTAACAATGAAAGATTTCACATGTAAAGAAGCACTCCAACCCACACTGTTATTGGGAATGTAGATAGAAACTATGTCACTAAAGAAAATTGCACTTTCAGAGTCACTGTCCCTTGTTTGTGGCCTCAGCTTCTGTATTCCACTTACAATATTGCACCCCGTTGCATGACAACCACCTTAAGGAGAATTGACTTCCTATCGAAAGGACACATGAGTGCCAGGGATACAATAATTTCACAAGGAATTAGGCAGGTAAACAGCCAAGCTGTGGGACATTTTGTCAATAAAACAAGATCAAATGTAGGAGTTGGGTTATACATAAGGTGGAAGGCACTGATGGTGTGACATGGAAGGTAGCATGCAAAAGCAATTTCAAATAGAATAAAGAACAAGAAAAACATGTGTGTGCTCACAAATTAGATCTAGAGATCCTACAGGCCTGGCTCTCTGTTCTTAGATAGTTCTTCATACTTTCAACTCATGTCTTCTGCCTTTCCCTTTTTTCCCCTGTTTATCTTTCAGAAGGACCCACAACTAAAGAAAAGAGATCTTATCTGTGAAGCAGAACATGTGAACACATTCTGTTTCAGTGAAGATGAAATTATTTTGTAAACCAGATAAAAACATCAATAAAGCTGTTTTCTTTATATTTTAATTTTTAGTGAACTTCTAATAAATCACTTGTCCTTTTACATTTTATTGCTTGGAATAAGTCTTGAATTAAAGATCTGATTCTGTTACCCTGACACATTTAAAATTGCATCATATTTCTTGACTGAGGAAAATATGTTCAGTGGGGCAACTGAGTACATTAACTGAGGTATTATTGAAATATTGAAGTCTGATCTCCAGCAACTGAACAAGTAAAATAGGCTGCAAAATATCCTGCCTTTAACTGAATTAGTTTTGCAGAAGTGAAAAAAAAGCCTATGATGCATATCCTCCTGAAGGTTCTCAGCAGGTTTTGGGTCCAGATATAAGAGAAGCATAAGTGCCACGGGTCTTCTCAATTCAAATTTGTGAACTGTGGGAATGAGAAGAGTTGTCTTGATGTACAAGTTAGTTAGGATTTGGGAGGAATGCAGGAAGGTGGTCATGCACTGCTGGTGATATAGGCTGTCAGAAAATGCTATTTGCACCCTTCTGCTTTACGTAAGTCAGTTCATGTGGATCCCTCTGTGTCCAGCTCTCAGAACTCTCAGAAGAGTAGAGAAGATTCTCCAGAAAATAGCAGCTTTCTGCCCAGCTCACTGCTATTTTGGCACAAGTTGCTAAAGGTCACTTTCTCTGCAAAAAAACTCATAAGAAAGGAAAGGGAAGGAAAAGCTGAATGAAAATGTGAGGGGAAACTGCTTCCTATAGCAACAAACTGGTAACTCAGCCTCCTACCAATGGTGCCAGATTTCAGGTATTTGCCACAAGATTACAGCTTTTCTAGGTGGATGAGGAGGGTTTTTCTTCCCACAGGTGAAAACTGGTATATTGTACAGTAGCTGCCAATGTTGACTTCATGAGACACTTTTCTTTGTTTCTTTGGATTGCATTGGTAATGTGCTTTAACAGGACAAATTTTCATGCTGCTTTAAAACCAAAAGTATGTATGCCAACTGTAAAGCTTTGATGTGAGTTACAGCATATTTATACAGTAAAATATGATATTTACTGTATAGTAATGAAAAAATGTGTTATAATCATTTACCCTACAACATGCATGACTACATAGCTGTTTACCATTCCAGTTAATGTTCTTGGTTCTTGTTACTTCTGTTGCTGCTGTAGTTGTCTTGTTGCACCAGCCAGCAAAAATGACAAGAGACATCATCTCCCAGATTTGTCCTGGTCTTGGCTGTTACACAAAGGTTCAGTTTAAAAGTTTGAGACTATGGGTGTAAGTAAACTGTGTATTGGATTAAATTAGTATCTTGTTGACTGTGAGAGACAATGGCAAGTGATCCAAACTATGTTTGTTAAATATGCCTCTGTATTGGTTTGGAGGAAAGTGTTCAAATTTTAAAATGACATCTATGACTACAGAGTGCCACATAATAATGGTATATAGTGATGAAGTTTTTATTTGCTCTGTCTGCTGTTTCTTGTGCCTGCTTCTCCTGCTGTGTTGTACTGTATGTTGACAGCCACTTCATTTTAAATTAATATTTCCATATTAAGTTAATATTTATCAACAAAAAAATTTAAAATAAAGATGCAGTTTTATTTGAAGAAAATGGAAAATACAGCAATTTTGTCATGAAAAGGAAAGGAAGGGAAAAGGCAGACAAAAATATCAATTGTCCCCTCAGAAGGCAATTTTTTTCCATTTTGAAAGCACACATACGTATTTTTGCTGTGTATTACAAAGATAGCCTTTTTTAAATTAAGAAGCAAATTTCATTGCTATGTCCCTACTTTAATAAGCTGTAACAGGCATAGTAATCATATTTATTTTAATAATAATTTACAGGGGGTAATTGATTATTTAGATCTAGTTTTAAGGACTGCTCATATAATTACAGATATGAGTAGTTTTACAAATGCAAATAAAAAGTGCATTTTGTTATGGCAATCCGCTGCCTATCACACATGCAAATGTCCATTTATGTATAAATTTCTTAGGACTGTTAAAATATGTGTTCTGAATATATATGTGACAGATAACCTGTATTGTCTGATCCATGAGTGTTACTTTTTAAAGTTTTCTATAAAGTGAGCTAGTCTTAGAATGTACTATATTAGCCTCTGTGGAACATATACTATTTTTTTCCCAACCCAAGATGCAGCAAACTTACCAAAGTGAGTAAAAGCTAATGAGAACAGCTGGTGTTCTTTTTTTTTTTTTTTTCTTTTTCTTTTTTTTAGTAGTGATACAACTTAAATCATCCTACTTTAGTATGTGGTCAGTTTTGTGATGATCTTCAATCTTGAAATATCTAAACTGAGTATTTTACATTTTTTTATCTCTTTATCTCCAAGTAACAGAACCCCCAGTACTGGGAAACAAAATTACTAGACCAACTGCCCACATTCAGTGAAGTCCATCTGTATATGCCCAGCAAGTCAGCTGCACCCCACATGGCATTGTCCTGCTCCATACATGTATGCATTGATGAATTCTACAAGACAGTGTGAGAGGTCCAAGATTTCCTGGACACCTGCATGATCACAAAGTATCCTTCCCTGCCTGAAAATCCCTAGAGAGAAATTGCAGAATGCTAGCATAATGCAATAGGGTGCTTGATCCTGGATGTAAAGTCAGCACAGCCGATGGGATGGGACCTCAAGCACAACCTATACAAAATGGTCAGTCCTTGCATTGTGTGGCTTAATCTTGGGAACCTCCAGCAATGAAGATTCCACCACCTCTTCTGGGCATTCTGCTCCAGTGGTGGAATTGTTTCACCTAATGTCCAACATGACCTGTTCAATCTGTCTTGCGTTTGTAGCTACCTTTCAAAAAGCCATGGGATGATATCATGTCATCCTCAGACTATTCTTCACCAGTCAACACCCATGAATTGCTGTAGGAATTATACAGATACTAAGGTAATAACAGCACCAAGGAAAGGAACTGTTAGGCAAATATAAATACAAACATATATACAAAAAGCAAACCAATGAAGAAAGTAAACTTTGCTTGATATACAGTGTTTTGTATTACAAGTTTCTACATGCTAAATCAAGGATACATTAACTGTATATGTTTTCATATATGTTTAAACTTCTTTTTAGAATTATATCCTGAAAATTCTTCTGTAAGAAAGAGCTACACTGAGACACCAACCTGGGATGTAACTGACCTAAGACTAGGGGAGCGTGGAGTTTTTTACCCTGTGCATGACTCCTGAGCTGCATCATGGTATTCTCCACTGCCATCAAGGCACTGGGCCCAGTGATGCAAATCAGTCTGTTCTGGCTAAAGAACGAAAATCCCATAAATGAGCTCTATGTGTCAAACTGCCATGTTGTGAGAATTTGATTCCTAGGTCTAAACAATGGCACTGAGCAAAAACCAGATCACTGCAGGAGCAGATGGTAGCGTTTGCAGCTTTGGGATAGACTTTAGGCACATATTCACCATCTGCCTGCACAGCATTTTCTCAAATTTTGCTAAATACTAAGTTTATTGCCACTAAAGCTTACGAGCATTATGAGACAAGTTACTGAGTCTCACATTCAATCAAACATTTTTTTAGCAGTGTATTGTTAGTTAGATAGGTAGCTTGGGTGGGCTGTGATAAGCATCTCCTCCCCATCCTCCACAACTACTCCCTTAAACATATCCTCTCTCTTTGTTTAACTCATCCCTTTGCTTTTTCTGTATAATCTTATTATAAAATATGCAAAATGTATCCTTTATAGCCCTCAGAGGTTTCTATATGATAATTTTTTATTTTATTTTTTTTCAAAATGTATGCAAGTTAATGGTGTTTTAAGTGCTCTCTGATATTTTGAAACCTGTTGTTTCATTTTCTCTCTCATTTTAATAGATTTTCTTCTCAGAAATGTAACAATTGTTTCTGTTATATATGAGTCAGTTGCCACAAGTGTCTTTTCCAAGCTTCTTCCACTGAGAATCACTTTGTTTGTAATCAGGGAATGAGCTGGCAGCTAAGTTTTTGATAAAGTATCTGTGTTTTTTCCCATAACTGGTTAATATAAATTTCTAAGCATATCTCAGGAAGGATTAGTCTAAAGAAGGTCAGCTCTGAATATCTTCACATTGTATATCCACAACCCATTTGATTCTGCATACCTCTGATTCCTGTGCTAGATTCTCTTTTGGTTTTCATGCCTGTGCTTATTATTATTACAAACATTTGCTCTTCATTCATCACCTGACCTCTGATTGCTTTCTAAGGATTTTGCATTTTCAATTAAAAAAATGGTTTAATTTAGCCTTGTTTTCAAGAAGGAGGAGGCAAGCATTTTCAGCCCCTGCCTAAATAAATACATTAATTAACCTGTGTACAGGTACTATAGTTTTCTATCAGACTGACAGGTGAACCCTGAATTTTCCCAAAGGTGATTTGTCAGTGGCTTAATTTCAGAAGTTCATTATAATTGTTATTTCTGTCTGTCTTTTTAAAAAATAATTAGATTATCTAATTATCTATCTGTGATTGTCTAATCACAAAGAGGAAGTGATGCCATATACCTTAATGACCAAAGAAGAGAGAGACCAGGTTTTCATCTATGTCTCCAAGACATTCAGCTGGTACTAGACTAGTCTGGTCTGTTGGAGCTGGGCTTTGGTGGTCAAGTCTCATTCATGTGCATGGTGTTCTGATTAGGTTACACTCAGTGCCAGGACAGTTTTATGGTAGTAGAAATTATTACTGCAGCTGGTTTGAGCCATTTGTCCTAGTCTTGAGCCTGGATTCATTTACTAAATGTGGTGTGATCAGATTTCTGCACAATCTTGATGCTTCCTTCTGTACAGGTGTCATTAAAAAGCATGTATTTATTGAAGGCAGAACAATTTCTTTAGCTGCTTTGCTATCTCTTCTTGGGATCATACAATCCACAACTGATACTCTTGTAAGCCATTTTCTTCATCAAACTGCTTACAATGTGGTGTCAGAAATGCTGTCCTCTTCTCAACTGGTCCTGTGTTGCTGATTTTCTCTCCCTAATCACAGCCTAGATATAAAAAAATTAGGCTGAACAAAAAGGGGGAGCTAAACAGGCTTTCTGGTTCTTCAAGGGTCCTTGTCACTGGGATGAAGACTGCAAGATAGCCTGTTTATTTGAATGAATACAAAAGTTTCTTATGGCCTGCCTGTTGGACCTAAGCTGAACTTAGTGGTAGATGATGATGAGAGAAGACATACTCAGTATCACAGTCTAAAACATGGAGTGAATGAGCCTTGTTGTCACAAATGAAGACAGGTAAGATTCAATTTTTAAAGTGGACATCTCTTGTTTTTGCAGGTCAGCTGACAGTTATGAACTATAGAAGGGTATTCGAGCTTGACTCTTTCAGGAGAGTCACACAGTTACACATATGCACATACAAAGAAGTTGCTAAAATTAAGAAATATAAGAAAAAAAAAATACCTCCTTGATAACTCTGCCTTAATCCCAATAAGTGGATGGATTATTCTAATTTAAGGTATTTGGACACAAATGCTGAACATCATGCATTTTTTTGGATATGCTGAATGAGTGCTATTAGTAGGATAGTATTCTTACTAATTTATGAAAAAGATGAAGCAACATGTCAGGGTTGTTTTTCAAGTTAAAGTGTAACCATTCAAGCAAGTACACACAGCAATATGTATGAACAAGGAAGATATACTACAAAGCATACTTCATTCTTTTTAAAAATTGCCGGTATTCAAGTTTCATGGAGTGAGACCTCCAAAGTACAGAGCATTACATCTGTAAATATGTCAGAGAAGTAAATACAAACAATGAAATCTTGCTACTAAGAGGCTGATCACATAATATACATAGTATATCTCTATTGACAAATATTATGAGCTGTTATTTCAAGTTCTAATTACTGCATATTGTACTCAAACTAGCTGTATGATATTTGAATAATTAATTGCTACTACATTTTTTCTTGATCAGGCTGTAAGATTTTTTATTTTTTGTTTAGTTTCATAATATTGGTGTCAATAAACAGGCATAATGAGATAAACACCTCAGCGTTACATATTCTGTCCTCAGTTAACATAGTTAATACTGATTTATAATTTTTATTAACATATCCTATACAAATTTATTATTTTTTTTTAATTAAGCCTGTATCCAGTTGGCACTCCATTTTGCTTAGCAGTATACGAATGCAGAGTATTGTACAGTAGCTATCCCCCAAAACTCAGAGAATATAAAAGAGAAAGACATTACATAGGGAATGGGGGGACAGTATGTAGCCTGAATACTTTAGTGTCCAGAAGGAAAAAAAGTTGCTTTCCATAGATATCTAGAATTACTGCTTCATGTCTCAAATCTAAATATGTTGGGCAAATGAAAAATGAAAAGAGAAAATCAGCTTTGTTTTAGAGAGCTATTCAGAATTCTGACACCTCTCCACCCCATCCCTCCACTCCCTAATCTTTCAGCTGACATGGATCTCCAGTAAACACGGCAACACAGAACTTGACTGGCAGTGTGCTGAGTACGCAAATAAGGCAGGTGTAGGCATAAGAAGAATACTGTCCATGAGCCAAAAGTCCATGACTTTCCCGTGAGTGCCAGAGGTGAGTAATCAGAGGGCCTCTGTTTTCCCTTATACATGTTGTTTTCTGTCCTATGCCACCATAAGGAAGATGCATATGAAATAAAGGCTGAAGCTTTTGGGAAAAGGATACCCCAGCAATTAGCGTGAAGGCTGTAGTAAAGATAATCTGGAACATCAGTGGTTGGTGATGCATCCCAGGCTTTCAGGCTTCAGTGACTTTTTTCCCTGAGGCAAGGACGATTTATACAGCTATTATATAGGTGTTATTCATATGTCTTTTTGCATACGAATCACTGATATGTTCTGAACTTTTGTACAGAAAGAGAGAAAATTTAATCTTTTCTGTGTCTGGTTTAACTACAGGGGGCTGATTTAGTTGTGTACCTCTTTCAAAAGCAGCAGAGCTCTGGAATTTTGGAGTAAACATTTTTATGGCTTTTATATTGTAAAATTGCCATGGATGGGAATTGCGAAGGAAATAAGTGTAAAATACTTCCCATCACAACACTCTCTGTGCTAGTTATGTGTTGAAAAGAGTTCATTTCAGGCTTGCTGCTGTGATTTGCACAATAGGCAGAATAACTTCTGAATTCCTAAGTAACTATTTTTCTCTCTGTGAACACAGTCCTGTTTGCAATTATGATGGACAATGACAGTGCAAGCCAGCAGGCCCAATGAATTGGTTATCAATGTCTGGGGAAGGTAAAAAATGGAACTTGACTCTCATTAAAATCACTAGTTACCTGTATAATATTCAGGATAAAATTAGTGTCTTACATATTCACTAGTCACTCATAATTTCCCTTTCAAGGTGAAATTAGCACTCTTACAGGTGCTAAACCTGTACCTTGGTGTTACTGAAGGAAAAAAGTAAGGCTTCCTTCCTCTGAGAGACTTGCATATTTGATTCAAAGAGTCATTCTGCAACTCGGAGAGACATATACCAGATGAATGCTGCTATGCAAAGACCTAGACCTATCATGCTGCCATTATTTCTCCATTCATGTAAGTAAGTAGGCATTATGACATAATTCTACACAAAAATTTACTATAAATAATAATCTAAATAAGTCTAAAATATTCCATATTTAGACAACCAGTTTCTGTAAGTGAACAGCAATCTGAAAATGCCTGCCCCGACCTTTATTCAAATTAATGATCTAGAATTAAAAGGCTCATTTACCAATTACTAATCCCCAAATCTATGGAGATGCCATGAAAGAGGGATCATCTCAAGCATAGTTTGCTTTTCTGTTGTATATCAATAGGAAACTGTTTCATTATTTCTTAGTATACTATCTATACAGTAAGAAAAGACTGCGTGTATTAAGCTTTTTAGTTATGACTTGACTTTTACTGTCACATGTAAATTGCGGTTTCCGTGTGGTGAACTTTCATAAATCTACAGATTCAATTTCTTCTGTCATAAATTTATCTACTACTTATGCTCCAAAAAAAATGTTGGTTTTCTCCCAATGTTTAAGATGAGCTTTTCTTCTGCAGATAGATGCACACAGGTGCACATGGCCATTGCAAAATCATCTGTCCCTTGTAAAACAAGAACTTTCTACAAGACAATGAAATGCCCAAGGGTTTTGGACTTCAATGATATTGCTTTTGGCATTTCTCACTTTTCCCAGCTCTGAAATGGTTTCCTGTCCATCTTTACATAATGTTTTGAATGATGACTGTGAAGCCTTCACTGGCCAAGTGTAAGGCAGTAAAGAAATAGCTTACAAACACAAGCTTTGTAATAAAGTCACTATGGTCATCTGAATGGCTCTGTATTGTTCTAACATAACCCCTAACAGCTGTATAAAGCTCTGAGTAGCTGAGAGAGAAATTGCTAATGTAACTTTAATACTTCTAGGAATGGTTTTTTTTAAGCCATTGAGTACATTGGTCTTCTCTGAGTCATTCTGAGTGTTGTCTGAGTCACCAGTTCCCCTGAGCCATTCATCAGTGGGCTCAAAATTTGTCTGGTTTTCCTTTTGCCATTTATACACTTGTAGAAACCTTTCTTGTTGCCTTTCACAGCCTGTGCCAGTTTTAACTCCAGATTGGCCTTGGCCTTAGTAACTTCATCCCTGCCAGATCAGACAGCAACTCTACACTCCTCTTGGGTCACCTGACCTTGCTTCTATCTCTCATACTCTGTCTTTTTATGTCAGAGTTAGGTCAGTAGCTCTTGCTCATCCATACAGGCCTCCTGCTGCATTTGCCTGGTTTCCTGCTTGTCAGAATGGGGCCTTCATGAGCTCAGAGGAGGTGATCCTTGATTATCAGCTGTACACTGCTGTACCTGTCTCCTCTCCAGGGTATATCACACAGGATTCTTTGAAGCAGATCTCTGAAGAGTTTGAAATGTGCTCTCTTGAAATCTAGGGCTGTGTTCCTGCTTTGGCCGTACTATCTCACCTTAGGATCCTGACTTCCAGCATCTCATGGTCAATGCAGTGAAGGCTGCCTTTGACTTTCATGTCCCCCACCAGTTCTTTCTTCTTCATTAAGTATCCGGTCCAGCAGAGCACCTTTCCTTTGTTGGCTTCTCAGTTACCTGTGTCAGGAAGTCACCACTGATGCACTGAAATCTCTCAGATTGCTTGAGTCTTGCTCTACTGTCCTTCCAGCAGACATCAGGGTGGTTAAAGTCCCCTGAGGACCATAGTTTATGCATGTAAGGTTTCTTGCAGTTGTTTGAAGAGAACCTCATCTACTTCTTCCTGATCAAGTGGTCTAAGGAAACATACACTACAATGACACTCATGTTGGGTCTGCCTGTTAATCTGGATCCATAAGGTCTTTACTGACTTCTGACCATCCAAAGGCAGACCTCCATGCATTCCTGATGGTCTGCTACAAAAAGTTTCACTCCCACTCCTTGCCTTGCCAACCCATCCTACACCCACCCCCCCACCGCCCCATATTCCTCAATTACAGCACTCCAGGCACTACTTATCTTTGCAGATGTATAGGGTCAAGGAAGCTTGATTTGAACTTTTCTTGGAAAGACAATGTATGCCTTACAGGTTGGTATATTTGGATGTTTCTATTATGTTTGGATGGTGACCTTAAACTAAGATTCAGAACTTGATTTGTGAAAAATATCTTTAAGGCTAAAGCCCAGCTTGGCGTTCTTGGTATTGAAATCTCTGAAAGACTTTGATGTGAAATGTCAAAGTCATACAGTTTTATGCATTCTTTTATTTTAACTCAAATCTTGTGAATATAAAGTTTTGACAGAGTTTTTATATACGATGAAAACTGGGGGGGGGGGGGGGGGTTTTTATTTGGAGGTTTTGACC